>CM053624.1:152063671-152090665 GCA_028646595.1 Phalanger gymnotis | reverse complement strand
GGGGTGGGGTGGAAATGGGGAGAAAAATCTGTAATTCAAACGCATGTGAAAATTAATGCTGAAAACTAAAGATGTTAATAAAAAAAAAATTAAAAAAAAAATAATCCTCCCTTAAAATCGGCCTCTGTCTTGGATTGCATTTGCTCCCACACTGGTTCTGAATCCTCACTGTCCTTCACTACTGAGGCCTGGTTACCCTTTCTTACCTTTGTATATGCTTAAGGTTCCCAGACCCTCAGCTGACTCCTAGCAAAGAGATTTCAGACTTTTTTTTTCCTCTCTGCTTCAACCTTCTGGCTTCTTGACCCTTGGCTTACATGTAACCCTGGGGATTGTGGGAGCCCTAATCCCACATTTGTTGGTCTCACAGTCAGTTCCAGCCCTTTGCTCAGCTCTTTTTGGTCTTGGACATCTTTTCTCCCCAACAAACTTGATCCCCCAGCTTCCTACTTTCAGGAATGACACTTGCCTTTGGAAACTTTTTAGGAAAATTTTGAGAAAAAAATTACTTGGAAATACAATGCTTTTAAGATAAAATTTCCCTTTGGTATCTTGTTAATTCCTATATAAAAACAATTAGATATAAAACATTTGGTTTTTTTGGGGGGGAGAGGATCTTTCCAAATTCAAGATTCCCAGTAGAAATTTCTTAATGAGGATGAAGTTTTTGTTACAGTGCCCCTATATTCTATGACAATGATAAGTATCTTTGAAGATCCTTTATTCTAAACCATCAAATAGTACAATTAAGCAGCAGTTAAATTTGTTCTACCTTGTTGTTTAAGGTTGTGCTTTTTAAGGTCACTTTTTCTTCTAAGTGTTACATTCTAAGCATTTGGTTTTCATAAGAGTAATTGCTTCCAGGAGAATACTGTTTGCTACCACTTTTTATTTGAAAACAGTTTTTGCGTGCCACATGAAGGAAAGACACTTTGCAGAACTGCATAAAATGCGATGAAATCGGGTTGAAATATACTTGTTATTTTTTAAAGCCTTAATTCCTACAGGCTTAGTACTATTTTATTGAGGTGAGATCAAAACTAAGGAGAGGAAAGGTCTTTTTAAATTAAAAAAAATAAGCTATTCCATCTTTTCGTGGTATGTCATAAAGCATGTACTGGGAAGCAAAAATAATAATATCTAAAAAACCTCTCAGTTTAAATGTAAATATGCCAGGAGTATTGATAATAATAATAACAATCCATATTTATATAGTGCTGGGGTGTATTATATGTTGAAACATATATTTTTTTGACAAAACTACCATTACTAGGGTTCTGTTGTTGTGTGCCTGGAAATACAGAGTAGCAACACTATGGATATTGTGATCTCTTGTCTCATAAAATCCTTAACAAAAGTTTACTTTGTATGTTATTTAGTGTGTAATTTTCATTTTCTCCATAGACAACTTCTTTAAATGAATGTATGTATGCTCCTTGAGCTAAACAATTGGTATCAACATTAATATTTAATTGATTTCACTGGTCAAAGTTATTACCACAAATAGACTTCCTTTGAACCGTCATCATATATATTATGTTTGGTCTAACTAATGAGGACAAACCAGGTACTGACACAAAAAATAACGATTATAATCAACTTGTATGATGTTTCCTGGCACTTGCTAAGTCTGGATTTGCAAAGGAGGCACCTGAGGCTATGTAGATCCTTTAGGGACAGCCTAAAATTAGGATATGTTGCCAGCATATGGACTGGTTCAAATCAATCAATCAACCAGCATAGTAAATACTTGTGTGCCAGACAGTGATCTAAGTGGTGAATATACAAATATAAATATTAATCCCTGCTCTCAAGAAGCTTAGATTCAAATGAAGAAGACAAAATACATTTTACAAGTGTACATAGAATAAATTTAAAGAGAATAAATAGAAATAAACACAAAATACTTAGGGAAGGAGAGCAGTAGCAGTTGGAGGTATCAAAAAAGACTTCACGTAGAAGGTATTCCTTGAGCAGTACCTTAAAGGAAGGGAGAGACTTTATAAAGCTGAGAGAGGTGAGAAGGAAGGGCATTCTAGGCATGGGGAGGGTGTCCACTGGTTCAAAGACACCTGAGATGAAGTAATGGGTGTGAGGAACGTAGAGCAGGCCAATTTGATTGGATTGAGGGGAGCTGGAGAAAATGGATAGTAAAGGTGGAAAAACAGGTTGGGGCCAGGTTCTGAAGAACTCTAAGAACTAAATAGAGGGATTTATGTTTATCCTAAGGGAGCAATTGATGTTAATCGAGTGATGTAATGATCTGGTCAAATCTTATATGGAGAGTGGATTAAAGTAGAGAGAGGCTGGGCAACCAGTTCCGAGGCTGTTGCAATAATCTGGGTGAAATGTAGTGAGGACTTAAACTAAGATGGGGGGTATGGTATATAGTAGAAATAAGGGGTAAACATGAGAGATGTTGTGGAATCAGAATTTGACAACTGAATTGAGACATAGGCGAAAGAGAGGAGTCAAGGATAATGATAATGTAATGAATCTGGGAGACTGGAGGAATGATCGTTCTCTTTGGCCATAATAGGAAGGTTGGAAGAAGAGTGGGTTTAGGGGCAAAGATAATGAATGACTTGTTTTTTGGACATGTGTTTGAACTGCCTCTTGGAGCATGATATATATTGTGGAAAGAATATTGCCTTTGGAGTAAGAGGACCTGAATTAAAGTCTTGCCTTTTTGGCTTGCTACCAGTGAGACCTTGGGCAAGTCATTTTACCTCTCTGTACCTCAGTTTTGTCATCTGTAAAAAATAAGGGGATTGGGCTAACTGGCCTATAAGGTCCCTTCTAGCTCTATAAAGGTATGATTCTGTGATCCATTTTTAAATGTCCAATAGTCAGTTAATGTTGAGGAAATGAAACTCGGGATGGGGTAGAAAAGATGATACTTAAATACATGATAGGTTCACAAGATAAATGAGAAAGAGAAGAGAAGAGGGCCTCTTAAGTTAACTGCTTAGAATTCTCAGTCTTATACTTGAGTTTTCCATTCTTTCTTTCTATTAGCAACAATAACAAAAGGCAAAAAAAAAAAAATCAGAGCTGTGTATTCTTACATTTGCTAATGTGAAGCTTTGCAGTTTTATCATTTTCTAATCAGAAAGGAATTTCATAGATGTTTGGGTTTTATTAGCTCTTTGCCAGGTGGAATTATTAACATTTTGCGTTGACCAGTCACTTAGATTATTGGTCTCCAAAGTGGTGGCCATTTACCCCAAGGGAGATGCAATCAACCAGTCAGAGCATGAAAGATGAATCACATTCTTCCCTTCCAGAAGTAGCCAATCTTGGGGACTATCTATAACACAACCATACCTACTCTTATTTCCTAACAATCCTCCATTTGCACAGTTAGTCTGCTATGCAGTCGTCCAACCACCCCCTATCTGAACTAAGAGTTATTCCCTCAGGACAGTTAGGTTAATCTAACCTAAGCTAAGCTAAGCCAAGCCAACCTAACCAAACTACTCCCAGATTCCCACAGCAACCACAAAGATGCCATTGGGGAAAATCTGCCCATTTTTCTCCTTTCTGTCCCCCATATCATCTCATGGCTTTGACAGGTTTGCTAGAGGCTGAAGTATGAGGGGATTAGACTTGGTAACTAATTGGATCTGTAGGCACCAGGGAGTGTGGAACACGTTGTGATCTTGGGTAATGGGAAGGAAGGTGAATACTCTCTCTCACTCCTAACAAACAAAATTATTCAGCCTTATCCTCTTACCTCCAATCCGCTGCATCCTGACAAGTACCAATCCAATGAAAAGAAGGTAGTGGGAAGCTTGCTTCCTTTTGTAGGACCCAGGTAGACTGAAGGTGTTGTTTGGGTTGCAGTTAGTGTAAGACCATTATTTTTTTCACACTGCTAGAAAGCAGCTATAAATAAATAGTTTTTTTTTTTTCCTTCTAGATCTAGACTTCAGTTTCCTGGTTGCTTGCTTGTAACCTCTCCTCGCCTTAAGAGATGCAAATGTCTTTAAGAATCTTTCCATAGATTTTTAAATTTTCCTTCTTTTGGGGTTTAGCAGTCATCCCCTGGATATCATGTTCACTGAATAAAATCACAGATTTATCTGAGTTCTGTAATTAGGGTGCTAAGCACATGGTTGAGCTTGTGGAATTGAATTGAATTGGCCTAAGAGGCAAATAACAGTTTGGTTTGTGAATGAAATAATTTCTATTACAATTCATAGGCTGATATAGGCAGTCCCAGAGATGGTTCATAGTATCCCAGACTTAGGTTCTGTTACTGTGGCAGAAAATGGGCTAATTATGGTAAAATTGCTTAGCTTCTAGTGTGACCTACCTACTTGGCTGCTGTAATCCTGTCTCTCATTTATTTATACTAAATACAAATAAGAATGGAAATGCACATTATTTATACATAGTTCAGAGTCTTTTTAGCCTATTTCTACTGAGCTATTTGAGATGAAACCAAATAAACCACCAACCATCCTCCCAAATCATTTCTAGAACTCCAATGTCAGCAAAGGTTGTTAACTGTAACAAAAATGAAAAAAGCAAAACAAAAGAAAGATAAAAAATATATAGTAAATAAAAGCCAGACAAAATGCTTTGTTCCAAAAACAAAACAGGGTAGAAAAAATAAAATTGCCTAAGGTCAGAAAGAAAAAAAATATTAGTAAGTTTCTGGGAGAGTATAAAAAACAATGGTGAAAAAGATTCCCATTTAAAACATTTGACCACAATGTTCTCTTGAACTCTATACAAAGCAAGTTGTTAGATATAATCAACAAATGATGGCTAAGAAATGGAAATTAAAATAAAAGATTTATTAAGGCCATATGCCTCATCTTGGAAATGGAAAAGAATAGTCTTGATTATACCTCATGGGTATGTCAAAAAGTAGGAAAATATTTGTGGTTTGGGGAAGTCATTCACAATTTCTACTTAAAATTGTGAAAATGTATTTAATTTGTTTTGCTTTTTTATGATTCTTCTTAGAATAGTAAAAGGTAGAATAAAAGAGGGAGCCTTTGGGGAAGACAGGAAGGAATTTATTACTTTCTTTATATTTATTGAACAGTTGTTGACTTGGTTTATAGTTAATTCATGTGTTTACAAGATTTTCACTGAACTTTCTTTTTGGCATTTATGAAGTGAATGAAGTCTCCAGGGAAGATACTTAATTTACATATGCAATATTTTCTTTATTATTATTATATACTACATAACTCCAATAAATCTGTGATCTCATTGTTGTGTTTGTTTACTTCAATAATGCATGCCTGCCCAGCCTGTTGCTATTGTCCAAGTCTTCCCTTGACTCTGCCAACAGGGTATCTGCTCAATATGTTCTTGACATTATATGGATATTAGTGGAGCGTATAGACTATCCATTGGTTATCCCTTGCTTTCATTTATGTGACTGATACATTTTTTTCTTTTTTTTGGTAACACTTTTCTCTTATAACATTCTTTATATCCCTTCTTCATAGTTACTCATTTGTAGTAATGTGTTGCAGCCCACTTACTCTTCTCTCTGCCCTTTGAATGATCCTCAACTTAAGTTCTTTGGAGACTATGATATTCTATAACACTAGGTGTAAAATATCACTGGAAGAATATTGGTGTTAAAAATATAGGCGTTTGCCTTATGGTTATTAAAAGTACTCTGTGGTTTGCCAAGTGCAGTTTGGCTCCCTTTCTCCTATCAGCTCCAATCAGCTCTCTTTCTCCTATTAAGTTGTCTTATTGTCTACTTGTAGTATTGTCTATGATATATGTACTGATGAATGAGGTCTATAGGTTATCTATCTAATTGCATATCATAGTCTGTACAATAAGGAAGAGTGCCAAAGAGTGAATAGAGCTCTGGGCCTGAAGTCAGGAAGACCCGAGAGCAAATCTAGCCTCAGATACTAATGAGCCATGTGACCCTGGGCAAGTCACTTACCATTTGTTTGCCTCAGTTTGCTCAACTGCAAAATGGAGTTAATAATAGCACCTACGTCACAGGTCATCATGAGGATCAAATGAGATAATGTTTGTGAGGAAAAAGTGCTTAGCACAGTGCCTAACACGTGTGCTACATAAATGCTTATTCATAACCTCCTCGTTTCCTTTCCCTCCTCTTCCTCTTTGTCTACTTGGTTTTTTCTTAGGTGCATAGGAAGGCCAAATTCTTGAGATTATGGCTCACATTCTACAGGCTTGCTGAAATCAGCATAATATTGTCTACAGACAGAAGCATCTGGAGGACCTCAACATCTAGGGAGTTAAATCCCCCCCCCCCCAACCCTTATTAAGCATCGGCTATGTGCCAGGCACTGTGCTAAGCAAAAGGATACAAAAGGGATACAAAAGGAAGCAAAAGATATTCCCTGCCCTCAAGGAGCTTAAAACGGAATTTCTTTTTGATTTGAACTCTATCCTGGTCCTCCTGTCCAGTGGCTAATGCCTTGGCAAGGATACATTTTTTATTTCATGACTAATTTTATATTATTAATCAGAAGATCGTCAAAATTATTTCTGTGATTTCCTCTTTCAAGGAATCTTCTATAATTTTGACATATACATTGGAGGTACTCAGTGGAGCAGAGCCTTTAAGGTTCTGTTTTGCTTTCCCAAATCAGTGCTTAAAAAATAATGGCTAGCATTCACATAGATCTTCTAAGGTTTGCAAAATGCTTCACATATGTCATATGTGTAACCTGGACTTCTTAGGCATGCCCAGTTCTCCTAAGATGGAGGTGCACTTGAGGTGCCTTTGAGCATGTCCAGTTTGTTTAACATGGAACCTGCTGTGTCACCTCCCCATGGGTGGTGGTAGCCTCCTTTGATTAGCTTCCTGCATGTTGAAAACTGGAGAGACTGAGCCTATTGCTCTGTTGGGCTTCTCTGCACCACTCCTTTTGGCAGCTTTTCTCTGCTGCCTCCAGAGAGTGAAGATCTCAGCCTACCCACAGCTAGGATGCTGTGAACTGACCCAGTGAGGGAGAAAGGCTCTGAGAAATATTGGGGTAGAAGGGGTTGTTAGTTTCTGTTCTGTGGTGTTTGTCAGTTTCAGGTCCTAGAGGTGATGGCCAGCTAGCCCCACATGGAAGCTCTGAGAAGCCTGGGAATTGTGTCTGAAGAAGGTTTTGGACTTGGAACTGGGATTGTGCTCTTTGGGAACTGAGCTAAACTCTTCCCTTCCCTGGGACTTTGATGCAGGGGAGGAGAAAGGGAATTTTATTTCTCATGTGTTGGTGGAATAAGTTTGTATATTTGTGATTATACCTTTTGGAGTAAGTCTTTCTGTGTAAAATCTAATCTGACTGCAAGTGGCTAAATGGATGTGGGGGTGCGGGGAATCACAGAACCCCTAGGGGAAGAGCAAAATCTAATGCCTGAAGGCCAGGGTAGTCTGTGTTACATGTTACTTGATCCTCACAACAATTCTGGAAGAAAGGTGCTATTGTTATCTGCATTTTACAGATGAGGAAACTGAGGCTGAGAGTATTCAAGTGATATGTGTAGGATCACCTAACTAGTAAGTAAGTGTATGAGGCAGGAATTTGAACTCTGCCCTTCTGGTTCCAAGTCCGGTGTTCTCTCTGCTCTGCCACCAGGATGCCTCAGCAATAAGCAAAACATGTTTCCTTATGCTCTGTATTTTTTAAGCTATCACATTGTGTGATTTAAAAGATTTTTTTATGGTGTAATATCATTTGCAAGAGCTGCCTGTTCCTTTCTAATACTTTTAGCCAGATTGATCTTAATGAGTATGTGTACACATTTTGTATTGATGGAAAAGTAGCCATATTGATTAGATATTGATATTCTCTTAATTGCCTTCTTTTGGTAATAATAACAGGTACAAGATTCTTTTTTCTTTCCTATACCTTGAGATATCTCTATAAAGTCCTACTCCCTGCCCTTTTATAGCATAGAAATGAGCCTGGACCCTACTGTCCTCTAAAATTCAGCTCAAAACGCTCCCTTCTGCAGAAGCTTTAATGTGTTTTTTTTCTGATTCTCCCTTTCCCCCAGCTGTTAAAACCTCTTTCCCAAAGTAGCTCATCTTTATTTTGTATGTACTTACATATGAGCATGTTGTCTCCACAAAGAGTATCAGCTCCTTGAGGGTATTTTTGCTTTTGTGTCCTCAGTACTGAGCATAGGGCATGGTACATAGCTGGTACTGCTTAGAAGATTGTTGATTGATTGATTCTCTGAAACTATGTCAGTGCAGCAAAAATCCACCAGATTCTGCTGGGCTTTGAGTATGGTCCTGGCAACAGACTATGCCTGCTCTGTGAGGAGCAACCTACCTAAGTGCTGTGAGGTTTCTCATCAGTAGGCTGGCCACATGGTGGGAAATTCTCTGGTCCTGCCAGCCCAGTGTTATTAGTGCGTAGTAAGTTTATCAGTAGTAGCAGCATGATATTGCAGGGGCCCATTTCCCCCACTGAACTTGCCACCCCCACTGAAGAGTTGGGAGCACATTGTATTGCATTCCTGTGTTAACATGCCTTGTGTAGCTAAAAGTTGAGCCTGTGACCAACATGGAACAGTAGGATTCCTACCAAAGATCAAAGAATAAGGAATTTAGAAATCTGTTGGAAGATTTCTCTTTAAGTAATATAGTAGTTTCAAAGGCTAGCTGGGAGCTTTTATTTTATTTTGATCTAGTTTTTCTAATGTTAGCCCTACTTTAAAATTTCCAATTAATTAGTATCCTTAATATTCAAAGAATAATAATTGCCAGAACTGTGACAAAATATTACTTTTGTAATGAATTTACTCCCCAGATTTATTTGCTAGAAATAAATACTAGCATACAAAAGCTGATTTGTATTCCTTGAAATGTTCCATTAAAAGTATTTTTATTCTTTCATGTCTAAGCCTAGCGTCATCTCTAGAGCGTGTTTTGTGAAACTCATGTCAAGGAAGCCACCATCTAATTACATTCTTGCTAAAGCTCCTGTTGCCGGCTTTGAAGTTTTCTTCTAATCTTGGCTCAGCAACATTACTTAGCATCAGAAAGTTCAGCAACAAAAAGTTAAAACACTTAATGTAATTTCTTTCTCTTTTTAAAATAAGACTGATTTTTAATTTTTAAATATAACATTAAATTGAAAGTCAGAAAACTATCCTGCATTAATTTTAAAATTGATTTCTATGTGATCTAATAGACCATGTCAATTGCCAGTGGCTCATGGGGAAAGGCCCATTAAGGGCATGTTCTGGTGTGTTGTCAGATAGAAGAATGAAAGAAATGAAGGGAAACTTCCTGGAGTTAGTAGACCTTGAGCTGCTGTTGAAAGGTGGGAAGAAATGAGGTGTAACAGGCAAAAGATAAACCAAAGAAGCACTGAGTGGAAATTTAGTGCTGGGGACCACCAGAAAGTCAGCTTTGTTAAAATAAGAGTGTAAGGCATTGGCCTGTCACAGACGGGCAGCAAACAGGGCAGAAAGCATTGGTCAGAAGTTTGTATTTGATGCAGAGCCACTGGAGGGCAGTGAATGACTTGTTCAAATGGTTTGTGTAGAAGACTTAACAAACAGACCAATGTGGCCATATGTACACATGATTAAAAAATGTCTACCAAAAAAACCCAAACAAACCCAACTACATGTATTTCTTTGTTTAAGAATTAAAATATGATTTTATTTTCTCAGAGTAACACTTCTAGGTTTCCTTTTCCCCAGGAATGTGAATGATTCTGTACAGCATTAGTAGGTAAACTTCCATTTATCACTGTTGGCCCTGTGCTAAAGTTACATGGCAATAAATATGCTAGAAGAACAAATACACCTTGTTTAGTATTATGGTTTTCCTGGTTACAGTATGCTTTACACAGTCGGCACTTAGTGAATATTGTTTTCTTTTTGACAGATTGACCTTTTTATTTTTTTATTTTGTCAATTAACAAGCATTTATTTTCTCTCCTTTCCATCTCTTCCCTCAGTTGGGGAAAAAAGAAAAAGAAAACTCTTCTGACAAATATGCAGAGTCAAGCAAAACAAATTCCCACATTGCAGTGGCTGGCACACTGACTTTGAAGACTTTTTTCTCGGTTTTTTTTTTTTGCAGTTAATAGTATTTTATTTTTTTCCAATTACGTGTAAAGATAGTTTTCAACATTCATTTTTATATGATTTTGAGTTCCAAATTTTTCTTCCTCCCTCCTTCTTTCTCCCCTCCCCAATACAGGAATCAATCTGATACAGGCAATATATGTATAATCAGGTTAAACACATTTCTACATTAGTCATGTTGTGAAAGAAGAATCAGAACAAAAGGGAAAAATCATGAGAAAGAAAAAAACAAAAACAACAAATAAAGTGAAAATAGTATGCTTCAATCTGCATCCAGGCTCCATAGTTTTTTCTCTGGCTCTACTCACTTCATTCATCATCAGTTCATGTAAGTCTTTTCAGATTTCTCTGAAATCTACCTGCTCATCGTTTCTTATAAAACAATAGTATTCTATTACATTCATATACCACAACTTGTTCAGACACTCCCCAATTGATGGGCATCCCCTCAATTTCCAATTCAAGTACAAAAAGATCTGCTATAATTTTTTTTTTTTGTATACGTGAGTCTTTTTCCATTTTTTATGATCTATTTGGGATCCACACCTGGTAGTGGTATTGCTGGATCAAAGGTTTAATCACAGTTTTCTAGCCCTGTGAGCATGGTTCCAAATTGCTCTCCAGAATGGTTGGATCAGTTCACAACTCCATCAACAATGTATTAGTGTCCCAATTTTCCCTCAACTTCTCCAACATTTATCCAAATATTTATTTATTTATTTTCCTTTTCTGTCATATTAGCCAATCTGATAGGTATGAGGTGGTACTTCAAAGTTCTTTTAATTTGCATTTCTGTAATCAATAGTGATTTAGAGCATTTTTTTCATATGACTATAGATAGCTTTAATTTCTTCATCTGAAAACTTCCTGTTCATATCCTTTGACCCTTTATCAATTGAGAAATAACTTGTACTCTTACTAATTTGATTCAGTATTCTATATATTTTAGAAATGAGACTTTTATCAGAAACACTGGCTATAAAAAATTCTTTCATAACTTTCTGCTTTCAATGCAATTTTAGTTGTATTGGTTTTGTTTGTGCAAAACCTTTTCAATTTAATGTATCTAAAATTATCCATTTTGCATTTCGTAATGTTCTCTACCTCTTGTTTGGTCATAAATTCTTCCTTTCTCCATATATCTGACAGGTAAACTATTCCTTGCTCTCACAGTTTGCTAATAGTATCACCCTTTATGTTTAAATCATGTACCCACTTTGACCTTATCTTGGTATAGGATGTGAGATATTGGTTTGCGCCCAGTTTCTGCCAAACTATTTTCCAGTTTTCCCAGCAGTTTTTGTCGAACAATGACTTCTTATCTCAGAAGCTGGAGTCTTTGGGTTTATCAAACAGTAGTTTACTATCGTCCTTGACTACTTTTTCTTCTATACCTTACCTGTTCCACTGTTCCACCACTCTGTTTCTTAGCCAGTATCAAATACTTTTGATGATTGCTGCTTTATTATATAGTTTTAGATCTGGTACAGCTAGGCCACCTTTCTTTGCATATTTTTCATTAATTCCCTTGATATTCTTGACGTTTAGATTCTTCAATGAATTTTCTTCTTATTTTTTTCTAGTTCTATAAAATATTTTTTGCCAGTTTGATTGGTATGACATTGAATAAGCAAATTAGCTTAGATAGAATTGTCATTTTTATTATATTAGCTCAGCCTACTTGAGAGAAATTGATATTTTTCCAGTTGTTCAGATCTGACTTTATTCATGTGAAAAATGTTTTTGTAGTTGTGTTCGTATAGTTCCTGGGTTTGTCTTGGCAGGTAGACTTCCACATATTTTATATTATCTACAGTTATTTTAAATGGAATTTATCTTTCTATCTCCTGTTGCTCAGCTTTGTTGGTAATATATAGAAATGCTGATGACTTATATGGGTTTATTTTATATCTTTCAACTTTGCTAAAACTATTAATTGTTTCAAGTAGTTTTTTAGTTGATTCTCTAGTATTCTCTAAGTATACCATCATATCATATGCAAAGAGTAGTTTTGTTTCCTCATTGCCTATTCTAATTCCTTCAATTTTTTTTTATTCTCTTATTGCTAACATTAAGCTAACATTTCTAGAACAATATTGAATAATAGTGGTGATAATGGACATCCTTGTTTCACCCCTGACCTTATTGGAATGCTTCTAGCTTATCTCCATTACATATAATGCTTGCTGATGGTTTTATATAGATTCTGCATATAGTTTTAAGGAAAACTTAATTTATTCCTATACTCTCTAGTGTTTTTAATAGGAATGGGTGTTGTATTTTGTCAAAAGCTTTTTCTGCATCTGTTGAGATAATCTTATGATTTCTGTTAGTTTTGTTGTTGATAAGGTCAATTAGGCTGATAGTTTTCCTAATATTGAACCATCTCTGCATTCCTGATATAAATCCCACTTAGTCGTAGTATATTATCCTTGTAATAAATTACTATAATGTCTTTGCTAATGTTTAATTTAAAAATTTGCATCAGTATTCATTAGGGAAATTGTTCTGTAATTTTCTTTTTCTGTTTTGTCTCTTCCTGGTTTAGGTATCAGCACTATATTTGTGTCATAAAATGAATTTGGTAGGGCTCTGCCTGTTTTTTCAAATAGTTTATATAGTAGTGGAATTAATTGTTTTTTAAATACTTGGTAGTATTCCCTTGTAAATCCATCTGGCCCTGGATATTTTTTCTTAGGGAGTTCATTGAGGGCTTGTTCAATTTCTTTTTCTGAAAAGGGGTTATTTAAGTATTTTGTTTCCTCTTCTGTTAATCTTGACAATTTACATTTTTGTAAATATTCATCCATTTCACTTATATTGTCAGATTTATTGGCATACAGTTGGGAAAAATTGCTCCTAATTATTGATTTAATTTCTTCTTTATTGGTAGTGAATTCACCCTTTTCTTTTTTGATACTCGCTATTTGGTTTTCTTCTTTTGAAATCAAATTAACCAAATATTTAAGTATTTTATTGTTTTTTTTCCATAAAACCAGCTCTTAGTTTTATTTATTACTTTAATTATTTTCTTACTTTCAATTTTATTAATCTCTCCTTTGATTTTCAGAATTTCTAATTTGGTGTTTATTTGGGGATTTTAAATTTGTTTTTCCGTTTTAATTGCATGCCCAATTGATTGATCTGTTCTTTTTCCATTTTGTTGATGTAAGCATCTAGAGCAGGAGTGGGGAACCTGTGGCCTTGAGTCCACATGTGGCCTTCTAGGTCTTTGGGTGTGGCCTTTTGACTGAGTCCAAGTTTTACAGAACAAATCCTTTTATTAAGGGGATTTGTTTTGTGAAGCTCAAATTCAGTCAAAGGGCCACACTTGAGGATGTAAAAGGCCACATGTGGCCTTGAGGCTGCAAGTTCACCACCCTTGATCTAGAAAAATAAATTTTCCCCTAAGTACTGCTTTGGTTGCATCCTGTAAATTTTGGTATATTGTCTCATTGTTGTCATTCTCTTTAATGAAATTATTGATTGTTTCTATGATTCATTGTTTAACCCACTCATTCTTCAGGATCAGATTATTTAGTTTCCAATTAACTTTTAGCTTATTTTTCCATTGCCCTTTATTACGTGTGATTTTTATTGCATCATGATCTGACAAAGATGCATTTAATATTTCTACCTTTCTGCATTTGATTGTGGGGTGTTTGTGCCCTAATACACGGTCAGTTTTTGTGTAAGTGCCATGCACTGCTAAGAAAAAGGTTTATTTCTTTTAATCCCTGTTCAGTTTTCTACAGAGGTCTGTCATATCTAGCTATTCTAAAATTCTATTCACCTCCTTAACTTCTTTCTTGTTTATTTTTTGGTTAGATTTATCTAGTTCTGAGAAGGGGAGGTTGAGGTCCTTCACTAGTATAGTTTTGCTGTCCATTTCTTCCTGTGATGCACATAACTTCTCCTTCAAGGATTTGGATACCATACCACTTGGTGCATATATGTTTAGTATTGATATTACTTCATTGTCTATGGTACCTTTTAGCAAGATGATGTGTCCTTCATTATCTCTTTTAATTACATCTATTTTTGCTTTTGCTTTGTCTGAGATCAGGATTGCTGCCCATGCATTTTTTTTTTTTACTTCAGCTGAAGCACAATATATTCTTCTCCAGCTTTTTACCTTTACCCTATGTATATCTCTCTGCTTCAAATGTGTTTCTTGTAAACATCATATTGTAGCATTCTGTTTTTTACTTCACTCTGTTATCTGCTACCATTTTAAAGGAGAATTAATCCCATTCACACTTACAGTTATGATTACTAACTGTATTTCCCTCCATCCTATTTCCCCCCTACTTATGCTTTTCTCTCTCCTTTCTTCCTTTCCTTCATCACTAATGTTTTGATTCTGACCACTGCCTTCCTCAATTTGCCCTCCCTTCTATCAGACCCCCTCCTTTTTCTTTCCCCTTCCCCTCCCCCCTCCTACTTTTGCCCTCCCTTGTCTCAGCCCTCCCTCTTCCATCCCCCTCCGACTTCTCTATATGGTAAGATAAATTTCTCTACCTAATTGAGTGTACGTTATTCCCTCTTTGAGCCAAATTGGTTAAGAGCAAGGTTCAAACAATGTTCACCCCTCCCTTCTTTCCCTCTATTGTAGTAGGTCTTTTGTGCCTCTTCATGTGATATAGTATACCCTATTCTGCCTCTCCTTTTCCTCTTCTCCCAGTACAATCCTTTTTTCCACATTTGAATTTTTTTATATCATCACATCAACATTAACTTATACCCTCACCTCCTCTCTTTGTATACTCCCTCTAACTGCCCTAACAGAGATACAGTTCTCCACAGTTACAAGTATGGGGGAGTGAAGCCAAGATGATAGAGTAAAGGCAGGGACTTGCCTGAGCTCTCCCTCCAGATACCTTTAAAAATGACTCTAAACAAATTCTAGAGCAGTAGAACCCACAAAAAGATAGAGTGAAACAATTTTCTAGCCCAAGACAACTTAGAATATTGGCAGGAAATGTATGTTGCACCAGGGTGAGAGAGGAGGGAGTCCAGTGCAGACCATGCCAGTGGTGAGCAGGCCCCAGTGAACCAGGAGCAGGCCTCAGGCTGACCGAATCACTGGTAGCAGTGTCACTTTCCAGACCTCTCATCCCACAGATGTCAAAGGCAGGAAAGGTCTATTTCACCTGTGTGAAAGTGCAGCAGGCTGTGCGAACACAGTTGTGGCCCCAGCAAACCAGGATCTGGCCATGGGATCCGCTCACTGAATCAGCAACAGCAGCAGCTGCTTCTGGAGCTCTCCGCTCACAGATGGTAAAGGGATCAAACAACTGGTCAGAAGGAGATTATAGGGGCCTCTTTGCTAGTACCGAGGCAAGACTCTGTTGCTTTACCCATACTCATATTTGGGTCACAGTCCTGGATGGCAGTCCCAGGGTGAGGGGGAGCACTAGCACACTGAGCTTGTGGCTGCAGTGGAGTGGGTACTCTCCTCACAGTTCCAGAGCAGAAAGGAGTGCTTGTGGTCATTCACAGAATGATCTCTGAAAAAAGGTGCACAAAAGCCTTGAAGCTTGGGACAGTGCTGCTTTCACCCTGGAAGCAGAGCCCCACTTTAACAAGAGTTAAAAGTCAATTAACAGGCTGGGGAAAATGAGCAAACAACAGAAAAAAATTCTGACTGTGTAAAGTTACTGTGGTGACAAGGAAGATCAAAACACACACTCCGAAGAAGATAAAATCAAAGCTCCTACATCTAAAGCCTCCAAGAAAACTATGGATTGGTCTCAGATTATGAAAGAGCTCAAAAAGGATTTTGAAAATGAAATAAGAGAAGTAGAGGGAAAAATGGGAAGAGAAATGAGAGTGATGCAAAAAAAAAATCATGAAACAGCTTGATAAAGAACACAAAAAATCTTGAAGAAAATAACACCTTAAAAAATAACACCAGGCAAAAATGGTAAAAGAGCTCCAAAAAGCCAGTGAGAAAAAGAATGCCTTAAAAAGCAGAACTGACCAGTTGGAGAAAGAGGCACAAAAATTCACTGAAGAAAAGAACTCCTTAAAAAGTAGAATGGGCCAAATGCAAAAGGAGGTACCAAAGTTCACTAAAGACAATAATTCCTTAAAATTAGAATTGGGCAAGTAGAAACTAATGATTCTATAAGACTTCAAGAATCAGTGAAACAAAAACACAAGAATGAAAACAGAAGAAAATATAAAATACCTCATTGGAAAAACAATATAGAAAATAGATTCAGGGGAGATAATTTAAGAATTATTGGACTACCTGAAAGCCATAATCAAAAAAAGAGCCTGGACAGCAACTTTCAAGATATTATCAAGGAAAACTGCCATGATATCCTAGAATCAGAGGATAAAATAGAAATTGAAAGAATTCATCAATATCTCCTGAAAGAGATCCCAAAATGAAAACTCCCAGGAATGTTATAGCCAAATTCCAGAGCTCCCAGGTCAAGAAAAAAATCACAATTCAAGTATCATGGGGCCACAGGATAACATAAGATTTAGCAGCTTCTACATTAAAGGATTGAAGGCCTTGAAATATGATATTCTGGAGGGCAAAGGAGCTAGGATTTCAACTGAGAATCACCTACCCAACAAAACTGAGTATTATCCTTCAGGGTAAATAATGGACATTTGGACTTTCAAGCATTCTTGATGAAAGACTAGAGCTGAATAGACAATTTGACTTTCAAATATAAGACTCAAGAGAACCATAAAAAGGTAAACAGGAAAGGGGAATCATAAGGGACTTAATAAGGTGTTTACATCCCTACATGGGAAGATGAAACTTGTAACTCATAAGAATTTTCTTATTATTAGGGCAGTTAAAAGGAGTATATATAGATAGAAGGCGTAGGTGTGAGTTGAATATGAAGAAGTGATATCTAAAAAATAAAATTAAGGGGTGAAAGAGGAATGTAGTGGTAGAGGGGGAAAGGGAAACATAGAAGGGGTAAATTATCTTGCATAAAAGAGGCAATAAAAAGTTTGTACAGTGGAGGGAAAGAAGGGGGAGATGAAGGGAGTGAGTGAACCTTACTCTCATCAGAATTGGCTCAAAGAGGGAATACCATGCACACTCAGTTGGGTATAGAAATCTACCTTACCTTACAGGAATGTAGGTGGGGAAGGGTATAAAAGAAGAAGGCAGGGAAGGTAAGGGGGGCAGATTCAGGGAAGGGGTAGTCAGAAGCAAAACACTTTTGAAGAGGGACAGTGTGAAGGGAGAGAGAGAATAGAATAAACAAGGAGGGGGAAATAGGAGGAAGGGTAATAAAGTTAGCAATAGGAAACTTTTTTTGAAGGAAGTTTCTCTGATAAAGACCTCATTTCTCAAACATATAGAGTTTAGTAAAATTTATAAAGATAAGAGCCACTCCTCAATTGATAAATGATCAAATGATATGATGCTTTTTCAGATGAAGTAATCAAAGCTATCTGTAGCCATATTAAAAAATGCTCTAACTCACTATTGATTAGAGAAATGCAGACTAAAACAATTCTGAGGTACTACCTCATACCTATTAAATTGGTAATAGGACAGAAAAGAAAATGACAGATATCGGATGGGATGTGGGAAAAAATTAGACATTAATGCATTGTTGGTAGAGTTGGGAGCTAATTTGACCATTCTGTAGAGCAATTTGGAACTATGCCCAAAGGGCTGCAAAACCATGTATTGAATGTCCATCAAATGGTGTGGCCCAACCTAGTTGTGCCTGTTGTGTCGGGGTTCCTGGACTGGCAGTTTGCCTTCTACATTGGATCTGGAGGCCTCCCAGCTGGCCTGCTGTGCCACTAGCATGCTGAGCCAGAACTGAAGGACCTCTGTTGCTCCTGTCAGCTTGCCTGGATTCTGTCTGAGCTGGGCTGTGCTCACCTTTCACAAGATAGACCTTTCCTGAGGTCATCCAAAGTTATCTTAAGCTGGAAAATTATTTCACGCCATCTTTTTGTAGGTTCTCTTGCTCCAGAATCTATCTAGAGGCTTGATTTAATGTTTCTGAGGGAAACTGGAGAGAACTCAGGCAACTTCCTGACTTCTCCCTGCCATCTTGGCTCTGCCGCCCTTTGAAGACTTGCTATGGGCTTTAAGTCTCCCTGTAGGCCTTTCAAGGCCTCACTCCTCTCCATATCTTACATTCTTCACTGTGTTCCACTGTTACCTAAACTCAAAGTGTTTAAAAAGGCAATCATCATTTTCCTTTACCAGCTACCCACTCTTCTGACCTCCCTGCTTGGGTCACATTGAGAGCTCCTGTGCTGGTCTAGGAGTCAGGAGCACCTGGGGTGGAATTCTGCCTCTGGGTGATCAATCCTGGGAAAATCCCTTGATCTTCTGGAGCCTCAGTTTCCTCCTTTACAAAATAGCTATGGCACCCACCTCTTAAGGCTGTTGTGAGTGAGGATCAAGTGAGATGAGGTGTGCAAAGCACCTTGTAAACCTTAAAGAGCTTTTGAAGCATTGCCAAGGAAATAAAGATCCCCATCCCTGCAAACCTCCATAACTCTGTGAGGTTTGAATCCTCAGCTTATTGGAATTGGAACTGGAAAGGACTTTAGAGATGATACAGTCCAATACTTTCATATTACAGATGAAAAAAGTGAAGCTTAGAGAGATGAATGGACTAATCCCAGGCCAGTATAGGGACTTATGTCTTCCAGTGTTCTTTCCATCATGCTACAGTTCTTGTCATCAGTTTTGATGTCTCCCTCTCCTTCTTCCTCTCCCTCTCATCTTCCTCAGTTCAAATCCAGTCTCAGATACTTAGTAGCTGTTTGGCCCTGGACAAGTCACTTAACCCCATTTGCCTTAGTTTTTTCATCTTCAAAATGAGCTGGAGAAGAAAATGGCAAACCACTCCAGTACCGTTGCCAAGAAAACCCTACAAGGAGTCATGAATAGTCAGACACAACTGAGCAACCTTAACAAAAAAAGTTTTTGTGGAGAGGTAGGGGGTGGAACAGTAGAGCTGTGCTTTGGTACATAGAGTGGTGTGATGTTTAAAAAGTTTGAGAGACATTATTTCTGGGTAATTTGTCATTTTATTAATAAGGCCAGCATTTTAATAAAAGGTCAGTGGTGGTGGGCTCATGGCTTATATGCCCATTCTTGATGGTGGCAGTCAACTCTCATTTGTTAACAATTAATGAGAGAATGAATATTACAATGAGGGGTTGGATTTATTGTAATGAATTTTGATTATGCCATTTACTTCTTTTTTATTTTATTTTATTTTTGGAGGGGGGCAAGGCAAGGCAATTGGGGTTAAGTGACTTGCCCAAGGTCACACAGTAAGTGTGTCAAGTGTCTGAGGCCAGATTTGAACTGAGGTCCTCATGACTCCAGGGCCGGTGCTCTACTCACTGCGCCACCTCATTGCCCCATCTCACTGCCCCAATGTCATTTACTTCTAAGTTACCCAGCCTACGACAATCTATTCATAGAATTTATCCCCACTTAGACCTGAGTAGAAGGTTGAGTGGGGTCTGATCAAGACTGAAGAGAATTAATTCAATCTCATTATCAGTAACGTTCTTCAAGAGACTGAACTTTTAAATGAGGACTATAGAAAAAGGTGAACTCTAGATCTCCCCAATCATTGGTTATTAATTATCATTTCTCTCAGTGGATTTGAGGGGGAGAGAGGCTGAGGGTAGGAAGACCAGTTAGGCAGCTATTACCATTATCCAGGTGAGAGCTAAGGAGTGTCTGAGCCGTGTGCAGGCACTGGAAATTGAGAATTCAGGATAGATATGAAAGCCATTTTGGAACTGGGAGATGGGTCTGGCTCTAAATTTAGAATCCTATGATCTTATATGGAAACACGTGGATTTAGCAACATGCTGAGTGTGGGGAAGGGGACTTTGAAAGAAGTGGGGAGGAAGAAATGAAGGAATGCTTACTCTAAAGGTATGATCCTGAGTAATTGAGAGCACAGTGCTATCATTAACCAGTCTAAGGAACTCAGAAAGAGGAATTTTTGGAGGGGCTTCGCTATTTCTCTCATTGATACTTTTCATTCTCCCTGCTTGGGTGCCATCTTCTGTTTCTTAGTGTTAGTTTTCATTTGCCCCTCTCTTTTACCTCATATATCCACCAATAACCAAATCTTGTCGGTTTTTTCTTCACAAAGTCTTTATTATTGTCCTTTGACGTTTCTGCTGTCTTAGTTTTAGTTCAATCTTAGTCACTCTTCAAATCTAGACTATTCTAATAATTTCTAAATAGATTGCTCCACCTCTGGTAGGCAGCTAGGTGGCTCAGCTGATAGAGTGTGTGTAAGGCTCGAAGTCATGCGAGTTCAAATCCAACCTCAGACACATTTGTTAGCTGTGTGACCCTGAGCAAGTCACTTAACCCTATTTGCCTTAGTTTTTTCATCTGCAAAATAAGCTGGAGAAGGAGGTAGCAAACCACTCTTGTATCTTTGCCAGGAAAAGGGTCACAAAGAATCAAGCGCTACCGAAAATGACTGAACAACCACAACTCCCACCTCTAGTCTCCTTGTTTGTTGCTATCAGATTAATCTTCTTTAAAACTAATGCTTATTACTAGTCATTTCTTTGCTCAGAAGCCTTCAGTGTCTCTCCATAGCCCATAGGATAAAGTCTGTAGTGTGACTTTCAAGGCTATAGTTTCAATCTATCTTTCTAGCTTTATCTTCCATCCCTCCCCTGTAGGACCTTTTCTTCTCTTAAAAACTGATCTGCTCACTCTATTTCACATATATCGTGTTTTTCTACCTTGGGCCTTTACACATGACATTCTGCTACTCTCCCCTCCCCCCAATTTCTACACCAAAAATTAATAAGTACTTCCTGCTTGAAGAGCGCTCTGCTAGGTATGGAAGAGATGCAGCCTGGATAAAAACCAATACCTGTCCTCAAGGAACTTATAATCTGATAGCAGATCAGACACCAATACAGATAGTATTTTTTAAAGTTCATTAGAGATTTACAAAACAAAGTGCTGAGGGAGAAAGTCATTACCTACTAGGGGAACCTACTAGGTTTTCTGGAAGAAATAGCATTTGAGTTAGGAAGTTGAGAATGGGGAAGAATTCAACAGATGATTAAAGGGAAGGAGAACATTGGAGGAATAAGGAAAAATGTGAGCAAAGGTGTAGAGGCATTAGAATATAATGTGTGCTCTGGGGGGAGCAATCATACCTACCTGATCTTCAGGGGCTGCTGTAGTCCCACATCTCTGAAGTCTTTTCTGACCATCCCAGACCAATGAAATCTCTCCCTCCTCTTAACTCTGATAATAAGTACACAATGAGTGTGTAACATTATTTCATATTATAGTCATTTGTGATTATGACCTGTTTAACTAGACTATGAGCACTTGTGCCAAAGCCCCCTATATAGTATGCCTCTTTGAAGCCCCCACAGGCCCTAGCACAGTGCCTCACCATGTAGTATTCAAACATTTGTTGAATGAACAAAATAAAAAAATAGCTTTTGTTTCCTTAGAAGGAAACTAATTGATCAGATGTCTTGGAAATGTCTTGGGGAAGCCAGGTGGCACAGTGGGTAGTGTTGGGCCTGGAGTCAAGAAGACTTGAGTTCAGATGTGTGACCCTGAGCAAATCACTTGTCTTGTTTGCTTCTGTTTCCTCATCTGTCAAATGAGCTGGAGAAGGAAATGGCAAACCACTCTATCTTTGTCTGGTGTCTTTGCCAAGGAAACCACAAATGAATAATAATTACAACATAGAAATGATATATCCTAATTTTGTGTGTGTGAGAGAGACCCCTCGTTTTGGTCCATTTGGAGCAACAATCCCTCTGCAACTTATTTTCTTAGACTACTTCTTAATTTTTTTTTTTGCGTGTGTCACAGGTGCTGTTGGCAATATGGTGAAGCTTATGGACTTTTATATACTTATAGGTGCATAAAATGAGGTACATAGGATTACAAAAGTACCCAATTATATTAAAATGTAGTTGTCAAAACATTAGGGAAAAGTCCACAGAAATCAGATTAAGAACCCCTGAGAATTGTTGGGGGGCTCAGAGAACCTAAGTGACTTGCCAGGTATGGTTGACTCTGAGGCCTGCTGACTATTCACTACAGTCCACTGATTCCATTTCTTAAATACTTTGCTAAAACACTTAGGCGCTTCTCTGATGAATATTAGCAAAAGTAGATATAGGTAGTTTATCAGCACAATAACACAATATATACTCCTTAATTCCTTGCCAGAAGTGCAGTTTTTAAACGCAGAAGATGAAGTGAGTTCTCTAATCTTTTAATTATTCTGTGACCGTGGAGCATGTCCCGTTCATTAAGGAGATCTGAAGGGGCACAAAAGATAGTTTGTCTCAAATAATTTTTATACTGTTTTTGTGGCATGTATACCTCACTGTTCTGAAGGTCTGATGGAGCTACCAGACCATAAAATCTAGCCAGTGAGAGAGTTGGAAGTTAGAGAGCCCAAGGATTTATTAAGTGATGTGAAACTCTATTGTTTTGTGAATGTGTTAAATAATTGCTGTCAGTGCATGGCTGTTAAAATTCCCAGCTAGTAATAACACAAATACCATTTTATGGTTTCAAGAGGAGATAAAAGAAGTTTCTTAGTCAGCATTTTCACAATATCCCAGCACATGTCAGTTTTGTTATTGTGGGGCCTTCAGTTTTGGCAGATGCTCTCCATTCTGGATGCAGTGCTATAATTACCATATAAATTAAGCAGTGAAATAAGGGGAGGGCAGCGTCACCCATCCTGCTTGTAACCAGGTTGCCAGGACTGCAGAGCGAAACAGGCATAATTCACACTGATTAAATGTTGAGGGGCTCATTTGGAGATGCTGTCCCTTTATGTCTATTCAAATCGATTAGAAGTAAATTGAAGCCGCTTAGTTGCTGTGCAAACAGAGGGATCATTCTTTTGGTGCAGGGCACTTTCTATAATAGCATTCCTGGAATTAACCTAATCCAACCAGGTTTAATTCACAGGCACTAATTATCTTACAGCGGACATTCTTACACACTAAATTATAGGTATCCTTACTTTAATGAGTTGTAACTAGTCCCTAAATTGGGGACTTTGCACTTTCCTTTTATAATTTAACAGGCTTTGCTGTGATAGCTGGGAGAATTAAATATTCTATTGTAACCTATGACATGGCATTGAAGTGAATGATGGGTTTTTTTCTGGATGTAGACAAAGGGGAGAACTGGTTATGTATTTTTTTCCATTCATAGTTTAGGTCTGACCTACACAATGTCTTCACATAAATTTGGAAATTTGGGAAGTAAAATGTATAAAGATTGAGAACTCTGGAAGACTGAGAAGGCACCACCCTTGACCTTGTTTTGCGCATCAATGACTTGGATGAAGACAGCAAAAATACTAGTGACACCATTACTATTATTATCATATCATATGTAGTATATATCACACCATATATTATGTGTATTATTATTATAATGACAACAACTCACATTTTTAAAGCACTTTGATGTCATGCTGAGAGGTGTAGATATCATGCTATTTGGCAGAATCAGGATCCAAAAGGATCTTGACTGGCAAGAATGATGGGCACAGGTTTAGGCAGCTTGCCAAGCGTCACACAATTCCTAAGTGTCTGAGGCTGGATTTGAACTCAGGTCTTCCTGCCTCCAGGCCCAGCACTGTATCCACTGCATCACCGCCCTGCCCTCCAGACTAATTACAGCTACCCTTTCAGCTGTACATCATAGTTTAGGTAATACTCATTCTTCGATGAACAAGAATTTATGAAATGTCTTCTGTGTGTTAGGCACTGTGAGATAAAGAGACTAAACAAAACAGCTCCTAAACCTCGACGAGTTTACACAATGAGGAATAAAACGTGCCCATTATAGGTAAGTAAAGAACATGTACAAACTTGTAGAAGGTAACTTTCAGAGGGAAGGCATTAGCACCTGAGAGGCCAAGAAAGGTGCTTGAGCTGAGTCCTGAAGGAGACCAGAGGTGAGGAGGTGGAAGCCTTCCTGCACAAAATACACAGACAAGAGACCAAGTGTCAGCAATAAGCACAAAAAGAAAGCCCGTTTGACTGGACTACAGAATCTGTAGCAGGAAGTAGGAGGTGATACATGATAAGTCTGGAAAGGTACTTAGGAAGGGGCCAGATTGTATGGAGGCTTTATGCTTGATCTTCGATATAAGGGGGAGCCACTGGAGTTTATTGGGTAGGAGGTAACATGGTGAAGTATCTTCTTTAGGAAAATCCCTTTGTCAGTTATGTTGATGGTGGACCAGAATGGAAAGAGACTTGAGGCAGAGGAGACCCAACTAAGTACTGCAATAGTCTAGGCAAGAAGTAATAAAGGGCTGAACTAGGGTTCTCCCATTGTGTTTTTCCATGGGGAAAGTTAGGCCATTCTCTTTCTTTGTGCTGTGTAATTTACTAAGGAGCCTTCATAGTATTAGGAACTTGATGTGATTAGTATAACAAATGACACCTGGCCCACAGTATGTGCATAACCTATTGTAGAGAGCTTAGCCATCACCATCATCATCTTCAGGAATCCTGTTATGTGGTATGGATGTTGTACTGTAAAGCTTCAAATGAGCATTTAGCAAAACAAGATACTTGTGAATCATTTCTGGGATTCTCTTATCTTTTTATGTCATGGTTTTTCTCTTTCATTACAGTAGACATTGCTGAAAAGCATCAGAATTTGAGAAGAATTTCTTTTGCAGTACTTAAGCACAACCACATGTATGCATTTTGCAGGATTTCACATGTCACTGACAGCATGAAATCAGGAAAATATGAAGTTTGTGGGTGGCAGGTGTCATGGCACATATTGGAAACTCTAGTTTCATATATAAATAAGTCATTTCACATTTTATCCCAGATTTGCTCAGGGAAATTAATGGTATATTGTAATGGTGTCATGTCTTTTCAGGTGGATGTCTGGCCTCAGACACTCACTAGCTATGTGACCCTGGGCAAGTCACTTAACCCTGTTTACCTCAGTTTGCTCATCTATAAAATGAGCTGGAGAAGGAAAGGGCAAACTACTCTATCCTTGCCAAGAAAATCTCAAATGTGGTCATGGAGAATCAGGCAGACACAACTTAAAACAACAACAGGTAAACTATTAGAATTATTCCAAAGTTCTCAACGTTGTCTCCTTGAGTATCAACAATGCTGAAGTATAGACAACAGTACTACAAATAGTTTCTTTTTCTTTTCTTTCTTTTTTTCTTTTGTAAAGAAAAGGATAAGAAAATGGAGGAGTTGGAGAGCTATTTGTGGTCTGTTCTAGGACTTAATCTTTGGAATAAGAAACATGACCAGCTGACTAATGAATATCCTATAGATTCTGCCTCTCTGTGAGACCCAAAATAACATTTGTAGGTCTTTCAATAGAGCTATTGCCTTGATTATATGAGTGCCTATGATGTTGGCCAGGCTGCAAGGATTTAACTTTTGCCATCATCCTTCAACACACACACAGACACACACAGACACACACACGCGCACGCGCACGTTCATGCGTATGAATTCAACCATCTTCTCTATGTAGATGATTTCCATATCTATATATCTTGCCTTTGTCTCTCTCATGACTCTATTCCTTATTCTCTAAACACTTTTTATTCATCTCTACCTAATGTCTCACAGGCATCTCAGATTCAACATGTTCAAAAGTAACTCATTATCTTTCCCCTTGAAGCCACCTTTCCCCAGCATCCTTTTCCCTTTGATAATACCTCCAATACTGTGATCACCCAGGCTCAGAAACTGGTCATCTTATTTCTCTTTTCTCCTTCCCTCCTTTCCCTCAACAAATGGCAAAAAAATATAACTCCAAAGTCCACAGGTCCCTGGGTAAATGCCCAAATACTTCCATAGTATAGTACTTAGATGTTTCTTTGAAACATCCAGTTGTCATTGTACTGGACTAGAAATTAAAAAATCCACCAATTTAAAAAAAACCGATTTTTTTTTGTCATTCACTCCCATACACAATTTCCTGTTATTCAGCTGTTTTATATGATTATTTTTATTTAGTTATTACTAACCGAAGTTTGTTCTCTGAAACAAAAACAAAAACAAAAAAACATTTCTTCACTTAAAGATAAATAGGGTACTTACTGAATGGATTTAAAAATAGGAATATTTAGTATGGAAAAAAGATTAGGTTTCTTGGAGAATATGCAAACATGAAAACTATGATGACATTTACATGGCATAAAGGATGTTCAGTCCATGTTTTAATGTAATATAGACTCTGGCTGAAAGGTGCCTCAGAGGTCATCTAGTCAGATCCCCTCATTTTATAGAATAAAGAAATTAGAAAGGCAAAGGAAACTTTTTTTCCCTAGGAAACTAAAAGTCTGTCCTGACAAATCTTAATGATTTTCTCTCCATGACATCTCTTGTTTACGTCTTTTACTCTCATCTCACAAATCGCTACCACACTAGTAGAGGCTTTTCCACTGAGCCACCAAAGTGATTCTCCTAAAGTGCAGCTTATCCCCCTTACTCAATAAACTCCAGTTGAGCTCTGCTACCTCCAGTATCAACTATAACATTCTCTGCTTGGCTTTTTTTTTTTTGCAGACAGTCAGAGTTAAGTGACTAGCCCCAGGGTCACACAGCTAGTAAGTGTCTAAGGGTAGATTTGAACTCAGTTGCTGACTTCAGGGCCAGCGCTTTATCCATTGCAACGCCCTAGCTGCCCCTCTGTTTGGCTCTTACAGCACATCACAATCTGTTCCCTTCCTGCTTTTTTAAAAATATTTTATTATCTATTTAATATTTTTAGTTTTCAGCATTGATTTCCACAAGATTTTGAATTACAAATTTCCTCCCCATTTCTACCCTCCTCCCACTCCAAGGTGGCATATATTCTGATTGCCCCATTCCCCAGTCAGCCCTCCCTTCTGTCACCCCACTCCCCCCATCCCCTTTTCTCTTACTTTCTTG
>CM053624.1:151980054-152063171 GCA_028646595.1 Phalanger gymnotis | reverse complement strand
TTTCTTCAGTGGTCTTTTGGACCTCCTTTTCCATTTGGCTAATTCTGCCTTTCAAGACTGCCCTGGGCTGGAGCCCTGCTTCCTTCTGCTATTTTGTGGGTTCTGCAGCTCTAGAATTTGTTCACAGCCATTTTTATAGGTGTTTGGAGGGACCTGGGAGAGAACTTAAGCAAAGCACTGCTTTCTAGCTGCCATCTTCTCCCTTCCTACTTTTAGAGTCTTGTCAGCCTTTACTCCTTTCTGTGCCTTCTCAGAGCTAGCTACATAGGCCTGCTGGCTTCCCACATTCCACCTCCTGACTCTACCTTTCCATTGGCCGTGCCCCATGTGTGGAATGCTGTCCCTCCTCTCCTTCACCTCTTAGCTTCCCTGGATTCCTTCAAGATTCAATTAAAACCCCACTTTCTGCAGGAGGCTTTTCCTGGTCATCCTCCCCACCATCCCTTCCTTTTGAGACCCCCTTCCATATGCTCTGCATCGATTTTGTATATACATAGTTATTTTCATGTTCTCTCCTCCATTAGACTGTGAACTCCTTTAAGGCAGGAAACTACATTTTTGCCTTTATTTATATCCCCAATAGTGCCTGGCATTAATAAATATTTGTTGAGGACTGATTAACTGCTAGGTGCTGAGGGTACAAAGACAGAAAGAAAACTGTTCCTGCCCTCAAGGAGCTTGTACTCAACTGAGGTGAAACCATGATAAACCATAGATAAGCAAATGCAGAAACGCACGCACATATGTATACACACACATACACAACATAATTTGAGTATGGGTATGAGAAGGAGCCCTAGTAACAGGAAACAGAAAAATCCTTTTGGAGAAGATGGTTATTGCATGTGGCCTTGTTTGTTGTTCATCCTTCATTCTCAAGGAGGAACAATGACTTCAGGAGGGTGCTGCCTTGACTTGGAAGTGAATTGGATTCAAGTGAGGCAGGACTGTGCACTCTTCCTCCACAATTATCAGAGTCCAGTGGCAAGACATAGGTCAGGAGGACTTACTCGGCCTTGAAGTGACAGCATTCCAGATGGAGGTAATAGCTGTTTCAAAGATAGGAAGATGAGACATGGAATATTGTATTTGGTAAAAGCTCGCAGGTCTGTTTGTCCAGAACTGAGAGTGTGTGAGAGTAATGGGTTATCTCCCTGGAAAGATAGGCAGGGAGCCACATTGTGCAGGACTTTTCATTTGAAAAAGAAGACAGTAGGGAGCCGCGAGAACTTCTTGAAAGGGGAATTGATATAATCAGACTTGTTTTAGGAATATCAATTTAGCAGCAGGGCACAAAAAGGATTAGGGAGGGGCTAGATACAGGGAGACCAATTAGGAATCTATCACATTAGGTGATGAGAGCTTAAATTATGGTGTTTGTCTTGTGAATGGAGACAAGGGGGTCAATGGGAGAGATGCTTTGGAGACTGGTTCAGTAAGACCTAGTGAGTGATTCTTTGGGGGGGAGTATGCATATGGCACCTCTGATATCCTTACTCTGTCATTTGGAAGTCCCTGGAAGAGTCACATCACTATAGAATCCTCTGTCATTGAAATCTAGCATCAGTGTTTTTTGCTTTATGTACGTTCCTAAAATTCTGTATGTGTGATTTGAAATTAAAGTCATTTTATAATGATTCCTTTATTTCATTTATTATTTTTTAATATCTGAATTTTTACACGACAGATTTTCTTAAAGTGGCACCACATCTGAGAATTCTACACTGCTGGTATTAAGAAATTAATAACATGGAAAGGGACTAGGTGGAAAAACAAGGTACCACAGTGCCACCTAGTGTCTTGTTTTTTGAAATAAGTCTTTTCCTTGATAATGAAAATAAAGGCAGTTCAGGTTTCCTTTTTAGAAGACTTTAGTGATAGCTTTAACTTTCATGCTTTTCTTAGTATAAAGAGACATAGGATGTGCCTTAAGTATGTTATATTAATCTCTACATTCTTAACAACGTAATTATATTGAACTGACTTCCTCATTCTGGAACTAGTCCTGGGCAATTCTTTCTCAAGATCTTCTTTCCCTTATTTTCTTTTTTCTCTTTTTGGATTTGGACTCAGAGCATACTGAGTTAGCTATAAAGAGTCATTTTTTTGGTATTCTTGTATTTCTTGAATTCTGAAGAAATGAAAAAGGAATATGAATAATGTTTACTACTACTTGTGTTAGGGAGAAAATTTTTGTTAAACTTGAGGATCTTAGCCTAACTCCATGGCCTGCCATTGCATTGAACCAGCTTCACAGAACTTTGCACAAAAACAAAAACAAAAACAAAAAAACCCCATACAATCAGAGTCCCTGGGGTGTGTCATAGGACCTACCCTGACATTTGGTTGACAGCCAAGGACAGAGAAACTGAGTTCAAAGTCTTGTTTGTCCTTTTATGGTTAACCTCTCTGTAATTTCATGTTGGGCAATAAAAAATTTCAGGGGAAATAAGTCTTATAGGGAAAAAAATGGTGTGTGTGTGTGTGTGTGCGCGCGCGTGCGTATGTGTGAATGTGTGTGTTTTAGATCAAGCTATGAACATTTGTCTCACTTGCCAGGGATCCATGGTTTATTATCATCATTTCCTTTATTGCATATGATTCCATGGTGGCTTTTTGCTTTTAACCACATGTAATAGAAACTCCTGTAAGATATGTAGAAGTCAATTACTAGATTGTGGAAGTAAATGTTTTGTGATAGAAATCTAAGAATGATCAAAATCTCCTCTGGGCAGTGTTGTACACTTTATCTCCCTACTGCCAAGAGGTTTTGGAAGGTCTGCCCTGTCATTAAAGGCTTTAGGCCATGTGTTTAAATGCCTTAAGGAAGGACTTTCATTGGGACACAAGAGAAAACTTCCTCAGGAAGGACTCGTTATTGGCTAGTCTTTTGTTTCTGCTCTGCTTTTTTGCTGTATTTGCATGATTTTTCACTTAATTTCAACTTTACCTTAAAGCAGTGAAATTATGACATTAGGATGACAATGTTTTTTTTTCATCAAGACCTGTGACTTTATTAATGTACAGAATTCCCAGTAAGAAAGCATCATTTACCAGTGCAGATTGGCCACTGTTCTCCAAATTAGGCTCTGAGAGAGTTGCCCAGGACATTGAAAGATTGTGACTTAACCACATTCACACAGCAAGTATTTGTCACGTGTAGCAAATTTCATTAAGGTATGTACCCAGGGAATTTTATTTTACATTTTTAAGGTGAACATCTAATAAATACCCATTGTCAAAGGGATTTTTGATTCAACTAACTTAAGAAATGAAAACTTAATTTACTTTTAAAAATTAACAAGTAAACTTTACTTTAAAAAAGTATTGTTTAAAAATCAGACAGAAGAAAATTTGAGACCTACCTCTACAGCATTCATTATGTGAATTTGTCAAAGGAACGTGATGAAAATAGTCACAGTTTATATGCTAGCATTGGTTGCAAGAGGATGAAGTACCAGATGAAAAAACAAGTTTAGCAAAAGCTTGGCAACAGACCCAACAAAGCAAAGTAATTCCAAGAGAATTTAAGGATAGAATTGGAAGAAGGACAACAAGCAGACAAAAATTGGAAAAGATCTGTAAAGATTTTTATGACAAACTCATTTTATCACCAAGCACAGTGGAGTAAACACATTTAGACTTTAACATTATAGTTGTAGATGTGTTGCTGGTGGAAGTAGAAATGCCACTGAGACAAACAAAAATGAGAAGAGGAGCTGACTAGAATACACACAAAGGAGGGAGGTCCCTGCTGAAGGCAACACAGTTTTTAAGGCATTGAGGTAGTGATGCCCAAGATAGATATGAAATATAAGAATCTCAAGGGTGTAGAAAAAGCTTCAGTGCTTATTATTGCAAACCCTGCCCAAACTCAAACCAACAACCCACCAACCAAGAAATTATTAATAGCTACCGTCCATATGTTCACTTTTCCATCTATACAAAATGAATTAGAATAGTTGCACATGCATCATGAATCCTGGTGAAGGTGCAAGGCAGGAACAAATTCTTATTCACAAATGATATTCTACAGCATACTATATCCTTACCATCACAGTTGATTAAAATAGGAAATATAGGCTCCTACTATTCTGATTTCATAGAACAAAATATAATCTTAAGCAGTTATCTCCAACAAAGCATCTCCTATGGATATGTCAGAATCGTATAAGATACCTTGAAAGATGTAGCTTTGGCCCCCCAATAAATGATTTCAAGTGAGTCTTAAAACAAGGAAACATTTGCTCACCAAAGCTGTTTGTTATTGGCTTGGAGGGAGTGCAACACAAAGTCCAAATCAGTGGAGGTCCCTATTGGTGATGAGTCCAGATGCTTTTGTTTGTGGAAGGTGTACTGATTGCAGCATGCCCTAGTTTAAAATATTAAAATAAGACCTCCTAAATGAGATCCAAAATCACTCAAAAGATTTTGACTTCATGATGTAGTGGACTTGGATTTGAAAAGACCTGGGTTCTAATCCTCCCTTAAACACTAAGTGACTCTGGGCAAGTAGCTTAACTTCTCTGGGCCTATAAAATGAGGAGGTTGGACTTGATGACCTCTGAGTTCCCTTCCAACTTTAAATCTATGATATGGTTATCCTATGATCCACACAGGAAAAACCAAGTGAATGAAGAATGCTTATTGTCTAGACTCTGATATGCACAGTTGGATGGACATTCTATACAGCCCTTTCGTCAGCATGTATATTTTGGACAGACACTGCAAATGGACAGTGATCTGGGACCAGACCTGAATAGGAGGAAGAGCCAAGCAGGCTGAATTACCTTTGGGAAACTGTGAAGTTCTTTTAATAACCCTGACCTTCTCCCTGAAACAGAGGCATATGTTTTCAACACCAATATTCTTTTAATAGTGCTACAAGACTGTGAAGCACGGGATACTACATTCTCTGAAGAGCTGAAGTTGGAACTCAAACAAAGGGCATTGGAAAAGCACATGATAACTATAAGCAGATCACAAAATATTATAAACAAAGAAATTAACTGGAGAGGTGATACAAAAATTGTCGTTGAGAGAGATAAGATGGACTGGTCACAGAACAAGAACAATTAACAGCCATTGTCCTTCCTTGGTATCCATGGAATGTTAGGAAAACATGTGGAAGGTCCCCAGCAAGTTGGGTGGTGGACCCCACTTTCATGAATTTATGGGAGAGAGTGGATGGATGGATTGCAGTCCACATCACTGGAGGAGATACCTGCATTGATGGGATGATGAATCCTTATGCATATTGCATCATGAAATGATTAGCTATATGGTCCAGATGTCTCTGCAGGGATACAGAGAAAGGAGAAATAGTTGTGAATTGCAGTAGCAGAAGAGGTGGGTCTTTAGCTGAGCTAGGAAAAGTGGGTAGGATTTATTCTGCAGATTATTTCTTTCTTTAATTGAAATCTTATTTTTAATATTTTAAACCAATTTGTCTCTTTTTTGTTCTCAGTGTTTAGGAGATTAGCTGGTCGCTAGCTCATATCATATTCTGCCATATATTTATTGAAAACAAATATGTCCCATCTCAAACTTCCGTTCTTTGAGCAAAATAATCGCAGTTCATTTAACTTTTTTTCTATAGTTTCCATTATCTAACCTTTTATTTTTTGCCCTCTTCAGGGCTCCCCCCCACCCAAGCTTTCTTTTGTAAATCATGTAGTCACAGAATGAAGTTTTATTCTAGTGAAGGATCTTAAATGGGGAAGAATAGGTTTTGAGTTAGCCTAGTGTTAATTGGTTGTCCTTCAGAATTCTCTGATCACTGTCCTGTTGGCTGCCACACATCTGATTCCCAAGAAACCACTCAGAAACATGCCAGATTCAGTGTTGTTGATACTGTTTGCCCAATGAAGTACTGTCCTAAAGGCTCTGGAGCTTTGGAGCCATCCCAGACTACTAGAGTATGAAAAAAGTTCTGATTTGCCTTACTACTTTTTCCCCTAAGCATGCTATTCTCTTTTCTCTCTATCATGATGGCCTATGGCTTTCTCCTATGGTTATTTCCTCTTTCTTCAATACTTGTCACGTTTAGTGGTTTGGGACTGTTGCTACTATTCATTATTCGCTGAAATGCTGTCTTCCAAAGAGAGAGTTGGGATAGCTGGAAGCTACTGGGATGGCTTCCTGTTACATGCAGAATAAAACATAACGTCCTCTAGCTCTTCAAGCCCTTCACAAACTGGCCCTTTACGATCTTAAACTTTACTCCCTTCTATGTACTTTATACAGATTTAGTGGCCCTGGCCTACTCTCTATTCTTTCCACAGGATAGTCTTATCTATGCCTTTCTCCTAGCTGTCCTCCATGTCTAGAATGCTCTGCCTTCCTGGCATCCCTGGCCTCCTTCATGACTGAGCTCAAATGCCACCTTCTGCAAAAGGCTTTTCCCGTTCTCCACCTCTGCTAGTATTTTGTCTCTCATATTACCTTACACTTAATCTATCTTGTATAATATATTTATTTGCATATCATCTCCCTTAGTAGAATATAAACTCCTTGAAGGCAGGGAATGTGTTTTTGCCTTTCTTTTTACCCCCCCCCCCCCCGAGCTTAACACAGTGCCCAGCACATAGTAAGTCTTTTTTGGGGGTAGTTTAATCTGTTTTCCAATTACATGTAAAGACAATTTTCAACATTCATTTATTTTTATAAGATTTTGAGTTCCAAATATTTCTTCCTTCCCCCCCTCCTCCCCCCTCTCCAAGATGGCAAGCAATCTGTCATAGGTTATACATGTGCAAGCATGTTAAACATATTTCCACGTTAATCATATTGTGAAAGAAGAAACAGAACAAAAGAAAAAAAACACAAAAAACCCAAAGAAAGTGAAAATAGTATGCTTTGATCTGCATTCAGACTCCGTCAGTTCTTTCTCTGGATGTGGATAGCATTTTCCATTGAGTCTTTTGGAATTGCCTTGGGTCATTGTATTGCTGAGAAGATCATAGCTGATCATTGCACAGTGTTGCCGTTACTGTGTATAGTGTTCCCCTGGTTCTGCTCACTTCACTCAGCATCAGTTCAGAACATAGTAAATCTTGAACTTAGAAATGGTACCCTGAGCTAGTTATAGCCATCTTAGCCCACCTCATTAATGACTTCAAATTTTTGCAAAGGATAGCTCTTGAACTCTAGACCCTTGGTAGTTACTCTTGTGGGTCTTATTATTATCTGTTGCCCTGAAGAAAACATATAAGGTGTCTGGGTATGGTGGTACAGGGGGCCTAGGAGTGGGGAAGATGATCAAATTTTGGGCAAGATAAAAGGCATGCCAGAGTTGGCACCTCCTGATTTGGCTCCAAGAACAGTTTCCTTCGTGAACATGGGAGGGAACATTTTAACCTTTCAATGTACTAAGTTTCTGTTTATGGTAGGAGTAATTGAAAAAAGGTGGTTTTTAGGAAGCAAACATTTGAACACAAACATATTTGGTAACAAGAAAACCTGAACCAAAATGATGAAAAAGCCTTTGAATGGTATGTTTTTCAACATTTCCCCTGTCCTCATATTTCCATATTTCTTGCCCCTCCTCTCCCATGAAAGGCAAACATATGTCTATCTTGTCAGTTATGTAAACATGTGGATTTTTAAAGAAGTTAGTTGTGTGAAATGGTTATTTGTTTTGGAAGTTAACTGAGAACAAATTAGAGATACACATAAATGCCTAACCTGTGGTGAGCCTGGTTTGTTTGCCTCCTTGCGCTAACATTCAAATGAGCTTGTATCTGTATCCTTGCCTCTGCAGGGATAAGTAGACAAATACCCCTGCCTGATGTTAGCCCTCATTTGGTGGGCACTAGATCGAGTGGAATTTAGTACTGCATATCATTGCAAAGCAGTGGTGCTGGATTATTTCAAAAGTCTGTTTTTAGTTAAAAATAGTTTCAATGTGTTTCTCTGGAGTTAACACTAATAGATGTCAACTATACTTTTTTGGTTGTAGTTCACATTCCGCGTTAAAAGTAAATGAGTAGGGTTTCGTATTTCCAGCTAACATTTTTCAGTAAAAATATGTAGCTCACAGCTTTCAGCAGGCCACATTTCATTTAATAAAAATAGATGGAACAGAATGTGTTTTATGAGCATATAAAAATGTCAGGCTGTAATGATTTTAGTGCTGTTCATTATTTAAAAAAATATTACTCTTACCTACAATATTTAAGATATTAGAATCAGCAAAAAAAGTGAATTATGGAAAGTAATTAACAGTATATCATTTTGTATTAAAATGAGAAAATAGGGTTTAGAAAATAGTTAGAAATCACCCAGACTTTTACATTTGGTTTCACTTAATATTCAAACTTTTGAGGTTGTAAGTTATAATAATTTGGGCCTTGAAGATGCTAATTTTTTAAAAATCTGAAACCAGGTCCCAAATTTTCAAAAACCTCATTTAAAAAATAATTCTTTTGATCTATTTCATTAATTGCCCCATAGCACCTCCTTATTTTCAAGAAATCTCATGCTGTCTTAATATATACAAGAAAGATATTTCTTTCAAAGAACTCCAAGTACCATATGTACAAATTTTAAATGAAAATTTCCAAGCAGGACTTTCCCTAGCCCAGGGTATGACTGTAAGTCATATCTCATAAGGGTTTGGGGAACAGAGGGAATAATTTCCTTTGGGAACCTTGACTGTGTTACTGTTTAATCATTTGTGTGCTCTGCAGTGATTTATTTATTGGTAGGGTCAAAAGAAACATCATCTTGGATCAGAACAAAGGCCCGTCCACTTTATGTCACAGTGGCTTTAAAGGATATTTTGTAGAAGATTATCATAGTTGCCCTTTATAGCATCAACCTCAAAAGTTAGGAATATGTTCTGAACATCTTTTATTCCTCCTTAATGGTATATCCAGGCTCTAGTATTTACAAATTCATCATGATCATTCTTGAAGTTACTTATCTTTCAGCTTGTACTTCATCATTGGAATAATTAGCTTAATATACATGTGTATATACATTTTATAATATGTATGTATACATGTATGTATATATAGCTTATATGTTTACATATAGCTCTTTCTATGTGTGCATATATGCATATATAATATATGTGTGTATACATACACGCATATATATATATACATATATATGTACATATCTTCTACATAAAGAAGTTATGCTTCTCTTCTTCAATAGATACATGATCTCACTGATGTGGGTATTCTCTCAGTATAAATAGCATCCTTTCCACACCTCCTCATCTCACACACTTCTTGTCCATGTTTGCTCATAAATCCATCACCGAAACTCTGCCTCACATGTAGGAAGCCTTCCTCTAAATCTTTGCATTTTGTTGGTACTGGTGAAACACACAGGCTGTTCATCTACTATTCCTGTCTCTTGCTACATGACTTTCTTTGCTGATTATCCATTTCCTGAATGAGAGTCCCTACACCACTCAGTTTGCTAGGTCATTATTGGAATTGTGTTGCAGCCTAAATAGCCTAAAATAGTGTCTCTTTAGTTCACATGCAAACTTTATTCTTTGTAGAATATGGTGTTCTATCTTTACAACCATACATTACTGGGAGACTGTATTAAAGAGAGAGATTTTTGTATTGGGGAGATACTTCAGCTTTCTAAAAGCACCACAAGATTTCCCAAATTCAATCTAATCTGTACTATTCCCCTTATTCAGTCTTGGGCCTGGATCATAGTCATCATAGTCCATGGTCAGTACTTGTTATATATATGCGCATATGTGTATATATAATTTGTATATATATATATATATATTTGTGTGCATGTGTGTACATGCATATGTATGCATTATACATACATACTACCTCAGTGAAATTGGCTTTACAATCACATGTTATGGTGGTTTGGACAACAGGTATTTTTTGTCCATTTGATTTTTCGTGCATAGATTGTTAGTTGCTATCTTTTGAATGATCATAAACCCTAATCATGGCCTTTATTGCCTTTCGTGACTTTGATACAATGAGCACAAAGTCATTGTCACCATCTATAACAACTTTTTTTAATTAAAAAATGAATCCTGTGTAGAATATCCTCTGTAAAAGTGTCAAACTATTTGGATGAATAAATTTCTCCTCCCCTTGCCACCCTATTTTATAAGTCTTGCTTGATGCGAATGATCAGAGGATTGTATTTGTCAAAGAAATTTTCTATAATCTTCCTTGCTGGAAGAGAGGCTTAAACTTCTATTGCTCTACCAAATCAAATCCTTTTTTTTTTTAAAATAATCAATGAACAATAAACTCAGAATTTTATAATATCTGTACTTTCCATTCAATTTCGTGACTATAAAGATGTGCTCTGTTAGAGAAAATGAAAGTCTGCCTACCTATTCCCTGAGGATACCCTCAACATATAGGTCATTTTCATCAAGATGCATGCACGCACACATGCACATACATGTGTATGCTTGGTAGTTATTGATGTCTTGTGCACTCTCTCCTTATTTGGATAGTGATATTGCCTATTATGTTTTCTACTCCTCTGGTGTTTTCCCCTCTCTTATGCATCTTGGAAAAAAGTCCCTCAGTGCTTTCAAGGTTGTATTGTGGTTTTCTCTGTGTGTATTTGATCTGTTTCTGCTCTTCTTTCTGTCTTCGTCTTTTTAGGTGTCATTTCTATTTTCTTCCATAGAACACTGGGTATTGAAGTGTTAGAGTTCAAATATAGTAGTTTCATTGGCAGTAATGAAACTAAGTTGTTTGGGAAATAGTGACGTGACTTCCATTTTTTGGCCTGTTTTTTGCCCTCTTACCAGTTTTATCTTTAAATGATTCCAGTGTCATGGGATGATATAGCTCAAGTTAGTTTCATGCCAAAATGTTTGCGATATTCCTCTCTACTCTGCTTCTGTTTGCTATTTTATGAGCACTCTTGCTGATAATCATTGTCCTGCACAGTGTTTTACAAATTTGTTTATATTCTGTACACATATTGTCCTTAGCTGCCTTGCCTCTTGACTGGGCATGGGGAGGTCAGTGCTCACTAGCTAAGCAGTTTTCTGGGCTCTCTTGTTCTACTCCTTGTGGTAACTGCTTCACATCTGTTAAACCTTTGCAGGAAATGGTGATGATAATCAAGATAAATGTCTTTGCACTTTTTCATTCCCCCCCACCTTTTTTTTTTTTAGCATCCACACAACTAGGTTGGTTCAAAGCCATTCGATTTCATGCTGCATCTTCCTATCCTTATCTTTTCTTTTAATTTGATATTCATGTAATATCCTATCGGTAGAATATAAACTCCTTGAGGTCATGACCTGTTTCTTGTGTTGCTGTTTTTATCCCTAGTTTGAGCCCAGTAACTTCTACAAAGAAGGTGCTTAATGAATGTTTGTTGAAAAGGATGGAATTGAATTGATGCTGATTTTGATTTTGATGGTTTTACTGCATACAAACATCTGATTCAATATGAGCTCCACCAGTTGTTTCCTATCTGTTAAGATATAATCAGCAGGGTGGGGGGAGGGAGAGACAGAGAGACAGAGAGAGAGAGAGGAGAGAAAGAAAAAAGGTCTTTTGGTACTCAGCATATCCAGTATTTTCCAATTGTCTTCTTATAGAAAGTATTCATGGCATATAGATATGAGGCTTTTGAGTAGTCTGTAGACCTTTAAATCCTTTTTGTTTCATCAATCCAAGCCATATTTTAAAATATTCTTTTCACCTTTCTCTCCAGTACTTACCTTATAGTCACCAACTATCAAAGTATATGTTGATATACATGATTTGGAGGATCTCGTGAAGTTCATCATAGAATCTCTAAACTTAACATGTTTAGTCTTCAAATAGCCAACTCAGCTTGTCATCAGAATTCTACTTTCTTTCTTTGTAGAACCTGCCAGAGCTTAAGTTCTGTTAGTATAGACTTCAGGAACCCAACCTCACCTCTACACCATGATGAGGCATTGGAATAGTCTTCTCTTTTATTTATTTCCTAATAGCCCCTTTGAGACTTAAGGGGTCTCCCCAAATTATAGAAATCTAGGTCCTAGAACTTTATTATCAGCATATTTAGCCGTTTTAAAGAATCATAGAATGTCAAAGCTGGCTAATTGTGTTGGTGGTATCAGGGGCAGAGAGGAGAGGCTGAGTCAGTGGTTGGTTAGATGGACCATAGACTGGACAACGAGATTTATGAAGTGATATGATATATGAACCGAGGATACCTGAAAGGCATATTAGGAAGTTAGGGCATAAATGAAAATGGTAAGGAAATCAGGGAGTCTCTCAGAGGAAACAGGTCTGGAAGGAGGAAAGGTCATAGGTAGAAACTAAGGCAGGTGAATAGTAGGATAGACATGACCTATTATTAATAGGTCATGGTCAAGGCCAGAAAATCTGACTGTTAGAAGTACTTTGTGAGCCACGGGTCATGCCAGTATAGCCTTGCTAATATCAAGAGTAACCTTTTAATAGCAGGGCAGCAGGGGAGCTCAGGTTTTTCTGGGAAGTCCTTTCTTAAAGTGTTCCATTTGGGTTTTAAAGGGCCTATATTCTCCTGGGCTCCAAGTCTGTTGAGGTAGTAGCTTTGTCTTCTTTGCCCCAAATATTGCGAATTCATCAGCCTTGGTAGGCAACGCTAGGTTAGTTTGAAGTTCAGCCAGAGCCTGGAAATGGAAATCCTCCAGGGTTTGACTGTGCTCAGAATCTCCCAAGTTCCTATTAAGTTGGGTCTGATTTGTTTGCTAGGCCGGCCAGGGTTGTGACTGACTGGGCCCTGACAAGCAACGTAGCCCCATTTCTTTTCTCCCTTTCACTAACTACTAAATTTCTTCAAAAAATTGTCTGCATAGTTGTAGTCACTTTTCCTTTACCTCCTCTGTCCTCAAACCCATGAATGATGCTTGTATCTACACCACTCACCAAAGCTACTCTTTGTGATCTTAAGCTATGTAGCCTCTCTGAGTCTCAGTTTCGTCATCTGTAAAAATGAAGGAGTTAAGTTTAAATGCTATCTAAGGCACATATGAGCTCTTAATATGTGATTCCAAGGTCCCCACTGACCCAATAGTTGCCAAATTCAATGGCTTTTTAAAAATCTTTGTTCTTCTTGACTAGCCTGTAGCTTTTGACACTGTTGACAACTACCTCCTGTTGGACATATCCGTTTCAGAGATATCACACACTTCTGGTTCTCTTACCTTTTTCAATTGTTCCTTCTCTCTTTTCAGCATGTCCCTCATCCTCTTCCTGACCTCTTCATGTAGGTATTCCCAAAGAATCTTCCTCTCCTCACTTCTTTTTTTTTCCTCTCCTCTCCTCCTCTTTTTCCTCTTCTCTTCTTTTCCCTCTTTCCTTTGGTTCCTTCCTTGATGTTAGCTACCATCTCTATGAAGAAGACTTTAACGTCTACTCCTGACTACTCTTCTGAATTCCAGACCTGCATGGCCAATCACCTGTCTCTTATTCTCTATTCTCTATTGCTACCCTCACGCAGACCTTTAGTATCATGTGCCTAAGCTATTGTAGTGACCTCTTCTAGGTAATATTTCAAGGTCTTGCACTTTCCTTCTCTTCTCCTTTCTAGTCCAGCCTTAATAATAATCTTGCTTAAGCATAGATCTGATTATCTTGCCCCTCTGCTCAAAAGTCTGCTTTCTTTTTTTGTTTGTTTGGGTTTTTTTTTTGGCAGGGCAATTGGGGTTAAAGTGACTTGCCCAAAGTCACACAGCTAGTACATGTGTCAAGTGTCTGAGGCTGGATTTGAACTCAGATCCTCCTGACTCCTGGGCCGGTGCTTTACTCACTGTGCCACCTAGCTGCCCCAGAAGTCTGCTTTCTTGCAGTATAATATAACAGTGCAGATACCTCTGCCTGGTATTCACGGCCTTCCACAACGTGGCAACACTCTACTTTTGAAATCTTCTTTCTTATCACCTCCCTGTACATGCTTCACGCTTCAGCCAAACTGAGACTCTCCACCCCTAAAAAATATTCAATGCTCTTTTTCCTTCTTGTCTTCACTCAGTTGTTCTCCATGTCTAGAATGCCTTTTCTTCCCATCTTAGTTGATTGGAGTCCTACTCATATGTTAAAGTCCTACTCAAATGCTATCTCTTCTGTAAAACCCTTCCTATTGCCCCTGGATAGTAACTACTTTGTTCCTTATACTTCACATGGCACTTTGTTGTATAATTTTTCTACATGTACTTATAATAGTAATTATCTGTGTTGATGTCTCATATCCCAACTAGACTGTAAGCTGTAGTAAAGACAGGGAACATCTCTTATCTAAACTTTGTGTATTCTTTAGTGCCTAGAACAGTGCGTGTAGTACTTGATACGTCCTTGCTGCGTGGCATTATATTATAATTGACTGGAAATAGTTACATACTTTCAGTCTAATGTTTTATGGATTATGTGTGTACAATTCTAAACATTTGAAGGCTAAAGGCATTAAGACTTTAAAATATCTGAAGGTTTGATGTTTTCCAAGCATAGCCCTGATATCATAGGATCACAGAAGGGGTCTTCAAGGTTATCATCTAGTCCAGCTTCCTGATTTTACAGTTCAGGAAACTCACCTTATGGATTGGATGAGGTCTTCTTAATGTTTCTAAGTGAATGGTAAAATGAGAGCTTATGCCATATGTTTGTGATGAGCAAGAAACTCTGTAGTTACATAAGAAATATCAGCATTGAATTATTGATTTTTTTCACTTAAGAGATGTATATTTCTTACCATTGACTAATTATCAAAATGATTTCATTTTCGCGCTTGTCTTAGAAGCACTCTTGCATATGTGAGTTGATAGGTTTGGGCTTAATCAGTGCCCCATGATCCAAAGCTCCATTTCATTCTGTGTATCAGCAGGGGCCAAAAGGCTCACATGAATTTCACAGCTTCCTCAAGTGAATGCCAGGTGAGCCCCCTGTTCAGAACCTCTGTACAGTTTGGACCTGGAGACCTACCCTTCCAAAGTAAAGTACCCTGAGCAACAGGAGGCAGATGAGGGCATGGAAGGGAGCGGGGAGGGGGTGGGGTCCCTTGCACTGGCTTCATTACTTGAAGACCCCTGCTCTGTTTTCATTACTTGAAAACAACATGTGATTTTATTGATGTGGTTGCTCCTTTTATTCGTATAGATCGCAGTCCCTTTATATCTTAGTAGACAGCTTTCATGAGTTATTGTGGCCAAAATCATTGACCATCCCAATGGTGATGAGCTCCTCTGCCCTTTTGATTCATCTGGTTCTAAGATGAAAGATACATAGTCTGAGACTGGTCTGTGCTTATAGCCTTTCCAGTTTGGCAAAGATAACTTAGCTTGTGTGTCCTTTTCATAGCTGTGGAGGACCTAGGGTCCTCTTGCCAAAATGAGGGATTAGAGTAGAACTTTAGTGGAAGACCTCTCAATATCTTTTTCTCTGAGAGTCCGTGTAAGGTAATGGAAGGATCAATGTATTAAGATTCAAGAAGATGGGTGTTTGAGTCCTAGCTTTACATTTCCTAGCTTTGTGAATGGACAAGATACTAACGCTGAGCCTATTTACTTTTCTGTATAATGGATATAATAATGCTTGCATTGCATTACAAACCAAAGAGGTTTATTGTGAATAAGGTGCTTTGTAAACTGCCACAGAAATGTGAGTTATTATTATTATTATTATTTTAGCACCCAACGGTCCTCATTATAGCCGCCTCCTCAGGTACCCATAGATTCATGATACTGTCGGGGTATTCATCTTTCAAAATCCCTAATTCATGAATCTCTACCAATGCTCCATTTACCAGACCAAACCAAGAGACCACGAATTCAAAGCAAAGACATTTCAGCATTATGACAAGGCCAACATAGGGACTTGAATCAAGTATTAAACTCTTGGTGTCCTTTCCTAAATGTTTGCTACCCATACACATTTCTTCTGGGGGTGCTATTCTTGCCTCCCATGTCCCCATTACATCAGGAGTGGGATGCAAAAGGCACCTGTGGAAAGATGCTAGGAAAATTTACTGCCATTCTAGGGCACTCTGAGCTCTCTGGTGTTACACTACAGGCTATAGGATACTGGACTTTTTGGCACAGGAACCAAATGATCACAGAAATCTTGGCAGCCCTATACTTCTGGCACCTGCAGTTGCTCCCTACTATTTACTCTCTGTGGCTGCCTCTACAAAGCTGCTCCCCATAGCCACCATCCCTCTTCCCAGTGCTTGTCCCCAGCCCAATACAATTCCCATGACAGATGCAAGGCATCCTGAGAGTCTCAGATCCCAGGGTACTCATTGCCGAATAGCAATTCTGCCTATGTTGGAGTTATGGGCAATCAGTATTGTGCTGGAATCTTCCATTAAGGGCATAGGGCTAATCTCCACTCCTGTTGTATTTGGGATGTTTGAGATTCTTGATATCAGAGTTACTGGTAGAATGTGATATAATGGATAACGGAAGCCTTCTGCAATAACATACTCTTTCCTACGTTGTCCAAAACCCTCTTGTAGCTGATATGAGCATAAAGAGCATCCTTAGATATTCCTTGAATTAATGCTTAGCTTAGGTCACAATCAGCTTTGTCAGTCTATGCAGAAAGTGAGAAATGGATTCCTGATGGCAAACCAATGTTTGTGTAAGGAAAAGTCATTATATATGATTTTCCTGCAATATGAACAAACTTTCTCCTTATTTCCCAGTGTGGTTTCAGAATTTTACTTACAGTAGGGACATTTTCCAGACATAAGCCTCATGACTGATTGTTACTTAGCCTAGACTCTGTTGTTATTTATTAGTACCTTTTCTATGTGGACAGTATAGCAGAGAAAGAACATGCTGCCTTGTGTAGGCCTTGCTGAAATGACTTCAAAATCCCTACCCAGAGTGACTAGAATTTTCCATACAATGAGCCCAGAATGCTGATATCATTAATTTGCTTTAGATAGTGGTAGTGAAAGCAGTATGGAAGAAATGACAAACCCATAGACCTAATAAGATATGGTACCAGTCTTTCTTTTTTAGGATAACATTTGTTATTTTTTTTTTTTGGTGGGGACCTCAGGGTGGAGTAGGGAACAACAGTGGATATTCTGTGGTATTAGTGACTTTGAAACATTTTTATAAAGTGTGTTCAATATTACCAAGGCTTAAATATACATGTCTATAATTCAAGTAAAATATTCACTAATATTTACCTTTCCGATGAGATATTTGACTTGTATATCTATTTTTGAAGTCTGTGCTCATTTTGGTGGAGTTACTCTTGTGGTGTTTAAACTTTATTTGCATACTTTCCCTTTCCTCATGAATGTTTCTTTTCTGAGTTTTAAGTCAAGATCCCCAATGCTTTTTTGTTGTTGGAAGTCACAGAGTTAGAAAATAAAAAATAAAAACAACACACCAACATTTTAAATATATTATACTTATATTTAACAGTTCTTGTGGGTGTAAAAATTATATTATTTCATTCTATTAATGAGCAAAAAGCAGTTTCAAAATTTATCCATATTTGATTTTGCTGATTATATTAATTAGGTTTTCATTGTTTCTTTTTGGTCCAGATCTATGATTTTATCGGTGTAAAGGAGCTCCCTCTACACATGCAGATCAGTAACTGCTTTGCAGTTTATAGAGTTTCCTGAGACAGAGAGAATAAATGACTCGCCTGGGGTTACACAGCTGATCTGTGTCAGTGGTGGGACAGGAACTCAGGTCTTCCTGCTTGAAGCAAGATTTCTCTAGTTGTTGGTTTTTTCCCTCTCTTCCAATTCACTTGCATCTATTCCACTTAGATAAGCTGTTCGCTTACCTGCTTTTTTGACTATTTCTCCCCTCACTCCTAGGCCTCCCTATCTCTCACCTCTTTCATTTGCTCATCCAGGATTGGCACAGGATGGGATCTGCAGGGGCAGGATAGTGAGGGTAGAGAGGCTCCCCACATCAGAACCTTCTTCCCTAGACTCCCACAACTACTATGTAGGTCTTGACAGCATCTCTTTTTCTTCACTCCCTCCAGAGCATCTCTCTCATCTCCACACTAGAAGCTCTTCCCTAGCACTTGTGATTTGCAGGGTAGCCTTTTGTAAAGGATGAAGAAAAAGGTTGATGAACAGTCTTGATTTTCCTGTGAACCATTCAGCACAGTTAAAATTATACTTCAGCCTTTGTGTATACAAAGACCCTCCTTAGTGCATATATATATTCTTTGCCTTCCCCCCAGAGTCTAAGTAAAAAAAAAGGGGGAATAAGATGTAGGAAGGATACTTTTTTGTGAAAATAAAGGGGCATAAAAACACTAACCCTGGGATTAAAAGATGTGTAGAGTAATAGGTTCGAGCACTCAAGGGAAAAAATGTATGTCGTGTGGTGAAGAAGATCTTGGTTCTCTTTCTCTACCAAGAAAAACCTTTACTATGAAGTTTTAAGGAATTCTTCAAGTCTCACAAAGTCTTTAAAAACTTTGTAACTTCTTATTTTTGCCTTATTTTCCTATTTTTGTTGCTGTTGTTGTTGAGTTATGTCCAAATCCTTAGGACTCCATTTGGTGTTTTCTCAGTAAAGATACTGGAGTGGTTTGCCATTTCCTTTTCTAGCTCATTTTACAGATGAGAAAACTGAGGCAAACAGGGTTAAGTGACTTGCCCAGGGTCACATAGCTAGTAAGTGTCCAAGGCAAGATTTGAACTCAGGTCTTCCTGACTACAGGCCTGGTGCAGAGTTACATATTTACTTTAGGAACAGGAAAGGTAAGGGAAGAGCCATGAGGCAACATTATGTGAGCTAGGAAAGGGGAGGACTTTGATTGGAAGCAAAAGGTGGTGACTGGTGTTGCTCTCTGTCTGGGCTTGCTTTCTCAACTTATATTCACACTGGTAGGTCAAGTCCCCAAAGGATGACTGACTATTATTTTTCAAGAGTCCTAGGGGAAACTCTGAGGGATCGTGGTTTCTATTATTATAATTAATGAGCCTCCATCTTGTGTGCTCCCCACTTATTATTAGGCAGCCTTAATTAGCTCTTGGGAAGGGATATTTAACAAGTAGGGATGACAGGGGAGTCGATACAAAGATAACCACCTTAAAAGTCTGGGACACATCCTCCCCTAATAACATGGAGTTTGTGGGGAAAGTGGGCTCAAACTTAGAAAGTGCATATTGCCAAGGAATGATGTAGCTTCTGCTTACTCTAAGTCTGGAGGCCTCTTAATTCTAGTAACTTTGCTCTGTTAATTATTTCCTATTTATCCTACACATAGCTTTTCTACATATATATCTTTGCATATTGTCTCTCCACTTAGATCATAAGCTCTTTAAGGGCAGGGACTGTCTTTTGCCTCTTTTTATATCCCCAGCACTTAGCACAGTGCCTGGTATGTAGTAGGTGCTTAATAAAGGTTCTCAATAAAGTTGATATTTAATAAAGGTTCTGAATAAATAAAGTTAATTTCAATAAATAAGCTCAATAGACTTCTCAGTAAATCTTTGTTGAATGAATTAATGGAAAGTTGTTTGGTCCCCAAAGAAGAGTAGAGAGGTCAAAATGAGAAGCTCTCCTTTTAGTCAGTCTAAATTCAGTTCGACTGTCCATTCACATGTTTAATGAGCTATCCAGTTACTACAATGCTTTGGTGATTTCTTGTGCTTTTCTTTCACTTTCTTAATATTTTCCATGTTATAGTTTATGAAAATACAGTAACAACACTCTGACACTTAGAATACTTAAAGGAATGTATTCATCTCTTTTCTAGCATAAAATGACTATGTAAGAAGACATATTGATAATTTCTTTCAAAAGTTACAAGACTGTAACATTATATATACTTTTGACAAATATAGGTAAGGTATAGAAAAGAAAAGTTAAAGGCGTATAGAAGTGAAAATACAGGCAGGATATCTCAGGGTCAATTTTATAATGACGTATATGGCCATTCAGGGTGTATTGTCTCCTGTGGCCATTCTTTTTGTGGATAATAACCTATACCTTAATATTCTGGATGAGGAGAGCAGCCTTTCCAGTTTTAAAGAGAGTTTGTTGATTGGATGCATACAGATGACCAGCAGTATTAAATATCTGGAAATCAAAATCAATTGTTTGTCACTAGAATGTATGAATGACTTTAGGTGGAAAAAAAGAACAGAACCACATTTCTACCTTTGCCTGAGAGGTTAGAGGGCAAATGTGGTTACTATAGAGGGCTACTCTGAAAACCTAAACACCAGAACCCTGGTTCATGGTGAATAATTATTCTATTCATTGCAGAATAGTTTTCCACATGTGCATGCTGCTTTTATATTTTTCTGATCTAATTCAGGAGCTAAAGGTAATTCCTAGTAGGTTTGATAGCTGATCTTTGAACAAATGTTCTGCCATCCCATTCATTCCAAAGAGACCATGAATGAAGAGCTTTATACCACAGATTGTCACATTTTAATGGGAGCTAAATTATGTCCCTGAACTTTATACTTTCCATTGTGGACTTATTTGGAATAACTTCTCTATTATTTTGGACTTCCTTGGCCTTTCTTCTGTTGAAGAGCATTAATCTAGTCTTGAGGACCTTGGTTATCACAGTTTAGTGCCCTGTGGTTCAATTATGATTCTGCGTTATAGGCTGTCTAGAGCAAGCCTTCCTTTCAAAGCCAGTGCTACCTGGTCCTGGTAGCAGTCCATGCCATCCCTATCCCTCCCAGATTCCTATTCAACTCTCTCCTCTTCGACTGAGCCAGGCTACATTTTGAGGCCGATTGCACATGACTTCCCCTCGTGCATTCTGTGTTTCAGCCAAACTGGCCTACTTGTTTCTCCATCTACCACCTCAGTATCTTTGCACCAGCTGTTCTCTATGCTCGGATTTCCCTTTTTCTCACTTCTGCCTCTCGGGACCTCTAGATCTTTTAAGCTGCAGCTGAAGTGCCCCTTTCAAGAGTTTATTTCTGAGTAACAGAGTTGTTAATAACCCTCCACTTCAATCACTGTATAGTTTTTAGTGTATTACATATTTACTTGTTTGTGAATGGGTTGTATTCAATGGAATTTAACTCCTTAAAGGCAAGGACTATTGGTTTTGTCATTGTATCCTTAATGCTTAGTTGGGGACAATCTATGTATGTATTGTTGTTAAGTCCTATCTGACTCTTTGTGACCCCATTTGGGAGTTTCTTTGCAGAGATACTGGAATGGTTTGACATTTCCTTCTCTAGCTCATTTTACAGATGACGAAGCTAAGGCAAACAGAATTAAATGACTTGCCCAATGCCATACAGCTAGTAAGTGTCTGAGCTCGGATTTGAACTCAGGTCTTCCTGGCTCCAGGCCTAGCACTATATCCACTGTACCACCTAGCTGCCCAACTATGTGACTGATACATAGTATGCACTTTAAAAATGGATACTAAGTGCCTCAGAATTTTTAAAAAAGCTATTTACTTCACATAAATGAAAGAAAATTATGCTACCTATCCATTTCAGTTTTATCTTCTTATGTCGTTTAGCATTTGTTCTCAGTAGGACTGTTTTATTTATATACAGGTAGGTAACTTGCAAATCTGTGTATCTAACCCTAATTTCTCTCTTGAACATCCAGTTCAAACTACATCTGGATATTTCCACCAAGTTTCCTCACTAGTACTTCACATCTAACATATCCAGATTTCTTAAATTTCCTTAGAACACTGTTTCTCAAGCAACTTTGTCTTTTTCACATTCAACCTGGAATTATAATTACTCTTCTGAATGTCTTATCCTATTAGATCACAAGTTTCCTGAGTGTAAGAACAATGTTGTTTTTCAAATTTGTATCTTAGTGCCATTTAGGCACTATTAGAGTCTTAATAGATATCTATTAGATGGAATTGGAATAAGATTTGTCACATATTGTGGCAATTCCAATAATTTGTTCCGTTTGCATACTGGATTAGTGAGTTAAGGAACCAGATTTATTTTTGCTGTGCTTCATAGTGAAGTGTAGTCCCTAAATTTCGTATTTGACCCTGTACAGATCATTTTTTTTTCTGAACAAGGTTTTAGGTTAGATAACTTTATTTACCTCAGCATCTCACTTACCTGAGGATTTCAAGGATTTAAAAAAAACCCTATTGATTTATGTAGCTCTTTTTATTCAGTATTTATTGATTAAATGTGAGACCATTCATATACTTCTTGGACATTCAGACCTACATTCCCCAAAGAAATTGAAGCACTGGGGCCTCAAGGCCACATGTGGGTCCTCAAGTGTAGCCCTTTGACTGAATCCAAACTTGAAGTTTGGGGACCTAGACTTGAGAACCTAAAAGGCTACATGTGGCCTCGAGGATGCAGGTTCCCCACCGCTGATTTAAATAATTACCCAATGAATCCAATTGCTTCTATCAGTAGTGTTAAACTAAAAAAGAAATGGGTCACTGAGCCATACATAAGGATCCTTGCAGCTTATCGACTTAGACAATGACATCTCTTAACATTATATATCTGTATTCTATTGTATTTTTGTTTATTTTGTTACATATTTCTCAATGAGATTTTAATATGATTGGGGAGATGGGGGTAGGGAGATGGTCAGTGGCCCTCAGAATGCTGCCCAGAATGCTGTTCCTGTTTTTGACATCTTTGGTTTAGCTAATCCAGTATTAGTTGATACTTAAGCCATACTTTTTCACTGAGATCCAATTGTATATGACCCAATTTTTTGCACTTTTAGAAGACTTTCACATAATATATTTTTGTATTTTGTAGTTCCAGACTTTCACAAAATACATTTTTATATTTTTAATTCCATTGAATCTTATTCCATGATGCAGTATGGCTCAGTAGGCCTCTAGGACTCAGGGAAAAGTGGAGGGAGCATGTTATCAGAGTTAATTGAGAGACCCTCCCATTTTGGTTGGACATCATTTGAAAACTGTTGAGGCAGATTCTTACCTTAGCATGTGGAATTCCCCCTTCTTTTCAGTATGCTCTCTGATGGAAAGGAGGACTGCTGGAAGCTGGCATCTTACCCCTTAGATTTTGGCTAAAGATGGGCTCATTCAGTTCGGTGACATTGCTGTGCCTTTCCAGTGGTTCTTCAAGGGCAGAGTCTTTTGTGTTTGCTCCCCCAATGCCTAAAACATCGTAAAGCTTAATAAGTATTTGTGATTTACTGGTTGATATGCCAGGGTACAATAGATGGATGGCAGAATTGCCACTACTCTACTCCTGGTCATTCTATACCTCGTTTCATTTTAGGAGCATGCAAGGCTTTTCTGTGTAAGGCTCTGTAGGATGCATAATGTGCCATTTTTGCCAGCTGTTAAATGGAGCAAATTCTTTCTGTTCCTGTGAAAAAAGAGCCTTGCAAATACTTGAGACTCTCTTTTCACTTACTTCCCTGCTTATGAAGGTAAGAACCATTATGCTTTGGTCAGGCAGGTTTTGGGGTAGTGGTGTTTTTTTTTCTTTTTTTGGTCTGGGAGAGGGGAGAAATCGTGTTTGGTTATTTTTCATTGAAACTGAATTCCTAAAACTGAATGATTACTTCAATGCCAAGGATCTTAAGATTAATGCTACATTGGGTAGTTTTGAAATGTTTTCATAGTGTTCATTTCAGATAAGAAATGTATTTAGTTATTTGACATTCATAATTATGTTTTTTAAAAATTTTAAGTCCTAAAACTATGGTATTTGTATAACTCACCTTTGGGAGAAAAAAAAAAACCCAAACTATTGCATAGTCCAATAAGCTGAATGCTTAAGACAAGCTTGAATTAATGCAGGAATTCATCACCTTCTCTCTAAGCACAAGAGATTTCTGTGGGACCTCTGGAAAAGGAAACCCACTCCCTTGGTTTTTATGGGGGTGACACTAAAATTTAGTTGTTGTACCCAAGAGTGGGGCAGTAGCAGTGATGAAAACAGTCTGCAAGAGCCACCATGTCCTTTTAAAATACAACCAAATTAAACATTAACATAAGTGTTGTAAAATGAATGCCCCCTGCAGAAAGTTTACTTGGTTGAAAAAGATTACAAGTGAAAGCTTTGGTTTACTTTTATATTATTTATTTAATTCATCATTATTAACTGAATGTGAAAATGCAAACTCAGCTGTTCTATTTTAAAATGCTCCTTTCCTCCAGCAATTGAGAAATCGATGGTGGCACCAAAGTTTTTGGAGTAATTGTTGAATTTCTCTGGTCCCATTTCTGTCCCATGCTTTGACCCAGTTAATACAAAATGCTTGAAAAGCAATTATCATACATCTTTCAACTTGATGAACAAGTATTTTCATTGCAAATGAAATATGCTCTGTAAATGATTAAACATTAATAAAAACAAGAATAAACCTGATTTGTTTCAACAACACTATCACTCTGCAGGAGGCCACATATTTCTGTCAGTTTGTCAAGTGTTGTTTTTATAACCCCCGCACCCCTCTTAGGCTCAAGTAGCAATGTATATCATTTGTGTTTTCAATGGAAACTGTAATTGAGTACTCAAATGAAGAATAGCATTTTTGTTTTTGGATTTTATTAAAAAACATTCAGAATGGTACACAGATGACTATAACAAATTAATAGGTTTGCAAACCCCCTTTCTTTTGGGTAGATCCACAAATCTAATCTGTGGTGCTTGTGCTTTTATCTTTGTTCTGTGGAAATTGGATCAAAATATAACCGTATCTGGCAGCTCTGCTTTGCGTTGAATTTAAGCAGCTTATCCCAACACATTATTTTACCTAAATGGGAAGTCACTTTTTCCCAATGAACAGAATTCAAGTTCTACCTTTCAAATGCTATTGCACAGAGATTCTTTGCATAAGTGGGACCGAGATCTGGTGGAGCCTGAAGGCTTGCCTTCTAGTATTTGAGGGCCAGTCATGCTGAAGAGGGACTAGCTTTAAGTTCTATTTGGTCCCAAAGGGCAGAAGTAGGAGTAATAAATAGAAGATGCGTAGGGTCAGATGTTGGCTGCATTTTGAGAGCTCTTCAGAAGTGGAATGGGCTGCTCCAAGAGGAAGAGATTTCTCTTTGCTCGAGGCCTCCCAGCAAAGGCTTGATAAACACTTGGAGCCCCTGGTAGAGAGGATTCCCATCAATCAGATGACCTCTGAGATACCTTCTCAGTGATATTCTGTGATACTCTCTTGATTTTCATCTTAGAAAATAGTTAAAGAGAAGTGGTGGTGGGGGTTGGGACACATATTTTCCTTCTCAGGAAGAGGCTGACATTTTAATAGATCAATCCAATCCAATAAACCTTCGTTAATCACTTGCTGTATACCAGGCACTGTGCTAAGCTCTAGGGATACAGTTAATAAAAATAAAGTCCCTGACCCCAAGAAACTTACAATCTAAAGGGGGAGACAACCCACAAAAGGAGGCAGGAAAAGATGAGGAGGGCAGAATGCCAGGGGGTACCTGGCTCAGGGGTATCTCCTTCCAAAGAGTAGAAACCATGCAGAGTAGCAGATGCAAAGTGGAGAATGAGCTGAGAGTCCAGTTTCTGCCCTCTATAAAAGAAGGCATTGGGAGGAGTCTGGTGCTCCACCCTCTAGCCTTTTAATCAGAAAGATATGTCAACAGCCCTTTAGCTATATGACTGAGGATTTAGGGGTGGACTTTGACTGTTGAAACTTACTCCAGAGAAAGGCAATGTCCCTCCTTTCAACACCATTTAGATCACTATTAATCAATCAATGGTGAAAATGGCTGGGTATATGTGTAGGCTTGGAGGAGAGACTTAAAATTGAGTCCCTCAAGAGACTGTAATTCTGTCATCTACTCCCACTGCTATGCTAATTATTTAATGACAGTACAATCATGGATCCCACAGTGAATAATTTTTACTTAGACCATTGCTATTAATATGAATTCATAAATTTTGCTTCATCTGAAAGGTTTAAAACACTTCTTTTTAAATGTTTAATCTGAACTTTGGTAAAGATGAGAATTTCTAGCATCAGTTAACAATATGAGAGGCTATAATTGGTTCCTGATTAGGCTTATCTTTCTTAGGTTTCAGGAGCCTGATAGAGAGTTGATTGGACCACCAGGGTATCTGCATTATAATCTCTCTCAGAACTTCCCTGATCCTTATTTCCTATATTTTGAGTTGGCAAGGACTTCCTACCTAATTTATTAGTCAACTCCTAACCTTGCCTCTCAGAAAGGGCAGTCTTTCCTTATACAGAAAAAGGAAGAATCAACTTTAGAAGTATTACTTTCAAATTAAATTTAGTGATTTGTCAAAGACCAGAAAATGGAATGGAGTCAGTGATAAACATGACTGTCAGGTTTTAAGCTAAGGCTTTGCCCATCATACCAGCTTCAGGGTGTTATAAAATGCTGACACTGAATATGAGGATTGAATATCTTAAGAAATGTCTTCAGTTTTTTTATTTAAGTAAATTAGCTTGTAAATAAAGGCTAGAAAAGCAGGTATGGAAAATAGTTTTGGGGGTTGATCAAGGGGTCCAGGTCAATTGAGTTTTCACTATTTGAAGAAATTAGAGGATGTAACAGGGAAGTAAAAGCAGCCAGGTGTTTAGCTTTTAAAGGAAGAAGTCAGTCAGGCCAGTCAGTAACATTTATTAAGCACCTACTATGCTAGGGACTGTCCTGAGTGGCTGGAGATACAAAAAGAGGCAAAATATAGTCTCTATCCTCATGGCGCTCACAATCTAATGGGGAGAGTGGTGAAGACAATAAACAAACAATTATGTACAAACAAGCTATATACAGGAAACAATTAAAAAACAAAAGGCACTAGAATTAAGAGGGGTTGGGAAAGTATAAACAATGTACTTCATTGTTTCTTTAGGAAGCATGAAGAAATTCCTCCATCATTTTGGTAGAATGATAGGATGGCTAGCTGATGGATCAGCCACAGCTCTGGTAGTCCTTTAAAAGCCAGGTAGTTCTGCAGATAGGACATTCTCTCTGGGAAGTTAGTCAAGACAGGAGAAGCTCTGTCATTTGAGAGAGAAACATTTCTGAGTCAAGAGAAAAACATTTCTGGGAGTTAGAATTATCCCCTGTGTAAGTAAGGTGGATTTTAGTGTGTGTAGGGTGGATTTTTGTTATTCTTTCTTATAGTTTACTGTCCAGGATTCCATAGCCATAACAATCTCTTGTTCCCAGGTGTTAAATGCGAGTTCACACCATCATGGTTCAAAACATCTTTATGACACTTGTCCATGGTTATATAATGATAAATAATATAAACATTTGTACTTAAATTGTAAAAATCCACTGTGACTATGCAGTGAGATATAGGGATGAGGTAATATAAAATTGCGAGGTTGTTGTTGGCAATATGCCTTCTTTGTCTGTTGCCCTGTAAGGCAGGTGGGCACTGGTCAGTGAGTGGGGAACCCTTAGGGTTGAATGCACAAGCTGGAATGCTGTATGTGCTTTGATTGGTGCCCATCAAGGCTTGGGGGAAATCTGTGTTTGCCTCAACTGGCCCCCATTGAGGCTTGAGGGGACTTAGGGGAGTGTACAAGCTGTGCCTGTCTAGATTGATCCCATGGAGATGTAGGGGTAGTTGTCCCCGCTTCCCGCTGGTCTCTGTGAGAAGGGTGATTAGGGAATGCTGTAGGAGTTGGTGCTCCTATTATCAGCAACCCCTTTGAGAAGAACAGACTAGAATAAAGTAAGATTATTAACCCCTCTAAAGCTGTCTTCCAGTCCAGATCAAGAGTGAACCTGTGCTAGCAGCCCTCCTGTGTGTTCACCTGTCTTTACCCCAGAAGTCAGGATTGTGCTTCAGAGAGGAACAGGCTCAGGGAACCCAACTGAGTTAGTTACCCAGAAGTGCAATTATGGCCTTGGCCCTATTTGTTCTCTACATGTGTGTTTCTCCACTAGATTCTCTGTGTGCCCTTTCCACTGATGCTGTATGTATTTGTGGGCTAGTGCTCGGTTTCGAGTTTTGTGACTCTTGTTCATACTATGCCATCTCAACATATGCTTTTGCCTTGAGCTAGTTGTTATCAGTTATAAAAAGCAGGCCCATTAGTAGGGGCTTGTGAGCTATAATTTTATGAATATAGAACTGGAAGGAGGTACCTGATGGTAACAGTATGTGTGGGGGGCAGGGAGGAGGGCATGGTGATACTGTTGCCACTGCCGGAGTCAAAACAAAATCAAGCAGCTGGTAGAAATGAAGACTTATCTGGGATTTTGAGCCCTGTACATAAGGCTTTGGGAAGAGTTTTTTGCTCTTCAGCCACCTGGAAGCTAGGTGGCACAGTGGAAAGAGCCCCGGGCCTGGAGTCAGGAAGACCTGAGTTCAAATCCAGCCTCAGACACTTATTAGCTGTGTGACCCTGGTCAACTAACCCTGTTTGCCTCAGTTTCCTCATCTGTAAAATGAGCTGGAGAAGGAAACAAACTGTTATAGTATCTTTGCCAAGAAAACCTCAAAAAGGGCTATGAGGAGTTAGAAACAAGTCAAAAAGAACTAAACAACAACCAGCTCCCCCATTCAAAGGCAATTGAGGGTACCGAGCAAGTGTGAATACCAAAGTTGAATGAATCTCAAAGATGATGAGTTTCCTTATGAATGGAAAAGCATTTATTAAATATTAAATACTATGCAGAGCACGTGGGATGCAAACGCTGGTGGCAGAGTCAGCTCTACGTAAGATACCCTATGCTTTGGAAACTAGACTGAAATGATTAAGTCATTTCTGCTGCTGCTGAATTTTATATTGGACTATCTTGTACCACATAATTATATATAGAAACATGAACTTACCCTTAAAATGCTGAGAATTTTCTTCTGTAAATATCAAAATTAATCTTTTCAGATTTTGTATCTTACTTAAGATCACATAGTAGACTGAGAATAAAGACCGACCTGTCCGATGCATCCTCCACACAGCTGCCCCACTGATGTTCCTAAAGCACAGGTCTGGCCACATCACCTTTGCTCAGGAAATTTCACCGGTTGCCCACTTCTTCTAGGATAAAATATATATTTCTATGTTTAGTATTTAAAATCCTGCACAGCACGGCTACGGCTAATTTCTCCAGGCTGATTACACACTACATCCCTCAGTCATTCTATGGTGTAGCCACATTGGCCGACTCACTGTTCCTCCTACGTGACGTTCCATATCTTGCCTCTGCCCAGAATGCTCTACCTCCTCACTTCACTCTCTTGAAGTGACCTTCAGGGCTTAACTTAAAAGCCACCTCCTTCTGGAGGTCTTTTGTGATTTCCCCTGTTGTTAGGGTCTCCCTCTCCATATGTGTGTATATATACCTATATCTGTCTATCTGTATCTTATATGTACTTATCTGTGAACATGTCATCTGCCCTTAGTAGAATATAAGTTCCTTGAGGGTAGGAACCATTTCATACTTGTCCTTGTGTGCTCCTTTACAAGTGCTTGGTGATTAATCAACTGATTGGTCAATGACAAGTAAAATAACTGTTTCATTTCCACAAGTTGAAAAAAGTCTAGTCTGCTCTAATAAGTTTCAGATGCATAATGATCATGGGGTTTCGACCTATTTTTAATGGAACTATTGAAATGTCACTGTAGTGACACTGTAATTATAAGAAGCCATGACACATTTTAAGCTTTTATTTTTAACTTTTCTTCCAAAGTTGCTTGGATTAAAATTCTTAAACTTATCAGAGAATTACATTAATCTAGAAAGTTTTTTCTTTCTTTTAAATCAGACAGATTCTTCAGAGGAATAAAAATACATTTCTATTGTTTAAAGCTATTAAGACACTGTTAAGTCAGCTAGCTCAAATAAGGGTGTTCTCAACATTTATGATAGGCAGTCAGGTATTACGCCTATTAAATAGCTACCCAAGGAAGTGGGATGGTTATTATTTTTTATAACAGTGCTTGACATTTATATAAGGCATTTAAACTTAACAGTCTTCACATTTATAATCACTTTATAATCGTAATTATCTTCTGGTTAAGATAGCATAAGTGAAGCTTGGCTGGGTGGCCTACATTACGCTGGGCTAGGAGATGATAGGATGGACTTAGCTAAGGTAGGCTAGGTGATATATTTTTTTTTTATTTATGGACAGAGAAAGAAATCGTAGCAGTAATTTGCCCAAGATTATATTGGAGTAGAACTGGAACTAGGATTCATGCTTCCTCACTCCCATCTGTATGATCTTTACATTACAATACTCTCAGGCTACAGTTGGCATTTAAAAAAAAGTAATTGGGGGAAAAAAGCAAGAAAAAGTAATATGTGATGAAAAGATTTACTATTAAAAAACAAACAAAACCTAAACGATGCAAAAGGAACCAAGGCAAAAAAAAAAAAAAATGCTAGTCCTGAAGATGCTTCAAACTCTGAAGAGTGAATGACTTTTTATCTCTAATACTTTCTCTTTTCCTTTGCCTAAGTCTTAATCTAATGCCTCATTGTGGGGTGTGGGGAGGAGGGCGGGCCGATCCTGTATTCTTAAAGGCTCTGCCAGGACAGTACAACCTCTTTCAAGTCATAACAAGGCTTTGAGTAGGTACCAGAGCCTTTGCGTTCTTGTACGCAATGACAAATCTAGTTTAGCGAGGTTTGTTACCTTTTCGTTTAGAGAGGTTACCCAAAAGGTTGCAAACTTTTTGTCCACAGACGCTCTTGAAGTCTATCTACTAAGGGTTGGAACCTGAATCAATGGAAGAAATACTTATACTGATGAAGTTCTTATTTTAAAGTAATGAAACATTTAACACCCTACCCCTTTCTTTTTAAAAGAGAGGCAGTGTGGAGTAGTGGATAGAGAGCCAACCTCAAAAACAGGAAGATCTGGGTTCAGGTTCTGCCTCTAAAATACAGGATGTCCCAAAAGTCTTAGTGCAGTTTAAAGTTGTTCAGTTGTGCCCAGCTCTCACCTGGTGGACCATAGCACTCCAATGCTGTCCATGGGATTTTCTTGGTGAAGATACTGGAGTGGTTTGCCATTTCCTTCTCTGGTGGATTAAGCAAACAGAGGATAAGTAACTTGCCTAGAGTCAAACAGCTAGTAAGTATCTGAGTCCAGATTTGAACTCAGATCATCCTGACTCTAGGCCCAGAGGTCTATCCACTAAGCCACTTAGCTGCCTCTATTCTAAAGCTTAAGGCTTCACTAAGACTTTTGGAATCCCCTGTATACTGGTTATGTGACCCTGGACAAGTCACTTAATCTTTCAGTGCTCTTGAGAGCTCTCTTAAACTATGTATTGCACAGAAGGTGCTGACCTGCATTGGTAAAGGGAGCTTTCTTGTCTGGGAGTTCCCTGTATCGATCAAATCACAGGTCCATACTCTGTCCTTTTAAACTATTGAGAAATGAACTTTCAGAAGAATTTATTTGCAATGAATAGTAGTGGCATCTGGTAAGTGTTATTCTATTCTAGAAAATTATAGAGAAGATGAAAAAAGACTATGGAATAGGAAAGAGAGTTGAAATGGGAGCTTGATGTTATTTTAAAAATTAATAATAATTAATGATAAACCTTACGAATAAAATACTGAAGTACAGGTTCAAGAAGGCTGCCAAATCATGTGGAAGGATCAGATCAGAGAGCCTTTAAGGTGCAGCTTAGTTTCTGAGGAGAAAGGGATCGTAGCATGGCATCATGGAGGCCATCAAGTTGCAACCCTTCATTTTACAGATGAGGAAACAGAAGCCAGGGAAGATATGTGATTTCCTGAAGGTCGCACAGGTAGGAAACATCAAAGTAGGGATGATGGGATGGAAAATGGTCAAGTAAACCCATGTATGGAAAAGGAAGCAATGGAGAGAGGCATAAATAGAGTCCTTCTTAGACTTTCACACTTACACTTTACTCTCCCATTTAAGTGGGAAGGAGCATATAGTCCCTTCTTGGCTGTCTTGAGCAGCTTCTTCTCCGTCTGTCTGCCTCTTGGCTGACTGTTGGTTCTGATGAATGTGATACCTGTGGCTTTCTATCTCTCTATTTACAAGGGGCTCCAAATCTGATACTACTAGCATAAGGGGTAGTAGCTTTCTTCTTTTCAGATTCAGAGATTTTCTGATATTTCTGAACTTTTCAGGACCTTTAAAGACGAGCAAACTGGGCCTCAAGGAATTCATTTATTTGAATATTTAAAATTCTCTTTAATCAGTTTATTACAATACTAATTGGCCACTGGTTCACTTCTGGAATGTTGTTAGCTGTGAGAACATTTAAATATCGGCCAAATCAGTTATTTCTTTTTTTTTTTTCCTAACATGACCACTCTTTAAAAAGAAAATGCAGAGCAGTAACATTCCTTTGATTTTTTTTTTCTACTGAAAACTGTTTGAATTGACAATGTTTCAATGGGAGTCTTTCTCCTTTTCTCCCCCAACTCCACCAAGCTCCCTGTAGTTTCAAGTGTTGTGCTGATAGCATGAATTGCTGAGAAGCATAAATATGAATTCAAAGCAGATAAAGTTCATGAAGCATTGATTAAAAGAGAAAATGTAAACTAACTTATAATAAGGTCATGGCTTGTCCACTTTGTGCTATTAGAAGTTTATGCCGAACTACTTTCAAATGGACATTTTCTGTTTTTGGAGGAGCAGAAGGAATGTCTGGAATCCTACTTAGAAAAAGAATCTGCATCACCCTGCTGCAAAGAAGCAAAATACTTATTTGGGGGGGGTGCTTTTGGAGCCACTGGACTGTGATGCTAAAGGTATCCTAAAACTTAGAATGGATTTGCTGTAAAGTTTAATCTTGCTTCTTAACTTAGGAGACTATACAAGAAACAAGAAATATATGAAAATAGGATTTTTATTTTGAGAAATAGTTTCCAAATGTAATTGTAATTTCCAAATGTAATATTTAATGAACTCTAATGGGGTTATTTAGTTTGGACATTTGTTGTTTTTACTCAGTTTTGCAAACCTTTGTGTTATAACAATACGACTATAGCAAGAGGGAAAGGGGCTTAGTAGATAGATTCCTATTATAAAAATTCCTTTACCTACTAAAAAAAAACAAATCAAAGAGGTGGCTTAGTTTCGATTACTTTTAATTTAGTTATTATCGCACAAGTCTTATTGGTACAAATGAGTTCAAGCTATTATCCTTTCACTGATAATGTTTGGAGGTATAAGTGATAACCTTAAAACTGTAGTAGGAATAATTTTATTATGTATCATTTAGCATCTCTTTTATATGACAGCTGAAAACCCTGCTTGTAGAGTCTCAGTTGGTGTCATTTTAATATAAAATTAGTGCTTCCAGCTTCTGATCATTCATTCTAACTTGTAGGTGAAGCATGGTGAGTAGAAGGCTCAAATTAGTCCCACTGACATGGTCACGATCTTCCGTCTTGACTCCTTTTTCCTCCCTAGACACCATTCACTTTACAAATCTACTTGGGACATTCATTAAACCAATGTGGAGTAGTTTTCTGTACTGTTGGCTACCTGTGTAAGTGACCTGCACATCTGAACTTGCTGATCTCATGCTTTCTTTTATGAGCTGACCATATTTAACGAATGAATGATCGCCTACGGCATCATTTTCCACATTGTGGGTCTGACCTCTCTTGGGAGACTCAGGAATGCAAGAGAAAAGGGAATTAAGTATTTTTTTCTTGCATAATCATTATCTCTTCAGAGTTCACAGAAAAAAGCAGCTATTGTACTCAGACTTTGGGATAAAAAATTTCTTCCCTTGCTTAGCTCTGTGCATAACGGCCTAGGAAAAAAAAATCTCATTTGTAAGATTTGTGTCTAAGCTTACAATGTTGACTACTCTAGAATGAGAATTCAAAAACTATATATAAATAGGATTAAATATTTCTACTGGTAGCCCAAGATAAATTTTGACATATATTAAAGGTTGATGCCAAATATCAAGATGATAGGAGCATAGGATGGGTGTCTGTTTTATGGGAAGCATTCTTTTCTTGTGGTGTAGCCCTAGTTTTTCTTCTACATTTTTTATTATTATATTACATATATGATCATTATTATCTATAATATTGTTATTTATAGCTTACTTATGGACTTTTGGTATTTAGACCTGGAAATTACCTTAGAAGTCATTTAATACAGGATTTTAACCAGGGACCCCTTAGGGGACCATGAATATAAGATATAGGGGGTCTGTGAACTTGGATGGGAAATAATTAATCTTTATTTTTGCTAATTTCTATTTTAAATTTGGTGTTTCCTTCAGCTATTTAAAAACATTATTCTGAGAGAGGGTTGATACAAAAAATGTTATGTACTCCTAACCTAATCCATTCCATTTTACAGATGAATTTTTACGTGGAAATATTTTATTAAATATATATTTATTGAGAATCTGCTATTGTTTTATAGCAAAATATTATTATTATCAATAACAATGATTGAGTTAATCTTGAAATCTGGAAATATTTATCATTGGGGAGCACCTTGTTATAGTAAATAGGAGGACAGGACCACTGTAGAGCCATCTTCTTGCTTCTGCCATTAATTCAATTTGTGACATTGGGGAAATTCTTTTATTGCATCTCTTTTCTCATTTTTAAGATGAGGTTTTTTTTGGACTGGATCTATGATTTCACCAATGTCGAGACTTGTTTCCTGGTGAACTTCACCAGTTCAAATGAGCACCTTCTCTGCAACTATGAGTTTTGTATTATACCATTTTAAATGACACTGCAGTGTATCCTTATATAACATTTGTATTTTTCAGAGTTTTATGGCGCTGTAAAAATTGTTATAAATGTTTAAATCTGAAATATTCCATTATATATATTTAATGTTTATGACATCATTAATCTTTGCTTTCCTTTTTGGGGTAAGCCAATTTATCTTTATTTCCCTTTCTTGTTCGTAATGGGCAGTCAATAAATACTTGTTGAATTGAATTGCACTGAAAGAAAGGGGATAAGAGTAAGTGAATTATTTTTTTGAAACCTTGTATGACTTTATCATGTTAGAATTGTATACTTTGCTATAGCAAATCAAAGAAGGCAATATTCTCAGGCATGAAATCTGCCTTTGCTTTGTCCTCTATAGTAGAAATATTTGAGAAAAATTCAGCCTTAGTAAGGGTTTTACCTCAGTAAGCATCCCATTAGGATTTACCTCTAATTACAGACTCATGGGGAAGAATGATCCCATTAGAATTATTAGCAGATGAGGAAGAGATGGGTGGCTCTGTGCATACCCAGAGTTCATCTTGAGTCCACTTAGCCGGCTGTACTTAAATGCTACAAAAAATTTCAAAGATTCCTGCCATTGAAAATACTGGTCATCCCCTTTGGAGACTAGTGAATTATCTAAACTGGATACATGCATTTTCTGAGGGCCCCATGATACAGTGGAAATTATCTTGCATTTGGAGTCAGAGGATCCACATTCAAATTCCAGCTGCCATTTCCTACCTATATGATCTTGGGCAAATCAGATCACTTCTTTGGGCTTCATTTTCCTCAATTGCAAGATGAAGGAATTAGACTAGATGCAAAAGATACCTTCTGGCACAAAGTCTGTGATCTGACATTTTTCAGAAATTTTTCCATGTTGTAGATAAGATAAGCAACTATGAAAGCCTTCTGCACGATGAGTGTTCTGATACTCAGATGGCCCTGTGATCTCATCTGCATGTTACCTTTAACTCCTAGTGATGTGGATCACAACTCACCCCTGCCTGCCTGGCACGTATGATAGCATTCTTTCACTGTCATCCCACCTTCATTGCCACAGAAGTTCTACCCAGTATACTGGGGCCCTTCCTTGAGTTCCTGTGACATTCTGAGGATACCACTTGGCCTGTCTAGCAGCTGCCCATCCCTCCCCTTCTGACCGGCCACCATTTTCTTTGTGTGTCTTTTTTTTTTTTTTTGATGGCATCAGAGACGTTGCTTCTCCTTCCTAGTTCCTCATTTGTAACATGGAGCAGCCTCCTCGTGTTACTCAGCAAAAGGTTTAAGGATTTAAGATTTAGTTATAACCAGAACAGATTTCTCAAGTCTGATTTACTTTCTCTGACATACCCTGATGGCTCTTGAAACTTGATGTTTTAAAATCTCCCTCAGTTCACCTTTGTGGACATGTTTAAATTTAATGTTGCTTTAAATTAGGGTATAAATCAACCTGACCCATAGCTAGATTTCAAAGAGTCTTGTCAACTTGGATGGGAAAAAATTACATCGTTATTTTTCACCAAACTCTAACTGAAATTTTAGCATTTCCTTCACTATTTCAAAACCTTATTCTCAGACAGAAGGGGTCCATGGGCTCTGTCAGACTCCCAAAGAGGTACAAGTCACCAAAAAGTTAAAAACTCTTGCTTTAAGGTCACTTTAAGGCCCTTGACAAAATTGTATCAGTCACAAATTTGATTATAGTTCCTGAAGACTGTCAGATACTGATAATGAGAAAAAAAAGTTCTTACCGGGTCTTGTCCATGCGGTGCCATATATTAAAAAAGAATCCCAAACACTCAAGGCTAAGTTTTGTCTGCTTTATGTAGGCCGTAAGCTGTGTTCATTTCCCTGACTATCTCCTAGAGGTTTTCAATTCAAGAACTTTTAAGCCAGTTACTATTAAGGAGACTGGATTCCAAACCAAGGGGCAGAAGTAAATAGACAGCAGTAGCAAACAATGCTTTGCTTGGTACCACTGCACAATCCCTGCCCTGGATGAGATTCTCTTATTTACTTCAAAGTGAGGTCTAAATAGAGCACAGGATCACTGAATAATGGTTTAAGAAACATTTGAAAAATCGGTTCTTCTTTTGACACCTTTGTTTCTTTATCACCAGCACTCAGACTGTTTTTATCCTGTAAATTAATTCTTCATCCCCTGTTGTTTTGCCTATTATTTTCCTCAATACATTTCACATTGTTACTTCTGCCCAAGTTACTCTCAATGAAAATGGCTTAGTTCGTTTGCATTCTTCACTTCATCTTGTAAGGAAGTATTGTGAGTTCCAAGTACAGTTTCTATTATGTGGATATGAATGTAGCTATAGGTACTGTAGAGGCACCAGGGTGTATTTTCATTAACCTTTCACCTTTCCATGTGAGAATAGAGTTGGATTAGGTATGAAGTTTGGCAATATTCGAAGTGTATACATGCAGACACATTCACACATATACAAAAGGATAGATAGAGATACAGATGCAGATTATGAGCAAGTTTAGGGTAGTGAAAAAAAGATGAAACATTGGACAGAAAGTCAGGAAGCAGAGTTCTAGCCTTGATTCTGTCACATAAGCTAGTTAATGTGACCTTGGGAAAGTTAATTCACCACTTTGGACCTTAGTTTCCTCCTGTTAAAGGTGAGGGTTTTGGAGAAGATGATCTCTCAGAATTTTGACATTATACAATTCTTTGTGTCTCCATGGGAGGAAGATTACTCAGTTATTGGGTTGTACATAATAAGCAGACTGACTGTAATTCAATGATAGTAGATTTTCAGCTTTGGATTCTTTTTCATGGAAAAAGTGAGCCTTGTAGGGCCCGCTTTACTCCAGAACTATGATCTACAACTCAAACAAGTAGAGTCCCTAAACTTTGGCTAATATGCTGTGTCTTACTGTTTTTGAAGTGGGGAAAAATCATCATGACAGAATTTTCTAGAGATTACTAGATCACATAAATGTGAAATTTAGAAGATAAATCTTAGATATAATGCCATCTGGACTCCTCATTTTATAGATGAAAATTCTTTAGAGAGCCTAGAAAGTGTCCATGTAGAACCGCAAGGCATTCTGGGAGGATGATTCTGGCTTTGTAAAGGTATTTTAATACCAAGATTGTGGCATAAAGGAGACATTTCATATTTCTGCCCTGAAAACTTTTTGGCAGTTACAAAATTTACAGGGTATCTCAGCCAGTAAAACTTGGGCAGTTTTTTTTTGATTTGTGGTCTTTTATTGGATGTTATTAGCCATATCAATTCATGTTCTCGGTCTTCAGGGATTCTTTGTGCTTTCAGAAGTGCTATTCAATAGGTTCCACATATGCCTTTCATTAGAAATAAATAACACTTATTAAAGTTGATTAACATTAAGCATCTTATTTGCAGTACCTTTGACTCTGAGTCTAAAGGCTTTTTCTCATGAGAGTTTTGTAAGGGGCAGTAGTATTATCATTCCTATTTTATAGGAAGGAAAATTAAGGCATACAGTGCTCCATTTAATTTCCCAGTGTCATACATTTTTGAGAGCTGCTAAAGAGGCATCATAGTGTCGGGTAGAACACTGGACTTGGAGGCAAGAGTTCTGGGTTTAGATCCTGATTCAGATACTTACTAGCTGGGCGACTCTGAGTAATCACTCTCTGAGCCTCAGTTTCCTCATCTGCAAAATAAAAGAGTTGGACTCAACAACTTCTAATGTATTCAGTTCTAAATCTATGATCCAATGGCCTCAAAGTCTGTTGATGTCCCCAGTTCATTATACTTCATTGTATTGGCAAAATGTTTTGCATGTAAGTTGAGAGGTAAGTTTCAGTAAAGTTGATGGAGTATTTTGATCTAATTCAAAATTACTTATGATGCTGTAAATATTTTCACCAGATATGAAATTTTCACTGGTCCCCTTAGCAATTACCAGTGCCATAATGATGATCAATAACCCAAAGGACAGTGGAGGTGCTATATTTTTAACTTTTATAAAATGTTATCCACAGGTTTTGTAAGTTTGTATTCTGACTTGTTCAGACGCCGAGCCCAGCTAACTCATGTAGTTATTTTAATTATTAAAATTGATTCATTTATAAGCTTTCCACTTCTGTACGTTTGAGGTTCTCATCCTTTGTTTTTTTTTTCCTCTTTTCCTTAAGAGGAGAGAAGAAGGTAATAGAATGTGAAACAAGGATATGGTTAATGGAATAGTTAATTCACATCCACAAACCCATACTAGCTTCTGTCCTGGGACTCTCCATGGGAGATTCCATGAGCTCTCCATAGGGCAATCCAATATCCCTCCAAGGAAACAGTTGAAAGTCATTACCTCTCCAAATATCCATCTAGAATAGAAAACCTCCTAAAATACTTAGAATATGCTAAGAAGGTGTTAATGGAATGGAGGGAAACTGGCTCCTGAATGACTGATGAAGTTAGTTTTTATACTGGGGTAATGTTAAAACCAGACAATTTCCCTAGGGAGAATGGGAAAAACTGGAGTGATTTCCAGCTGTGTAGTAGTCTCCTGAATATTGTTTAAACAAGTTACTATTTGTGGTTGGGAGGCTGTATCTCCTATGGGGTGAAGTTTTTTTTCCTAGTATGTAGTTTGGGTAAAAAAGCAAGAAAGAAAAGTTAATTAGTTATGGCATCTTTATCGAAATAGATCTTTGGAGCCACATCCCCAAATTTTCTAAAGATTTGGATGAATCTTCATTTTAACCTGAGTTACCAAGACAATGATTTTCACTCTGGTGTTCATTGTAAATAAATAACCCTTGATTTGGAATCTGAAGACTTGGGTTCAAATTCTGGATTTACTTTTGCCTTCTTGTGTCCTTGTTTCCATCCCTTCCCATCTCCTCTGGAAATGGGTCCCTTTGATCATCCCTTTTTTCCCTCTAATAATATTCAGTCATTCCTTTTCCATGCTTTTCGTGTTGCTTACAAAGATGCCACCATCCTTAAAAAAGCTTTACTTTATGCTATTGTTCCTTTAAACTATCATTGCATAGCTCTCCTTCCTTTCAAAGGTTAATTCCTAGGAAAAGCTGTCTACATTTGTCTACTCTTTCCCACCTCCCACTCACTTTTCAGCAATTTGCATCTGTTTTTTTAATTTAATTACTCAATTAAAACTGCTCTCTCCAAAGTTATTGATGGTCTCTTAATTGCCAAATTAAAACTGTCTTTTCTCGATCTTCTTTCTTCTTGACCTTTCTGCAGCATTTCACAATGTTAACAAACCCCTTCCCCTAGATACTACTTCTTCCAAGGGTTTTCATGACACTACAATCTCCTGATTATATTCTTACCTTTCTATCCACTTCTCTGTCACCTTTACTGTATTGTCCATCATCCACTTTCTACTTTCTGTGCAAGGGTGTACTCCAGGGTTCTGAAGTTATCACCCTCTACACATTCTCTTGGTGATCTCATCAGCTCTCATGGATTCAGCCAGCATCTCAATGCAGACAACTCTCAGATCTATATGTCCATCTTGGGTAACTTCAACTGGGTATGTCATCTCAGACTCACATATTAACTAGATGGATTCAGAAGAATTAAAACTTTCTAGTGGTCTAGTAGACTAGACTTTCTAGTCATTAATTTAGACTTTTCTAACTACCATTATCTTCATTAGACAGTTTGATATCATCTTAGTTTGATTTTCCTTCTATATTCTATATGAAAGGACTTTTTCAACAACAAGCTATGTTACACCAACCTCATTCCCTTTTTTTGACATGGCTATTAGGCTAGTAGGATAAGGAATATTATAGTGTAGCTGGATTTCAGTAAGGCATTTGATAAAGGCTCTCACAACGTCCTTATGATTAGCCATTCCGTTGAGCTCCTAACCTCTTATAGCTCCATACTGGATGCCTTGCCTACCTAGGGAAGGAGGAGAAGATCCCAGCTTCCCTGGACCTGCCATTCTATTATGCACCCAGCCTCTTACAACTCCACACTGATTGCTTTCCCTCCATGAGTAACCCCTTTTCCCTTCTTCTCTTCCCTCTCTCCTCCCTCTCCTGTCACTTCCAGCTACATATCTGTTGCTAATTCTCTGGGACAAACTCTACCATATAAGGAAATGAGGTAGTTTGTGACTTCCAAAGCCAAAGATAAATAACACTGTGTGCTAGTTGCATATCCTCACTACATTAGGGTGAAGTAAACCTCCATTTTGTTAATTATCCAGTGACTTATACCTCATTTTATCCTAAAATCAAACCTGACTTAAGAGCACTAAGAGTGATTATACTATACTTATACTCTTCTACTAGGGCACTTCAACATACATAATAGTACTTCTTCAAACACCCTAATCTCCCACTTTCTCAACTTACTCATTTCTCATAACCTACTTCTCCACCTCACCTCAGCTATCATGATCTCTTATTTGCCCAATCTAATGGACTTTTCTCAGTCTTCAACATCCTTGACTTCTGTATCCTTTGACATTGTCAATCACTCCTCTTTGATGCTATCTTCTCTCTCGGTTTTTGTGACACTGCTCTCTCCTGGGTCTTCTACCTATCCGATCACTCCATCTTTGTCTTCTTTGCTGGATCTGCATCCAGGTCATGTCTGCTAACAGTAGGTATGCCCCAATGCCCTATCCTGGGCCCTCTTTTCTCCTTCTATACTGTTTCACTTCGTGATCTCATTAACTTCCATAGATTGAGTAATCTGTATGCAGATAATTCTCAGATCTATTTATTCAGACTTAGCCTTTCTTCTGATGTCCAGTATCTCCTAGTAGACATCTCAAATTGAATGTCTTATAGATATCTTAAACTCTGCTGTGTCCAAAATTGAACTTATAATATTACCCTCTAAACTTTCCCCTCTACTTGACTTGCCTATTATTGTTGAGAATATTTCCTATTTATAGTTGAGGTTCCTTCTGATCATATCATTGTTCCAGTCACACAGGCCCACAAACTAAGTGTTATTCTTGATTCCTCAATTTCTCTTAAATCACATATCCAGTCAGTTGTCAACTTAGTTGGCATTTTTGATTAGTTCGGATTTGGTTTGAAGACAAAATGAGGCACTCCTAAGTCACTATCATTTCTACTGTCATTTTATCTCTCAAATATCCCTTTACTTTTCTGACACTGCTATCACTCTGGTACAGGGCCTCATCACTGCATGTCTGATCTATTGAAAGCATTCTGGTTGGCCACTCTGACTTATCTTTCTGCATTCTAGTCTGTCCTACCCTCAGATGTCAAATTGATTTTCCTAAAGCACAGGTTAAACTGGGGGGTGGGGAACTTATAGCGTGGAGGCCACAGTTTGGATTCAAAGGGCTGCAATTGGGGACCTAAAGGATCACAATTTGGATTCAGTCAGAAGGCTATACTTGAGGACCTAGAAGGTCATATGTGGCCTTGAGGCAGCAGGTTCCCCATACCTGGGTTAGACCGTGTCATCCTCCTAATCAGTCAGCTCCAGTGATCAGATCTCAAGTTCTTTTTTTTTTTTGGCTTTAAGGATCTTAATAACCTGAACCCTTCTTATTTTTCTAGTCTTTTTATACTTTATTCCCTGTCATAGTTCTCTACAATCTGCTGACATTGGCCTCCTACTTATTTCTTCATTTTCACTAGCTGTGCCCTGTGCCTGGACTTCTCTCGCTTCTCACCTCTTCCTCCTAGCTTCCCTGGCTTCCTTTTGGTCACAGCTAAAATCTTAACTTTTACACAGACCTTCCTGATTTCCCTAGTGCCACACCTCCAAGATTATCTCTATTTTATCCTGTCTATATCTTGTTTGTTTATGGTTATTTGCACATCGTCTCTGAGATCCTTGATGGGAGGGATTGTTTTTCAATCAATCCATATTTATTAAGAGCCAGCTTTGTTCCAGGCACTATGTTAAATGCTAGAAATACAAAGAGATAATGGGGTAGACAACATATAAACAACTATGTACAAACATGCTATGTTCAAGGTAAATTGAAGGTGATCTACAGAGAGAAGGCAGTAGAATTAAGGGAGATCAGAAAAGGTTTCCTGCAGAAGGTGGGATTTTTAGCTGGGACTTGAAAGAAGCCAGGGAATCCAGGAGATGGAGATGAGAAAGAGGAGAACTCTAGGCATGGAAAACAGCCAATGAAAATGTTTAGTTGGAAAAAAAAAAGAAAATGTTTAGTTGGGAGATAGAATGTCTTGTTTGAGGACCTGAAGTCTGGTGCCACTGCATAGCACAATATGTTGGGAAAGAGTAAGGTGTAATAAGAATGAAGAGGTAGGGAAGGGAACAGGTTATGAAGGACTTTGAACAAGTCTTTGTATTCCCAGAGCTTAGCACAGTGCCTAGCATACAGTAGGTGCTTAATAAATGCTAATTCACTTGAAAAATATAACATGTAGGCCACATAATAGTAAAGCTGGTAGAATCAGAACTGGTTGAGGGACCAGGTTCAAAGGGCACTGATTAGTATCAAGGTGAGCCATGTATCTAGTAGAGTACCACAGAGCTCTTTCTTTCTATTGCATCACTCAACATTTATATAATTAACAAATTTGTGGATAATATGAAGCTAGGAGGAACTAATGAGCTGGATAGCAAAATGAGGATTCAGAAAAGCCTCAATAAACTAGAATGGCTGTCTGAATTCAACAATGAGAAATCTAAAAAGGACATGTATAAAGCTCTGCTCTTGGGCCTGAAACATTGGGACAGGAGAGCCATTGCTAGACAACAGTCCCCGTAAAAGGACTTCCCTAGGTCACAAGAACAGTATGAGTAGACAGAGGGATAGGCCCCTGACCCATACTACCTTAAGGCATATTTTCTGAGCAAGGGGAGTTTGATCTTGTTGTTGGTCCTTTGTTCTGGAAGAGGACCATGATGTTGGGAAGGTGATGCTGGGACTTGGAAGTGAATTGGATTTAAGTGAGGGGGGATGTGCAGAGTCACCGGCCTCACTTTCTCTTCTGAAGCCATCTGGGCCCAGTGGCCAGATAGAGATCAGGACAACTGGAGATGGCCTTGGATGCAGTGGAGACCTTGGCCTTTTTAAGCGAAGGCCTTTCTCAGGTCTCAGTGACTCAGTGACTCTAGTTACTTCACATCTGGGATATTATAGTTGGTTGAGAGTAGGAATTGTTTCGTGTATCACATTTGTTTCCTCAAGGCCTAGAATAGTTCCTGGCACAAAGTTGGTGCTTAATAAGTGCTTGTTGATTGATTGACTGATCCCAGGTTCATATTTTAGGAAAGATATTGATAAATGGGCTTGAATGGCCGGGGGCCAGGATGCAGAGGAGACTTGAAATCATGCTATGCGAGGACTGGTTGATAACACTTGGGGTGTTTAGCCTGGAAAAGAGACTTGTAGGGAGAGGAAAAGAGGGAGGCAGGACTGTCTTGTGGAAGAGGGATTAGATATGTTTTGCCTGGACCCACTGGACAAAACTAGGAGTACTCAATAAGCTAACTGACAGGCATTTATTAAGTGTTGACTATGTGCTAAACATTATGCTAGGTACTGAGAATACAAAGACAAAAATGAAACATTTTATTTTGCACTAAAGCAGCTTATGTTCTATCAGGAGAGACAGTGTGTGCCCATTTAAATACATAAATATTAGACAAACATATACATATATGTACAAGGTCCTTGTACATATTGGGTGGCTGGGGAGGGATGGGGTGGTCACATCAGCAGCTGAAGAAGTCAGGCAAAACCTTATGCAGGGGGTGTCATCTAAACTGAGCTTTGAAGGAAACTAGAGATTCTTTAACAATTATTTTTATTTATTTTATTAAATGTTTCCTAATTATGTGTAAAAATATTTTAACAATCTTTTTTAAAAAATCATCAGTTCTTTCTCTTTGGAAGTAGATAGCATTTTTCATCATGGATCCTTTGGAATTGCCTTGGATCATTGTCTTGATCAGAGTAGCTAAGTCTTTCACAGTTGATCATCTTTACAATATTGTGTTGTGTACACTTCAGTTTGCATAAGTTCATATAAGTCTTCCCAGATTTTTCTGAAACTATCTAACTTATTTCTCATAGCATCGTGGCATTCCATCACAATCATATATCATAACTGGTTCAGCCATTCCCCCATTAATGGGCATCCCCTTCATTTTCAATTATTTGACATCACCAAAACAGCTACTATAAATATTTTTTGTGCATAGGTCCTTTTCCTTTTTCAAAACTAGGGATTATAAAAGCAATCAGTGGAAGTTTCTGGGAAGTTGATTATGACTGGCTGTAAGGAGAGTTTTCTGACATGTGTATACTTTGATAGATCCATGACTTCATTAATATTGGCAGTCTTCCCACTGGCTGAGAATGTGGCCGTTCTACAGGAAGCTGTGACTCTTGTCCATGCCCTCCATAAATAGTCTACTAGGGTCTACCAAACATTCTGTAGGCCATTAGAATTATCCAAAAAGGATGTAGCCTGTTTTATGAAGTAGTGCCTTTTCCATCTTTGGAGATCTTCAGGAAGAAGCTAAAAAACCAATTGTCAGGAATGTGGTGAGGGAATTTATGCTTTGGTATGGAAAATTTGTATGATTCTATGACTGTTTGCAAAGCAATTAATAGGTAAACTATGTTTTGGGGGACTAGTTTGCTTACTTTTGAGGCACTTTACCAGTGCCCATGCTAATAAAAAACAGAAAATACTAGATGGAAAAGGGAACTTAGAAATCATCTAGTCCACTCTTGCCTTTTTTACAGATTAGGAAACTGAGTCTCAGAGAGGCTTAGTGACTTACTTAATTCACAAAGCTAGAAAGTAAAACTGTGACTTAACCCAGGTCTTCTGAGCTAGAATGCTTTCTCCATTACAATGATTCTTATGTCCTAATTAAAAGAGGTCGGCGAGCTAAGTAACATCTCCTCAGCCATTATTTTGCATCACAGGATGTACTTGAAGGCGTGAAAACTACATTTCCTTTAAAATATTCCTATGATAACATTTTATTTTTATTTTTAAAAATAATTTTTTAGAACAGTGCATTCTTCTCTGCTTTTATTCCAGATAAGTGAAATTTTTTCCTTATTGACAAATCACTTTTAGGGGAGGGGGAGGACCTAAAGTTTGTTTCTCATGTGCGATATTTACATGGACATTTTCCTTCATCAGCTATTTTCTGCCCAGTTTGGATAGTGTATCCATTTTGCTAAAGACACATCTCAGTCTCTGCTCTGCCAAAATCAACTCAGCAGGAAAGTTTGTAAGCCAGGAATTCACCGGCTTATTCTTAGTCCAAACCATCCTCACATTGTAGAAGAGAGTAGTGCTGTCTTTGACAGGGCTCAGTAGCACAGAAGGGACCAGTATTAAACAAATTCCCATATGGTATAGGGGAAAAGAGTAGTCTATGATACAGACAAGTATATTACCAAAACTATGTAAATCAGTTTGTAAAGGAACTCATTGAAGCCCTTGACTGATTCCTGATGATTTTCTGTTTTGTAACTATAATGCCATTCACTGTATCCTAGTGTTTAGAGCCTTGCTCTGCATCTGTTCTCTGAGACTGAAATCTAGTCTCTTTGTGTTTAGGCAGCTCAGAAAAAGTGAATAAAGAATATGACAGATGGAACAGACTGGTGCCCAAGCAAGATTTTGTTATGGACTAGACAGTTGTTTCTTCCCCAATTATTGTCACTTGGTTTGGTCCAGTTGAAGAGCATCTGAAATAATGCTGTCTGGATGGCCTTTGTGCTACCAGCCATTTGTGCCTTTATTGAAATGATCCCTTGCTATATTTCTTTTAAATATTGATCCGTTTTAGGATGAAGACAGAAAGGTTATTTGCATTCTTTCTCAATTTTATCATGGAAATGTTCTTTTGCTAATAATAATAGTTCATATTAAAATTTCCAAAATACATTTTAGAGTAACCCTGGGAGGTAGGTGAGAAAAATGGTGTTATGGCTTTTTTGTAGATAAAATTTAAGAAAACCTAAGTATACCTTTGAAAATACACTAGACTTCCTTGGAGTTTTTTAGTACCGGGGTGGAAGGCAAACATGTTCCTTGGTGGCATATGCCTAGCCTGTATGGTGTCCCACTCTAGCTGCTATATTGCCAATCTTAGAAACTTGGCTATATGCATTTTTGGTGGGCAAGGTATAATACTAAATATTTAACAGGCTACCCCAGTTTGCAAAACAAATTCAGTTCAGTCCTACAAGGGTATTAAGTGACTGCCTACTTATGTATGTGGGCGCTGTGCTAACTAAATAGTCTCTGTCCTTGAGGAAGCTATGTTCTACTAGAGAACATGGCATATTCACAAATAAGTAAATATAAAATGACTTTAGAATGGAGGAGGCCCTACCAATAGGGGATGGGAAAGGTGTCAGATACCAGAAAATACCTAAGATGAGCTAGGGACCCTTAAAAGGTAGAGGTAATGAAGGCATGCCTTCCTGGACTGGAGAAGAGCCTGTGCAAAGAAACAGAGACAGAGATGGCATGTCAAGTACAGAGAACACCAGGTAGGTCAGTTTGACTGGAATGTGGAGCATTTGACCGGAAGTGACAGGAAATAAGCATCTGGAAGTTGGAGGGAATCAGATTGTGGAGGACTTTAAGTGTCAGACTAAGTAGTTTTTACTTTATCCTAGAGACATCAGGGAGTCATTTGACATTTTGAACAGGGAAGTGGTGTGATCAGACTGTGGCTTAGAAATATCCATATTCATTCTCCATATAGACTATGTTGAGCATGTTTGGGGGATGAGAGAGATTGGAAGCAAAGAGGCCTATAAACAGGCTATAATAATGATAATAATTCAGGGCAGTGATGATGAGATCCTGGACTAGGGTAGAGAGAAGGGGATGTATATGAGTAATGCTGCGGAGGTATAATCAGCAAGATTTGGCAATGAATAGGACATGGGGCTGAGGGAGAGAGAAGAGTTAAAAACGGCTCCCAATTTGTGAACCTGGGGTGACTAAAAGTATATTGGTAGCCTCAACAGAAAGAGAAAAGTTTGCAGAAGAGGCAGATTTGAGGAGAAATACTAGCTCTAGATTGAACATTTTGAATTTGAGTTGCCAATGCAACCTCCAGTGGGAAAGTCTCTAGCATGCATTTGATGATGTGATCCTGGAGTTTGGGGGAAACATTAGCTTTGGATATTTAAGTCTGGGAGCCAAGAATGAAGGAATGAAGGAAACATTTAAGAAGTACTTACTATTTACAAAACACTATGCTAATAAGCCCTGAGGATACAAATAGGACCTCACATTTGCATGGGGGAGACAACACATAAGGAAAGCTTTAGCTGCAAGTCTGATTGGAAGGCAGCAGCAAGGCAGATGGTAATGTGTCATTTCCTCTGATAAAATCTTATCAATTTCTGATGTTGAACCATTTGACAATTCCAAGAATTTTGGTGGCAAGAACTTTCTGAGTCTTTGATAGATTTTTCTGTAGCACTTGCAGGAGTAGTTGCCAGGCTGTATTTCAACAGGGGCTGCTTCCTAGAATGATGGCTGCAGGCAGTGAGGGCCAGAAGCATTGCTATTGCAAAGGCTCTTGGTTCAGGGTCCTTCCTTGGCTCTCTCCATTGGCATCTCAGGGGAGATAGTGATTAAGGCAGAGGTGGTGGTGGCTTGACTTGCCTGGCACATGCTATCTCCTCTTTCTCCTTCAGGTGCCCTTCATCTTGGGCTGCTTCATCTAGCCTAAACCACCTGCCCTGTTGGCTGGCAGTTGTTGGGGATGGCTGGCCTTTTTTCCATAGGAGTTGCTTCTTGGAGCGGTGGCTATGAAAGCTGGGCTGTAGAAGCAGGAACTGTAGACTTGGGGGAGGGGTGCTGCAGTTAATCAGCAGTTATTTCTGGTGTAGTGGCAGAAGGTAGGTCCCTTTTCCACAATAATTTTTCCCTTCAATCTGCATAGATATGGATCATTTAATTCATTAATAGAGTATGAAAAGAAAAGAGTAGGTGGTTTAAGACAGGAAACACCACTGGCATAGTCTGGACTAGAATTCATGGCCTCTTTCCTTGGATGTTTTAGTTATAATTCCTCATTGAGCATACCTGAAAAACTTTCAATTTCCTTTCTAATGCATTTAGAATTTCTGTGGGAAGATCACATTCTACAATAGGGGACATTCTGATGTGTATACTTTAAAATGAATGGATTTTGTTAAGTCAATGATTAAAGATATATGAAAAAGATTCTTCATGGCGAAAAAAGGAAACTGACTTTTGATTGAAAAAAAAATATTCCATCAAGATTTGAGCTCAAATTTTTGCTAGATATTCGCAAAGTTTACCATGCCCAGCATCATTCTGGGATCCTGACTTGGGACATTAGAGTTTGGAGTTGGAAGGGAACTTAGCCATCATTTAGATTTATAACAATAACTGATATTGAGGTTGTTCTTTTTAAGGTTTTCAAAGTGCTTTACTCATTTGAACCTTACAATTCATTGACACCATAATTCAGATATTGTTATCCCCATTTTACAGATGTGGGAACCAAGGCTGGGAATCTTGTGAGTTAAGTTGCCTATTTATTGTTATCGTCATGTTTTACAGATGAAGAAATCAAGGTCTAAATGGATTAAGAGATTAGCTCAAAGTTATATTAGGTAGTAAGCAGCAGAACCAGAGTATGAAATCAGGTCCCCCCGACGCCAAAACTAGTATTATTCTAACTCCACCATGTTGCGTTATCATTATCCTCCCAAGGAAGGAAACTGAGTGTGTCATGGGTTAGCAACAGCAACATAAACTCTTCAAATAAACAATATTTTGTCTGACCCTCTCCCCACCTGTTGGAGAACTTTTATTAAAAACATTTTTTGTGCTTAAATCACTCAGTTAAGTGTTGTGACTTTATGAATGCACAGGAGGGCCTTAGTGTAGCCTCTAAGGTTGTCTTATTTATGTTGGTCTTTGTCGAGTTTATTTCATAGATATAGAAAAATAATAAATGGGGTGAATGATGTTTATAAATTAGCCGCTATAACCTTATAGTCACATCGAAACAGAAATACTTATGTAGCATTTTAACTACAAACCATTAAAATTCACCCTTTGAAATCTGAGTGTTTGTTTATGAGCTAACAATAAAGCCTGGATGTGACCATCATAGCTATCAACAACATTACCACCACTAGTGTCAATATCATCATAAAAGCTGTTATTAAATGCCCAATTGTTCACTCGATCTGAGGAACAGTAATCAGAGTGAATCCTATGATGTGGTGGGAAGACTGCTGAATTTCCAGTTAGAGGAGCTGAATTCAAATCCTGGCTCTGCTGTTTACTACCTGTGTTATCTTTGATAAATTACCTGACCTTTCGGTATCTCAGCTTATTCATCTATATATAAGAGGCATGTATATATGTATATATGTATACACACACACATATATATACATACATGTATATGTATATATGTGTTATGTATGTATGTGTGTATGTATATATTCACACACATACACATACCTTTCAAATATACAGTTTGGCTTATAGGAAAAGGACAGAAAGGACAGTTGGTAGAGAAACACTAAAATATCAGTCCAGTAGAAAGAAAAGTCAGATGACCCAAGTTTCCTGTTTCTCAAAATCTAATTTGCCAAACATTGACAAAGATTTCGAAGTTAATTTCAGGGAAACCCTGACTCCTATAGCTATTTAATGACTATGGCACAAATAAATATTACCTAGTAGTGGTGTAGATAGTAGAAATATGGATTGTGGTTTGTCATGGTAAAGTAGAAATGAGTCATCTTAATGAGAAGATCCTTCTTTGGACTCGTAGAGCTGAGGCCTGAGCTTAGGTGAAACCTTAAGTTGGGTATGAGAAGATCACTCAAGAGTTTGTACTGCCACGTGATGTTTGGAAGAGCTGAATGGAAGAAAAGAATTTTAGCTTTTCTTTTCCATGCATTTGTAGTAGGAAGGCCGAATTTATAATCTCAAATATAATCATGTATATGTTTGAATGGTTCGAAATCGCAAGGTATGAAAGATTCTCTAAGTAGAACGCAACAAAACATTTATTTAGGCCCCACTGCAGCAGATCCGCGAACCAGCCTCCCCATTCTGACATCTTGACAAAAAGACTCCAGGCCCAGTAAGCCCACCTCACAAGAGCAACCAGGAGGCCACAGAAAAACAAGATAGTATTTAGTCAAATCATATTTACTGGCCTCAAGTCCTTGCTCACACTCCTGGGTCTACACACGGGTCGGCTCTGCTTCCGCAGCTTCCTGCTTCAGCTTCCGCTTCCACTGTAGTTGTCTCTTGGCTCGTTCCTTGCAGCCGAGCCTCTGGCGTTCTCAAGCCCCACCTCAATGACCAGAGACCAGTGGTTCCCGAGTTGGCCCCTCTTAAGTCATTAATCTACAGGTTTCACACCTGATAGGACTTTGGGCCTGGGGCTTAGCACTTAACAGCTGAAAGTACTTTCACTCAAAGTAAACAAAAGCCAAAACTCCTGAAGTGCCTTTCACTCAAAGTAAACAAAAGCCAAACTCCTGAAGTGCTAAGGAGCCCATTTTGCCTTACCAACACATTTCTGCCAGTTCCTTGGGGAAGGACACTTCTCCAAGCACAGTCAAGAGATCAGATCTGATAAAGCTCTGCAGAGGCAAGGCTTAGGGTTTCTGTCTCTCCCGAAAGAGTATAACACTACCTTGGCAGCCTAGAAGAGGCTCAGCCTGAGTGGCTCTGTCCAGCAGGGGAGCAGAGCAGAAAAGGAGTTGCTTAACAGGAACAGCTAACAGAGAAGCAGCCTTGCATGAGTGAATTATTGTGCGTACTGTTCCTGAGGTAGAAAAAAGACCTTAAAGCCCACAGAATAGTTGTCAGTTGCTCAGTATTTTCCCTGTGGATATGTTTCTTTGCTATGGTTCTGTAAGTTTGCATCCACTCTCATTTCTTGGACACTGGATGCATTGGTGGGAAAATGTGTCCCTCATTTCAAATGGAATGTTATTATTATTTGGGATTTGCCTTGTATGTAGTAAACATTTCAAATGGCATTCAATGGGCTACTTTGTTAAATGAGCACCCTGTTAAATGAGCTTTGTATCTGACTCTTTGTGACCCCTTTTTGGAGTTTTCTCAGCAAAGATACTGGAGTGGTTTGCCATTTCCTTCTCCAGCTGATTTTAGTTTATCCCCACTGAGTTAACCTGAGAGAATGAGATATAGCAGTGTGTGTCGGGTTGGGGGCAGGGAGGAGCAGGGGAGGTACTGGTGTGGTGACATACTGGGGAAGTGTGAAGGTGTGCAGCCAGGTGGGAAATAGAGAGATGGTTGGCCTGGGTGCCTCCTAAATGGAAGCTTTGGGATGAGCTCTCCCCTCTGCCCTCCGGGCAGAGAGGTCTTAGGACATAGGGCACTGATGAGGTGTGAGTGCCAGGGCTGATCTCTGGGCCAATGAGTACAAATAAAAAAAATAGTTCTAAAAAGCTCATCAAAGATTTGTTGAGTTAGAAGACCCAAGTTGGAGTTCTGCTTCTGTCAAGTATCCTCAGGCTTCTCAACTATAAAATGGGAATAATCAGGAGTATGTTGGCAAATATTTAACAACCATCTCTCAGGGCAGTATGGAGATATATTTTTAAGTTTTATATTCATTATTAAAAATTTCTCTTATCAGTTTCTTAAGTCTAGAAAATCAGCAAAACAATAAATCAAGCCCTGAATTGTAACATTCTCTGATTTCTGAGGTGTGAATGCTCACTATGAAAATTTAACAACCAGCTTCTGGTTCAAGCTGACTCCAGCATACTCCAAGAAATAACAATGTCAACTTATCTCAGAATTGTTTTGAAGTCAAAAGAAATAGAATATGTGAAAGGCTTTGCAAACTGCAAATAAATTTGGTGCATCCATAAGACCCTCAATATTATTGGTAGAATGAATTGAGATAATTTGATATGAATCATATTTTGTTGATATAAATAACAATAATAACAAATGGCAAAAATAAATTATTTCAAAGAAATCTCCAGAGACATGCCAATTAGTTACAGAATACAGTTTAAAATTTGTTGATTTGTTCATTGAATTTCTGAATAGAAGGCAAGGTTTTTTTTTTTATTTTTGGATTTTGTAGTAAGTTCCAAAGGCTTATCACTTTATTTATCTCAAAGGAATGCAGAGGATGAAACAAGAATAACTTTAATTCTAGTTTTAAAACATTCACAGATCATTATTATTTTATATCATGGGATCTAGTATCTAAAAAGACTTGCTGTTTAGTGGTATAAATCATACTGAGTCTGATAGGAGGAGGTGGATCACATACCCTGAAAGCATTTGGTTTAATTCGAATTATCTGCAGTATTTTATCACAATTTTGTTTAACAAATGATCTCACTTAAAAGCTCTAAAAAAACATGAGCGTCATTTTGTTCCTCTGTTTTTCAGGGATATGGTAAAGAAACCTTGAAAATGTCGAACTATGTATAAATAAATACCCAAGGGGGAAATAAGTAATCAAGAAAACACACTTAGAAATTAGAAATTAGTCATACTTTTATTATGCTAAATTTTTGTATAGATTCCCAAATGTATTTGTGTGTATCTTTATGCTTTTTCCAGCAATTATAGGTCCTACTAAAATGCTCTTCTTGAATGAATAATTGAGAAAATTACTAATTAGTTCTTTCAAGACTGCTTGAGAGCTTCATTTTGCCGCTTATTTCTTCCTCGGCTTGGCATGTAGTTTTCTCTTTCCAGAGTCATTTTTTTTTCCTGCTTCTACTTTTTGCCTTTTGACACTTTCTCTTATTTCTCTAGATCTCTTTGCTATACTGCTTGCCACATTCTGGTTGTACTCCAGCTTGTCAGGGTCCTTCCTTCCTAAAATGTAGTTTCCCAAATTGAACTCAGATAATTTCCTAGCAGGGCAATTCATGGTGCCATTGTTGACTTTCTTTGGTGTTTTGGTGTAGACTTTTCTTCAAATAGCAAGAGAGAGTAAATTCCTTGTTCTAAAACTGATTGCTAGAACAGAATTTCTCAGTTAATCCCCTTTGTTGGGCTTGGTACCAGACTTTTCTCCTTTAAAGACAGATTTGCCTCATATGGTAAAGCTTTTATAGAATTATGGCTTGAATTTGAATTTGTATTTGTAATTCCAAGTTATTTACTCATTGCTAGTTCTTATTGACTTGAGTACTTTCTTAACTCTCTAGAACAAATTAGCAAAGGTGTTGCTCTGTCTTCTTCTGATTATACCTATCAAGGTAAATTTGCTTTGATTATTCCTAATAATCCCAACATACTTCAGAATTTTTTGAAGGTCTCATATTTTAAGTTCTGTGGTACTAGATGATGTAAGGTTGACAGTATTATGTTAACCCATGAAACTTCATCATCTTTTAAGCATATCAGTCCACCAAATCCTTATCATCTCAAACATTTGTGACCACAGTGCTTATTCTAATTTGTCTTTGGGAGGGGACTAGGGGGGAAGTATGAAGAAAATGCCAAGCCTATTTTAGCATATCATAGTCAACAAAGCTTTCCTTTGCAAGGGGTTGAACCAATACTTTGCTTTCACAGAAATTCAAGGTAGAAATACCTTTACTGGTGTTTTTTTGTTGTGTTTTTGTGTTTTGTTCTAAATTTTCTACTTTTCTGTTTGTGTTTTGTTCTAAATTTCCCAATTTTCTGCTGCTATGATTTCAGAAGTCAGGGATATAGCGTTTGCTTTTCTTACCAGATATACTCTTGCTCTTCCATCAGATGGAATTTTGTGGGATGCCAATTCATGGTTTCAGTAACCTTGCCAACATCTGAATGTTTCACCTAGGTGTTAGAGGGTTTTTTTTAACAGAATACTCTGCTGTGAAGGCTTTCTGCTGCTTGATATTAAAACAGCCCTTGTAGAAGAAGATTATAGAAGAATCATTACAGAGAAAATAACTTACCCTACTCATTTTTTTCTCATTATTTGCTGATTTTTTCCAGTTCATTATACAAAGAGAGAGGACAGGATTGACAGGAATAAGTTTTTCAGGCACAGGAATGAGGATTGTCAAAGTTCAGTGACTTATAGTCCTATGAGTTCTTCCTAAGATGTTCCAGACATATTTGGTCTTGAATCTGTGGGAGGTCTATGGGGTCTGAGCCAGAGAAGGTCCAAGGCCCCAAACCTCAGAAAGCAGATTTTGCTCAGAGGAGAGTGCTAATGATTTTTAAAGGGTATTTTCATGGACAGTATCCAGTAAGAAGAATTTTATTTTGAACTTATTCCTACTAGTCATGATTCAGAGTTGATCTAAATGGCAAAGCATTTTTTGGCACAAGCAAGATTCTATGAAAGACAAAACAATCATTTCCTATATGATTCATTCTGTGAAATAAGGATACTGTTTAGCAGGGTCCATTTCTGCACAGAACCCCCTCCTGAATGGAATTTTCAGCAGTGTAAAAAGCAACAGCAACATGAAAACTGAAGCCTTCCCCTCTTCTTTCTCTATGTTTTCTTTCAGTGATCTCATTAGCTCCTATAGATCTAATTCTTATTCATCTGCAGGATTCTTATATCTACACATATAGCCCTAATCTCTCTCCTGAGCTACAATTCTAAATGATCAATTACCTGGTGGATACCTCTACCTGGATATCCCAAAGTATCTCACATATCCTAGATATGACTTGTTACTCCCCACCTCCCCCCAAATTCCTTTTCCTAATTTCCCTATTTCTGGTAGGGGTAGCTTTCTAGTTACTCAGGTTCACAAATTTGGAGTCATCCTAGACCATTCATCTTCTTTCACCCTCCATATCCAATCGCTTGCCAAATCCTGTTGATTCTGTTTCACAACAGCTCTCATATACACCCACTTCTCTCTGCTCACACAGTTACCATCCTCTTTCAGGCCCCCATCACCTCTTACCTGGACTACTAAAGTGGCCTTCAGTTGGCTTCCCAGCTCCCATTCCCACTTATCTCCATATTGATATTCCCAGAGCATAGATCTGACCACATTATTCTCCTGCTCAACAAGCTTCAATAGTTCCCCCTTGCCTCAAGGACAAGATGCAACCTTCTGTGGCCATTCACAGTCTGATTCAAAGTATCCTTTTATATTGCTTTCACATCACTCCCCTTCATTTATGTTGTATTCTATACCAAACTGGCTGGAATGTGGACAGTATTGCCACATATGACATTCCATTTCCTCAATCCATCCCTCTACAACTGTTGTTCACTATTCCTGGAAGTTATTGACCTTAGCCTAGGAGGATCTCTAAGTTTTCAGAACACAGTTTACATGCCACCTCCTAGAGGAGACCTTCCGTGATCCCCCAGATTTTAATGTTTTCTTCCTTATCCCTCTTCCTAGTTTTGATATACTTTCTATCTATTTATCTGTTTACCTCTAGTAATCATAATCATGATAATTAGCATTTGTGGAGCACTCACTTTATATTAGCCACTGTGCTAAGCGTTTTACAAATAGTATCTCATTTTATCTTCACAGTAACACTGAGAGGTAGATGCTGTAATCATTCCTATTTTACAGTTGAGGAAACTGAGGCAAAAAAAGATTAAATGACTTCTTCAAGGTCACACAGCTAGTAACTGTCTGAGGCAGAATATGAACTCAGATCTTTCTGACTCCACTTCCAGCGCTCTATCACCTAGATGCCTAAGTAAAGTAGAATGTAAATTTTCTTTTTTCCTATTAAAATTCTACATGTGTATAGAATGCAGAGGTTGGAGTATTATAGAGTAATAGGTTGATCGAAAGTTAAAGCTAGAAGGGACTTTAAAGATCATCTCATCAAATTTATTCATTTTATAGAGGGAGAAAGGGTCCCACAAAGGTCAGATGACTTGTTCAAGGTTGCACAATCAGGTGCTGGTAGAGCTAGGATCAGAACCGAGAGCTATAGATTCTCATTCATTCATTCATTCATTCATTCATTCTTCTTCTTCTTCTTCCTCTCTCTCTCTCTCTCTCTCTCTCTCTTTCTCTGTCTCTCTCTTTCTCCCCCCACTCTCTGTTTCTGTTTGTCTCTTTATCTCTCTCACTCTCGTCTCTCTCCATCTCTGTCTCTCCTCTCTATCTCTCTGTTTCCTCTATTTCTCTCTCTGTCTCTTTCTCTCTCTCTCCCACTCTCTGTTTCTATTTGTCTCTTTATGTCTCTCTCACTCTCCTCTCTATCTCTCTGCTTGTCTCTCTCTGTCTCCTCTCTCTCTGTATCTCTCTGTCTCCTCTGTTTCTATATCTGTCTCTCTGTCTCTGTCTTTCCGTCTCTCCTCTTTGCCCCTACTTTTCTCCTTCTGTCTCTTTCTCCCCCTTCCTCTCCCCTTTCTCCATATGCATATATGTGTTTATACATTTATATGAACTAACACTCCTGTGTGTGTGTGTGTGTGTGTACACGTGATCACTATGCCTTAAGTACTTTATGGTTAATGTCTTAGAGGTAGAAATATATCATCTGACTATGGAATGTCTGCTTTGAAAACAGCATATGATGTAGCAGAAAGAGCTCCGTACTTGACTAGATTCTAATCCTAGCTCTGCCACTAAAAAGTTTTGTGACCTTGGGCAAGTCCTTTGGCCCTGTTTTCTTATTTATAAAATGGATGAATTGAACAGGATAATCTTTCAAGTCCCTTCCATCTCTAACATTCTATAGTTCGTTTAAACTTCAGATTTTAAGCAAAAGTTTTAATGTGAAACAGAAAACAGAAATTGGGCAACAGCCTATTTCTTCTGTTCTTGCCTGTTGAAGATGTCTGTGTCTTTCCCTTCTCCCTATGTCCATTTGAAAAGATATTTTGTTAGATAATTAACATGTATTTAGTGAGGCCCCATTACACTCCCAGTCAGTCCTATGTTGGTTCCTGGGAAGGATACAAAGAAGTACAAGACATGGTCCCTGCTGTCTAAGAGATGACAGCCTTCTTTGGAAGACAGCATCTTTGGAAGACTCATCTTCCTGGGTTCAAATCTGGCCTCAGACACTTACTAGCTGTGGGACCCTGGGCAAGTCACTTAACCCTTATTTGCCTCAGTTGCTTATCTGCAAAATGGGGACACCCTGGACAAAGAAATGACAAACATTCCAATATCTTTGCCAAGAAAAAACCAATGGACAAAGTCTATGTAGTTACATAGAGTTGGAGAAGATTGAATGACTGAACAACCACAACAACAATAAAGGAGAAGAATCAAAGATGATTTGAAAGCTTCTGGTCTCAGAAATGGAAAGGATGGAGGTACTGCTGGCAGATGTGGAGTCATTAGGAATGTTGACAATTCTTGGGCTGAAATATGATAAGCAGAAAAGACTGTATCTGAGATCATGTGAGAAAATTTTAACAATTGGCAATGAGCAAAGGCAGGGGGAATCTACTCACAAGTTATTGGTAGTTAGCTGCTTAAACTCAGAAGGATATGAAATTGATGAAGATAGTAAGGGACAGAAAAAAAAAATTTTGAGCTGTATCGGAGGCAGTAAAAGTATTAAAAAAGCTGAGATGGATGGGAGAAGATAATAGATGATGGGCTTTTCAACTCTTATTTGGCTTCTATTTTCTCTGCCAAGGAAGTGGACAATTTTTACAGAGAAGGAAAGAACAAAAATAGTAAACAGAGATAAAGCTGAAAATACATGGTAATTGAAAGAACCTAGCTTCCCTCCCTGAATTCCTGGCAATAGAAGATTGATGGACTACATGGAAGGATACTAAAATAATAGATTTATGTTATCACTGAGCCATTTTAGGAGACCTTTGAAAGATTTGCGGTAATGAGAGACAGTGTGACTGGAGAAAAGGTCCAATGGCCTGATTTTCAAAAGGGCTTGTAGCCAACAAACTATAAATTGGTGAGCTTGACTTGCATACCTGGTAAAATTTTAAAACACGTTCTAAAATGATTGCTTATTAACATATTTTCTTCACCTGTAAAGTAGGAATAATAATACCAGCAGGGTTAACAACAACGACGACGATAATAGCGATTCCCAGGCTTGTTGTGAGAGTCAAATGAGATAAGATTTGTAAAGCACTTAGCACAGTGTCTCACACACACAATAGGTGCTTCGTGAATATGTTAGTTATTGCTATCATCTTCATCATCTTCATCATTTAAAAAGGGAAGCAGTGGTCTCTGAAAATCAGCATGGCTTCATTGAGAATATATCATGCCAGGTTAAGCTCAATGAATTTTTTGACAGGAGTTTACTACATTGGTTGATCAAGGGGAATACCATAGAGTATTTTTAGATTTTTTTTAAAAGCCCCTGGCAAAGACTCTTATGCTTTCCTTGCGAACAGATATAGGCTAGACAATAGGATAGTTAAGTGGATTCAAATTTAATTGAATGATTAGAACTAAAGAGTTGTCACTAGCAGGTTGATATCAATTTAAGGAGAGTTGTCTGTGGGAATATTCCAAAGATGTGTCCTTGACCTGTCCCAAATTTCACATATTTGTCAATGACTTAGAAGAAGCTGTGGAAGGGATGCTTGACAAATGTGAAGATAACTAGGTGCTGTGGGGGACAGCTGAAACCCTGGATGGAAGAGTCACAAATCCAAAGAGATCTACACAGGCTGGAACTATGAACCAAACAAGCAATTTAATAGAGATAAAAATAAATCACTACTCTTAAGTTCAAAAAATCATCTTTATCGATGGGGAAAACATGGTTCAGTTTTACAGTTCCTGTGAAAAAGATCTAGGAGTTGTTTTACTGGACATCAAGTTCAGTCTAAATACCCAATATGATATGGCAGCCAAAGAAGCTCATGTAGTCAAAGGGTGCATTGAATCATGGTGTTAAGAAGAAAAAAGGTAAGAAGTCCATGGTTCTCTGCCCTGGGCAGACCACAGTCAGCTTGGGACAAGCTAGAGCTCCCAAAGATGGTGAAGTGGGCAGGATGTTGAGAATGCTGGAAACCTTGCCATATGAAGATTGTTTGAAGGAATTAGGGATTTCATGTGCCTCGGGAAGCAGTAATTGGGAGTGGTAGTTGTGGATATGAATGTTGTTTTTAAGCATTGAAGTGAAGGAAGAGATTTACTTTGCTTGATACCAGAGGTCAGAACTAGAAACAATGAGTGGACATTGCAAAGATGTTTCTTTAGGCTTGATGTAAAAGAAAAATATTATTAATTATGTTGTCTAAAAAGGAGAATGATCAGATGTGTTTGTTTTTCTTTGTCACAAAGGAGGATTTAATCTTGGGGGAGGGTTAGAAAATGACTGTGATATAAAGTCAAAAGTCATCAGTATTTTTTTTAAAAAAAAGTTGAATGGGTTTCATAGGAGATGATGAATTTCCTGTTACTAGAGATCTTCATGTAGCATTTGAGTGACTACTTGTTACTAGTGTATACCATGACCACGTATGGGTCAAATTAGATGGTCTGTAAGGTCCTTTCCAAATCTTAGATTCAGTGATTCTGCAATAGTTAAATTCTGGCTGTGAGTAGTTCACCGTTTTGTAGTAAAAGGGGATGAAGAAGAGTCATGTGTGGGAAATATTTTACCACGCTACCATTTGGGGTACACAAAATTATGTATTTTAATTTATGTCCTTATAACCTGATTATGCCAGCTGCTAGTAAATAATCTTTCAGATTCTCTGTGACATGTGAACTCTGACCTCCTGGATAAGGGGATGTTGTGACCTTCATCAAAGCCACCTGGCTCATAAGTGCCTGGTCTGTTTACTTAAGGTTTTTTTTTCCTAAAAACAACATTTTTCCTCCAGAAAAGAAATAAAGCTTCAAAATCCTAAGAATATTACCTTTATTCTCCACCAGAAAAGAAATTATTTATAAACTGAGATCTTGTAATTGTCTTGAAATGTTTTACTTATTTCCAATTATTTCCAGCTTCAGTAACATTAGGAATGGGAGGAATTTAGAGGGGTTATCATCCATGACACAAATGTTCACCTGAATGAGGAACCGCTGCATTGTCCTCCATCTCTGGATGTCAGTGTTAACGCTTCTTCCTTCCTTCCTTCCTTCCTTCCTTCCTTCCTTCCTTCCTTCCTTCCTTCCTTCCTTCCTTCCTTCCTTCCTTCTTCCTTCCTCCTTCCTTCCTTCCCTTCTTCCTTCCTCCCTCCCTCCCTTCTTTCCTTCCTTCCTTCTTTTCTCTTTCCTTCCTTCCTTCTTTCCTTCCTTCCTTCTTTCTTTCCTTCCTTCTTTCCTTTATTTCTTTTTCCTTCCTCCTTTCTTCCCTCCCTTCCTTCCTTCTTCCTTCCTTTCTTCTTCCTTCCTTTCTTCTTCCTTCCTTCCTTCTTCCTTCCTCCCTCCTTCCCTTCCTTCCTTCCTCCCTCCTTCCCTTCCTTCCTTCCTTCCTTCCTTCCTTCCTTCCTTCCTTCCTTCCTTATTTTTCCTTCCTTCTTCCCTCCCTTCCTTCTTTCCTTCCTTCCTTCTTTTCTCCTTCCTTCTTTCCTTTATTTCTTTCTCCTTCTCCCTTCTTCTCTCCCTCCCTCCCTTCCTTCCTTTCTTCTTTCCTTCCTTCCTTCTTCCTTTCTTCCTCCTTCCTTCCTTCCTTCCTTCCTTCCTTCTTCCTTCCTTCCTCCTTCCTTCCTTCCTTCCTTCCTTCCTTCCTTCCTTCCTTCCTTCCTGACTGGGTTTTCCTTTCTCACCCTGGAAGTACAGTGGTCACTCATGGTCTTATCCCAACTACTGACTAACACAAAAGATTTGACTTGCTCCATTTCCAGTCTGAGCCAGATCAGTCTTCCTTAAGCAGCCTGTTCCCACCTTTTCTACCCCCAGGGGCTCATTACATTGTTGCTGGAATTAGAGGGACACCTAGTAGGCTTTAGATCTCTGATGTTCAGAATGCCTAAGCTTGTATCCACCTACCTCGGCTTCCCTGGTGGCAAGAATTATAGGCAATTACCACCATATTAGCATGCTTCAAGTTTTTAGGCACTATGCTTTCAGTTTGTGGGATCATAGATATATAAAGACATAAATTGGAATCTAATGAATCTAGTTTCACAGATGAGGATGTAGGCTCAGGGTCATGCAGTTAATAAGTATCTGAAGCAAGATTGCACAGAGATCTTTATACCAAGCGCAGTGCTATATTCGCTGTGCTACCTAACTGCCTAATTCAACCAGCATTTATTAAGCATCTACTATGTATAAAACTCTATTTTAGTTGGGGAGAGAGAAAGGTAAACATAAAAAGATTGACTAAGACTGTCTCTGACTTCAGGTTTCTTATAGTCTAGCAGAGGTCATAAGACATACATCTTTAATATAAAATGGAATATGATGGGTGCATAGACAAGGTACAGAATAGTCAGAGACCTGTGAAAGAGACATCAGCAAAATGACTTTGAGCAGGATCTTGAAGGATAGGTAGGATTCTGACAGATCGTTGACAGCATCTGGCAGGCATGGGTGATGAATAAGAGCAAATGTGTGGCAGGGGAAAAGAGTGGGGTGCATTCATAAAGACTGAATAAACAAGACTGGCAGCATTATAGACTAGATGAAAGGAGGCAGGATCTAATCAACCTATAGAGGTAGATGGCATGGACCAAAACTGGGAAGGGCACTGAATGCCAGACCATGTAGCTTTGACTTCTTTTGCTATGCCAAAAAACATCAGGGAGGTTAGGTGATCAGAGCTGTTTATTAGGAAGATTACTTTGTCAGCTGTATGTAAGACTAATAAGAACAAGAGTTGATTTCACATGAAGAAAATTATTAGATATCATTCCAGGGACAATGTCTCCTTTACAAACCTTGAAATTTACCTATCCTCCTGAGACTAGATTAAAAAAAAGGCTATTATCTATTTGGCTTGAAAGGTCTATGGAATATCTTTAATAGTAAGCAACAGAAGGAATACTGCATTGACTTTTTTGTTCCTGATTTGTACTTTAGGTAGTAAGGTCATCACAAAGATATGGTCTTATATATTTTTCTTCGGTAGTTTTTGCTTAGATAAATTGCATGCAATTTGTTTGGGGCAGATTTTCACCCTGGACCTGCTTTCTCTTTAAATTAAAAAAAAATTTAATTAACAAATATTTATGTTCTCTCCCTCCCACTCCCAGCCCTCTGCCATCGGAAGAAGAAAAACAAAACCCTTCTAACAAATACATAAATTCAAGCAAAAGAAATTCCTACATTAGCCACATCAAAAATCTATTTCTCATTCTGCAAATCTCTCTCTCTGAGGAGGTGGGTATCATGCTTTGTCATAGATCCTTTAGAATTGTGATGTATCGCTGCAATGAAGAGAGTTCTTAAGTCTTTGAAAGTTGTTTGCAGAACCTGTTTTGTCTTCATGGCCAGCACATTCTTTAGGTTGCCCTCCACAACTGTCTAGCTGAACAAAACAGGGAACTATTTATGAAGTATCTATTTTGTACATAGTACTATGTTAGATGCTGGGGTGGGAGGTTATATTTCCAAAGTTTAGCTTTGGAAATGGCCTCCTCCTTCAGGGAATTAATGGCCCAGTAGGGTAGTATGACACCAACACAGATAGATATGATATCCTCATTTCTCTCTTTTCATTTTATGATTTGGTTTTGTTTTCCTTTTGTATGGCAGCAAGATTGTAGCTCCTACTTTTTTGATTTACCTGATGTATAGACAATTTTGTTTCATCCCCTTATTTTTATTCTATGTAAATTTATATTATGGTGTGTTTCTTGTAAGTAACAGATTATAGGGTTTTGGTTTCCTATCTAATCTGTCATTCTTTTTTGTTTTATTAGAAAGTTTAACCCGTTTACATTTTAAGTTATGAAAGTTAGGTTTATATTTTCTTCCATTTGTCTTTACTGTTGGGATTTTTTTCAGAACTCAGATTTTATCCACTCTTCCTCTATAAAGACAATGCTTTGTTTCTTCAGTTATTTTAACTTAATCCTTTTTAAAGAATCCTATTTGCAATGACTCTCTTCCCCTCATCCTCAAATCTGTCTCTTCTTGTTTGGTACTCCTTTCCATAGTTTGGACTTTTGCTTTCCTTTTATCTGCTTAGCTAATTCTTCCCTTCTTTTTTTCTCTCAGTAAGTAGTCAAGTAGAATCTTCCTTCATCTCATCCTTTTAAACTTTTTTTTAGCTTTTTATTTCCTTTTCTGCACCCTTTTCTACAAACATTTTCTCGTTATTTTTCTCCCCTTTCTGTCTGCTCTAGACTTTGATTCTTTGATTCATGGACCTTATACTTAATCCCTTTTTTGCTTTGTATTCCTCATGGAAAAAATCTAAAACACCTATATTTAGTTCCTCTTTCTGAAGAATTTCCTTGTTTTTGCCTTGTGATCTTGCCCCTGGTCCTCTTTTTCTTTGTGCCTATTTCTTATAAATATTACTTCTTGGATTTGATAGAGATGATAGAAGAATTGCCCTCTGGTAGGAACTTTCTCATGTCCCTGATTATGCAGTTCATTACTACTCTTTGCCCTGCCCCATGATAATTTGTTTTTCCCCATTTGCCATGAAATCTCCTTCCTGAGTCCATTAACAGTTAGGCTCAGGTTTGCAAGGTATATCACTTAGGGTTTCATCTTGAGGTCTTTAATGCTGTAGAACACATTATTCTATCTCCTCCTTTGGTTTCTTTTGAGTGCAGAGTAGTCTTGTATTATTTTGTCATTGGAATTTTACAATTTAACCTCTGTATATCTTGGAGTTTGCTGCATAGTTCCTTTCTTCCTCCCTCCCTCCCTCCCTCCCTCCCTTTCTTCCTTCCTTCCTTTCTTTCTTTCTTCCTTTCTTTCTTTCTTTCTTTCTTTCTTTCTTTCTTTCTTTCTTTCTTTCTTTCTTTCTTTCTTTCTTTCTTTCTTTCTTTCTCTCTTTCTGTCTGTCTGTCTTTCTGTCTTTCTTTCCTCAGAACTATCCCAAGATCCCCTTCTTCACAAGCATCTATGGGTTTTCTCTCTCACCATCTCACAAAGCTTCTTTGGTATCAAATCACTAATTAGTGATAATCATCATCATTGTCATCATCATCATACATTTAATGCCAACAGCATGAAATTGAATATTTTCTCATACTTTTCAATGTCTTTTCTTAAAATGTTTGTTTCCACAGCAGTCAGCTCTTAGGTTACATAGTCAGTAAAATGTCTTAAATCATTTTTCAGACTCTTACATTTGCTAGAGAAAACAGGAAGTGGAAAGCCTGAAAGGTTTGGGGAAACTAGAATAAAAGGAAATGCCATCAAGTAAAAGTCTTAAACTCCTAGCACCTGAAACACATTGATTAGCGTAGTTGTTGAGAAAGTCATGTGTCTATTTAAACAATACCATATGACTTTAAACTCTTGTTACTTAGTGATTTGTCAGAGAAAACTCATTTTTATTGACTAATATAAACACACCTTGTTTAAAAATATTAATAGGTTTTGCAGAAATAGGACTTTAGGTGAAATGGCATTTTGTGGGTAGTTTCATAGAAACACTGTTAGCAATAGGAAATGTTGTTCTGGTTTGCCAAAATCTGGACCCAAAATCAGGCTTTTTAGAGATCTGAGACTATAAGGAATAATAAGAATTCAATTTTATAAAGCACTCTACAATTCATGTACTTTTTTTCCTCATGACAGCTCCATAAGGTAGTATATCAGTAATTAAGGTGGGACTTTCTTTTACTGTTTTCTCTTTTAGCACTTATTGAATCAAGTGCCCTTGAAGAGTCTGGCCTTTGTTACTTTGATTGAATCAGGAGTCTTTGATGACCTCCTTGCCTCAAGGGAAAGCCTGGTTTGCATGGGTTTGAGGCACATGTTTGTGACCCCAGAGGCTTTTAGGCCATGTAGGTTTGAGTCGCATGTTGTGACACTCTTTGACCCTGAACAAGATATGTAAACTCAGGGGTTGGTGCTTTTTGCTTGCGGGGCTCTCACTAACTGGAAGAGTGGTGGGTGTCTCTGGGCAAGCCATTGTAACTGCCCCCTGACTTTGCTAACCCAGATACTGGTTTGTATTAGGTCTGTTTATAATGTATGTTTGTAATTTGTTTGTATTTGCCCTGAAGTGCAGGTTGCTGGCTTTTCCTCCTGAACTAAGTGAATGATACTTGTATGTTTAATTAAAGTGAGATTGTTAACCCCTTAATGTTGCTTTCCTCAGTAAAGCAGATCAAAGAACCTGTGTTAGTGGCCTTCTGTGTGCTTGTTATTGTTGGTTTTACACAGCCACAGAAGCCACTAGCCAAATTATTGTTACAGGTGGGTAGCAAAAATGTCTGGACTTACAGATTAGGAAACTGAGGCAATAAAGGCCAAATCACTTATCCAAGGTCATTCAGGTAGTAAGTGGTAGAATTAGTTCTTGAATTTATGTTTCCAGAATCCAGAGCTGGTGCTTGGGCACCAGGCTGGAATAGGTCACTTGGACAGGCTAACAGCTCTTAGTTATAGAGACTTAACACCCAAATCATGAGGGACTCCTGAGGTTTGTATTTGGTATATAACCAGTGTATATGTGACTAGTGGCAGAGAGTCAAGGACTGTATCTGGATGTCATCCAGTCTCTTAGCTATTCCTCTTATCTTTGTTGGGACAGGTAGGTGGTACAGTGGATAGAGTGGATAGACTCATCTTTGTGAATTCAAATGTCCTCAGAAACTTACTAGTTGTGTGACCTTGGATAAGTCACTCAACCCTGTTTACCTCGGTTTTATCATCTGTAAAGTGAGCTGGAGAAGGAAATGGCAAACTACTCCAGTATCTTTGCCAAGAAAACTCCAAACAGGGTCTTGAAGAGTTAAATACAATGAAATAAGTGAACAACAACAACCCAGCTTTGTATTATTTGCATACTTGTGAATAATTATTCCTTAACGGTCTCCTTTGCTGGATCAAGGCTCTGTCTTCCATCCTCTTCTTTACTTTACCCTTTTTCTCAGCAATCTCATCAATTCCTATGGGTTATCTCTATGTAGATTATTCCTAGATTACTTAGCCCTCATTTTTCTCCTAATCTGCCTGTTGGACATACCAAGTGCCTCTTGGTCATTTCCAATTGGATGTGATGTAGGCATTTCAAACTCAACATATCCAAAATATAACCTATTATTATCCCTTCCACAACCCCCTGATTTACCCCTCTTCTGAACTTTCCCATTTCTGTTGATCCTTCTAGTCACTCAGATACGTAGCCTCAAAGACATCCTTGAGTCTTTCTTTCTCATCCCTCCCTCGCCCATGTCCAGTTAGTTGCCAGCTCCCGTTGGTTGTATCCCTGCCACATGTCCTGTATGTGTCCCTTTCTCACAAAGCCATCCTAATGGTTCTAGCCTTTGCTGCCCCTCACTTGGAATATTGCAAGAGACTCTTAATTGGTTTCCCTGCCTCAAATCACTCCCCTCTCCAGTCCATCCTTCCCACAGCTGCCAAAGTGATATTCCTAAAGTACAGGTCTCGCCATGCCATTTCCCTGCTTAGGAAGCTCCCTGTTGTCTGAAGGATAAACTACAAGCTTCTGTCTTATTTAAAGCCCTTTTACAGTCTGGCTCCAGCTGACCTTTCCAGGCTGGTTATACATTACTCCCCTTCATGCCCTCTACATTCCAGTCAAACTGGCCCACTTGCTGCTACTTTTACACAACATTCCAGCTTCACTCTCTGTGACTTTGTACAAGTTGTTCCCCATTCCTGGAATGTACTCCCTCCACCCTACCACCTTGCAGAATCTCTAACTTTGTCCAAGAACCACCTCCTTCAGGAGAGCTGTCCTGATTCCTGCAGCTGCTAGTGTGCCGTCTTCTCTCTTATCATTTTGGCAGCAATGGGGAAGATAGATTAATTACCTTGTTATAGATTTTGCATTTTAGGTAGCCATCAGGTATGGTAACGTTTGAAGGTTTACGATGGAAAGCAAGAGAAAGAAGTGGCACTTGTGTTTCTGATTCTCCTTTCCACTTTAGGAATATGGACAGGAAGATTCATTCCAAACCACAAATTCCTTTTCCCACTGCACAGCCCAGGAGGCTGACTCTTCCTTGGTCCACACTTTCCTTCCACTCTTAGTTTCTGAGACCAGAGCTTCACTTTTGATGTTTCCACTTAAGCATTCTGAATCCAGTTGACCAATGACTCCATTATTCTAAGGATGCACAGTTCCAAGCTTATAAGACTTATTACTAAAATCAAAATCTTAAGATTAGATCTCAGGTCAGCCGCCAAGTAGGGAAGAAAACCTTGTCATCCTGGATAGAGGTTTAAACCACTTTATTGTTATGTATACTAAACTAGTCACTGGCATCCTCCATTGTACTCCCCCTACATGCAATTAAGTAACAGATGTGAGTGAAAGATGAATTATGACTGGCCATAGTTGATAAGAGACAAAATGACCAAAACTTAAGGAAATAGAAGAAAAATCATAAAAAATGCTTGCTGACTCTAGGCTGGGGGAAAGGAGCTAAATCTTCTCTATCTTTGCTTTGATCTCAAGGAGTAACCACTTACAGCAGCATTAGTCCATTCCAAATATCACCCATACGTTCTTCTAGAGAACTGAGGCCAAGGTCAGACTGTCTGTCCAGTTTCCTTATTTGAATATTTCCTATCGACCCCAAAATAATTCTAACTCACTTGGTATAAGGAATCAGTTAATAAAATAACTGTATAGGTTCCTAGGGAATAGAAAGGCCATTAGAGAGAAAAGGAGAACTTTATTTGGCAATTTATGGCCTTAGCACAAGGCCTTTACATTTTTTATTGGGATAAATCAAACTTGAATGTTTACATGAAAGATGAGCACACTTTTCACATTTTCTGTAGAGACCTATTTATGAATTAAATTCTGCTGTTTCCTGGGGATGCTCTCAGTAGGGGCACAAATAATACAGTATGGCTAATGAGAAGCTCAGAATTTAAACATCAATTGTATAAATACATGTAATCCATATAAATATATAAACCATATAAATGGTTCTGGTCCATGGCTTACATGAGAATTAGGGAAAAGGTGAAGATATTCTTATGGTGAACCTCTAGGGTTAAGCGTGTATTGTATTGGTTTATTGTATTGCTCCAAAACATTTGAAAGTAACATGAGAGAAAAGAATAGTGATCATGCAGTATCAGCTTAGGCACAACATTTCTAATGTTAAAGTCATCAATTTAAACCCTACAGAGGCTTCCCTTCCCACTTACCCCATTTCCTGTGGCAGTATCACCATTTTTTTAAGTTTCTAACATTGGAAACCTTGGAGTCATCTTTAAGTCCTTCTGCCGTATCCTTATTAAATATCCTAATTGGATAATTATCACCAAGTATTGTTATTACTTTCTTCAGAATTCATGCTTTCCTTTCTGTTCCCATTGTCACCATTACTTAGCACAATATATTAAATGCTAGAGCTACCTAATGCTTATTGAATGTGCATAAATATATTCTTAGGATCCTTGCTTTAGAGCTAGAAGGAACATTCTAGTCCATCCCCCTTTTGTGAATTGCCCAAAGTTATATAGGTAGTAACAAAGAAAGGATTTGGACCCAGGTCATTTGATCCCAGATCTAGTTTCATTGGACCATGCTGCTTAGATTTATACCAATTCCAATTCCACTGGACCATGCTGCTTAAATTTATACCAATTCCAATTCTACTGGACCATATTGCTTAGATCTCACTGGTAGGCTTTTTAGCTGATTTAACAGTTTGCAGCTTTTTCTGTCCCAGTTATCCTGCCTATCATGATTGGAAACGTCTTCCTAAAACATTTTTAATCATGTCACTCGCCTCTTTAAGAGGAATCTATAAAGACTCCCTGTTTTTTGCCTTCTCCTAACAGGTGAAGCCCTCCATAATATGTTCTCACTCTTCCTGTGTGCCTTTATTTAATTTCCTTTCACTCTCCAATATGCATCTTCTTGTCCATGTAGGCTGATAGTCTTGCTTTTCCATCCCTGCCTTTGCTATTCCCCTTGCCTGAAATTTACCTTCCCCTCCCCCATATATTCACACCATAGATTTGCAGTCCACATCCTATTACTTCCATGAGGCCTTCTCCAAAGTCTTTGCATCTGGAGGGACCTGTCTTTTCTTTGAACCCTTTCTTAATTTATAGTCATACTAGTTTGCACTTATTCTCTAAATAGGCGAATGTGCCCACTGCCCAAGTTAGTTTTGTCTCCACAAAGACCTTGTCAGTTCCTTGAAGTGAGAACTACTAAGAACTTATTATATACCAGACATTATGTTAGATGCTGGGGACACAAAAACAAAAATCAAACAGCCCCTGCCTTCAAGGAGCTAACATTCTATTAGGATGAGAAAATATGTACACGGATAAGTAAATATCACCATCACACCCACACCCACACATGTGCAGTGACTAAGGTGATTTCTGGTAGAGGGATGGAGGGTAATGAAACAGACAGAGAGCTGGTCTTGGAGCCTGGAAGAGCTGGGTTTAAATTCTACCTCTGATATATACCGGTCTAACAGACAAGTCACTCAACCTCTCAGTGCTCTAGGCAGCTTTCTAAGGCCTTAGGTTGTCAGGAAGGTATCAATCTGTATATTAGAGTGAGTTTCCTAATCTGGGAATTCCCCATGATAATAAAATCACAAATTATCCCGAAGCAACATTAGTGAGGGAAGCTGTAACACCCAGTATAGAAAATTCAGGAGAGAAGGAGAGAGATAAGTTTAGAAAGATGTGGTTGGCCTGATTGTGGAGAGCCTTAAATGGTAAAGATTTTGGTTGTTACGTAAACTCTGTAACCTTGGACAAATTACTGAAATTTCCTGAGACTTGTTACCTCACATGTAAAAGGAAGATAATATTTACTCTGCTTACTTCATAGGATTGCTATGAGAAAATCACTTTTTAAACTCTGTATAAATGTGAGTTATCATATTGTCATAATAATAATAGTAATTATTATTAATTAAAATGGTAACAGGGAGCCATTGTTAGTTTTTGAGCAGGAGAATGATGGAGTAAAGGCATATTTTAGGAAGATTCATCTATTAGTTTTATAAATAATGGGTTGCAGGGATGGTTGACTAGTCCAGAGAGATATTTATGAGGCTATGGTGATTCTCCACATCTAGCATGGCAGTGACTATAATAAAGTTGAGATTGATTCAAGAGGCATTGTGGAGGAAGATTTGACAGATTTTAATGAATAATCAGATATGAGATATGAAGAAAAGAGAGTCAAGGACTTCAATCGTGAAAAGAGAATGGTGGTATAACTGACCAAAAATATAGCAAAATAAACAGAGCTTCTGATTACAAAAGACTGTGCAGGTGTCCCAGCTGCCAAACAGATTACAAATTAAATATTTACTCAGTAGAGAAAGTAGGTCATGTTTAGGGCACATTCAAAAAGGTCAAAAGCAGACCTTTTAAAAAAATTAAGAAAATAAGATGGAATGTTCCAGAACAAGTATTACATGTCCACCTCATGTGTTTTAATAGCAAAAAGATTAAATACAGTTAATTTCATTCATACTGTACCCTGATAACTATTATATAATGATTACCAGGCTTTTATTAGTCATTTATTATTTTTGTGGAGTGTGAAATGTCAACATGAATTAAGCCCACAGATTACTCTATGCAGACATGCAGCAGCAGACTGTCATTCTCGTAGTGAGACCTGCACTGACCTCCCCAGCATGTCTCAATGTCCTGGTACTGGCTGTAGAAATTCTTTTTGTGAATGCATCTTGTTGGTGTTCCACATGCCTGGGACACATTAGTCTGCTGTCTTCCCAAAAGCCTTAAGTAGTGCTCTATTTTCAGTCAAATTCATAAGAATTTATTTCTGTCATTTTGAAAAATATAAGATTTTAAGGAAACCTTTTTACTAGAGATGCAGTAGAAAGAGTATGTCTAGAATCTGAAGAAGTCTTGGTTTAAATTCTGTCTCTTAAGTTTACTAGCTGTGTGACTATGGTCAAATCACTTAAACATTATGACCCCTAGTGTCCTCATCTGTAAAATGGGGATAATAATACCTGTGGAACCTACTTCATGGGACTTTCAAGAGGATCAATGAGATAATCTACTAAAGCACTCTAAAAATTTTAAGTCAGTTTGTAAATTTCAGTCGATATTATTACTATTGTCATCAGCATTAATAGCTAACATTTATTGAGATCCTACTGTGTGCAAAACATGGCCTTATATCTCAAGATACAAAGAGGTATGACACAGGCTTGACCTCAGGTAACTTATAGACTAAAATCAAAGAACTGAAAGAAAGCCTAAGGATCTTCTTTTGTTCCCCCTTCCCCATTTAAAGTTGAAACTGATTCCTAGAGAGGTTAACAACTCTTATACGGCCACACTTCCACTCAGGAACCTGCAATGGGTTTGTTCTTGGTATTTGGAGCAATAATTGTATTATTTTAGTTAACAATATTGTAGGTCACATTTGTACAGAATTTTAAGGTTGACAGTCTTTTCCTCATAGCAACCTTATGAAGTAGTTAAGTATTATTTTCTTCGTTTTGGATATGAAGAAACTAAGGCTCAGAACATTAAAGTGACTTGCCCAAACTTACACGGCTGGTATCAGAGGGCAGATCTTTGGACTTGCCAATTCACACAGCTAGCGCTTGTCAGAATCAATAGTGTCAGACAGATGCCCTGACTTCCTCATTTCCTGACTCCTTCAGTATATTACATCTAGATGTTAAAGGTATTTAGTTAACCGGCATTTCTTAAGCCCCAACTATGTGCCCGACACTGTGTTAAGTGCTGGGGATATAAAGAAAGGCAAAAAACAATCCCTAGTATCAAGGAGCTCTAGTGGGTGAGACAAAAGGCTAGGGACTGGAGAAGTAGAAGATAATCTCAGAGGGAAAGTCGCATCAATGAAGGAGACTGGGAAAAGCTTCCTAGAGAAGATGAGATTTTAGCTGGGACTTAAAAGAAGCCAGGAGGTAGAGATGAGAAGAGAATTACAGGTATAGGGGATAGCCGGTGAATACCAACCAAAAAGAGCATTTTGTATTTGTTCCAGGAGGTAATATGGAGCCACAGGAGTTTATTGAGTAGAGGGGAATGATGAGGTTGGACCTGTGCTTTAGTGGCTGAATGGAGGGTGAATTAGAGTAGGGAGAGACTTGAGGCTGATGAATCACCAGCAGGCTATTGCAGTACTCCAGACATGAGGTGATGAGGGCGTGCACCAGAGTGGCAGCAAGTGTCAGAGGAAGGAAGGGGGTGTTTTCCGGAGATGTTGTAAAGGTGAAATCTACAGGCTTTGGTAATACCTTGGATATGGAGTAGGGTGGGATGGGGGGAGGGGTGGGATAGCGCTTGGGCCCTGAGGTATAGTGTGGAATCCAGAATGACTCCTAGGTTGTATGCCTGAGGGACAGGCAGGATAAGGAAATTAGGAGGTGGAGAGGGCTTGGGAGAAAGACTGTGTGTTCTCTTTTGGACAGAGTGAATTTAAGATGTCTACTGGATATCCAGTTTGAGTGGAGATATGACATTGGAGTCATCAGAGAGATTGGGGCAGGAAAGGTAGACTTGGGAATCATCACCATAGAGATGGTAATAAATCCATGGGAGATGATGAGATCACCTAATGAAGTAGTATAGAAGGAGAAGAGATGAGAGCCTAGGACAGAATCTGGGGGTATGTGTGGTTAAAGGGTGTGATCTAGAAGAGGATATAGCAAAGGAGACGGAAAGAGTGGTCAGACTGTCTATGAAAAATAAAAATTCACATTTTCCTTGTATATATTCTAGTCCATTTACGTATTAGTATAATTCATTTGTCCCTTCTTTCATCCAGCTAGGGAACGTGCCTGGTTTAAATCACAATAACTATAGGTAGGACAGTGCCTTGTGTTCTATGATGTTTGATGATTAAAAAGTGCATTGAAAAGGTCTATTTGTCAGGGAGGGAATTTAAGGTCTTTAGTGTAAGTTTAACTTGACACTGTTTTTATCGGTATTTTACGCTACAACACACAGACTTTTGTTTGCACTTAATGCAATGTCATTATGCTAACAAATTGGTACATTTCTCCCCTATTTGACAGGAAAAATAAGTAATGCCAAACTCAGGAAAACAGATTTTTGGATCCAAAATGTGTGAAGGCAAGAATAGTTCTGACCAATCCCATCTTCTCCTGTGTAATAGAAAGAAAATAATGTCACATTAGAAAGGTGCTGCTGTAGTGTAGTTGGGATTAACAATTTCAGTTTTGCCAGTACCAACTTTATAACTTCGTTTAATCACCCCGGGAACCTCAGTTTACTCATCTCTTAAATGGAGATTATACCTTCCTTGCCTATCTCAAAAAGTTGTTGTGAAATTCAAGCAAGGTAATGAATGATAAAGCGCTTTCGGTGTTAGTACCAATATAATTAAGTTCCTTTCTTGTAGGCCATCGTTGCTAAGAACAACACATCAGCATCTATTTGCAATTCCGGCAGAAAGGCTACTGAATTTGGAATCAGAGAACATGGGTTTGAATTGTGGCTCTGCTACTTACTGCCTGCATGATCTTTGGGAAAGCCAGCTAACCCTCATGGACCTCAGTTTCTAAATCTATAAAATGAGAGGGCAAAACTGGAGATGTTCACATTGGAGAAGAGAAGACTCAGGGACAATATAATCCTTATTAGTCTTCAGGTGTACCTGAAGGGTGTTACAGCATACAAGAGAAGAGCCTCATTCTATTGGGCCCCAGAGGACAGAACTAGATTAGGAGCAATGACTGGAGGTTCTAAAGAGACAGACTTAGGCTATTCTAAGGAAGAACTTCTTAGGCATTAGAACTGTTGAGAAGGGGAAAGGACTGCCTGTGGAAGTGATTGGTCTTTAAGGAAAAACTGAAGGCTGTATGCTGAAAAGGGAATTCAGCTATGAGTTTCCTTCCAATTCTTATTTTCTTTGTTCTATAATGCTGTTTTTTGTTGGTATGTGTATATATGTATGCATGTATTTTTCCAATAAGTGGTAAAAGTGCGAAAAGTACTGGGTTTCTCAATCCTGAGTCTGCCACTTATTAGCTGTGAGCATTATGGCTAGTTGTTCAACTTGCCTGGACCTCGGGTTCTCTTTTTAATAAATTTTTATTTATTTAAAATAATTTTATTTATTTGAACTCTTCCTAAGTTCAAATGTGGCTCCAGACACTTACTAGCTGTGTGACCTTAGGCAAGTCACTTAACTTTGTTTGCCTCAGTTTCCTCATCTGTAAAATGAGCTGGAGAAAGAAGTGGCAAACCACTCCAGTCTCTTTGCCAAGAAAACCCCAAAAGGGGTCTTGAAGAATTAGATATTACTGGAAAATGACTAAATAAAATTTTAAAGCAGAAAAAAATCAGTATAACTTATTGATAAATTGAAAAAATCCTAAAACATATACTGTGTATATAACACCTGTGGGTCCCCTGCTTCCATGAAGGGAGATGTTGGGAATGTCTTCTCTTGTCATTTCATTCGAGTCTTGCTTGATCTCTATAATTTTGTTACATTGTATCATTATTCTTTCCATTTATGTTGTTGTAGTTACTGTTTATATTGTTTTCTTGGCCCATCTTACTTCATTCTGCATCAGTTCATATAGCTCTCTACATGCTTTTCTGTATTCATCCCACACATAATTTCTTAGCCTCAGTTTCTTTATTTGTAAAGCCTTAGTTTATTTATCTGTAAAAAAAAAAAGTATGAGTTGAACTAGGTAAGCTCTGATGCTCCTGCCAATAGCTCTCCATTTGGAAGTAATGCAGGGAGACAAGATTAGTCAGGCCAGCCTTTTATCAAGTAGTTGGAGACATGGAGGAAGATAGTACCTAGGTCTGGGCAGGGGAGTATTTTTTGAGCAAAGACATCATACAGCCCAGGATATGAAGATCCAGACACACAGACACCAGTAATAAGCCCTGTCAAAAGCCATTAGAGTCCCTTGACAAAAGAGTGAATATATACATTCATATGAAATTAACATCATGCAGCTACAGGACTTCCCCTCTCCCAACTCCCCTCCCCAACACTTATCTCCATGAGTAGTAACGCCATCAAAAGAACTATCTCTGAATGTAAAAGTCTATAATGTGGGTTAATGTGAAATGGGATGCTAGAATACATAAGCCATTTAAAAGCAGCTCAATGAAATTATTTTTCCTAACCTCTACAGGGCAAGTGTTGAGGAAAGTACTTAACCACCCCTCCCCCACCCCCAGTTTGTATTTCCATTCCAAATGTGAACAAACCCTCTTCTTTGTGACTTATGCATTACTTACTTATGGATGATGGTGCTAAGATGTTTATGGAATCTTATAAATCTGGGTGGTGTTCTTTAGCTTGAGAGGAGGGCACTCTCCCTGGATTTTGAATTTAAAACAAATTTGGATGTTTTTGTGGTCCCTCAGAGGCCATGAAGCAAATTGCAAGCAATTAATGTAAGTCATGCTGTTCTTCGTGTCTCAGATGAAACTAGCCAAAAGAATGATCTTCTTGACGGTTACGGACTGATAAATGGCTGCTTGTTAAGGAGGCGATGCATGGTGTAGTTGCTTAATAGGGCATTTTGACTGGTGGTGCTAATGGAAAGCTGTGGTGAGGCATGCTTTGCCAGTGAAACAAAGGCACTGCGCAATTCGGCTCCCATTAATCACCAAGAGAGCGGCTATGTTAAACCCCTGAGCTAACTTACTAACTTGGACATGCCTTAAACTGGGCTGCTGTGACTGACTGTTGGTTAATGCACTTGAGTAACGAATTGTCTGTCTGTAGTTGGGGGGATGTGGTTTTGAAATAGATTTGCAGCCAGGAGGGATACTACTATTCATTCAAGCGTGATCAGCATGAAATGCCTAAGGGAGATGTATTTGGGGCTCATTTGGAGCCCAAGAATATAAGGGGTATGATTGAGAAATGGAAATGTTTAAGACTCTTAAATGCTTGATGAAGAAGTTAAAAGGTTTTTTTTTTTTAAATGTTAAACCAGACTGTTCTAATTGATAGAGAACCTTGGTTAAAGAAAATTAACTTCATCATACTGTATTACTACTGGCCTTGATGACTACTGTTTCTTTTAAGTTAGTGGGTAGTTTAACAGACCATGTAACTATATGTTGCTCCTGCAGATTTTAGCCTAATTTATGACTGACATACTTCCTTAGTTGTGCAGGACTTCCAATCATACCAAAAATGAATTGGAAGGTAGAAACGGGTAAGATTCATTTTTAGCTTAAATCGAATTTAAATAACATGCTCATGAATATTTATGTCAAAGAGTAAGATGTAAAAATACTTAACTGTTTTTAGTATGTACTGTGTTGTAGACAAATCCAGAAGTGCTGACCAATGCTGACATGCCATCGCAGCCTGGACAGATTCTCTGATATTAGTTACTGAATACTTAAAAAAAATGAAATTGAAGTAAATTTAATAGATTTGTCCAAATGCTGCTGTGAGTACCAGGTTAAACTAGAGGAAATGTGTGAGACTTACCAATGTTGTCAGTCTCTGATTAACAGTGAGAAAGAAGTCTTGACACAATCAGAGACCAAAAGATTTGAAATCTTTTCAGTGGTTTTTTCTATAACGCTCTTTTTTGGACCAGTTATGTTGATGTCAGAGTTGGAAAGGACCCTAGGTATCATGTAGTCCAACTTGCTTATTTTGGGATGAGGAAGTTAAGGCCCAAATAATACAGATATTAAATAAGTAGCAGAGCTGAGAATTAAACCTCACTCCTCAACTCCACCTCCAGGATCCTTTCTCGTATACTTCCTCTTATGCTATATTTATTTCCAAATCTAATTTTGCATATCTAGTTTATAGCATTGTTTGGGGGGTAGGTCAGAATTTGTTTGGGCAAGTAGTTTCAAGACTTACTTAGCACATATAAAATTCAGAAATGACTAAGTCATATCAGTACTAAATTTTCACTGGCCTAATGCCCTTAATTTTGATGCTTTCATAGAACCACAGGACCTTAGGGCTGGAAGGAATTTTAGAGATCCTATAATATCTCCTTCTTTTACAGATGAAGAAACTAAGATTAGGAGAGTCTGTGAGTTCCCCCAAATAACCAGCAAACTGATGGAAGTGTTATTATTAGAACCCAGGTCTCTTGACTCAAAAGTCTACTAGTCTTTCTTTCATACCCTCATGATTGAACTATGAGGATGTATTTATTTGTAGACAATTAAATGCAGAGAGGAATGAGGGGGGTGGGACCTGTGATCTCATTGGTGTGATATAGGGAACTCCCGATGAGGAGCTAGGTGCCAATGAAGATGGGCATTTTGTCTGGGAAACTGGGTTGTTAAGTGACTTGCCCAGACACATAAAGGAAGTATGTGTCAGATGCAGCACTTGAACCCAGGTTTTCCTGATTCCAAAGCCCCCTGCCCATTATACTACATTCTCTTCTTTCCCCCCTTCTCTCTCTCTCTCTCTCTCATTCTCTTTTTCTGCCTCTCTCACTATATACATGCATTATATATACACACACATATGTATATTTATGTATGTACATATATATATATATATATCCATTTCATAAAAATAAGTGCTCTCTAACTTTTCTTTCTCCTTTTGCTCTTCCCTTCCTGGACCAAGCTTTGTAAATGCCTGAGTTCAAAGCAAGATAGCAGTATTTCTTTCTATGACAGAAAATAAAAAAGATCTGAAAGTGAAAATTATAGGTACTGTCTCTAGAGTGACCACTTTAAAAAGAAATTCTTGGTTGAGTCATACTGGTAAGGAGTCATCACTACACAGAGGAACTTTTATTTTTTCCTCCGGAACTTCTTGGTATAAAATTATAACACAAAATTCTTTTTAGAGAAAAAGACTCAAAGACTTGAGGACATTTTCAAAAAACAATAAAATCCTCCAGTTTCCAAGAAGAACAAGTCTACTTACTATTTCTCATTTTCTTTAGACATTGACTAGGATTTCCTGCTGAATGATCTGTACCACATGGCTAAAATCAGATCCTGTGGATATGTATTTTAAAGAAGTAATATATGTTTTCCTACTTTTGCTATGTGTTTTTCCCCAGAAATGAAAAAAAAAAACCTTAATAATTATCTAACTTTGACCTTGTAAGCTAAGAGCCACAGCAGGCCCACATCCAAAGTAGCTAAAACCATGTGTGCATTCCTACCCCCTGTGGCCTAGTTTATGCTATAGATCTTGTCACTAAAGAATTCATTTAAACACAAAGGACCCTCAGGTAGAGAAAGGCAGTAGGTGGGTGAGGAGGAAGGAGAGGGATCAGTAGGACTGACTATAGGCAGCTAGCTGTAGTCAGTGGCACACAGAAACAGAATCCTGCAGGAAAGGTTAGTAATAAGCATCTACTACTCCAGGCTAGGAAATAGCTTCTTGGACCATTAGCAGTCAAAAAAAAAAAAAAAAAGCTTAGCTGTTGAATTGGGCTTCTGTGTGTCATTAAAAACTAGTGAGAATAATTAGTGCTTCACTCATTATAATGAAAGTCAGACTTAACAGCCCAGTTTATCTTTATGCCTTTCTGCCCCTATGCTATGAACAATTGCAGTATTATGTAATGATAATATTATAATCATGTGAGTCACAAGGCAATTAATTAGCATCCATGATTCACTCCAATTTTACAACCATGGCTTAATGACAAAATGCTAAATGTCAGGCCATTGACATTTCAGTGGTCCAAAGCCACAACATATTTTGGGGGGACTTTTATTGTGAGTGACTTTTAATCAAAGAATCATATATTTAGATCTGGAAGAAACTTTAGAGATCATGTAATCCCAGGGCCCTGAACCTTATTTTATTTTTTCATTTATACTTTTACTTTTATTGATATACTTTGATTTTACATTATAAATATTTATAGATTACTCCTGCTTCAAAATAGATCTCTTTTAAAAAATATTTAATTTATTTATTTTCAGTTTTCAACATTCACTTCTCTAAGTTTTTAAATTTTCACTCCCCCCCCCCCGAGATGGCATGCAATCTGATATGGGCTCTATACATACATTCCTATTAAACACATTTTCACATTAGCCATGTTGCATAGAAGAACTATAATGAATGGGAGAAGCCATGAGAAAGAAAACAAAAACAAGAGAGAAAAGAATGCTTCTCTCTACATTCTGACTCCACAGTTCTTCCTCTGGATGTGGATGGTACCTTTCATCATGAGTCCTTTGGAAAAGTTTTGGGTCCTTGCATTGCAGAGAAAGGCTAAGTTTATCAAAATCAATTCCCTCACACTGTGGCTGTTACTGTGTACAATGTTCTCCTGGTTCTGCTCACTTCACTCAGCATCGATTCATGTAAGTCTTTCCAGGTTTTCCTGAAGTCTGCCTGCTCACCATTTCTTATAGCACAGTAGTATTCCTTTACATTCATATACCACAACTTGTTTGGCCGTTCTCCAATTGATGGGTGTCCCCTCAATTTCCAGTTTTTGGCCACCACAAAAAGAGCTGCTATGAATATTTTTGTGCATGTGGGTCCTTTTCCCATTTTTATTATTTCTTTGGGATACAGCCCCAGAAAAAGTATTGCTGGATCAAAGGGTGTGCACAATTTTGTAGCCTTTTGTGCATAGTTCCAAATTGCTGTCCAGAATGGTTGGATCAGTTCACAGCTCCACCAACAATGCTTTAGTGTTCCAATTTTCCCACATCTTTTCCAACATTGATCATTTTCCTGCTTTGGCATGTTAGTCAACCTGATAGGTGTGATATGGTACCTCAGAGTTGTTTAAATTTGCATTTCTGTAGTCAATGGTGATTTAGAGCATTATTCCATATGACTCGAGATAGCTTTAATTTCTTCCTCTGAAAACTGCCTGTTCATATCCTGTGATTATTTATCAATTGGGGAATGACTTGTATTCTTATAGGTTTGACTCAGTTCTCTATATATTTTGGGAATAAGGCCTTTATCAGAGACACTGGCTGTAAAAATTGTTTCCCAGCTTTCTGCTTCTTTCTAATCTTGGTTGTATTGGCTTTGTTTGTGCAAAACCTTTTTAATTTAATGTAATCAAAATTATCCATTTTTCATTTCAGAACCTTTTTTGGTCCCCTTTGGCAATCTGATGAAGCCTATGGACCTCTTCTCACAATAATGTTTTTAAAGTGCATGTAATAAAACAGTAAGATTATGAAAGAAATAAATTATATTAAAATATAGTTATCAAAATATTTTTAAAACACCATGGACCCTAGTTTAAGAACTTCTGACCTAGTACAGATCTTTCATTTTACAGTTGAGGAACTGAGGCCCAAAAAGCTTAAATGACTCAGCCAAAGTCACACAGGTAGTATGTGGCAGAGCTAAGATTCAAACCCAGATACTCCAAGTTCAGAGACAGCAAACTCTCCACTGTGCCTTGCTGCATATGTCAGAGTCAAGACTTGAATGTCAGTCTTTCTGTTTCCTTGGTCAGCTGGCTTTCCATTATGTCCTGTTGCATCTCACCTTATACATATCAGGTGCTTTGTATATGCTCCTTGAATTGAATGAAGGAAAGACAGTTGTGTCTTTAAACAGTTAAATTGTAGACTGGGATGAAGCTATCGAAGTCTTTATTCAGCTTCTTCATTGAGCTACTGAATCATCTTCCTTGGGCAACGACTCTCATTGGAAAACTAGATACAATTCTCAGCCATTTTTAGACATCTATTCGGTATAGTGCTTATTTGCTTTCAAATATCACAAACCCTGCTAATTATAGTCACTAAATAGGCTTTGCCATATTTCTGACTAATTACACAAATGGTTTCTGTACAGAATGAGATGAGGCAAAGGGTGTCTGTGCTTGTATACTGTGAAACTAAAAGACATCGGCTGGCAACCTTTGTTCTAAAGGAAAGCTCTGAGCTTTATCTTGGAGTAGCTCATCTGTCTTTGTGCTGCAGCTGCCATTGCTGCTCTTCTTGAGGCTTCTTTTCCAACCCTTACTCAGAATCTCTTTTCTTTTGATGTTCAATCCAAATTTACGTAAACCAGTCAAGATTCTAGTGGTTATTGTCGACTGAGCCCCAGGGCGATCTCTGTCCTTCCTCAATGAATTCAGTGCTTATTCACTGCTTATATTTTTTCTCTCTGGTCCAACTCCCTCCCTTACATGAGGGGTCTTCAATATAGATATACATACACACATGTATATGTTCTCAAGTCCCCTTAACTTCTCAGCTTGTCGGTCTACTCAATTTTCATGACTAGTCCTCTTCACCTTTGCTGCACATAGAGAAGACTGTAACTTTGGTCTTTCCTTCACCCACAGGCATTCCACTTTCATGTTTATGAATTCTGAAATTCCTTTATTTGATCACAGTGCTTTGTCATTCCATCTTTCCCTTTGCCTTATAATCCAGTAGGGGCGCAAGGCCCCTTCCTCAGCTGGAAGCAGATAGCGGCTTGTCTCTCTCCCTAACTATTGGCTGCTTCCCTGTTTCCTATAAAATTGTCCATGTCTCCCCCATCCTTCCTCACTTGATTTTCCCCATTACTGCTAGCCATCATCCTATATCTCTCTGCCTCTTTTCAGCTAAATTCCTTAAGAAGGCTATCTTCCCTTGCTGCTTATTCCCATCACACTTAATTCTAAAACCTCTGCAGTTTGGCTTCCAGTCTCATCATTCAACAGAAGCTCCACTCTCCAAAGTTATCAATGATCTAATTGCAGAATCTAACGGCTTTTTCTCAAGTTTTCATCTTTTTTTTACCTTTTCGTAATCTTTGGTCCTGATGATCACCCTCTTCTCCTGGATACTCTTTCTTCTTTAGTTTTCATGACATTGCTGTCTTCCAGTTCTCCTCTCTGAACTCTTTCTCCATCTGTTTTGCTATATCTACATCATATAGCTATAGATATCTCCCCTCTTCTCTACTTATAGCGCTGCTGCCATTATGCAAGCCCTCAATACCTTATCCATGGACTATTCCAATAGCCTTCTAATTGGCCTTCTCTTCATTCCAATTCATCCTCCACGCAGCTGCTCAAGTAGTCTTTCTAAAGCACAGGTTTGAACATGTCACCCACATCCCCCCGCCCCTCCCATGAGCTCAGTAAATTCCAGTGGCTCCTTATTACTCCAAGATTAAGTATAAAATGTTACATCTAGCATTTAAAGCCCTTCACTACTTGTCGTCTTCTTCCTTTTTTAGTTATTTTACACTTTACTACCTTCTAAGTTCTCTAGACCAAACAATATTGGTTGGCTTCTTGTTGTTTTTATTCAAAACTTTATCTCGTTACTGACTTGCCTCTAAACTGTCTGCTCCTCATGCTTGGAATGCTCTCCCTTATCTTTGTTTCGAGGCTTCCTTTAAGACTCAGCTTATTTCCTGACTTCTGCAGAAGACCTTACCCAAACTCCACCTCCTTCTCCTCCTCCTTCCATCCCCACCAAGTGCCTCCAAGATTCCTGGGGTCACTACCTTTTTTAATCTGCATCCCAGAGAATACTTAGTTCTCCCTTTGCCCACCTCCTTCTCCACAGGCTGCTATAACTAGCTTATTTTGTAAACCACGGAAAGATTAAGAATATGAATCATTCTTGGGGGCGGAGCCAAGATGGCGACTGGAAAGCAGTAACCGGCGTGAGCTCCCCTCCAAGTCCCTCCAAAAACCTATGAAAAAATGGCTCTGAACCAATTCTAGAACTACAGAACCCACA
>CM053624.1:151957452-151979554 GCA_028646595.1 Phalanger gymnotis | reverse complement strand
GGAAATGGGGAGAAAAATCTGTAATTCAAATGCATGTGAAAATTAATGCTGAAAACTAAAGATGTTAATAAAATAAAAAAAAAGAATATGAATCATTCTTAATAAGAATTAGATAATAAAATAATAAGATGTTAAATAACAAGATAAGAATCAGTTAATAAGAATAAGAATTATCAAAAAGCTTCTAGCAAATAATATTTTCAAAAGACAGTTGATATACTTCCTTTCTTTTTCTCTCTTTCTCTCTATATTATTTTCTCTGTTGATGTTAGCTTAGCTTTAGGTATGCCTTTAGGGTTAGCAAAAAGATGTCCTCTCAGCAAACAGATGAGGTATAAGGTAGGTAGTGCAAGTGAGTTTTATTCGGGGTGGGGTTTGGCTCTTCATTTCATTAGTGTGGGGAACTCCCAGTAAGGAAAGTACCTTTTGAAATGCAAGTCATTAAAGCAAAAACAGATGTCATTAAAAGAGATAAGAAGGGAAACTACTTTTTACTAAAAGGAACCATAGACAAGGAACTAACATCAATACTAAACACCAAAGCACCCAAAGGTATAGCATCCAAAGTCTTAAAGGAAGAGTTAAATGAATAACAGGAAGAAATTGAAAATGAAACTATATTCATAGGGGACCTCAACTTTCCCCTCTCAGAACTAGATAAATATAACCAAAAATAAACAAGAAGTTAAGGAGATGAATAGAATTTTAGAAAATTTAGGAGAAAATTGAATCAGAATATATATAAAATGGATAATTTTGATTACATTAAATTAAAAAGGTTTTGCACAAACAAAACCAATGTAGTCACAATTAGAAGGAAAGTAAGAAACTGGGGGAACTTTTTTTTTTAGAGCAAGATTCTGTGATAATGGTCTCATTTCTCAAATATATAGAGAACTGAGTCATATTTATAAGATACAAGTCATTCCCCAGTTGATAAATGGTCAAAGTATATGAACAGGTGGTTTTCAGAAGAATTCAAAGCTATCTATAGTCATATGAAAAAATGTTCTAAATCACTGTTACTTAGAGAAATGCAAATTAAAACAACTCTGAGGTACCACTTCGCACCTATTTAGATTGGCTAATATGACAGAAAAAGAAAATGACAACTGCTTGAAGAGATGTGGAGAAATTGGGACACTAATGCATTGTTGGTAGAGTTGTGAACTGATCCAACCATTCTGGAGAACTATGAACTATGCCCAAAGGGCAATAAAACCATGCGTACCCTTTGACCCAGCAATACCACTGCTAGGTGTCTATCCCAAAGAGATCAAGAAAAGGGAAAAGGACCTATAGGTACAACAATATTTATAGCAGCTCTTTTTTTTTGTGGTGGCCAAGAGTTGGAAGTTGAGGGGATGTCCGTCAATTGGGGAATGGCTGAACAAGCTCCAGTATATGAATGTAATAGAATACCATTGTGCAATAAGAAATGATGAATAGGAAGATTTCAGAAAAACCTGGAAAGACTTATATGAACTTATTCAATGTGAAGTGAGCAGAACTGGGAGGACATTATATATAGTAACAGCTATATTTTGTGATGATCACATGTGAATGACTTAGCTATTCTCAGCAATACAATGATCCAAGTAATCCCAAAGGACTTAAGGTGAAAAATGTTATCTACTCCTAGAGAAAGAACTGATGGAATCTGGATGCAGATTGATGCATACCTTTTGAAATTTTCTTTCTTTTCTTTCTTTCTATTGTTTTTGGTCTGTTTTCTTTCATAACATGATTAATATGGTGTATCAACAATCCAGCTAGCAGCTTCTGTGGGAGTGTAAGATCCACCAACAACCAGCACCCAGAAAGCTGCCAACACAGGTCCTTTTGATCTGCTTTACTTAAGGAAAGCAACGTTAAGGGGTTAAAATCCTACTTTAATCCAGCATACAAATAACATCCACTTAGTTCAGGGGGAAAAGCCAGCACCCTGAATTACAGACCAAATACAATTTGTAGTTATCAACATCTGAGTCTTCAGCCAGGGAGCTCATTACAATGGCTGGCCCACAGTCATGCGCCACTCTTGCTATGGCTAAGAACACTAACCTCTGTGCTTATATATCCTGTTCAGGGCCCTGAGGGCCCCTGACTTCACCCAGGCTGGGAGTGGAAAAGTTCCCCACCCCCAATATCACATCAGATACAAATCAGTCAATGACTCCCAATTGTCTCAGTGCTGAGAAATACAAAAACATCCCACTTTATCTGCCCCATTCAAACAAAGGCCACAATCATTAAAGGTCAACAGCAAAAAGTCCCACCTCAATTACTATTACATATGGAAATGTTTTGCATGACTGCATATGTATAACCTATATCAAATTGCTTTCTTTCTCAGTGCAGGAGAGAGAAGAAAAGAAAGGAGAAAATTTAAAACTCAAAATTTTTTAGAATGAATGTTAAAGTTGTTTTTACATGGAGTTGGAAAAAATAAAATAGTTTAAAAATAAGAAATGCAAGTCAGCAACTGCTCTGTATTGAATAATCTCAGAGGGTTCCCTGAAGGTGACCCTGAAAGATCCAGTCTTGCCCAGGGTCACTCACACAGCTTCTGTGTGTTAAGCAAGATTTGAACTCATGTTTTCCTGATTTGAGGGCTCAGCTGTCTAATCATGATGCCACAAGTACATTTGTGTCCCTATGGTGCAGATAACAACAACAGCAGTAATAGCCAACATTTATATAGTGCTTACTGTGTACAAAGCACCATCCTAAATGCTTTATAATTACCATCCCATTTGGTCCTCACAAAAACCCTAGGAGGTAAGTACTGTTATTATCCTCATTTTGCAGATAAGAAAACCGAGGCATGTAGAGGTTAAATGACTTTCTCAGGACCCTATGGCCAAAAAGTATCAGAGCCGTAACTTGAACTAAATTCTTCCTACTTGGAAACTAGTATTTCCTCTTTCTATATGTATCTTCTGTTATCACACGGCCTCTCTTTTCTCCCATTTCTTTATTTTCCTTTTATCCCTTGAATTTAAACAAACATGATACTTTTTAAAAGCATTTCTTATATTTATTGAATAAAAATTCATATTTATAGTTATAAATTTTAAATGTAATTTGAATATATACATACATGTTACATGTATGCATACATATACATGCATGCACATATACACGAAACTCTTAAATTAAAGTGCATTCTTACTAGGTTTTGTGCTTAAATTAATTTTATTTTTCATTGAAGCAATGACCTTGATAGGAAAAAAATCTATGGGGTACCAATATGTACTTAACTGCCAGATAAGGGAGGTACAAACCCAGGCCTTTTCTCTGCTGACTTGACTTCGTGCTCTTGTTTTCACTTGTATTCTCCTACAAGGAACATTCTACATACATATGTACATATACACACATGTGCCTATATAGTATGTGTATATGTAGTATGTGTATATATGTGTATATATTTGGAGGGATTGAATGTAGGAAAAAAAGACCATCTGAAAATAAGACTTCGTACAAGCCCCGGCACATTCAGTCAAGCAAGTGTGGTGTGAAGTACTGCCTGCCTGGAGTAGTATCTCTGCATATTCGTTTCCTGACTGCAGTTTTATTTTTAAGATAATTGTAGAGCTCTTACCTCAATCCCTGGTCGATTCGGTTGTGTGTTTTTTCCTTCCCTTAACTGAAATTGCCTTTTAAATGATAGGCAGAGCTTGTGGTTTCCTACTTTATTTCTACTCTCTAGCAAGCGACTGGTGTTTTCAAGGAGAGAGCTGAGAGCTGATAAACTGAAGCTTGTACAGGGTCAGAGCAAAAATGAAAATGCCTTCTCTGCCTCATCGCCTCCATCACACAGACATTCTCTCTCACATTCCTCAGGACCCCCCACATGCCTTCAAGAATCTTCAGCTACTGGAAAAAAGGACTGAACTTTGGTCTTGATGAAAATGAAACTAAAGGGGTTTAGTAAATTATTAATCTTACATTTTGAAGCTCTCTCTCTTCCCCTACTCATGAGCTAGTAAAGGGCTTATTTCAATGCATATAATGCCCTGGTGTTGTGTGGTTATTTTTGGTTTTAATAACTCTCTTTTTGACCAAACAGATTACATTTAAAATATGTTTACCATTGTGGTTTAACATGAAGCGTCAGCACTTCCATAATTTGACATTCTACATTTATTCTTAGAAAAAGTGGAGGATATATTCTCAGGAAGAATTTTGGAGTTCATGAATGATATCTCTAGGAGTAGGTAGAATTTTGCAAATTAAATATCAGTTAGTAAAAGTAACATTGTTTTCCCCTTGTCCTTTCTCTGTTTCTTGCCTTGTTCCCACTTTTCTTTTTTCTATTAAAAAGAAAGATCTGGTTCAAACCAAATTTTAGCTTTGGCACCTTGCTTTCTAGGCGCCTATAGTTCAAAACAATGGTGTGGACAACAGATCCAAATTCCAAAAAGTTGATAAGTCCTATGAAACTATTTATGTTACGTTTAGAATACAGGCTCAATGTGCCAAGAAACTTGAGTAAGCCCTATCCACTTTTTTATCTCTTGAAAAATGGTGAATTCTCTTGATGAGATATGCATTCCCCGCATTTTAGATTCTCATTGTCCTACTGACCTTTCTTTGGGAAGCAATGGGTCAGTGGTATCAGTGAACTGATTTTACATTAATGATATAATTCATCTACTTAATCTGGCCTTTGGGTTTGACCTTTAGAAGGAGACAGTGGCCCAATTGGAAAGATGCTGCAAATGGAATGCCATTCAGCCTCTACAGGTAACATGTGCAACTAAGGACTAATGCCAGATACAGATGTAGAAGGAGAGCTAGATTCTTGACAAGAAATAGATGGGCGAAAAGGACTAGAAGCCTTGATAGAAGGTTGGAGAAGAGGTGGAGATGGCCGTCGTCACGTCTACCTGGAGAGATCTTACCATTCTTGTAGATTATGTATCTGTATTGTTCAGTTGTTTGAGTTGTGTCTGACTCTTCTTGAACTCGTTTGGGGTTTTCTTGGCAAAGATACTGGAGTGGTTTGCCATTTCCTTCTCTAGCTCATTTGACAGAGGAGGAACCTGAGGCAAACAGGGTTAAGTGATTTGCCCAGGGGCACACAGCTAGTAAGTGTCAGAGGTCAGTTTTGAACTCAGGTCTTCCTGACTCCAGTCCTGGCGTATTATCCTCTGCACCATCTAAGTGACCATAGCACACATGCACATACCTACATACCTACATATAATCCAAAGATTGACATATGCCAAGATTATCATAGCAGGGAAACATATGTACTGCAGAACATCCCAGGCCTCTCTGTCTGTTGATGCTATTAGTTCAGAGGTACAGTGGGACTCACCAGATGAGAGCATTGCTTGATGTCCTCCAAAATAGGGGGGAAAGATTTTTCTTGGCTGCCAAGAGGTTCTGTTATTAGACTTCTGCATTTTGGGAGTGTTATAGAGAAACTGTCCACTGTCTGATATCCTGTTTTTTTTTAATGTGTTTGCAGCAGGGAGCTTAGGGCCGTTAGAATAATTCAATCCAAATTCTGATGTTCCCTGGGAAATTCTTGGTGAGGGCAAATGCCAGAGAGATTTTTAGAGAAAAGCAAAGTAGATACATATGTTCCCAGGGTACATAGTGCTGTGCACATATTAAATACTCATCGGAAGGTTTTGGAGTTTAATGAATTGAAAATACCTGTGATAGGGACCAGGGTCTAATTGACAATGGGTTGTAGGTATAAATGATATATAGTAAATGGTAGAGAGAGAGGAGAGGAAGCAATCAGTACCTTGCTGCTTCTTAGGGTGCTATATCCTTTTAATAAACCAAACAGAGGGAGAAATGCCTCTTCTAGTTATCACAGACAGCACACCTAAAGTCACCAAATGCCCCTTCATACTCGTTATGAGCATGCATTGTCACAGCTTTTCCTGTGGTGCCTGAGTATTCCCAGGACGGAAGTATTTAATTTGTGACTTAGTTGATTTGGTAAAATCAAATGGGATAAAGTATGTTGATGATACAGTTTCAATAACTTTATTATAAAAATAATGGTTCCTGACACATGTTTCTTCTGCCCAAGAAAGTCTGCGACACTTTGTAGTTTAGGTGGTTGTGTTTGTGGGGGTGGTGTTTGGCAATTGTGGGTTGTGTCAGATTAAATCATCTGTGTTGCCAGATTAGAGAAGTTAGAGATGAAGAGGCAGTGTTGAAACCTACTCCTGAAGGAAGAAGAAGAGGGCACATTTTGTCCACTCTGACCTTATTCATCTCAGAGAATGCTACTGTGGTGAGAACTATTTATAAGTGTAAGGAAATTCCAGTCTAATGGTCCTCTGTCAAATATACTTGGTTTCCCATTCAAAAACAGGCAGCCCCCTGGCAATACTAGAAAGAAGATTCAGGAGAGGGGCAGTCAGGAAGGCAGCCAGGGCCCAAGTCAAATCTTTTGCTCCCCTTCCTCTCTCAGAAACTGTCCCAGCTGTTTTTCACTTTGGTTCTGACTGAAAATTCTGGTTTTTAATGAAGTCTGGAATTATCCATTGCTGTGCTCGTTAGTGGCCCTTATATAGAAGACGAATTCAAGTAGCAAACATGTTTTCAAGGGAAGGAGGGTATCCAGTTACCCCAAGAATCTGCTTCTCTCTTTTTGATCCACATTTGAGTAGGAACAGGTAGTAAATATTCCTGTCAGTCGGCCCAGGTGGAATTCAAAAACATTCAGAGGACAGCAGCAATCAAATATTTTAGATACTCTTTTCTGAATCAGCTTTTTGAGAAGTGGAAAAAAAAAAAAAGATGAGGTTTCAAGATTATTTCCAGATTCCCTAGAGCTGTAGGAGCCCTCACACCTGAAGCAACATTTTGCTTTTTCTTTCAGTTAAATCCAAGAAATGCTTTTCTTCTTGCTCTCTCCTACCACCCAGTGTAGAGGAGACTTTTGCAAGATTTTTTCTCTTTTGCTGTCCTTAAACCAGTTCCTCCACATCTTAGCCCTAAGCTTGGTATTTTCTAATATTCTCGCAGACGTTCTTCACTTTGTACAAGGATGCTTGCTTTAAGAGTCTTTGACTGACAGGGACTCAATGGCAATATATATTTAGACCTCCTGAAAATGTCACTTCTCTACTCTATCAAATCTTGCATTTTCCCTGGATTGCTCTTAATACGAATAATAGAAATGTGCATTTGTACAATGATTTCGTATCATACAGGAACAGGTCAATAAAATTCTGCAAATAGCATTACTACATATGGATAATGGGAAGTTAAAAGTCTGCGTGCAATAAGTGCTTTTAAATTACAGTATTGCACGATGCATGAGGTAACTAGAGGGGGAGCAAATAGAGAGCTGGCTTTGAGCCAAGGAGAACTGAATTCAAATCCTGACTCTAACACATACTAGCTGTGTGACAAATCATTTAAACCTCTCAGTGCCTAGGCAACTCTCTAAGTCCATAAATGACAGAGCAATTGCAGATGTACCTTGAGAGAAGGAATTTCATAACCAGGAATTCCCATCACCAACTTATTCACGGGTTTAAAAAATGTGCCAACTAATCTCGAGTTTGGACCCTAAAGAACATAATGAAACTAACACATGACATATGCCCCTCTAGCTTATAGATAGAAACCTTGCTTCTTAAACATTTAAGTGAATTTGAAATATACTCATTCATTCATTGTGTAAGCAGTTATTAATCTTCTATCACAAGCCGTGGGGGAAGAGACAAAGATAATTAAGACAGTTCTTGAAACACTGTGGCTTCAGGTCAGACCCTTAATATTTATATGTCTAATTATTCTGAAAATGAACAGACTGATTGGGCAATTAATTAGCTAAGCACTTTGAAACATTTACATTTGTTGGTTTCAGTTGTAGTATGTTATAATATGGTAATTATAGTCTACGTTGATATACTCAGAATAAGGCTGTATACAAACAGAGCATCCAGTCCAATTGGTCACTAAAAAAAAGCCAGTCACTTTTGTGAAATAACCAAATTGATTCAGGCAAATAATTCTGTAGATCCCTATTGGATTTTGGTTTTTTGCAAAATTGCATAGATACAGCTTATACAGTGACTAATTCTAATGCTTATAATTAAGTGCCCATAAAAATGCAATGTCCAACTGACTGAAGCATACGTCTCAGTTCATTTGTCTTGCTTCTGATTTTTTTTTTCATTTTTTATGAATATGTTCAAAGACCAAAATGCCTTTCAGCCTATTAAGTTTAATTTAGTTTATGAATCAGCAAATGATTTAGGGAAATTTAAGATTTTTTGCACAGTAGATTGAAAACTAAAAGTAGTTAAAATAATTTAGAAAAAACTCAGGAATGTTTATTAGATCCGACTTTGATTTCTTGAAGGAATATTTCCTGTGTCAGATAGTCAAAGTTGAAAAGATTTGAAGCTCCCAGTACTATCTTACTGTCTCTTTGCCCATCTACTTTTATACCATGCTGCTGTTAACCAAAAAAGTCACCTAACCTGTCGGACCTTATACAATCCATATCCTATTCTAAATAAGTGACTCAGCACTACCATCTAGTGCAGATGCTGAAATTTCTTTCAGTAGTTGAAAGTTACAAAAGTCTCAAAATTGCCGATACTAACATTACCCTAAAGCCCAAAAATATTCACATGAAAAGGTTAGATTTTTTTGCTCTATTTGTGGGCATTTGCTTGTTGTAAAGGGAGGACCTTTCTCTGCCATGGTTCTAGGGATTTTCTTTATAGCATAAGCAGATTTTAAAAATTATAATATGAAATATATTAAAGACCATGAGCTTTGTACAACTCAGTTGTAGTGGGAAAGCAAGTTTTATATCTGTGTAGGGATTGCAGCTATGAGTGAAGAGGAGCTGACCACTTAGAAACAGGCTTCCAAACTGAACTTTATAGGTGGCACTCAGCCTCGAGTGTCTTTGGGTAAAGGGAGTACCTTTGGACAGGGCTGGCCATAAGTGCACATGGATTAGGCCACCTGAACAATGTGACTCAGGAAACACCATAAGGACCCTTTCCCTCGCATCTACTCTTTTCCCTGCTGGCCTGTTCATAGTTCCCCATAATCTTGTAGGACCAGCAAATTGATTTCACATTAATGATAAAATTCATCTATTTAACCTGGCCTTTGGGTTTGACCTTTAAAAGGTCAAGTAATAAAACTTTCAGGTTAAGGGATTATGACTCTATTGGCTAGGCTCACGTTAGCCAGGATGAATTTACTTGGTTAAGTAGCTCATGCTACCTCCTCACTTCAGCCTTACCTGAGCTTCTCTTGTGTGAAGCTTTCATTTGGAAACTGAGAATTTGGGGATGAGTTGGATCTATCAACTTGAAGTTTATCCAGTTGTTCTGAGTGTAAGGGAAAGAGATCAGAGAGTCCCAATGCCCCACAGAGATAGAGCAACTAGGTGGTACATGGGATAGAATTCCTTGAATTCAGGAAGACTGGAGTTTAAATCTGATCTCCAGACACTTGCTCACTGTGTGATGCTGGGCAAGTCATTTAACCTCTGTGTGCCTCAGTTTCTTCAACTGTTAGAATGGGGAGAACAATAGCACTTACCTTCTAGGGTTGTTGTAAGGATCAAATGACATAATATTTGTTTAGTGCTTAGTACAATGCCTGGTGCATAATGGGCACTTAATAAACTTTTATTCCCTTGCTTTCATCCCATAGGACTTTTTCATATGTGAAGCAGAGAATTGAACCTCATATTAAAAGAAGGTTGTGCACTGTGCCATCTAGATGCTTCTGAATTCAGTATCTGTTTTGTCTAGGTTGACTTTATTTGATTTGTGCAGACGATATCTCCAAAATCTGCCCCTTTTTGCTTAACTGTTATTAGTGATATTCACGCTCTCTGTGGTATCAAGGAGAGAGAAGAAAAGAGCCAGCCATAGCGTATCATGGAATATTCTCTGTGTATCCTCACTTAATGGTCTGTGGTATGATTTAGATTTCAGATTAGTGAATCTAAAAGGACAGCTCCCTGAGCAGCAATGGTAATAGCAAGTTTCATGTTTACTTAAGTTGTGCTATACGTACTGTACAGACTGTGTAAGGTAATTGGGTATTACACATGCATATAAACTCAGAACAAACAATTAGCAGCATTTGTCTGAAACTAGAAAACATTCTCAGCCCCTTTGTGACAAGAAAATCTCTCCTTTCTTGCACATTTGACCATGGACTTAAAACTGATAGCTCTAAATTTACTCCCAAGAGAAAATATGACCTGTTAGCGTTATGTCTGGCCCATGTTATCCATATGCAGAGTAAATGGTGACCTCTGTGACACATTCAGAGGGGGCAGTGTTATTAATCTCTCCATACCAATATGCTAGAGTACTTGAATGTCTTTCCTTTTTTTGAGTTGTCATCCTGTCTCAAAGGATTCTGCTGAAATGTTCCTTGAAGCAGTTCTCTGTTTACTATTTACACTCAGCACAGGCCAGTTTTTCAGATTAGCCAGCCTTAGAGAATTGGACCCGAGGAAGTGGGACTTGGAATAGAGACATTCTGATAGAAGGTCAGTTGACCTAAAGACTGTCTTGGAGTTTAGGGTGCTGTAGTTGTCTGGTAGGAGGATTTTGGCTGATAAATCAAAGGACAAATCTTTCAAAGTGTCACGTTATACCAGGAATTATATTTTGAGGGACATTAGAGACAGCATTTGTGTGTGTGTATGTGTGTGTGTGTGTGTGTGTGTGTGTGCGCGTGTATGTGCGTGTGTGTGTGCGTGTGTGCATATCTGTGTCTGTGTGTTTGTATGTGTGTGTTGGAGTGGGTGGGTGGAGTGGTCAGGGAGAACAAGGGTGCCAAATCTAAGTCTAACAAGGGAGATCCAGAGTTTGAACCAGGAACTGATTAAAAATCCATATAGCCCACAGGCAATTTTAGTGGAAATCATGGAACTGACTTAAATTACTTGAGCAAGGACAAAAATCCAGGACAAAAAGGATTAGAGTCAAGGAATCGAACTCAGGAATGATTTATAATTGATGGTGGTGGGCAGTTTGCATACTCAACATTTCATTATCTTCCAGCCATCCCCATTCAGTCAGCAATGGCGTGATGTTTGAGGAAGTCAGACCCTGGAGGAAAACAAAGAGGGGATAGTATAAAGGTATAGGGCACCTAAGAACTATATTGAGAGTGGCTAGATTGGGAGGGGGAAAGACACCTAAAGGAGAAAGTAGAAATGATCCAAGACAAGTATCACCAACATCCCAGCAAGTATTCTGAAAGCTGGGCACTGGAATTGATTACTCTGAGTAAAGATAAAAGTTGACTATTTAAAGTGCTGAATATTTTAGCACGAATATTCTAATGTGTAAATTCAATTGGTGCTATAAAAAATGACATTTGAATGTTTTTCTCTTTTTTTAAGAGTCTATATTAAGATTTGTACCTCACTTTTTTTTCTTCTTGAACTGACTTGGTCCCAGATTCTAATAGCTACTCTTAATTCCTAAGCAACCAGGCATTCCTGTAGTTGTTTAGTCATTCCTCAATTGTGTCTGGCTCTTCATGGCCCCATTTGGGGTTTTCTTGGCAAAGATCCTGTAGTGGTTTGCCATTTCCTTCTCCAGTTCATTTTTACAGATGAGGAACCTGAGGCAAACAGGGTGAAGTGACTTGCCCGGGGTCACACAGCTAGGAAGTATCTGAGGACAGATTTGAACTTATAAGGATGAGTCTTCCTGATTTTAAGCTCGGTGCTCTAGCCACTGTGTCACCTAGCGGCCCACACTGTAGTTACTGGTACGGTAAGGAGAGAGAAGTTCACATGGGAAAGAGTATTGGCTGACATGTAATAGACCAACTTGAGAAGATTCTGCTGTTGCTGCTACTTAAGCTAGACCAGCTGATCATCTTGGCCTTTCTGCTATTGTAGCTAGATACTTACTTACAGGAAGTGGAACATAGGAATAAGACTGGTTCTAGTTCTGGAAGGCAATCCAGGTTATTCTCCTCTTCGTACTTAATGCTAGGTCCAATTCATTGTCCATTCATAGTGTGTGATTTAGATACCTGTACTGATGGACATTTTCTATAGTTTGTCCATCCGACTATGTGTCATAATGTGGGCAATAGAAACCCTTCATCCCTTTAGTCTTTCTTGTGTGGATAGTCAGGCTAAATTCTTCTGAGGGATGATGCATATCTTCCTGGAGATTAGCACAATGTCATGCACAAAAAGGAGCAATTGTGGGACCTCACCATCTTCTTCATTTTGGACTCTGCATTATATGTCCTCTATCATGGTGGCAAACATCTTTGGTGAACACATATCTCTTTGTTTTTATGCCCTGCCTGATGTTTATTATCAGAAGGTCTTTGAAAAAGCTTATTTGTTTTTATATCTTTGAAGGTTCGAATGATTTTAATGTCTATGTAACAGAGGATTAGTGAATGAGATCCTAGCTCCTATGAGCATATGGAAAATGCTCAGCCACAGGATTTTCAGAACATGTGTAGATATTTTGTGACTTTCCAGTCTGCTTACCATGGGGTGAGGAAAGATGGTTTCACTGGAATCTGAGCTGGAATTGAGTTTGCATATAAAAGGTTCTAATCATATGGCCTTACTCTATTACTCCCTGGCCATGTTCAAATGAGAAGGCAAGGACTGCTGTAAGCTTCCAAGGGGAAGAGAGAATTAGGGTAGGGGCCTACACTCCCCACCTAGGTTGACATGAAGCCATAAGCAAACAGACGTACTATTATTTCCTTCCCTCTTGTGTCTATTTTTTTCCTGACATAGCAGAAGGAGTATTTGAGATGGAACAGATCAGGCTACAGATTTGTGAGCTTTGAAAGGTTGGGAGAGTACCAGGGGTAAATGAACTGGAGTGTGTGCCAAAGGTTGTGGGCAGCTGAGTATGGGAAAGAGTGAAGCCCTCCACAACCCGTTTGACCCAGACAACAGAGAATCAAAAATGAAATCCTGGTTTCTGTGAGCAAGAAAAGTCTTGTCCATTGGATTTGCTACATTTGGAAGTAAATTTAATGGGATCAATTCTTTGTAGCATCTACTTTAAATCTGATCTTGTTCTCTCTTTAAATCTGATCTTGTTCCCTCCATAGATAGAAGCTAGAATAATACCTACCCCTTCCCCTACTCACTGTGTTTGTACTCATGTTTTTGCTATATCTTCTCAATAAATCTATCCCTCTTCTAAATGCTAATTGGTGTTTAATTGGTGTTAATTGGTTATATGTTACTGGGGGCACTAAGCAAAGGTCACTGATAAAACTATATCATCACTGATATAACTATAATTAGCAATTCATATTAGGGAAAACACACCAGAATGGGGACTCAAGCAGATGGCATTAGAAAGATATCCCCTAACTCCTCAGAAGTACTCTTAAGAGACTATGGGGAAGATATAGCCAGTCCTGTGGGATATCTGACTTGTCAATGCAAATGGGAGCTTATAAGGACTTCTGGAACTTCTAAAGTCTATATACAGATAGGAGACACTTTGTTGAAAGTGCACAACTTGCAGCCTGCCAAAGGATTTCCTCTACGTACAGAGGATGTTTTCCTCAATATTTTTTGTGGCTGCCTGATATTCTTTGGCGAGCTGCATGTTGTGCAGACCTGCTTTAAGGGAACATTTTACTCTGTCAAATAAAATACTTTTTCATAATCAATAAATAATAAACAATGGAATTTTGCATTCTGTGCCTTTCAGTCATTTGGGAGATGATGATATAGCCCACTGTAGAACACTGCTTGTGAACGTTTTTCTATTCTCTCCTAATGCCTTCATCAAGTATACCCTCAATTCATGTACAGGTGATTTTGTATAGATTGGAAAGTAGTTATATAGGTTCAATTATATAGGTTGGCGTTATAGTAATTAAGGTGGGACTTTTTCACTGTTTTCTCTTTTGGAATGCTGAGGAAATCAAGTGCCCCAGGGCCCTGAGACATGTATATAAGATCTGAGGTTGGCATTTTGTTTTGGGGCCACACTCATTGAAAGAGTGTTGGTGATGAGACTCTGGGTAGCCGTTGAAGCAGCCCCCCTGGCTTTGAAAAATCCAGATGTTGGTGCTTCTCTCTGGTAACTATGTATGTATTGTGATTTGGCCAGACAGATAAAAGCCTGTTGATCTGTTTGTGATTTCTGTTTGCATTTTCTCTGAAGTTCAGGGTGCTGGCTTTTCCCCCTGAACTAAGTGAATGGTATATGTATGTTTAATTAAAGTAAGACTGTTAACCCATTAAAGTTGCTTTCCTTAGAAAAGCAGATCAAAAGACCTGTGCTGGCAGCCCTTGGTCTTTTACCCTCACAGCAGCTGCTAGCAACATTGTTGTTACAGTTGGTAGTCACTGATATGTTTTTGATCATCCTTTTCTTCTGAGATTCTTTCCCCGTATGTTACCTTCCACTTTTCAGATACCTTCCATATCAACCCTTCAGTCCCCTTACAATTGTGTGAATTTCAGCATGCGTCTGTTCTATAGACATTTGGTTCATCTTAGCTACTTTCTCCATCTTTGTTCTCTTTAGTAACATTTCTACTTCCCCTATAAGTTCTTCCAAGATTGGGGTGTTAGAATTGGATTGTGGTGGCTCTAGTGTCCTTTGTGGTGAAAATAATTTGTTATACACATCTTTTTACATCATTTCCTTTATTCTTCTGTTTGTTGCTCTTCTATTTTTATCATTAAAAAGTCTTTGGAATAATTTCACTTAATTAGACCTTACCAAACTTTCTTGAAACTGATTTGACTCTCCATTGTCTTGCTGTCCTTTACACAATGGTACTTCTCATAATCATCCATCATTCTCAGTAGGATTTTACAGATGAGTTTATGTTTTACACCAACATTGCCGTTGGCTGCCATCTCTCTTTGGCAAGTGACTTAAAGGTTTACTGATTAAGGTTCTTTCTGAATACTTGCTCTCTTTATCATAATTATATTGGTTAACCTTCTGCATGAAATCATAATTGGCTTTAATGTTATTTCTGCTGCTCATTACCCATTTTTTCATTTGCTTGCTTGAATAGTACATTGACAAAGTATGGTCATTATAACTTTGTTATAAGAAGCCTGGCTGCAAGCTCCAGTATAGTCAAATTCTTTTAAAAAATTTTAATATTTTTAGTATCTTTTATTTTTGCTTCACTTTTGCTTTGCAGTACACCCCTCTCCATTCCCCTTGTAACAAACACAAAAAGGAAAAGAAAAAATTCTATAAAATCAAACCATATATTATCCAAGTCTGGCAGTAACATAATCAGTTACAAGTCTGGACCACTTGTCCTGTTCTAGGTAATGCTCCATAGTGTATACTCACCACTTTCTCAAGTCTAAGCACACTTCAGGATGTTGGTTTCACCTAAGAATTATTGCGCCGTTTGAGAATGACTTCTTAGAGATGGCCTCTGAAACTCTGAAACATCACTATCAGTTGTAACCAACTTACCACTACTGCCTTGGGACCCCAAATTAGAATTTAATGTTAAATGAAGGCTTCTTTTCTTTCGCTTCCCATAGCATTTGAGTTACTGTTTAGTCAGATTCATGGAGTTGAAGCATTATGAAATTTCTTTGGTTGGGTTGATGGACTACAAGGCACAACATGTAGAAGTGCTGCTCCAGATGTCAAATTTGCATGACTTAAAATAACAGAACATGACTTGATGAAATGCTCATTTCAGCCTCATAGCAAATACTGCCATTTTTGGTGCCCATGTGCCAATGACAGCTGCCTTTGACTTATGGTGCTTCTTTTATCTCAGCATGAGCGTGATAAGTGGGAGAATGGCATGGAAATGGGACTGAGATGGACAGAGAAGAAAAAAGTACTGGAAATAGATTCCAGGAGCATCTTGTGTTCTAGAATCTTGAACCCAAAGAATTGTCTCTATTAAAGTGAAGCTATCCACTTTGTGTCCATCAGTCTCTGGGGGCTTTTAAGTTGAGCACCATGACTTGCTGGGCAGTCACATCTTTGACACATTGCTAGTCTTTTCTGAAGGAGGAAATATGTTGTTCTGAAACTTGCTGCTCTGCAAGCAGATTAGAGCAGCTTTATGTTAAGTGAATTTCCAGAATCTTGTAATTCTGTTTGAAGATATAGTTTATGTATCTTTTAATTTTTAATCAATCAGCCTCTCTGTCTATGTATCTCTCTATTTTTAGTGGCTGGGGAGATGTCAAAATTCCACATACTTAAAAGAGAAAATAAATTTTGGTGGTCTTTTCCAGTTTTTGGTTTGCTACGGAAAAGTTTTGACTGACAATTGTTGAATGTAAAGTTCTGACGTTTCCTTTGACCAGTTAATGGTTTATGGTTAACACTTTGATACCTGGGAGTGATGACCTTATGACTATTATAGCATCACTAATTTTTGGATGCTAGTGACATCTGTTGTCACAACAAGCAATTGTAAACCCTACTCCTGGTAATTAAGCAGAGTTGGAGGTGCACCTTGGTTGTTTGATTTGAATCTGAATTTGATGTTATTTAAGGCTACTTATATGTTGCTCTCTCTGTGTAATCATTCAAGATCCTGGCTTTCTACCCTTTATTACCATTGGCTTGATTTCCTATTACTAATCAACTGGTGATAGTGTCAATTTATCAGGGTGGGTCTTCAGGGATTCAAGTGCTGGCCAAAAATGATGTAATATCATATCAAGCAAAAAGATTACACTTTCTATTTTATGATAGTGACTTTCCAGTTATGTGAGTCAAAGATGCAGGCCTGATTGCCTTGTCAACAAGTCATAAATCAAATGACTTAGACCCCTTAGTACTTGGGAAACTCTGGTTTTATGACATGGGAGGGGATTTGGGGGTGTCCAAGTTCTGTTTTCCTCTGAAGCGTCAGTGAGAGCCAAGTGAACCCCCTTGCTTGCAGAGCAGCAAGGTCAAGACAACATATTTTCTCCTTTAGCCTCTTAGGGTGTTCTGGAAACCTCAGATGGTGCCTACTCACAAAACCTCTAATTATTCAACAAGTGTTTATTACATACCTACTATGTAATATGATGGGCATTCAGGATACAAGTATAAAAGTGAAATAAGCCCTATCCTCAAGAAGTTTACATTCTACTTTAGCATAAACCCCTGTCTCTAGACATGCAAGGGTAAAGGATCCAGGTTTACCGTTAGTAACATCAACATTCTAGAGCTTAAAGGACTCTTAAAGATCATTCAGTCTTTATAAATGAAGAATATAAAAAAGTTAAATGACTTGTCCAAGGTCACTCTGCAAATTAATGGCATTAAGACTAATATTGAAGATCCCTGACTCACAGCCAGTGGTCTTTTCTTTATATCCTGCTACTTTTCAAGATCGACATGGGATGGGGGTGGTCATTAGACTCTCTCACTGTCCTCCGAGGGAAAAGAAATAGATTGGCATAAATCTCATGATATGAATCTCTTATAAAACAGATCTGGGGCTGTCCAAGAGGTGTTTCTGGCTACTGGGGACCAAATGCTTAGGCAATGAGTTGATGATGAGTTAGACTATGAGACCTGAATCAACAAGTCATTTCAATGCTATTCTTCTGTTATTCCTTCCATCATATTTAATCAATTCATTTAGCAAACATTGGAATGCCTACTATATGCTCTCTACCCTATACAAGAATGTTTAATGGCTACTGACTGCTGTGTAGTCCCTTTGATATTCAAGACCCACTATATTCTGACCATAATCCTACCTAGAAACCATAAACCTTGGAATCAACAGTTTACCTGGGCTCAGTAAGTCACAGTCTGTAGGATTTTCCTAATAAGGCAGAATGGGTGGAGCCAGGTCAGCAGATATTGGTGATTCTTATTCAGGAATGTGACTGAGGTTTAAGGAATTTGAAAACAGGTGAAGAAGCAGTGATAATTGGGGCATTTGGGTGGATGTTTGGTCAAGTAAGTCAGGTGTCATGGTCAAAGTTAGGTGTAAAGTCAGGAGAAAAAATCAGGGACAGAGGGAGGTGGAATCCAGTTCTTTGCCAAAGTTGGCAAATGGTATAAGTAAGAGAAGAAGCAGAGACTTGGTCAAGAAAAAATAAACAAAGGGGTTGATGAGGTTAGAAGCAACAAGAGTAAACTTTTAAGGAGAATGAATTTACCTTGACCATGTCTTTCTTCCATGAAAATTTTGTCCTCTTAACAGGTAGTCTAGGACCCTCCAAGAAGCCCTTCCTCTGCTGAGTGGGTCTACCCTAAGGAATCCCAGAAATCTTATAAGTTGAATAGGCCTATGTTTTAGGTGGAGATGACAGGGATGACCCTGGCTAAGCTGGTGAGGGAAATGGCTACACTGATAAAGGTTTTGACAGGAAGACAAAAAGAGATAACTTGAGGCACAGAAAGCCATAAAGGACTTTGCTCCTTCAGAGACTTAAAGCAAACCAAAAGCAGTAAGTTGACCTCGAATTAGAATGTTGAAATGATATAGGTAGAAAGAACCCCAGTGAAAGGGCTTGGGATCTAAGAAGGAGAGAACAGAGATCACCTTGACTGGGCTGTTATATTTTCTAAATCTGGATCGAGGTAACTGAATAATGTGAAACTGGCAATGATTTACCTCTACTATGTGTCATTTCCATCTTGTAGTTTTCCTCACACTGTTATATAAGTTGTATTGTGCATTTGAACTGACTGTTGGACTGCAGTGGGCAAGATTAGGGAAAGAGGTATCCATTGCCAGGAAAGGTAACAGAATATCAAAGCCCAGGACTGCAGGAAGGAAAGAAGGGAGGGAGGAAGGAAGGAAGAAAAGAAGGAAGGAAAGAAGGAAGGAAGGAAAGAAGGGAGGAAGGAAGGAAGAAAAGAAGGAAGGAAAGAAGGAATCATTTCTATTGTATGCTAGGCACTATGCTAAACACTTTACAAGCACTATCTCATTTGATCCTCACAACAACCTTTCTGAGGTATATAATTATTCTATTTGGATGAGCTAAAACCCTTTCCAGTAAGATCAGGGGTAAAGCAAGGATGCCCATTATCACTACTACTATTATGTACTAGAATTGTTAGCTAGAGCAATAAGGGAAGAAAAAGAAATGGAAGGAATTAGAATAGGAAGTGAAGAAACAAAACTGTCACTCTTTGCAGATGATATGATGGCATACTTAGAGATTCAACTAAAAAACTACTCAAAATAATTAACAGCTTTAACAAAGTTTCAGGATATAAAATGAGCCCACATAAATCATCAGCATTTCTTTATATCAGCATATTCTGTATATTAACAAAGTCCAGCAGCAAGAGATAAATTCCTTTTAAAACAACTGTAGACAATATAATTATTCCCATTTTACAATTAAGGAAATTGAGGCAGACACCAATTTAATGATTTGCCCAGGGTCAAATAACCAGTAAGTGTTTGAGGCTGAATTTGAATTCAGGTCTTTCTAACTCTACTCCCACCCAGCTGCATCAGAGAGTTACTTGATGATAGCAACAAAGAGATAACCTCAGATTCACCCTCTGACAAGACAGGGGAGCAGCTGAGAATGCGTCACATCTGTTTGGGCGAGTTGTCCTTTCTTAGACCTAAGATTGTGCTGTTCTCCTATGAAAGACTGGCTGTGAGGTAAGGAAGACTTGGGTTCAAGTCTTGTCTCTGACAAAAACTGTGTGACCATGGAGAAGCCGATTAACCTCTCAGTGTTCCAAGCAATGTTCTTGAATTGCAGAGGAGTTACTAATCTTCACGGTAAAGGGAGTTTTCACACCAGTAGTTTCTCTGGTCTTTTTTTCTCGGGGGAGGGTGAGGAAGGTTAAGTGACTTGTCCAGGGTTACACAGCTAGTATGTATATGAGACCACATTTGAACTCAGTACTCCTGATTCCAAGGCCAGTGCTCTATCCACTGCACCACATAGCTGCCCCCACACCAGTCATTTCTAATGCCAATAAAATCAGAAATCTGGGCACTATTTTCATTCTTCTCATATCCTTCTTTGCCCTTAGCATAATATTGATCCTTAAAAGGCACTGAATGAATAATACTCTCTGGTTTAGTGACTGGTCATGTTCTTTATTTCCTCAGATGAAAACACCACAAATTCTCTCTGATGAGCAGCTGAAAACTCTGCTAGAGGAATGCATATTGGAGCAAAACTCAGAAAAAGAGAGCCGAGATGCTAATGGAATACGGGCTGAATCCATTCAGCCTTCCATATCCTTTATCTCTCAGTTGCTAAATATGTCACCAGATCTCAGCAGTCCTGTGGTTGGGAATGATGATATCCTTGAAAACAGAGAATGTGAAACACCCGGCTATTATCTCACCAAAGCACTAGGTGGCCAGCATTACATAGAAGAATTTTTGGTCACTGAGACAAAGGGAGAGGAGAGTCCCAGGCCTTTGGGGGATGTAGCTAGTAGTGACATAGAAGGTTACTTTATGTCAAAAGCCCTTGGCATTGGAAGGCTGAAGAGGCCTTCTTTCTTAGATGATCCCGTATACTGTATCAGAGGCCCATCATCTGAAGACAAGCAGCTGAAATTGATTGATTGTTCCACCAAAAGTTCATCGAAGCCTGGTGAGTCTTAAAGAAGATGAGCCCTGGATAGGTGATAATTACAACTAAGTCAGTTCACCCCAAGGGTTCACACTAATCCAAAGGTGGAATGAGGAGCCACTTTTACAAATCCCAAAACTTTACCAAAATCAATCCTTTCGAAAGGTAAGATGAGGAGCCATTTTTGCCAAAGTTCTTCAGTATTTCCATTGGCTGCCATTGATATAGGGAACATCCTTTCATATGTGGCTTGGAGCTACTCTGATCTCCTTTCTAATTCTTATATTCTCTGATTCAGCCCATCCATTCTTTCTCATCCTTTGAGAATCTTGTGCAGATTCTCCTGTGTTGCCTGAACAGAGGATCTACCCAGTGTAATTTCTGGATGCATCCCTTCGGGTCTTTTTACATTTTACATTTTATCCGTAACAGTGCAATCAAACAGTGCAGTGGATCAATTCTTCTGTTATATCTCACTCCCAAGACATAACCAGCCTACCTCCTTTTCTAGTAATATATTTAATCAATTAATCTTTAAACATTTATTATGCCACTCCTATACTCCAGGGACTGAAGATACAAAGACAAAAGCAAAAATTGTCCCTCTCCCCAAAAGGAATTCACATCTTATAAACGAAAAAAAAAACAGATACAAGTTTCATCCATACAATAATATATCTCCTCAATGATAGCCCTTATAGCATTTCTTGAAAATAGGTCATCATTAGAAACATGGTGCAGCTTCCTTACACCCATCAGGAATCTTTCCATTGCCCACAACTTTGATACCAGAGTTATGTAAAATTCTTGCCCTGACGTTACAGAGGATGAGTTTGGTAGTCATGAGCTCTGTCAGTTTTAATCACAATTAATTTGGTTAACCTAAAAGAAAAAAAGTCAATTTCACAAAAGGGAGGTTTTTTTTTATTAAAATTATTGTTTATTTCATCATTTTAAATTTATACTTTGTATATGATTTATAATATGCATAATAGGGTTTTTTTTGTTCATCGGTCATTATTCAGTCATGTCTGACTCTGTGACCCCATTTGGGATCTTCTTGACAAAGATACTGGAGTGGTTTGCCATTTCCTTCTCCAGCTCATTTTATTTTACTTTTTTTCCTTGCATTATTATTTTTTATTTATTTAATATATTTAGTTTTCAGCATTGATTTTCACAAGAGTTTGAATTACAAATTTTCTTCCCATTTCTACCCTCCTGCCCACTCCAAGATGGCATATATTCTGGTTGCCCCATTCCTTAGTTAGCCCTCCCATCTGTCACCCCACTCCCCTCCCATCCCCCTTTCCCTTCCTCTCTTGTAGGCCAAGATAAATTTCTATGCCCCATTGCCTGTGTATCTTATTTCCCAGTTACATGCAAAAACTTTTTGTTGTTGTTGTTTTTGAACATCTGTTTTTAAAACTTTGAGTTCCAAATTCTCTCCCCTCTTCCATCCCTGCCCACCCTCCCTAAGAAGGCAAGCAATTCAACATAGGCCACATGTGTATCATTTTGTAAAATCCTTCCACAATACTCATGTTGTGAATGATTAACTATATTTTGCTCCTTCCTAACCTATCCCCCTTT
>CM053624.1:151907012-151956952 GCA_028646595.1 Phalanger gymnotis | reverse complement strand
ATTCCTTTTGGTTCTGTTTTATAATATCTTGATTTCTCCTCAAGTCACTAGCTTCCACTTGCTCCAGTCTAATTTTTAAGGTAGTATTTTCTTCAGTGGTCTTTTGGACCTCCTTTTCCATTTGGCTAATTCTGCCTTTCAAGGCATTCTTCTCCTCATTGGCTTTTTGGAGCTCTTTTGCCATTCGAATTAGTCTGTTTTTTAAAGTGTTGTTTTCTTCAATATTTTTTTCAGTATTTTTTTGGATCTCCTTTAGCAAGTCATTGACTTATTTTTCATGGTTTTCTTGCATCCTTCTCATTTCTTGTCCCGGTGTTTCCCCTACTTCTCTAACTTGGTTTTCCAACTCCTTTTTGAGCTCTTCCATGGCCTGAGACCAGTTCATGTTTTTCTTGGAGGCTTTTGGTGTATGCTTTTTGACTTTGTTGACTTCTTCTGGCTGTATGTTTTGGTCTTCTTTGTCACCAAAGAAAGATTCCAAAGTCTGAGACTGAATTTGAGTGCATTTTCGCTGCCTGGCCATGTTCGCAGCCAACTTACGTGTCCCTTGAGTTTTTCATTGGGGTATGATTGCTTATAGAGCAAAGAGTACTTTGCTCCAAGCTTGAGGGCATGCACCGTTGATTTCAGAGCTATTTCTATACAGCCAGCTCTGCTGCACCAGCATTCCTCCTTCCTCAAGAACCACCAACCAGGACCTGACAAAAATCTTCAGCAGGCTCTGCACTCCTGCTCTGATCAGCCACTTAATTTCTCCCACCAGGTGGGCCTGGGGCCTGAAGTAACTGCCACTGTAGTTCTGTAGCTTCGCCTCCCCTGCTGCCTCTAGGGGGGTGGCCAAACTGCGAACTCTGTCCCCTGCAGCTTTTCCCACTAACCTTCTCTGTTGTCTTTGGTGTTTGTGGGTTGAGAAGTCTGGTAACTGCCACAGCTCATTGATTCATGGCGCTAGGGCCTGTTCTGTCCAGCTCCCTGTCCAGTTGGTCCTGCCGCCGCCCAGGCTAAGCTCCGCTCCACTCCACTCCGTGCGTGATAGACCTCATCCAGAGACCATCTAGGCTGTCCTGGGCTGGATCCCTGCTTCCCTCTACTATTTTGTGGGTTCTGCAGTTCTAGAATTTGTTCAGAGCCATTTTTTTTTACGGGTTTTTGGAGGGACCTGGCAGGGAGTTCACGCAAGTCCCTGCTTTCCAGCTGCCATCTTGGCTCTGCCACAAGAGGGAGTTTGAAGCCAGCTGTCTGTTTAGGAAATTAGATTTTTCTCAGGGCTTCATCTTGTTTTTATTGATGAAAATTTTATCAAAGTGAGAATTTACAAGAGTACTATAAAGTGGCCAGTCCATACATACTTAGTATAAACTGAAGTCCACTGGGTTGCATTTTCTTAGATTAACTACTCATTTATGTAAAATTCTCCTTGACCTTTCCATGATTCACTCATATAATATTAGAAAATTTGTAATGATCTAATGCCCTCTTTATTATATAGATGTAGGCAGAAATACCGTAGCCACTTTTGATATGAGTAAAGCGCACGTTATCTGTTTGATTTAAGAGCATCTATGGTTTTGATGATCACTTTCAGGGGGAAAGCTATCCTTTTTATTCTATTAGAGATTCTATGGATTCTCTAGCTCCTGCTCTGACTTTTCTTCAGTCCTGAGTTCTAGTTCATACTTCCACTTGCCTGTAGGACATTTCCACTTAGATGTCCTGCTTGCACCTCAGACCCAACACATCTCAAACCAAACTCCTCAGCCCTTCCTCTGACCATGAACCAGTTCCTCTTTCTTCTCTGTTTCTATGAATAGCATAACCAAGGTTTGAAACCTTGTAATCTTCTACTTAAAGAGAGAATCTTGAAGATTGTCTAGTCTAACCATGCTGGTAATTATCACATGTTTTAGATTGTACCTGCAATTTCCTTGGAACTCCCAATAAAGGAGCTTCTTCCACCAATGCAGATGGGTACCTTCTTGATAATATACACTAGTCTTAGAGAGTTGCCCAGGGCATCAAGCTCTTAAATGATTTTGTCCTGGGTTGCAGAATCAGTATGTATCCTAGGCAGCACTGAACTCAGCTTTTACTGACCCTAAGGCTGGCCCTCTATCTAGCCTATATGGCAGAGTTGCCAATTACTTATCTCACATTCCCTTTTATTATAGTTATTGGTGCACTTATCTCAACTACTAGATTGAAGCTCCTTGAGGACCTTATTATTTGGCTTTGTATTCTGCCCCACTGCCTATAGCTAGGTGACCTACAGAGTGCCTTGTACAAATCAATGCTCAATTGTATTTGTTGTATGAGTGAATAATTTTGTTGTTGTTCAAGTCATTTCATTCATGTCCATGTCCGTGTCTGAATCTTCATGACTTCATTTGGGGTTTTCCTGGCAGAGACACTGGAGTGGTTTGCTATTCCCTTCTCCAGCTCATTTTATGGACGAGGAAACTGAGGCAAACAGGGTTAAGAGACTTGCCCAGGGCCACACAGCTAGTAAGTGTCTGAGACTGGACTTGAACTCAGGAAGATGAATCTTCCTGATTCCCATGAGTGAATAATAGTTAGCATTTATATAACACTTTAAGATTTGTAAAACACTTTACAAATATCATATCACTTGAATCTCACAGCAGCCCTGGGAGGTGGGTGCTACTATTATCCACATTTTACACATGAGGAAACAGAAGCAGATAGAGGTTTAAATGACTTGCCCAGTGCTGCACAGCTTCTAAGTGTTGGAGGCTATATTTGAACTCAGGGTTTCCTAACTGCAGGCTCTGTACCTGGATACTTCTTAAGTCAATGCCCAGTTTTATAATAATGTTCCAGAAATAAAACTCTCATTTATTCTCCACCATGTGGATGGAAATAGAAGTGTTGGTATTGATGAAGAATTATATAAAGTGCATAGACTGACACTTTCCATGGAAAATATGGACTTTTTCTATGTTTAAAATAGTTTGTAAGTTGTAAAGTCTTTTTCCAACTGCAGGGAGAGCATATAGTTTGCATTTCAACTAGATGAGGAGAGGCTAATTTTCTTATTTTCTATTCCTTTGTTCCTTCCTTCCTTCTTTCTTTCTTTCCATCCTTCCTTCCTTCTTCTCTTTCTTTCTTCCTCTTTCTTTTCTTCATTTACTAAGTGAACTATGAAATGATTACTCTTAATGTTGCACTAAAATTATTACAGATTTAGTATTTTGTAAAAGCAAAACAAAACAAAACTGACTGTAGAGACAGAGACTGTTTGTACTGCCACATCACAGAAATTAATTAAGCTTACCAAATTGGACACATGGATTTGTCATATTGGTCGTGTCAGTGACATCTGAGGTGTGTTGTTTAGATATGCTTTATGTGAATTTAGTTACATATAAATGTGTGGGTCTACTGAAATTCTACTATGGTGCCTAATGAAAGAGTGAGGTTCTTGAAGGGTATGCCCCTGAAGTGAAAGTCTTGACTGGTCTTACTAAATTGGAATAATTTCACATATAGGTCATAGGATCCATTTAGAATGAAGAAGGACCTCAGAGATCCTAAGGTGCAACCTTATCATTTTACAGATGAAGAAACTGGGAACCAGAGGCCCAGCAAGGGTATATGACTTGCCTAAGGTCACACAGGTATTAAAGAGCAGAGCTGGAAGTCGAACTTAAGTCATCTGACTCCAAATCCAGCTGTCATTCCACGGTACCATATTGCCTTGTTGATGGATCATATGTCTGTCATCCCGGGATCAGCTTAATTAATTTCAGAAAACTTCTATCTAAAAGGATAACCACTGCTTGAATTATGAGAGGTATTGAGAAAATCACCAAAATCATTTAAGACAGGGATTCTAAAGCTGGGGTCTAGGTTTCATAGATATTATGAGGCCTGGGAACTTAGATGGAAAAAATTCCAACTTTATTTTAATATAATTTATTTCCTTTATAATCCCATATATTTTTATTTTATGCATTTAAAGACATTATTCTGAGAAGGGATCGATAGGTTTCACCAGACTGCCAAAGGGTGTTGGGAAGTAGAATAGGGTCAATGAGGTTAAAAAAAAGTTAGGAATCCTTGATCTAAGACATGGCGAAACTGCTGTCTTCATTGGTGGAGAGAATGCTCACTTTGATGAAGCCATGAATTTTAGAAGTTTTAAAGTAAATAAATGTGTGAATTATACTGGTCTGTGTCTACTAAGTAGAAGTTGACAGGCTGAGCCAGAGTGTGCTCTGACAGTTGAATAATAATGAAAGAAACTATTTAGTTTTATTTGGTAGAGCATTTCTTTCAAAAGGTACTTCAGACTTCCTAACACTGTAAATATTCTTAATGCGCAGTGATTAGAATTGTCCCTGGTATGTGTGGTGAATGATACAGTATAGATGTGGCTTATATGTAGACTCTATTTAATTTTCAGGTTTATTCCGTCATAAGCACTGAATGAATAGTGCTTCTGTTTTATCAGCCCTAATCCGCAAAGTAACTGAAATTGGTATTTTTCCTTTAAAAAACATTAGCAAGGCCTTGTGTCTTTTATTATCATTGTTACAGCACGATTTATTTGTGGGTCAGCTTTCTTGAAGGCACCCACCTGTGAATCAGAGGCTTGATACAAAAATATGCTCTACATAAAAAAGTCTTATCAGAATTTTTGAAGGGCCAAAGCCCTTTCAAGACTGTAATCCTAGGCCAGGCATGGGTGGTAGTCAATGTTACACTGGTAAGGCTGAAGCTAGCAGATTGCTTTTGCTCTAGAGTTCTGAGCTGCAGTGTACCAAGTCTTTAGGTGTCTGTGCTAAGTCTGGCACCAATATTGTGAGCTTCTAGGGTGGTGAGGGTGGTGGGGGAGGAGCACCAGGCTGCCTAAGAGTGACGAACCAGTAGTTAATTCCATGTTAATGAGAGACAATGAGGTCTGGCCCATGAGTGGCCATTGCACTTCCAGCCTTGGTGAGAAAGGGAGGCCCAGTCATTTATTTTACAACAACTCTATGAAATAGATAGTACATACATTATTATCCTCATTTTACAGATGAAGAAATTGAGGCTTGAGACTCTTCCATGTTAGAGGCAGTGTGTCCTAAAGGTTAGAGAGCTGACTTTGAAATAGGGAAGACCTGAGTTCAAGGTCTGTCCTAGACAAGTACTGGCCGTTTGACGCTGAGCAAGTCACTTAAACTGGAGGTGCTCTAAGCAAAGGTATCAAACACATGCCCTGGGCCAGATTAAAATGTAATTGGGAGATATTTAACAAAATACCTTTAAAAATACAATGGGATATAAATAATATGAATATGTGTTTTTCTAGGTGGTTAGTAGGGATCCTTATCCTTAGGTGGGGTTTAGTGGCCTGCATTTCTGTTTGAGCTTGACACCACTGCTTGAGTCAGTTCTTTTTAAGTTACAAAGATGTGTTCATAGAGGGAGTTTCTTCACATGGGAGTTCCCTAGACAGATTTAGTCACTATCCTTATTCCCCCAATTCCATGTTAACTTGTAGAGACAATATACAAATGCTAAGTACAGCCAGACCCCTGTGCAGTGTTTATTTACCCTGGTGACATCTCTGTGCTCACCTTGGTACTCACTGCTCCACATTCATAGGGCTCCACAATCTGAGATGACTCACTACTCAATGAACTCTTCTTATGCTGAATTACATGGACCTTGGCAAGGAGGATAGGGATTTTTTTCTATAAATCCAGCGTTATTATGTATGAATCCTTTCTCTGTTTCCTCTGAGATATTTTAGTCAATACTCCTTCACTCCCTCTCTTTATTTGATTCTGAGGCTTCTCAGCGCTGCACAGTGTCTGTTTTATTTTTTTTTTCTTTCTTGTACTTATTCCAGTATTCCATTCGTGGTCTGATTCAAGTGGAGCTGTCATGTCATTGATTTTGATGTTTCTCCTGATGATGCAGTTTAAACCCGTTAATGCCCATCTGTCCTGAGAGACCATATCTTCCCATAAATTCCCCACAGGAAAATTCCCCAATGTGCTGGAGGCCTTCCTCACTTTCTTCTTGTATTCCAATGTTCCATTGGAGAACCGGGGCTATCTACCAGTTCTCCTTCATTCTTGCTATATGTCCAACCCATCTTATCTTCTAATCATACATTTTTCTTGACGAAATCTCTTACTTTTTTTCTACAAAGGAGGGAGACATACTGATAGGTTATTTTAATGCTTAATGCTTCTTAATGTTACTATGGGCTCCTGTGAGTCTTAAGTATCATGTCTTTTTCTCTTGAAATAAAAGCTATCCTATGCTCAATAACCATATTGGATGTTGAGTGCCTGTACAGAATTTAGGGACCCTGCCACACACATTTGTGGCACTCTAGACACAAGCCATACCTGTTTATCTTGGTGATCTTTCTAGATTAATCCAGATAGACAACAAGCCAAAGGAAGAGAATTGACATTAGGCTCAAGTACCCAAGATGAGACCTGGTCTGTATAAGCCCAGAGTCTGTGACTTTGAGACCATATACTTCGGAAGGAAGGAAAAAGGAGGGAAGAGGAAAAAAAAGAAGGAAAGAAAGAGAGAAGGAAGGAGGGAAAGAAGGAAGGAAGGAGGAAAAGAAGGAAAGAAGGAAGGAAGGAAGGAAGGAGGGAGGGATGGAGGGAAGAAGGGAACAAAGGAAAGGAGGGAGAGAAAAGAAAGAAGGAAGAAAGGAAGCAAGGAAGGAAGAAAGGAGGAAAGGAGGAAGGAAGGATTTACTAAGCATAAGGAGGGAGGGAAGAGAGGAAAGAGGAAAGGGAAAGAAAAAAGAATGGCATGAAAAGGGAGGCAAGTGGAGGAGTTATGAAGTCAAAGGAATGCCATCCGATTCACCACCTTCATCTTTTTTCTCCCACCTTTCTCCTGCTGCTTCTGTACCAGACAAGGCAGTTATCAGTGACACAGTGAAAAGGAAATAGGTCTCAAAGGTCCCACTGAGTGAGTGAATTTTTCAGAAACAGAAAAGAAATTTTGTAATGTAAAGGACAGGGATTTCATTGCCCTTTATTGTTAGTAAGTTGGTATATTCCATCAAATGAGTACTAGACATTAAGATTTTACTGCACAAATATATAAGACACAGGTTTCTTTGGAAGTTGTTAACTTGTAAGTAGAACTTAGAAAGTGTTTCATTATTGGCTGATTTCTTTTAAACAGCTTAGTTGAAAGAAAGTCTGATAATTGGTGTTGCTGTTGACCCTTTTTACTGAAAGAGGACCAATGACATCGTGAAGTTGGGGTCAGGGTGCAGTGTGTTTGGCTATGGCTAGTCCATCCAATACAAGCTTGGAAGACTCTACCATAGACTGGGCACAAAGAGTCCATTTGAACATTCGGGGTGGAGATGTCTCAAAATCTGCATATTTCCCATTTCCTTTACGCTGCAGCGATTCAGCTTTGCTCATAGAGCACAGCGCCTTCTTTGATAAATTTCCCACGTCTAACAATTGATACTGAAGTTCTTCAGAGAGACCTTGAGAGGATCCTTATACTACTTCTGATGAAGTGTGTGAGCACTTGCCTTATGTGAGTTCTCTGTAAAATAGTCTTAGGCAAATGTATGTTTGGCATTCAGGCTAAATGGCCAGCTGGTGGGAGTTGCTCTCTCTGTAGTGGAGTTGGGATGTTAGACAGTTCAGCTCGAGAAAGGACCTCAGTGTCCAGTATCTTATCCTGCCAGGTGATCTTCAGAATCTTCCCAAGATAATTTAAGTGGAAGCATGGGACAGATAGACTATCCAGGTTTCACAGGCATACAGCAATGAGGTCGGCACAAGGGCTCTGTAGACCTTTGGTTTGGTAGGCAGTCTAATACCTTTTCTCTACCATGCCTTCTTTTGGAGCCTCCCAAATGCTGAGCTAGCTCTGGCAACGTGTGCATCAACCTCATCATCTATGTGGACATCACTGCCTTGTTGTGGTCATTTGATAGAATTAATTCTCTAGACTCAAGCAATTTTATGTGAATATCTGATTAATTTAGGCATTCTGCTATCAGAAAGCCAATGATTCAAATTTGCTTGCTAAAACCTTTAAATGTGAAAATTGTTTTCTAGGCCATGTGCAGGAGCCTGCGATGAGTATATATTGGTATATATCCATTACCTCTTCCACCTGGAAAGTTTCAAAGGGAGCTTCTATTGTTTTGAGAAGGCTATCAGCAGTATAGCCATTAGTTGTATGGACTAATTGCCTTTCAGTGAGTGGGAGTGGGAGTAGAAAAACAGTGAGTCTATTATCCATGAAATTTTCTACAGAGAAAAACTTTGGCTTGTTAATAGGGAAATCCAGAGCTGAGTGGTTGCCTTTGTAGATTTCTTTCTGCATCTCTTAAACACTATATACCTTGAGGACACTTAGGTATCATTTAGGCAAATTGCCTTCCCAAGGGCATCAATGGGTTCTCTCATGCCTTTAATTACTTGAAATCTCATTTCCTTTCAGACAGTCTGAACTAGTTTCCCTCAAATAATACTTGACTCAGCAAAAGATAAGCCCTCCTGTGTTTTTATATGCTTTAAAAGTGTTTATTCCCATTTGTTTTAAGACATATATATATACATATATATATGCATATATATATATATATATAAGATAAATACTTGCAATAAGAATTCTTTCTATCAAATGCTATAATGACTGTATAAAACACATCACAAACCTGAAAGGGCTATATGTAAACATCAGCTATTATGTTACTATGTTGTGTTATGTCTTTAAATTTTATTTTAATATTTGTATTTCTCAGGAAGATTTTTTTTGGTAGAGATTGGCTTAACTGGCTAGCCATCTATTTTTCACATGATACTTTATCTAAGAAGTCAGCATTTTTATAGTATTTTACTTAAGTTTGAACTTCACAACAACCCTATTATATTGTCAGGGCAAATATTATCGTCCTCATTTTGCAAATGTAGAAACTTAGAATCAGAGATGATTAAGTGTGACCTATGCCAAGTCATATCATGAGTAAGTGACAGAGCTGGCGTTCAAACTCATACCCTAGAACCTTGTTTAATGCTGTGAATTGACAGTGATCTGTTCGAACCTTTAAGTATATTTTAGAAGTATCCATCAGTTTGTGGAGAGCTAGGGGTACAATGGATAGAGTGCCAGCCAAGGATCAGGAAAAGTAATCTTCCTGAGTTGAAATTTGGTCTCAGACACTTAGTAGCTGTGGGACTCAAAACAAATCACTTACCCCTGTTTGCCTTAGTTTCCTCATCTATAAAATGAGCTAGAGAAGGAAATGGCAAAGCACTCTGGTACTTCTGCCAAGAAAATCCCAAATGGGGTTACAAAGAGGTGGGCATGGCTAAAAACACCTGACCAACAGCAACCCATTAATTTGCAAGTCACTAATAATGTTTAATTACACTTGACAAATTAGCTACTTTGGTGTTGTGAAAGATTCATGATTTCATCATTATTATACTCCTTCCTTTGGCATAGACTGTAATCCTTTCTTTCTTATGCCTTCTTAGCTTAGACCAGAGGTAGGGAACCTGTGGCCTTCTAGGTCCTTGGGTGTGGCCTTTTGACTGAGTCCAAGTTTTACAGAAGAAATCTTTTTATTAAGGAGATTCTGCATAGTTTGGATTCAGTCAAAGGACCACACTTGAGGACCACATGTGGCCTTGAGGCCGCAGGTTCCCCACCCCTGCTGGGCAGTCCTTGTCAGTATTTTCCGGTAACTGAAATCTCACATTGAGCATCTATCCATTGCTCTGTAGGTCTTCCTTTTATTCTGATGGTTTCCCGGGGATACTCATGTGCCTCTCCTGTGGTCTTATTCTTTTTTTTTAATTCCAAAGAAAATCTTGAAATGAGCCAATCACTTATAGCAATTTAAAGGATGGCCTTCTTTGCCGAAATAGTATTTATGGGTTTTTTTTTTTGCACTTAATAGTATTTTTTCCAATTACATGTAAAGATAGTTTTCAACATTAATTTTTGTACGATTTTGAGTTCCAAATTTTTCTCCCTCCCTCTCTTCCCTCCTTCCTCTCCAAGGCAGCAAGCAATCTGATATTGGTTATACATGTACGATCACATTAAACATATTTCCACATTTGTTATGTTGTAAAAGAAGAATCAGGACAATCAGGGAAAACCATGAGAAAGGAAAAACAAAAGGGAAGATAGTGTGCTTCTATCTGCATTCAGACTCCATAGTTCTTTCTCTGGATGTGGATAGCATTTTCCATCATGAGTCTTTTGGAATTGTCTTGTGTTATGGTATTGCTGAGAAGAGCTAAGTCTGTCATAGGTGATCATCACACAATGTTGCTGTTACTGTGTACAATGTTCTCCTGCTTCTGCTCACTTCACTCAGCATCAATTCATCTAAGTCTTTCCGGGTTTTTCTGAAATCTGCTGTGTCTGATTCTTGCTACATAAAAGGACCATCTCTTTTTCCAGACATGCTGTGACCTCAGTGATGTCTTCGCCAGCCCTCTCCTTTTCTGCTTTGATCAATTCTCTTCTATCCACGAGAAGCTCCACTAAAGACAATCTTCCACTGTCATTTCCATTCTGACCTCCTATAGGGCTCTCCACTGGTTCTGCCTGTCCCTCTGTGTAAACTTGAACACCTTGTATTTGACATCTAGGCTGTCTTTCCATTGGCTTCCTTTATTTATTTCTACTGTTTAATTCTGTGCCATTTGTTAGACTTGGAAAACCATCCCCACTCCATTTTGCTAAACAACCATTCATATAGTACCGCTTCAAGTCCCACATCAAAGAACTAATCACTCCTCTCTGGACACCACTTTCCTTATGTGTTCTTTTCTCCTCTTTTGTTAGGGCACAGATTATCTTGCTTTTTAAAATGTGTCTCTAGTGTTTAGCACATTACCTGGCCCATACATAGTAGATTCTTAATATATACCTTTTCATTCATTTAGCTTCTAATGGTCAAGTAGTTCCTTTTCAAAGTAAAATGGCTTATAAGGAGGGAGAAGAGAGAAAATTCCTCTCTTCCCCCCAAAGAGCAGTTCCCTGTCAGGGTCTGGGTTCTTGTTCTACTTCTGGCTTTTGATTTAGTCTGTCCTCAACTTTCCGAGATGTGACTGTTTTAAACCCCCAGGGGCATGATAAATGTGTTTCTTCTGCCAGACATATTGCTCCTTTTTGACTCAATCAGAGCAGCTTCATCCTTTGTAAAAGAATTGTGGGAAAACTCCTTAATACCACCTTCATAAAAGAAATGAAAAGGGGAATTTCTTCTTATCTACCCTGCCTTCCAATATAATTTGTAGTTCCTACCCCACTTTCCAGAAACAGCACAGACTAAAGAAAGTAAAAATCAAATTGCTACTTCTGCCTTTTCTTTTTAGGGGAACAGTTTAGTTCCTTAAGTCCCAAGTTCCAAAATCTCCTAAGTTCCTTTTCTATCACCCATAGCATTGGGAATCTACATGATTGTTGCTTCCCCGATCCCCACTCCTAAACCTAAGTCATAGAGTCCTTTGGAGCCACCAAACAGCAAATATTTGTCAACCACTGCTTGAAATGGAGGTCCCTGAAGGGCCAGGTGGCTTTCTTTTGTTTTTTGGTTAACTTTATAACACTTAGTACATTGTGTTCTTCAGTAAATATTAAAGGAGAATGTTATTAGGTTATTGAGCTAATTTTGTGAATTTACAAACTTACAGAATCACAGAATTTTAGGGTTTGAAGTGACCATTTCTTCCAAACTCTATCTGAAAAGGAATCCCCACAAAAACACACTTGAGAAGTGGTCTTTCAGCTTTTGCTCTAAGACTTCTAGTGAGGAGGAACCCATCACTTCTTGAGGCAGCCTGTTCTACTTTTAGATAGCTCTGTTAGAAATTGTTTCCATCTACTTCCTTATGTGCAAAGGTGGTAGGAAAAGTGCTGGGCTGGAAGGTTAGACCTCAGCATCTGCCATGAACTAACTATGTAACCTTAAGTCCTTTCCCCTCTTTAGGCCAAAATTTCTCCTTTTGTCAAAAAAGAGGGACCAGACCAGAGGTCCCTTCTCACTCTAAAATTCTGATGTTTTTTCATATTCCCTTTCTTTCTTTTTTTTTTTTTTACCTCTGGTCACTCATGCATATATGCCCCATGGCCTGATAATTCTGATCTTGTCTTCTTATGCAGATGAATTACCGATAGAAGACGAGACAGAAGAGGAAGACAGAGACTCCTAAGGAAAACAAGTTGCTAGGATTTACTTTAGACTATTAGTTAATCCAGTTAAAAGTCATGCTTTTCTCCCCCATATAATTGACTCACTGAATCATTGAATTCAGTGAAGGCCCCCTTCAGTGATGAATGTATTGGTGTCATTTCATCTCCGGTTGTTTGTGAAATTAATTCATTTTTGACATTCATAGTTTAAGTATGTGAATACGCTCATAGATGCTTTTTCTAATTGTTAATTTTACATACGCCAATGGGCTGAAAGCAGGAACAGACACAATTTTTCAGTGTCCTTTCCTGGAATTTGAAATGCAACCATTGTTTTGTATATTTTAATTTTAATGGATTTCAACCTCATTGCACTTGTCAATTTTTACTGACTTTTATTGGGGCTCTGCCTTTCTTCCACACTCTAGGAAACCACCCCTACGCTGTGGTCTTTACAGTTTAAAGGAATGGAAAAAACAAAGAGAAAATGTACAATGTGGTGCTTTTTTTTACAAGTTTCCATTAGTTTTTCTCATTCTAGAACAGAGCAATCACTTTGTAAGATTACCATGTCCTACCTCCTCACCAGAGTTATTTATATTGAAAAGGAGTTTGAGGGGTGCAGCTAGGTGGCACAGTGAGTAGAGCACTGGCCCTGGAGTCAGGAGGACCTGAGTTCAAATCTGACCTCAGACACTTGACACACTAGCTGTGTGAACTTGGGCAAGTCACTTAACCCCAATTTCCCTGCCTACCCCCCTCCACAAAAATAAATAGGAGTATGACTGTTACCACCTTTACTCACAATCTTTCAGACAGTTACAGAGCCTTCATAATTCTTTTTCCTGTGGGGGTACTTTGGAGGATATTACAAGGACAAGTCAGTAACTTGGAATCACAACAAAATATTTCATGCCAAAACAATATAGGCTGAATTGACTTTGAAAGTAGGAACCCATCCTGTTTTTTGATTCAGGAAATGACCAATCTGTTACTCCATTTTTAACGAAATTCTGAGTAATATCTATGAAACATTATTGTTTTGTGCTAGCAAATTCACAGACTGATATTGGATAACATTAATCAAGCAATTGACATTACTTGTGTCAGTTTTACTTGACTCCATTTTAATGAATTCTGTAGCTATTTTTTAAAGAAGTTGTTGACAGGCAAATTTCACATTCAGACCCTTCTTCCATGGTTTGCTGTTCCCTGGTTTAAAATGGAAACACCTCATGCTAATATAAAGGCTCTACCATGTCAATGTAATTATACTGATGCTGAGAGGTCTTTTATACCAGTGCCAGGGGATGTCACTGTCAATGAATTCAGAGCCTCCTAACAAATTCAGTGTGACATATCATGACACATTATTTTGTGTTATTTTAACAGATGACAGAATTGTCACAGGGCACATTTTTTTCCAAGCACTCACTATCCCTGTAACTTTCTGGTCTAAAGTGCCTCTCCCTGGCCACCACTTTCTTATGTAATATGTTCTTCTGTTAGAATGTGAGCTCCTTGAGAGCAGGGGCTATCTTCTCTTTTGAGTTTGTATCTATAGCATTGGACACTGTGCTTGGCACATAGTAAGCACTTACTAAATACTTTTTCATTCATTCTTTCATTCATCCATCCATCCATCCATCTGTTCATCCATTCATATTGTCATCAGCAAAATTAATATAAATTAGGTTTAAAGAGAAGGCCTGAGAAAAGTGAGAGTTACCTGTTTGTGTCCTGATTATTCATTAGCCTCACAGAGTATCTCAGCTTCATTGATATTTTGCTTCCCTTTCTGTCTCCCACCCAAAGTTTCTTCCTACCAGACTTTCCTGATTGAGATCTGTCTTCAGTAATAATATCAGATGCAACTACAGGTTGAAGAAAATAGAAGTATTTCCAGACTGGAGCCACAACACCTGTGTATCCTTAAAACAGATTTGGTTTTGCAAATGAGATTTTGCATACAGACAGACCATTTCTGTTACAGGAGTTGTAGAGAAGAAAGGTAAAGCAGAAAGGATTTAAAAATTAATCACACATTAAAAATGAGAATCAGTGTAACACAACAGATTAGAGAGTGGGCCTTGGAACCAGGAAGACTTAGGTTTAGGTCCTGCCTCTGACACATACTGGCTGTGTGACTCTAGGTTAAATCTCCCAGAGTAGAGTCACCTAGAAGGTATCTACCATCATTGAAAGACAGAGTATCATCTGAGAATTCTGTACACTAAAGACATCACATTCTACTGCCTTTAAAAGTGCTAAGACCATTCCTCCTCATCAGTGAGCCAAGTGTAATTCTTTAGAGGGCCAGAGAAGGTAATTTTGCATTGCATTTCAATGTAAATTTTATTTAAAAAAATAAAATGTCATCCAACCTCAGGGAGAAAAAAGAAAGATGCTTTTGTTCCTTTGTTAAGATTCTCTTTGGGCCCAATTGTTTTCCCTAGAATAAGGTGCCCAGGCAATGATGTGGAAAGGAGAATCATTCTCAGTGATGAAATTAGGAGTAGTAAAGGTGAGCTTTTCTATTTACGGCTCTTCATAGGATCATAAAAAATTGCTGGTACCACCTTCATTATAAAAGCCTATGGGACTTGAAGTTTATTGCCCACCAATATATCCATTCCAGAAATATACACAATAAACTCTCGTCATATGAAAAAGCTAACCCCTCAATGACAATGATTCAGTTTTTAACAAAGTATTTTCAAGAAATCTACTGATCTCAAGAGTGAAGTTTAACAGCACTTTAGAGAGAAGCATGGGGAATCACTAGGGAAAGAGATCCTTCCCTATGTTCTATGTTCTGTTCTTGTTTCCTGGAAGCTCATAACACATTGATTTCGTCCGCTTGGCTAGGGAGCCAGTGGAACGTATTCCATCTGCCTCTGCCTTTACACTGAATGGTGTGTTGAGCTGAAGGAATTGTTTTCTTGAAGAACACCTCACCTGAGATTCTTTATGGCATACCACAAACCATTGCTTCTGGTATGTCCTCTTCAGCTCTGTACTGCTGAGATGAAACTGAACTGCTGCAGTCAATATTCCATGTGGTTAGATGTGATCCGCTCACATACATGTACTTGGGTAGTGCTCTTGTTACCCCTCAGCATTTGGAGCAGAGTAATTCATTAGGTGCCTTATTTACTTTTCTCTGGATGCTCTAAATGCTCTGGACTTCTTATCTTCATCTGGTTCTGACTAGGGGATTTTTGTTCACGCTTTCTAAAGCAGGAGTTCTCAGTGCAAGCTCACATGAGTGTGTGTATGCGTGCATGTGTGTGTGTGTGATGGACTGTTTACACTGTCTAGTAAAGCCTATAGTTAAGTACTATGTGTATACTGTATTTCATTAAATATAGAATCCATGAATGTTTCATAAAGTGAAGGTCACACAGAACAAATGAAATGGGAATCAGTAAGTGTAAATATAAATTTCCATATTGATTTATTGTTCCTCGTATGTAAGAAACTGTACAACTTACACTGCGTTAAACTGTAAAATGGATAAAAATGTGTACCAAAAAAAACACATTCTTAGAAAAAGAATATATGCAAATAGTACAAACTTGGGGGGAGGGAGTAAAAAGCAAAAACAAATCTTCAATTCAGTGTGCAAACATTTTATAAAAATAGAAACACTAACTCTACAGGTAGCATTTCCTGATAAATTATTTAAATAGCGTATCTACACAATATGAGATATCTATTCCAATGGCAATGAGAAAAATAATTTATAAAAATAAAGCAATGGTATACATGATGACAGAAAAACATAACAACATTAGAAATTGCATTTAACATTTTGATGCCATTTTCTTACAGGGAATACTTTTTCTGCAAAGTTTCTTTTTTTATACTATGTACAACATTGAATGCTCTTAGTACTACAGTAGATTTAAAAGTTTGTTAGACATTAAAACTCTTCCCACTTGATCCAAAGGTTCTTTTCTCAGTCACACAACAAATGAGGTAATATTTGTACATAAGTTTCACCTTTGTCATTTTTTTTTCTTTTTTGGAAAAATGAAAGGTAACAGGTATAAATTGTTTTCCCTCTCCCTGGCAGTAGACACAAGAGATCGGGATAGACAGTATGTAAAGGCCTCTTGGCATTCTTAGTCATCTGAAAGTCAACCCACTAATCTACAGCCAACCAAACTGCCCAAAGACAAAAACAAAAAACAATAAAGACCAGAAAAACCAATCACTCACACTCACTAACTGAAAGAACACCCCCACTCACTGCTTCTCCTTGAGCCACATTCTAAGGGGACATTTACTCTTCTGTAGTTGATAAATCTCAACTATCTGATCCAAGCACTTTCAAAACTAAACCTAAATTCAAGGTAGAACAGAGTTAATAAATAATCTGTATTTACAATCTTACAGTCATGAAGACTCGTAACAATGATTATATGGATAGTCTCTACGCTTCCTTGTTTCTTGAATAGTCCTTCAGTCATAGGTCATCCAGGAGAGGTAAAAAATAAATATGTTACACTTTAAAGGGTTTTTTTTAAATCTACAATCCAAGAGAGTTATAAAAGTCCTTGACATCAATTAAAATAAAGATAAAAAGGAATGTCTATTTAGGTTGCTAATAATTTTTGTGCCTTTCTAACCATAAAATATAAGCACAGTTGCCTATTCCTTGAAGGACAACACATGTGCTCACTGAGATGGTAGGTCTTCCTACTTTATTTGCTACATCTGCAAAAGCTACATCTGGAATAAAACCGATCATCTTTATTTAACCAAGCAATGACAGGGAAGCATTGCCTTTCACCAGTTAATTGTGACTGCCAATTTGGGCAAAGGTGATGGTGATGGAGAGGGCCAGGAATCCAGTGTGCCAATTCTTCCCTTCCTCCCCTTCCATTTAAGTGTCTATTGGTAAGGATTAACCAGTTAACACTGTTGGACAGTATCCTGAAGTCCAGTAATAGTTTTTTTCATTCACCTTTTAAAAAATTCATTACCAAACGGGTAACAGTTCCTCCATGCTTTCTCCAGACATGTTATGTGGATCTACCTGCCTCCCTCCCCACCCTTAGAAAGGTTCTCCCATCCCACTTTATCCATTTTTAAAAGAGGGTAAGTTAAGGGAGTTTCTTTCTTTTTTTGGCTAATCCCATAGTTGTTTTGTCTCTCACATTCATGAAAATGCTTTTGGTGTAATTCACAGCTCATCCAGAGATGTCCTCATTACAAAATGCCGTTTCATGGGGCTGCCAATTGCAGAGGCAGCATAATTACCCTGTAATCAACAGCATAGCAAACATCTTTCCAAATGAAGCAAGCAGATGCTTTTTTTCTTGCTCAACTGTAGACTAAAAGTAATCCTTTATAGCCTTGAAAGATGTCTTCTTGTTCCATAGAGGTTGAGTACCGAGTCTGTTTTTAAGTTGCATTTTCTTGAGGCAAGTCATATTTTAGAATCCACATTTAGTAAAGCAGAAGACAAGAGGGAGGAAAAGGATGATCCCAGGGGCTCCTAAAGTCCATTGATTGAGAAGGTGCAACACAGCATTTTGAAAGTTCAGTCTATTAAGCAACAGTTTGGTGATTAGGAATCTGTAGGAAGAAACAATGAATACTGTTAAGCTCATATCAGCATTTCAATTTCACCTTCACTCAGTTAACAATCTAGCAAAATCTAAGCAAAATTCAAGATTATCATGTATTTCCACTTGAATTCATTAGTTGCCAATGATGCTAGTGACCATAGGATCAAATAGGATCATAGATCCAGAGCTGGACCTTAGAGGCTATTTACTCCAACTCCATAATTATCCAGATGAAGAAATTAGTGTCCCAGAGAGGCTGAGTGACTTGCTCAATATCACACAAGTACGAACTGGTAAGAGTAAGATTTGAACCCAGGATCTCTAAACAGTGCTGTGTTTCACAAATTTTGGCAACTGGAGTTTAGCAACTAGAGCTATGCTGCGTTCTATGTAATCTTTGGCAGCTGAGCTTAAGAAATATCCTTTCCAAATTCTGTTCCAAAGTCTTACTACCCTTCAGAGCTCGTTTGTGAGCCAAGTCAGTCAACATCTTACACTCTGATTCCCCTCACTGGCTTGAGTAGTTGTTTGCACAAACAGAATTTCTAGGACAATTCTGGGCACTCAGTAAGCACTTAGCAAATATTGATGGAGCAAAAGAGAAGATACAAAAGCCTTTGGTGAGTCTAAAGATTAGTTTAGCCAATACAAATGACCATATATCCTTCCTCTTTGCATGTAAGGGAAGATGCTATGAAAGATGAGGTTTAGATTATTTTAAATTGTTAGAAAACCTTGTTAATTATACCCTCATCATTGGGAATCTGGGATAATTTGGAAAGGGACTGGATGGAAGTCAATACTGAATTACGCAGTATTATTATTTCTGAGGGGAAATTTCATGGGGCACTTTATTTAATACTAATTTGTTTACTTGGATGTTAAACACCTATTATTTCTCTTAAAGAATAAGCATAGGCACTGGGCTTTTGATGTCACTGGTATAGGGAACTCCTGGGTGAACATCATAGACTTAGAGAGGTTAAGTAATGAAGTCTAACAACCAGTCTGTAACAGAGATGAGACTTGAACCCAGCCTGTGTTTCTTTATTTCTAGGTCAGTTTTCTATCCACTAAGCTAAGCAGCCTCTTATTTCTTTTAAAAATAGTCTATAATTCTTGTTTTTCATTGATTCACATTGTCATTCCTCCAGATAGTTTCAATAAGTGAGATTTGACTATACTTGAATTGATTCTGTTAGCCTTACCTCTGCATTCATATTTAAGATCAGAGAAGAACACCATTTCTTGAGAGAAGACAAATAATCCTAGTCTTCCACCGGCATAGGTCTTGTCATAGATGGGTCCTGAGTCAGCCATGATTTTCTTTCCTTCATACATCACAACCCTTAAAAAAAAGCAGTCATAAGTTACCCAAGTCATTTCAAATGGAAAACTAAATCTGGGTAATCCTACCCTCCTCTCTTCACCAAACTACTTTGGAATAATATCGATTCATGACAAATTTATCAGTACAGTTACCTGATGAAGCCAGTTTTGGGTCTGTGGCTAAGACGCCATCTGTAGGCAGTGAAGTCTTTCCAGCCAATATGACGAGGGTCATGCCACAGGGTTCGAACCTGAAGAAAAAAAAATAATGAAAAGTTTAGTTTAATGCACTAAAAAAACACACTTCACAAGAAATAAATTCCTAAAGTTACTGAGTAGCTCTAAATAGCAGTGTTTTGAAGAGAAGACTTTTCACACTCTTCCCAGTTTGATGTGCATTCCTGCAGGCATATCTAAAATGTAGCTATTAACTCAGAGTAGAGATGCTGTATTTTTGGGGAAGAGGAAGAATGGAAGAAGTCCTATTCTCCAATGTCCAAAAATTCTTTTTGTCCTTGAAGGGGAACTCCCTAGATACAATATGCTTCCTGTACAAACTTATACTCAAAGCTAGGTACAAAGTCAGTGTGAGTAGCAGTTATTGAAGCTTTTGGGGATTTTGACTTCTAAAATTTCCATGATAATAGAGTCATTCAAAAAACAGTATCCCTATTGCTCATGATCTCCTCATGTGTCTTTATACTGTTACCTAACATTTCTGTGGCTTACCTGCCCAGGGGTGTTTCCTGTGTGCCACAGAGCATTCCTCAGGTGCTCCCCTGGCCCTGTGGTTGAGTTGACCACTTTGACAGAAAGGCCAGCATAGCCCTGAGCTATGGTGGGGGAGCTGTCCCAGTAGGACTGGGTGAGCTGTTTCCACATCACGACATAGAAGCGACTGCTGGATTGGTAGCCAAACACAAAGCCAGCATAGTCATCATCTCTTTCGGTGTTGATGAAGAAGGTGCCACTGAAGTCCACAGCATTAAATTCATCAAAGCCTGAAAGAAGAGATATTTCAGGTTGACCATCAGTCCTCAGCTTGGTCCTATTAGAATTCTCAGATGTTTCTAGGACCCCCTTAGGATCTAACGGAATCTTATCCAACTAATAGGTTTTATATAGTTTTACATCTAATTTCTTCATTAGGCCCTTGTTTTGAGAAAATTATACTCACCTATAGCAAGGCCAGGATCACAGTTCACAGTCTGGACCAGCTCTTTACCCTGGTGACGCACAACCCAGTTGGGATCATTCTGGGATGTCCCCTTGGGATCCAGAGGGATCATCTGGAATCGTCGGAAATCAGTCTCGCTAATATCATAGTTCTCTGGGCAGATATCATCAACGTCTGGTACACTGTCATGGTCAAAGTCATCTTTGCAGGCATCGCCCCGTCCATCACCTGAAGTTAAAAAAGAGAAGATCACAAAGATAATTCAGAAGCATTAGCATGACTACTCTCAGAAATCAAAACTCTGCTTCTCTGTAGATTCATTTTCCCAGGACAATTAAGAAGGAGGCAAAAAGTTTAATACTGTGCCCAAATTGTCATTAGAAGTGAGACTCTCTTGGTCCTCACTCAGATAAACTTATTTACCAGGATTTTATCATACTACTTAAGATACAATATGAAGATTTTTAAAAAGGACAAAATGTTTCCAAGGCAGATATCTGTATCTATATCTATCTATCTGTCTGTCTGTCTGTCTGTCTATCTATCTATCTATCTATCTTTATAATCCAGGGGTCAGGGAATATTACAAATGGCCCCTTCACAGGATAATCGTATTTTTCCTATTTGGTTATTGTTATATACTTTAGTTGTGTTTTTGTTTGCCTTGAACATGGATACTCATATCAGAAAAGTACCCCTGTAAAATCATAGATTAGGTCACTCACCATCAGAATCTTTCTGGTCAGGATTGGGCACTAGTCTGCAGTTGTCTCTGTCATCAGGGATACCATCATTGTCATCATCATGGTCACAAGCATCCCCTTTGCCATCTTTGTCATGATCAGCTTGATTGGCATTGGGCACATAGGGGCAGTTGTCCAAATTGTTCTGGTGGCCATCTTCATCGATATCCTGGTTGTTGTCACATGTATCACCAATACGGTCAAAGTCAGAGTCCAACTGGAAAAGGAAAGGAGGAAGAAGACAAATAGAAGAGTCAATACCATTCACTTGTTCTTTTGACAAATGTTTACCAAATATATTGGCAAAATACTATGCTGGTTGTTAAGGGGATATAAAAGTGAATAAGAAATATTTCCCGCCTTCAGAAAACCTTCAATCTGTTGTCAATCGTCTATTGAACACAAAGGTGAAAATTTTAATGTTTGAATTGCTGTTACTTGAGAGACCCCTCCAAAAGAGAATAAAGTGTTTAGTCTTTTTCTATCTATAACCGAGACAATTCACTTATGCTAAAGCTAACTCTTTAAAATAATTTTTCTTGATCCTAAATATTACCGACATGAAGATTTGAGACTCCAGGGATATTTAAGGTTTCAAAAGAAAAAAAGGATTTCAGACCAAGGTGAACTACAAGAATAATATCCAATTACCTGCACTTTAGGGATTTTTAACACATATGTAACTTTTCTTTCCATTTCCAAAAGCCAAATGAAGTCCTGAGACTAAATCTTGCCCCTGTCCTTTGAGCTTGGTATTGATGTATTTACTGATATGTGATAGACAATAAATTGGCATGATAGACTCCATTCTATGTTCTTAAAGTACAGAAAATACATGTAAATGCAAGTCTGGTAATAAGCTCTAATTAGAACTCCAGAGCAATATAGAGTCACCCAAAGGAATTAGGTTCTGAGGGCTTTTATACTGAGAATGACAAAAGGCCAATAAAACCTTTGACAAATGTAGCTGTGAAAAGGGAGCAGACCCCAGGCATCTATGAATATGCCAATCATGAATAAGTTTTTTTTTTAAAGCACAGGAGTTGATAGAATTCCTTTGCTATCAGTGTCCCCAATATTTTCCGGGCCAGCTCTCCAGAGAAGATGTTGGATGAGGGCTAACTTCTTGCTTTATTTCCTTTTATTTACAGTTATTTGATCTGATCTTAGCTCTGTTAGGACTGACACATTTGCTAGTGTGAAAGATATGTTTACCATATTCTCAATTCTATTCTTCAACTTGTAAGTTTGTTTGGGATATTGTTATACATTTCTTCCATGTCTCATGTTTTGGAGATTCTTGGTTCTTCTTAAGATAATATTTAGTAAGTTTTAGTAACTTTGGTGAAGTTTTGTAACTTTCTTGGGAATGAAGAATCTCTACTTATGAGCCTTAAAAAAGTTTGAATTTTATGCAAAGCCCCAAATTTAAAAGTAGAAAACACCTAATATCTTTGAATTGTTAAAGCTTCCTTAGGACCATTCAGACATTCTACTTATGTACCTGAAGCTATTAATCCTGGTGTTTTTTTTCTTCTTTAAAGGATTGTACAAAGCTTTAACTGCTGTAGAGCTAAAGTATTAGGTATTTGGTAGGTGGGGCAGGACTTTCCTTCACCTTAATCTAGCAAGGATTAAACTGTCCTATTTTTGTTGAAGCTATTTTCTCCACTGCCAATAAGAGAAAAATAACAATCCTTTGAAATGTACATTGCATTTTTTCTTTCTTTTACTTTCAGCCTTGAGGAAAGGGTCAGTGTATGATTATAACAAAAAAAATGAAATGCTCTACAAATTGGGAACTTCTCTGGTTAAGACCTGTTCCCAGCATGCCTTAGGTTGGGTAAAGCAGGCCTTATTTTAATGTCAAATTCATAGTAAATAACTGATATCTCCAAGCCTGATTACTGTTTTCACTTTATCTATCTTCCCAAGGCCAAATTCTAGATCCAATTCAGGACATAACTTTTCCTCAATGGTCTTGTTTCTATATATATATTTAATGTTACCACCAAAGTCACAAACCTCCTGCTTCATCAAAAAGGATACTTTGCATGTTTTTGTGTACAAAGATGAACAGAAAATTAAATATTCCAGTATTGTTAGGTCCCAGGAAGAAAATTAAGTAAACGATTAAATACATATGCCTCCTACATCAGATGACTCGGAGGGATCTACATGAGCTCAGATCTTCAGTACAATGTTTATCAAAAATGTAATTGCTTATGAGACCCTAATGAATTATGATAATGGGGATGTAGAAACTATCATATGTGCATTCATGGCATTGTTCAAGGCTTAGAAAATGGTCATTGGAAGGTCCATTTTTAAAGACACTTTACCTGATCTGGATTATGTTCTAGTGGACAGTTGTCACATTGGTCACCAACGCCATCCATATCAGTATCCCTTTGGTCAACATTATATACATATTGGCAGTTGTCTCTCTCATTAAGAATACCTGCGGAAAGGAGTAAGGTAAGGTAAGATTACCTTGGGCTTCCAATTCAAACAGAATATTACTAGCCAAAACTGAAGATGATAATCAAAGATACGATTACTCAGTACATTGCAAGGCTTATCAATCAGGAGTCCTTACCATCTCCATCAATGTCTGCAGCACAGGCATCTCCTTCTCCATTGTTATCAGTGTCTGCTTGATCTGGATTGTGGTTATAGGGACAGTTGTCACAGCGGTCACCAACATCATCTCTATCATAGTCATACTGGGCTGGGTTATAATGGAATGGGCAGTTGTCCTGAACACAAGATAGAATTCAGAAATGTTAGGTTGTTAACAATGAAAACCACTTCAACTCACCAATGATAGATAACTGTAATATACTTAAAAATACAACTGTATACAGTTCACATCATGGTTACTTAATGAGTACTTAAAGTAACAAGCATCATTAATCCCTTGCCATATGTACTAAGCACTATGCTAGGGGCTGGCTAAGTTCCAAGAATAAAAAAAAATTTGCAGCACAAAATAATAAAAGCTATGAAATTATGTATGGGAATGAATTCTCATTTATATTACAGATCACTGTGATTGAAGAAAAGACTTGCAGCATTATCATCATCCTCATCATTCACCTCTCCCCATCCCCAAAGTAACCCTACTACATAATTTAGGGATGGCATTAATAGAGACCACATGGTTAAAGACTTGTAGAACTGTGAGAATAGCTTTTAATCAACTCTAACCTAGAGGATGTAGCATCTGTAGATGCTCAGGAGAAAAAGATTTGCAGGCAACTTAATTTTAAAAGCTCATCTGGCTTTCAGACTCTTTAACTCTCATCCCTTAAATATTTTTCACTTGCTGAAAAATGTTTAATAGTACACTAATAGTACAATTTCTGATAACCCTGCAATTGTCTTTAATTTTAAGGAGCTCCAGGCTACCAGGCAACTGCTAAATGGGAAAAGTGAAAGAAGGAATGGGAAACATGTTTAGTCTTTTACCCTGTCATCTGGGATTTTATCATTGTCATCATCGCTATCACAGGCATCCCCAATTCCATCTTTATCATAGTCTTCTTGGCCAGAGTTGGGAAGGTTGGGGCAATTATCCTAGAGGAATAGAAAGAACATTCTTGTTACAACCCAAATTTCCATTCTCTTTATTCGCCTTTCTTAAACATTGTGGCTTAAGTACCCAAACAGACTAAATGGAACACATCAAAGATGCTGTAAATCACACAACTTGTGCAGGCAGGCAGGCTTCTTCTTGGGGATGTAGAAAAGGTATTTGTACTGCTGCCACAGGCTCAATAGTTTTTGCATGTGGTAAGGATGAGTCAATCTCTCCAGTTGGTATTGTCTTGTACCACTTCTGACAACAATTAATTATGATATGTAACCCTCAAAGGGATGGCTTCCAATTAGTGTTGTCAGTACTTTAAATGATTTTTAATCTCTCTCATTAGATAGATTAGATCTTATACAATTCTCATGTTCAGAGTTGGAACCCCACACAGCTCCTTATCACACTTAAAAAACAAAAAGCCACTGCATCAAATTCTTTGCAAAATGGAACGATGGGAGGCCCAACTTACTTTTTTGCAATGATAAGTTGCATTGGCAACACAGACAAGGTCCTCATTGGGCCAGCCATCCAAGTCAGTGTCTTCTCCACAGATGATGCCATTTCCGGCATAGCCTGGCTTGCATTCACAGCGGAACATGGGGTCACTGTAATGTCCCAAGTAATTGCATTTGGCATTCTTATTGCAGTCATGGGTTCCATCTGTGCAGGGATTGCGTGGCTTGCACACCTGAAAACACAAATCATGACACAGTTAAAGCCTCTTTAAGAGAGCTTCTCAGAACCCCTCAAAAGCAGATAAGATGGATTAAGATTCTTCCTATATCCTAAAGTTAGAGACATGTTTCATATGAAGTCATTCTGGCTGCCTTCTCTCATTCCTACCCCCAAAAGAATCCAAAATTACTTTCTAAAAATGAATGAACATCTGTCTTTCTTGAAACTTTCATCTCCTAGATGGGCTAAGAATGTATGAATCTAAATCCTCACTTATGAATGAGTTTTGCCATTTGTATTAGCAACATTTTCAGATATTGTAAAGTCTTTCCTTTTGTTCTTCAATGCCCCTGCCTATCAGATCCCTGGTAATATTTATCACTGCCCCTCCAGATTATGTTTCCATAGCTAATGTGACCAAAGTGCAAGGTATCTTATCTTTTTTTTGTTTTTCCTTTGGGAGGGCTTGATATTTTAAGACTTCTCCCTTTACTTGCTTCAGCAAGGAGCACAAGAGAGAAGCAACACAGTATTCAGGGAAGATCTCTGGATTTGGAATCAGAGGTCCTGCCGTGTACTACTATCTTTGTGACTGAGCTCGGGCAAATTTCTTGATCTTGGGGCCAGAGAAGCCCATTGAGGAGACTGGCCTAGATGAGCTCTGAGGACCTTTCTAGTTGTAAATCTAGGATCCTATGGACTTCTCTCCCTATGCCAGGAATATATGTTGCTGTACCTGTTTGTTAGCAGTGGCATGCTCGACACCTCGTCCAAAAGGCTGAGATCCTGTGAAACGTGGCGGACAGGGCAGGCAGTTATAGCCAGGGTCAGTGTTCTCACACCTGTGCACTCCATTATGGTTGAAGCAGGCATCAGGGACTTCTTGGCACTGTAGGAAGAAAAAAGAAATAACAAAAGGTTTTCCTGATGTTAAGATGTCTGCATCTTTAACAGAGAATCATGAACAAGTGTATTGCTTGTTTGAAGGCTAGAACCTAGACATGCTTGCTGCTGAGGACTATTAATTACTTACCTCATCAACATCTTTGCACTGGATTCCATTTCCAGTGTAGCCAGGAGGACAGGCACCACATGTCCAAGAGCCATCAGGGTAACTGGTACACTTAGCACCGGCAAAGCAAGGATTTGACAGGCATCCATCTGGGCCAAGATGAAAAAAGCAAGGTAAGATTTAGAGCAGAACTATTGTAGCTGCTGGGAAAGCATGTTAACAAAAAATTATAGAGAAAGACATTTTTGCCTCTCTGCCTATTGATGATGTTCAGAGATGATGTTGTCTAATTGCATGTGAATAGGAGAGTTTTAACTACCTCATTTGCTGACTGCAAGTGTGTAATTAAATGGAAACCCCCTCAGTGCATCTGTCTTGTGGCTTGCAATAAAAGGGTAATCAATGATTCACTTACCAATGGGACAGTCCTGCTTGTTACAGATTTGGCTTCCAGTAGCATCACCCACGCAATCCTTGCCCCCATATTGGGGTTTGGGATTATTACAGAGCCGACTACGTTTCTGCAGGCCTCCTCCACAGGTGACAGAACAGATATCCCATGGTGACCAAGGTCCCCAACCTCCATTGACTGCAGGAAAAGAAGCCAAGGTTAATCTATGGAGAATTCCTTTGAAATCTTGGAATACTCTCTTAGGATAGAAATTTTCGCTACTCTTAAAACACGTGGTGGGTATGTTTGATATGGAACTCAATTTCAAATGATCAGTTTTCTGGCTGTTGAAGTTAAAAGGAAGAGACTAAATATGTAGGGTTTTGTTTCTATTTTTTAAAGAATGTATCTTTTGACCAATCATCCACTGAATGGTCAACAAAACATGCCAGAATCCAGTTGGGTCACAGCTCTTGGTCCAGATCTCTGTTTTTCATTAATGACTACACTTACTTGGGCAGGCATCTTTCTGGCAGGCCTTGGTTTCTCTTGCTTCTCCTTCACATGGCTTTCCATTCATCTGGGGGCTAGGAGAGTTGCAGAGTCGAATCCTGGTGATCTCACCACTGCCACAGGTCACGGAGCAAGATGACCATGGAGACCAATGGCTCCAGCCTCCATCCTGTTTGACTAAAGTAAATTGTTGCTTGTTACTGACAGTATCACTTTGGAGCCGTTGTGGAAAGACAAAGATTCCTTTTCAGGTGTCACCAGCAACCTCCCTAGAATAGGACAGCAGCTCTATGTTTGACACTGAAATCAGTCTTAGCTACTGATGATAATGATGACGATGATGATGATGATGATAAACTAGCATTTATGTAGCCTTTTAAGGTTTTCAAAGCTTGCTTTACATGTTATTTCCTCTGATCCTCATAACAACCCTATGAAGTAGGTGCTATGTTATGCCCTCTTTACCAATGAAGAAACTGAGATGGAGAGGGCTGAACTGCCATGTCCAGGTCACCTGCTAGTAAGTCTACAAGGCAGGATTAGAATTTAGGTCTTCCTGATTCCAAGTTCAACTTTCCATCCTCTGTGTCATCTAGCCTCACTGGACAAATGCTATTTTAGATTGTGTTATCCTAAAAGACAGAACTGACACATGTAACAGTCCTTTGAGTGATATCATAACCCCATTCATATGCTCGTGGTAAACACTGCTTGATTGTAGAGGTCAATTCACCACACTCTCAAGCCAAGAAGATACTTACATCTCTTGTCACACTCTTGAATGTGGCAAGTACGCGTCTGTACAGAGGAGCCTTCGCAACGGTTGTTGAGGCTATCACAAGAACGGCCTCTCTGCTGAATCCCATTGCCACAAGTCACCGAACAGGATGTCCACTCAGACCATGGAGACCAGCCATCATCGGCAGAATCGCTGGCTGTAAGAGGAACAGAAGGCCATTGAGAACATGAATGTAAAACAAAACAAAACCATTTCTGTTTCAACCCTGATGCCTAGGCTTTTCCTCCATCCCTAAAGAAAGCAACTGAATTTTATTTCCTTGGTTAACATCTATGGGAGTACATTAGACCACCATGTGTAACACACTGGGATCCTTTAGCCGTGTTCCTTGGCTAGATTTCCCAAGAATTCCTTCCGTCTCTATTCTCAGATTCACTGTCACCACCTTTCTCCCCTTAGCTTTTTAGCTGACTTTAATTTCAACAGTTGAAGATGTTTGGATGAGAATTTCTAGTCTCTTGAGTCTCAAGAATCACAGAGGGCAGCTAGTCTGAGTCACTTCTTGTATTTAGAGGAGTCACAGGCAGTGTGTCCCATAGATCATCTTGAAAGTAGCTTGGCTGCTATTGCCTCTGATTCCAACTGGGTCAGGAGGTTAATCAACGTGTTGATCCTTCCACCCCTGGCTTTGTGGGCTCTCCCTCCACAGGCTTTCACAAGAAGAAAATGTTTGTTTTCCATCTGTACAGGCACCATGACTACAATCAACCCTAGCTGACTTGAGCCTTAGACATAGAGAACTTGTTTTCATTTTTCTGTCTTATCAGTTGGAAGTTACTCCTGGCAATCCTTAATTCAGGTTTGGAGCTCAGTCACCAGTTCATTCTGCTGTCTTTAAACTGAGAGCTAATGTAAGCAATGAGAAAAGAAAAAAAAAAAAGAAAAACCACCCGAATACACAAATAATCACTTTCATGCCAATATTGCCAAAAAAGAATCCCAAGATGGGGCTGATCATTCAGAGTTGAGGCTAGGAACTTTTTTGTGTAAAGAATAAATGTTTTCCTATTTATTTTCCTCTTCTTGGGCAAAATGTAAAAAGAGTGATAAATCATTTGCATGATTTGTATCAATTCCATTCGATGATGGCCTTGAAAAGTGATTCATTTGTACTAGCAACAAAACCCAAATGTCAGGGACAGGAGTTTCAGCTTGTTTGTTTTTGTTCTTGATTTTGAGTGACATGAATCCCTAGCTGCTATTTATTCAGACAGATTTTCCACCTCTGCTCTTCTCAGAGTTTCCTGGCTGTGATGGATAATAATTAAGTCAGGAATCTAGGTGGCGTTAGAGAGTGCTGGACCTAGAGTCAGAAGACCTGAGTTTGAATTATGTTGCAGGGACTTTATGACTTTATGACTCTAGCTAAGTCACTTAAACTCACTGACCCTGTTTGCTCATAAAATGAGTATAATAATAGTACCAACTTCGCAGGCTGTAACGATCAAATAAGATAATATATGTAAAGCACTTTGTACACCTCAATGTGCTCTATAAAAGCATATATACAAAGTGCTAAAAGTATACAAAGTTATTATTACTATTCAAATGCGAGTAGTTTCAATTCTAGTGTCATCACCACAGACCCATCACTTCCTTCAGCGGGCACATCTCCCTGACCCAGTGGCACCGAGGGCAAACTAACTCAGAAGAGGCTCTGATTACAGTTGATAACGCTCTTACTCATCCCCACTTCCCTAAGTTTAGACAACTGGAATCAATAGCCTATCTGATCTCTGTTGTCTGGGCAGTGGCTCCAATTTCTGTAAGTTTTTTTTGCATCACAGTGAAAGCAAGTTGTCAGCTATGGCATCCTGAAATGGAGCCTTGGCCAGAAAAACATGATGCATGTGTATATTTGAGAAAGGGACTGCACTGCTACATTGTGGTGAGTAGTATGTATGTGGGGCTGGCCTAGTCACTGCAGAAGAGTTATGCCATTTAAAGAACTCACGCCAGCAACGTGGGCAGCACTCTCCATCAGGAATTGTGGCATTGGAACAGGGCATGAGGGGACAGGATACTTTTTTGCACATGGTCACTGAGTTCTATAGAGAGAGAAAGGGAGAAAAGGATTAGTAAGTATATTTCAACCAGAAATTCACATGCTATGACATTTACAATTTTGAGCTGAATTTGGTTGGGACTGTAAACTCTTAACTGGATTGGATCCTAAAGAGAAGTTGGCTCCTTGCTAGATTTGCCGCTGCCACAATAGTAAAGGCAGTCCCAGTGAGTTGTCACTCAGCTCTCTAGAGTTTGCTTTTAATTGCTTGTCAGCCAACGGTGGAAGTGTTATGGCATGCAGAAGTTACCCGAGGGGAACCACCAAACACCATGAGTCATATTCTGCTGTTGTGTTGTAAGCAGAGCTTAGTGAAAACTTTTTAAGAAAATAAAGGATCTATAAGCAACTTTTTTTGGTCATCTGTAGATCTGACTCAGATTTGATTAGACAGGAAGAGAATGGGAATTCAGTGGATTTGAGTCCCAAATTCAGGGATCCACAGAGTTGTCCTTAAGAAAGAACTTTGATCCCTGAGCCAGAAAACCCCAAACATTCACCCATCACATGCCTGAAATTGGCCTAAAGTGAAACACACACTCTGGGAAGTGTGTTTTAGCTAGTCAGGTAAACAGCTCTACCCTGATAGAATGCCAACTGGAGTGATTTGAGTAACAATCAGTGCTCTATTAAAAGAACCACAGTGTCATGCCTGAATACAAATCAGGACTTTAAAAAAAAAGAGAGAGGAATGTTCTAACACGGTTCCATTTACTTGACATTCAACACTTAGCCTTTGATTTCTAAACTAAAGTGGCCAAATTATCCAGCTGTCTCAGTAGATTTGTACTCTCAAATACTCAGCCTAAGGTATAATTAAGAGAGGTTTTTCAAAGTGTCTAAAGAAAATATCTGTGGATGCCATAATTAAATTTTAAGCCTCTTTGGGGATCAGGATTTCAGCCTGACAAATATACCATTGGTTATTTGGAAATTGCTAAAGTCTCTTTACCTGGCAATGGCATTCAGTGCAGCTATCAATAGTCCACATGTCATTATTATTATATTGAAATCCATTGTAAGTGCATCCAGGGTAGGACCAAGCTTTCTTCACTACATTTGACAGTAGTTCATTTTCTTCAGTCTAAGAGGGATTGAAAAACAAACAAACATGATTAGTATCTAGCTATACTTTCAACAATTCAGAACCATCCACTGGGGGCTCATGGAAACGCCTCCTTCAGAACGACCGCTGTCACTTACCACCTTGCGGACACTGTCTTGCAATGTGGTCACTATGGTCCGAAGTCCCTTAAGCTCCAGGAACATGTTGGCCAGTTCATCGCAGGAGAAGCCACAGATTGCCTGCAGGTCCTTGGTCTTGTGGCCAATGTAGTTAGTTCTAATGGCAGGGCTGGAACCATTTACTGGGTTGTCAAGTGTGATAATTTGATTGGTGGCTACCAAGAAACAAAAGAAAAGCAAGAGATTACAGGGCATCCCCAAATAGCCATGCATGCCAGTCCCTAGAGTTCCCGCTTATCAAGATACTATTTTGTGAGGGTGAATGTTGCCTATGGCCATTTTTACATCTTTCTAAGATGTAAAAGAGGAATGTAGCATGAGCAGTTTATGCATGGCTCCCATTCCAAACATGTCCCACCTGTTGTAAGTGATTTTTGCTGTTGCTGTTTTTATTAACTTATTTACCCTCTTCCTTTCCTGTCTCCCAGTGAAGAGTAGCAAACTTACAGCTTGAACAGCCTTTGTTCCTGAGGATATCCTCTGGTGTGGTTCCAAAGACAAACCTCACGTTTTGCAGCACCCCCTGGTGGCAGAGGCAGAATGATAATTACTCAGTGCAAGCAAGAAATGTTCACTCATTATCACCCCCGAAGTTCAGATCAACAAAGAAGTGTTGCAAATTAAATAATCTTGTGGACAAGATAATAATTTTCGATATTAACATGCTGAATAAATTGTCAACATAAATCCCAGCATCTCCATAGTGCCCTCTGCCAGCATTTCAACAGCTGCCAGATCTTTAGGATCTTTCAGAAAATTCAGCGCATTTAGGCATTCAGGAATTAAAATCTGATGGTGAATACTGGAGACGCTGTGAAGCAAGGCAGGTAATGATGCGGGCCACATGTCAAAGGGTTAAGGGTTAGAGCAGTGGAGGAAGAAGCCGCATAAAACCACTCCTTCTGACTCAACACTGTACCTGAGCTTAAGAGAGTTGCTTTATTAGGGGGAAAAGGAACCAAGTTATTTCTGTTTTTATGAATGTCCCACTTTAAAATGCATGTCAGACCGATATGTAACAGGTCTCTTATTATCTCAATGGAGAGAAATATTAAAGCAATTCAAGAGACAGAGCAGACAAGATAGACAGCTGTATAAGGATACTATTTTTTAAAAAATAATTCCCTAGTCAGCAATTTGGAGTCATAATGTCTCCTTTACCAACTGTAACTTACAGGTGGTCTCAACAATTCCCTTGGTAGTGTCAGGTAGCTGGAAAATTCTCATTAGATTAGGAAAAGAAATCTCACCTGAAAGTTATCATTGACATCTCCCTTAGCCACACGGAGTCTGGCATTGCCAGCCAGGTCCCTGGTGAAGATGCTTTCGATGGGGGCATCCAATTCAGCATTCTCCATCTTTTCACAGCCTACATACAACTGGGCCCGGTCCTCTTGAACAAACAGGATGATACTCTTCCATTGGCCTGTGGCCAACAGAGCTTCTTCCACTGATACCACTTGCTGCTTCCCCTGCACTGACATGCTCAGGTCCAGAGTGCCTGCTTTGCCATTGGAAACTAGACTGAAGATATGGCCAGAGTGATCCTTATACTCCACAGTCATCAGGGTTCCCCGGGTCTTCTTCATCTGCCTCAGGGAGGCCAGGAAGATAAAGCCCTTTTCTGCTCGGATTGCATCCACCAGGTCTTGGAACTTGGCATCTGGCATGGCAGGGATCCGATCGGCATCTTCAATTCGGAAGGCAGGACTGGAGGGATCAGGACCTTTCACCAGACGGCGCCCAGAGCCCTTGTTGGCAACACCAGGAAGATCAAAGAGGTCGAACACACTGTTGTCACTCCCAGACTCTATGGGACAGAAGCAGAATATGCAGTGAGTGGTAAGTGGGGTGTGCTAGACTTAAGAGTGCCAGGCTTTCAGTTGCCCTGCTGAAGGAATAGCCTTAGTGAATTAAACAGTAAAAGGTACAGGATGAAATCCTGGCAGAAGGGTACACAAGCATCTCACAATATCAGGGCTCCCACTCAAGAGAAAACACTCAACACTCAACCTTGAGAGGGGTTGAGTATACCTCTGCTGTGTGGCTATGTTTAATCTGGATATTCAATATTCAGAGTTCTCATCCTTGCCTGCCAACACCTTCATTTTTTCTTTCCAACCATTTTTTCCAGGCAGACCTAGGGCACCTAGGAATCCTACAAGAGCGTTGCCTAAAATGGTCTAGCATTCGACCCCTCCCAGTTTCACCCCCTTTACCTCCCCCCGCTGCCTGTGGCAAAGGCTCACCTGAAATTCTGTTGGTGCCACACACTTCCAGCAGCAGTAAGAGGACGAGCCCCCGGGCCAGCCCCATGATGGAGCTGTTTGTGTCTAGTACCCAAAGCCTGTAGCAGAGAAAGCACAGTCAGTGTCGGACAGCGAACCTCTGAAGACCTCCCAGAGGGAAGCAGACATAAGAGAAGGGGAAATAGCTAAGGTCCCTGGTGTGGGGGTTGTGGTTGTGGGATATGCAGATTTCCCTGTGCTCCCAAAGCTTACTTGAGGGAGAAACTCTAGACAGTCCAGTCCGGAAGAAATGTTATGGAGTGGGACAGAAGTGCTTTGAGGGCTGTAGGGGAAACACTTAAATCCTGGGAACTTTTTCTGGAAAAATTTGGGGACAATGGATCCCTGAGATAGCGAAACACAGAGAGGAGACATCATTTTGAGAGCGAAGCTGTAGCATTTTCTTGTATGACTGTCAAACGACTGAAGAGACCCCACTTTTGAGTATGTTTTGGAGGACAACGAAATATTGAGACTTCCTTTTGGAGCTGGGCTTCTGTGTCCCATTGTTTCCTGAGGTTACCCCTTGAGTTTCTCAGAGGTGTGTGGGGTGCACCCTCAGGGACCCGCGGAAGAAAGACGTTGGGGAAAGGGGAAATGAGTTGAATAATCTTGGGGGCAGTTTCTGATGAATGGGATGAGTTCTTAAGGCTTCCTCCGCCCCCCAAAGTGGTGGGTGGGAGCGTACTGGTGAAATGACAAAGTTTGGTGAGAAATCCTCAAAAGGAACAGATCTGGGTGCCCGGGGTCCCAATAGCGGTGGAAGGCGGCTGTGATCTTACCTGTGTGGATTAAGGAACAGGGACTCTAGCGATTCTCCGCTACGGGGGATGGGGCCAGGGTAGCGCACAGTCCTTTGGTTGTCTTCCAAGAGCAGCCGGTGCGCCCAAGTCCTGGGAAGCAAGAGCAGGTTCAGGCTGGAGGAGATCCTTGAGCAGTCCAAAGGAAGCGCCAGGAAGCGTTCAGGGGCTGAGTCTGGCCAGTGAGACCCGCTGAGGAGATGAGGGGGTCGGGACAGGGAGAGCTTCTCAGGGTCCCTTTCAGCTAGTTAGCTTCCCCTGGTCCGGTGCAGTGGCTGAAGAAGCGGCTGAGTCGTGCTCCTTTAAAGGGTCGCGCACATTCCTGCGGACTCCCGCTAGCCAATCAGAGGCGGCAGGGCAGGAAGCGGGAGGGGGAGAGTCTGACTGGGTTGGCCCCCACTCCTCCCCGTTCCCCCCCCTCGCTGCCCGTTCCCCCCCCCCCCCTCGCGGCCCGCCCCCCCCCCCTTCCCTCTCTTCTCCTCTCGGGGCTCCCGCTCCGGGGGCGGGCCGACTGACAACTCTCCAGCTAGAAAGTGAAGCCCGCGGTGCTTGGGGAGGAAGAACCCAACACTAACTTCTCTGCAGAGTACATAACTTGTCTACTCTGTGTTCTCTGTTCCTCTTGGCTCGCAGTTAATTACATACGGAATCTCCAATTCAAATCAATTCAATTCAACAAACATTTAATAAGCACCTACAGTATACAAGACATGCATTATAACTTTCCTCATGTGCGCAGGGGATCCAGGACTGGATCTCCCTTGTCTGACACTGACTAGGTGCTGCTGGCTTTGTAACAGAACACTGATATCTAAAAGGGATTGGAGTTAATCTTAGATTTAGAACTGAAGGAACTTCGGAAATCATGGAGTCCAAGTCCATCGAGTCCTTGCCCCTCAAATAAAGAAATTCAGATAAAAAGAAGGGAGGTCGCTTGTCCAGGATCATAGAGGCAGTAAGTGGCAGAGCCAAAATTTGAACCCAGGCCTTTCGACTTCAAAACCCTTTACTCCGCACCACACTGCTTCATGGGGGAGGGGTACGGGGTGGGGAGGGAAGGAGGGGACAACAAGGACGCCTTGAGACTATCCCAGTTGGTGACTTGGGGCAGTTGGGAAAGAACGGGTAACAGGACTTTCTGGGACACTTGTTCTTAGTATTCAAGTTGGGATCTCCCTGCTCCGCGTTTCGGCCTGGCTGTCCCCATCTCCTCGCAGCACCTACACTTTTCCTTTGTAGCTAAAGGTGTTTAGTGGCGCGCCCCTGGGGTGGAAGCTGAGGCTTGACTCCCTGGCCTTCCCTCTCTATTTCCCTGCTAGTCAGAGGAGCCGTTTCCCTCCACTCTCTGCTAAAGCTGGGCTGCCGCGGACTTGACTTTGAAGTCCCCCCCACACTCCAATAGCTTGAGACAGCACTTTGATCAGTTTCCACTTGGGGGCGGTAAGTGCACTCTTATTCGGGTACAGCAGGAGGACCTTTTTCTAGCCAGGACTCATGGACCCAACTTTCACTTCTCCTTTCCCCCCAGTGCTACCTCTCCCCTCCTCTGGAAACCAAAATTAAGTTGAATCTTGGAAAAAGTTTCTTTTGCCTACTCGTGCTTTTAAAACGTGACTCCTGGGTGGATAATTTGCAGAGCCACCTGGCTTCGGGAGTTTAGCCTAGATACGCTAAGTGATGGATTGCTTTTTTCTGCCTGCTTTTACTATTTCCTTTTACCTCCTTAAACGTTCCTTTCATTCTTGGGCTCCTGTAAACGGAGGTGCGTTGTGACATTTTTGTGGGACCACAAACGGGCGTAGCGTTGTTGTTGCCTCATGTCTCTATCGGATGGAGACTGGTCTCCAAGAAACTGTCCCAAGCCAGCATGACTCCAGTGGTTTGGAATCCCATTCATCTCTTTTGGCTAGGACGTCAGCAACAGCAGCAAAGGGGGCCGGAGTCACTCCTTTGCTGCCCCTCCCTTCCCCGGGTTGTCATTGGGCCCCGGAGCGCATACGTTTACTGTTCTGGCTCCAACGCACACAGACACAGGTAAATCAGCCTTCACCAAATAAGGATCTGAAAAACAGGGCAGTACAAATCCCCGAGCCTCCATCTCTGCCGCCTCCTCATTGACACCGGGTCAAATTAGTAACTGCTGGAAGTATCCATTTTTTACATTAATCACAGGGCAGATTTCACTTTCCTGAGTGGGAGGGTTCTGAGGCAAGCTGGACTGATCCCTCTCCAGTTACACAATTTGGAGATCAAACACCAATCCCAGAGACCACAGCCATGTGCCTCGGCAACACGTTTGTGTGGTTGTCTGAATCGTTAACTGAACTTGCTGGCCGGATAGGTTTCAGATGTTCAGAAGCTAAAATACGAGATTCTGGACGGGTTAGGATCCCCTTAATGGCAGTTAAATAAGCATTCGCCTGGGCTTGAGACTTTTCGTAGCCACCTGCAAGGCGGGGGTCTACACTTAGTGGAACTTCGCTTCTTTCGTATCAGCCTTTGGAAATTAACCACGCACACTACTCGGGCAACTTTTTGTGACTGGCCCCTAATATGACACTGATTTTGAGGAAAGATGCTTTTAGTTTGTAGGGATAGTTAGCTGGTGACTTACCCCTGACCTATAGGATCCTCCAATGGTACTTCTATGGCATTGGAGGAGGGCTTTGCTAGTATCCCCTGGATGATGTCAACCAAAGCTTTGTCACCTTGCCTTAAGTAATTGTCTTGGGGATGGCGATTGGCAATCCCCAAGTAGTCCAAGTTAAAAAAAATTCTCAAGAGAATATATATGTGTGTGTGTATGTGTATGTGTATGTGTATGTGTATGTGTATGTGTATGTATGTATATGAGTCTATCTATATCCATATATCGATATATGTCCTAGATAATATTATACACACACATATATATATTCTGAAGAATATTATATTACATATATGTATCCTGGAGAATATTTACATATATAATATTCTATAGAATATACATACACATACTGTATGTCATATATTAGTATATTAATATACTATAATTTCTGTCAAAGTATTCTTGTAACTCTCTAAGTAAATTCCTTTTATATTCTTGATATCGAACTTCCAGCTCCAACTTATATAAAAGGTCTCTTGGAAAAGTTATTTCATGTCCTATTTTTCAAAACACAAACTTTAAGGCTGGCTGAATAAGACCATCTACTATCTATTTATCTAGAGATCCTGATTGTCTAGGTTTTTACTAGGAGACTTAAATATCCATTTGGTTCAGCCCTCCAACTCCCTAACACTACTCGCATGACTCCGGGTAAGATCCTTCACATCTAGATAGATAGATAGATAACAGTTATATTTAACTAATGACTTAAAGATGTCATGTGGCTTTTCTTAGCCCTCAGTGTCCATAGCAAAATCAAGATAATAGTTTATATTCTCTACATGTTTCACAAAGAATGAGTGTTGTGTAGCTGAAGAAGTATTTGATTTAGAGTCAGAAGAGTCCAAAGGGGAGTGGATTTCAATCTCACCTTTTCCCCTTGCTACCTGTAGGATTTAGGGCATAACACCTCATCTTTATAGGCCTCTGTAAAACGAGAGGTTTGGATTAGATCATCTTAGTTCTATTATTTCAAGCCTCAAACATCTCATCAATAGTGATTTTTTTTTCTAATGGGAGAGAAAAATCAGAAGGTTGTATACTGATGCTAGGAGCTCACCCAAATTCCTGTTTGCTGAAGGGCACTGAGTATTTTTCAGAAACCCCATATATATTTTTGGACAATCCTGGGGGAAACAGTAGTGAAAAAAGAAGGGAGAATCTGGTGTATGTTACTCCTGGGAAACAATTCGCTGTATCCTCTGTGAGGTTTTGGTCTGCCAGACAAGTGAATTGAAATGAACACGGAAGAAAGGCCATTCCAGCAAAAGGAAGGATCAGGCTTTTTCTGGGCTGTCATGGCCTTGAGTATTACTTAGCATAACCCACAACTAACAGAATTACAAAGTAAATGACATTTTCATCATGAAGTTTCTTTTTTTAAGTTTCCCTAATTGGAGGTGGAGTTGACATAAGAATTCTGCTGCCAGTAAAGAAGGAAAAAAAAAAGGGACTGTCAGTTAAAGTTAGTTTTAAATTTGCATGAGTTAGGATGGCAAGATACTGAAGTCAAAAAAATATATATTTTTAATTCCCCAAATGCCCAAATATTCTGAGGTTTTGTTAAGGATTTTTTAAATGCTTGAAATTTTCACTCCGCAAAAATTCTTAGAAATGATCATCAACCAGAATTTTTGTGTGCTATAATTATTCAAAAACCACAGCCTCTAAGAAACAGCGGTCTAGTGAATTCATTCCTCTGTTGACTATCACTACTTTCTTCTTCCTAGTTAATGGTTCAGCCCAACCAACTCAAACTGAGAGCCAGGTTTTTCTGTGTCTTACTCATTCTTCGAGGCCCAATTCAAATTGGTCAGTGAATAAGAATTGATTAAAGCACCTACCACTATATGCTGCTGTCCTCATTAGTCCAGATTGAAGCTGATCTCCCTTCTCTCAGACATTTTAATTCCCCTGGAATCTATGCCACACATGAAGCTGCTGGCTTTGTGATGTCTTCTATTGACCCAAGTTTGAATCTGCGATTTGCTACCTATGTGTGACCTTGGATAAATCACATCAAACTTTCCAAGAGTGTCTTTATACCTGTAAAATGAGGATACTAATATCTCTGTCTCACAGAATAATATAGTGAAAAGAACACTGCATTTTAAGTCACTTGGTCCATGTGTGAATGCTAGCTTTGTTGGGATTTGTACTAGGGGGATTTGAATATACATTTGGTTGCTCTCTATCTACAACTAGGTGGCACAGTTGATAGAGCAGTGGGCCTGGAGTCAGGAAGATTCATCTTCCTGAGTTAAAATCTGACCCCAGACAATTACTAGCGGTGTGACCCTGGGCAAGTCACTTAACCCTGTTTGCCTCAGTTTCCTCATCTGTAAAATGAGCTGGAGAAGGAAATGGCAAATCACCACTCCACTATCTTTGCCAAGGAAATCCCAAATTGGATCGCAAAGAGTCAGACGTGACTGAAGAAGAGCAGAACAACAACAGAACACGATACTAGGAACGGCCTCCTACAAAAAGTTGGACTTGAGTTGAGTCTTCAGAGAAATCAGGGAAGCTGACAAAGGGAAGTGTTCTAGTCAGGAGGGACAATCAGGGCAAATGCATAAGATCTGGAGGTGGAATGTTATGTGTATGAAATAGCAAACAGGTCAGTGTAGATTATAGAATTCGTGAAAGGGAATAAAGTATATGAAGCCTGGGAGGCTCTCTAGGTTGCGGCTTCTTTTAAAATAGAGGGTTTGGACTAATGACCCAGGGTCATCCTCCCTCCTTTCTCGAGGCGTTCATTTCCTGGCTCATCTTTCCCTCCTCTCCACTTCCTGACTTTATACTAGATACCCACTTGAATGCTCCCTTAAAGTCCTTAACCTCCCAATTTCATGGCTTTCTTAAATCTCATGACCTACTCCTTCTCTTTACCTCAGCCATACATAGAGATGAATACATACTAAATCTCACCATTACCCATAAGTCTTTCTTTTCTCTAACTAGAAACTCTGACATTCCTCCATCTGACCATAGTCTCCTCCCATTCTACTTCTCCTTATTCCTCATCCCTTCTAAACCTGTCCTTTATTGCGATCTCCAATCCCTCTCCTTACTTTCTCAGACCATTATCTTTGTTTTCCTTTTACTTTCCTCCCTCTTTAGACTCAAACCAATAGGTTTTTTTTTGTTTGTTTATTTTGGATGCAATTGGGGTTAAGTGACTTGTCCAGGGTCACACAAGTAGTGTCTGAAGTCAAATTTGAACTCAGGTCCTCCTATACCACCTAGCTGCCCCTCTGTTAGTCATTAACTCTACAATGTCCTTTGCTCCTAAATCCATTCTCCCTTTACCCTATAGCCACTGTTCTCTTGCCAAACCTCAGCTCTGGATTACTTCTACCATTCACCTTTTCCACCCCTATTCATGAGTAGCTGAATGCCCCTGGAGAAAGTCTCAACTCTGTTGATTGGGTACATTACAAATTCATATTATTCAACCTCAACTGAGCCATCACTGCAGCATGGCAGTCTTTTTATTCCTCCCTATTTTGGTTCCCAATTTCACTACTCATAGAAGCTATTCAAAACCTCTTCCCTCCTCAGGCTTCCCACACTTCCCTTCCTCTCTTTTTCTCATTTGAAAATTTGCCTATTACTTTCCTGAGAAAATTGAGACCCTTTACCATGAGCCCCTTCTTCCATTCTCTTCAACTCAACATCCCTTGATATTATTTCCCACTTCCTTCCTTTCCTCCAGTCTCTGTTAGAGGTGGCCTTTGTCCCTAACAAAGCCAGCCCCTCGATACATACCCTTGATCTTCTATGCTTATCTTTTCCAACAAATTGAATCCTCAAACCTCCAATTTCTTTTGAATCTCCAACCTCTTGCTTTCTACTATTTCCTTCCCTATTTCCTTCGAGCATCCCCAAGTCTCTCCCCACCCCATCCTTAAGACATTTTAATTAGACCCTTCTGGTCCCTCAAGCTATTGTTCTATATATTTCGTTTTCTCAGCCAAATTGCTAGAATAAGCTATCTACACTTTCTGCCTCAAATTCATCACCTCTCATTCAGTCTTTACCCTATACAATTTATTTTGACCTCATTGTTCCACTGAAATCACTCCATCAAAAATTACCAGTGATCCCTTAATTACCAAATCTTCTGGTCTTCCTCAGTGCTCCTCCTTCTTGGACCATCTGGGCACTTTACATTGTTGACCAATCTCTTATTTCAGATATTCTCTCTTCTCTGGGTTTTCATTACTCTACAATCTGGCTACAACTTGGCTTTTACCTATCTGGCCACTTTCTCAGACTCCTTTGCTGGCTCGTTACGCGTGTCACACTCACTAAAGGTGGATGTTTCTCCAGAGTTCTGTGTTAGGCCTTTTTTTCTTTTCTTTCTCTATACTTTCTCCTTTTTTAAGCATTATCTGCTCCCCAGGGTTCAATTATCACCTCCATGTAGATAACTTCCAGAGATATCTATCTATCTATCTATCTATCTATCTATCTATCTATCTATCTATCTATCTATCTATCTATCTATCCATCCATCCACGCCCAGTCTTTCCCCTCAGCTTTAGTGCAGTATTACCAATTGTCTATTGGACATTTCAAAACTGGATGTTCCTGAGACAACTTAAATTCATCATATCCGAAAGCAAACTTTTTATTTTTTTTCTCCACAACCCTGCCCCACTTTGCAAACTCATCTATTTCTGTCAAAGGCACTGCCATCTTTCCAGCCTTTCAGGCTAGTAACCTCAGCATTATCCTCAACTCCTCCCTCTTTGTCACCTCACATATCAAATTAATTGCCAAATCTTTTCATTTCTACCTTCAAATCACCTATCTGACCCCTTCTCTCTACTTACACAGTTACTACCCTACTTCGGTGTCTCCTTGCCTAGATTATTGCAACAGCCCCCACCTCAAGTCTGGTGCCACTCTAGACCATCCTTATCATAACTGCCAAAGTAAATTTCCTTTAGCACAGATCCCATCATATGACTTCCCCATTTAATCAACTAGGGTCTTCCTTTTGCTTCGAGGATAAAATAGAAACTCTGATATTTAACTTACTCAACTGATATTTAGCCACACTCAACCTCATCCTCAAATTATTTTTCCAGCCTCAATGGATGTTACCTTCCTTCCTGCACTCCAAAATCCATCCATACTGGCCTTCTCTGAGCTCCTCACTCATGATGCTCCACATCCCCTCTCTGTGCATTTGTATTGGTCTTCTTCTATGACTAGAATGTATTTCCTCTTTCTTCCACCTCATAGACTCTTTCTCTTCCTTTAAGATGCAGCTCAGTATTCATCTTCTGTCTTTCCTGACTCCCCCAGCTGCTACATCCCAGGCACTACACACTGGGGACACAGAGAGAGAGGGAAGAGGATAAGCATTTATATAGCACCTACTATATTCCAGGCACTGTGCTAAGCACTTTACAAAAATTATCTCATATAATAATAGCAGCAATAGCTAACACTTATATAGCCCTTTCCATGTGCCAGGCACAGTACTAAGCACTTTACAATTATTGCCTCATCTGATTCACACACCCATCCTGGGAATAGCTATTATTCCCATTTTATAGACGGAGAAACTGAGACAAATGGGGTTAAGTGATATGTCCAGGGTCACACAGCTAGTAAGTATCTGACTTCAGATTCAAATTCAGGTCTTGCTGACTCCAAGCCCAGCACTCTATCCACCACACCACCCAACTGCTTCATAGGAGAAGAAGGCAAAGAAAGGCAGAAGACAGTCTCTGTTCTCAAGGGGCTCACAGTCTAATGGGAGAGACAACATGCAAACAAACTATTTACAAGTAAGCTATAGACTGGATAAATTGTAGATAGTCAGCAGAAGAAATGCATTTATGTTAAGGGTGATTGGGAAAGACTTCTTGTAGAAGGTGGAATTTTATCAGGTACTTGAAGGAACAGGCAGCTATCTGATGCAGCGGATAGAATTCAGGGCCTGAAGTCAGAAAGACTCATCTTCCTGAATTCAAATTTGGCCTCTGAAACTTACTATCTGTGTGACCCTGGGCAAATTACTTAAACCTATTTGCCTCAGTTTCCTCATCTGTAAAATGAGTTGGAGAAGGGAATGGCAAACCAATCCAATATCTTTGCCAAGAAAACCCCCAAATGGGGTCACAATTGGAAATGACTGAACAATACCAACAACTCGAAGGAATCCAGGGAAGCTAGGAGGTTTTGAGAAGAAGGAGGGAGAGAATTCTAGGCTGGAGGGCAGCCAGAAAAAATATCCAAAGTTGAGAAATGGTGCATCTTGTTCAAGGAAGGGCAAGGAAGCCTGCCTCATAGGGTCACAGGATATGTTGTGTGTGGGGTCAGTTTATAAAAGGATTTAAAATTGAACCAGAGGACCATCAACAAGCATCATATGTAATGGAGATAAGCTAGAAGCTTTCCCAATAAAATCAGGAGTGAAACAAGGATGCCCATTATCACCACTATTATTCAACATTGTACTCAAAATGTTAGCTTCAGCAATAAGAGAAGAAAAAGAAATTGAAGGAATTAGACTAGGCATGACTAGAAATTGAAATTGAAGGAATTAGACTAGATATGACTAGAAATTGAAATTGAAGGAATTAAACTAGGTATGACTAGAAATTGAAATTGAAGGAATTAGCCTAGGTATGACTTAAAATAATCTTAGAGAATCAACTAAAAAGCTACTTGAAACAATTAACAACTTTAACAAAGTTGCAGGATATAAAATAAATCCACATAAATCATTGGCATTTCTGTATATTACCAAGAGAGGCCAGCAACAAGAGATAGAGAAATTCCATTTAAAATAACTGTAGAGAGTATAAAATGTTTGGGAATCTACCTGCCAAGACAAACCCAGGCACTATATGAACCCAATTACAAAATATTTTTCACACAAATAAAGTCAGATCTAAACAATTGGAAAAATATCAACTGCTCATGGGTAGGCCAAGCTAATATAATAAAAATGACAATCCTAGCTAAAATAATTTACTTATTCGGTGCCTTATCAATTAAACTACCAAAAAGTTATTTTATAGAACTAAAAAAATAATAACAAAATTCATTGGAAGAACAAAAAATTGAGAATATCAAGGAAATTAATGAAAAATATGCAAAGGAAGGTGACCTAGCCATGCCAGATCTAAAACTTTATTATAAAGTGGCAATCATCAAAATTACTTGGTACTGGCTAAGAAAAAGAGTGATGATCAATGAGATAGGTTAGGTGTGCAAGACATAGTAGTCAATGGCTATAGTAATCTACTGTTTGATAAAGCCAAGGACTCCAGCTTTTGCAATGAGAACTCACTATTTGACAAAAACTCCAGGGAAAACTGGAAAATAGTATGGCAGAAACTATCATAGACCAACATCTCACATCCTATACCAAGATAAGGTTGAAATGGGTACATAAGTTTAGACATAAAGGGTGATACACATAGAGCAAGGAATAGTTTACCTGTCAGATCTATGGAAAGGGGAAGAATTATGACCAAACAAGAGATAGAGAACATTATGAAATGCAAAATGGATAATTTTGATTACATTAACTTAAAAAGTGAAGTGGTACACCTATCAGATTGGCTAATATGACAGAAAAGGAAAATGATAAATATTGGAGAAGATGTGGGAAAATTAGGACACTAATGCATTGTTGGTGGAGGTGTGAACGGATCCAGCCATTCAGGAGAGCAATTTGGAACTCCTTTGATCCAACAATACCACTACGAGGTCTGTATCCCAAAGAGATCATAAAAAATCAGAAAGACCCCACATATACAAAAATATTTATAGCAGCTCTTTTTGTGGTGTCCAAGAATTGGAAATTGAGGGGATGTCCAACAATTGGGGAATGGCTGAACAAGTTGTGGTATATGAATGTAATGGAATACTATTGTGCTGTAAGAAATGATGAATAGGAAGATTTCAGGAAAGACATACAAATTGATGCTGAGTGAACTGAGCAGAACTAGGAGAACACTGTACACAGTAACAGCAACACTGTGCAATGATCAACTATGATTGACTCAGCTCTTCTCAGCAGTACAATGATTCAAGACAATTCCAAAAGACTCATGATGGAAAATGCTGTCCACATCCAGAGAAAATACTTTTGAGTCTGAATACGGGCAAAGCATGCTATTGTAACAACAATGTGGCTAGCATCTACTGTGGCTGTATAAGACCAACAACAACCAGCACACAGAAAAGCTACTAGCACAGGTTCTTTGATCTGCTTTTCTAAGGAAAGCAACTTTAAGGGGTTAACAATCTCAGTTTAATTAAACATACATATATCATTCACTTAGTTCAAGGGGAAAAGATCAGCAAATACAGAGTTTACAAACATCAACAGACAGACCTTGTCTGATTCAAATCACAATTCGTAGTTACCAGAGAAGCACAAACATCTATCTGTCTGGGTTACAAAGCCGGGGTGGGGGGTTATTTCAATGGCTTGCCAGAGTGTCATCACTCATATTCTTTCAGTGAGTGTGCCCCCAAAACAAAATGCCAATCTCAGATCATATATACCCACCTCAGAGCCCTGGGGCGCTTGAGGCTCACCATTTAGAGTGTGAGAAATCAGTGTGGGAAAGCTCCAACCACCAGCACCACATCATATACAATTCAATGGCTCTAGATTGTCTTAGTGTTGAGAGATACTCCAAGGCAAAAGATCCCCCTTTACCTGCCCATCCAAACAAAGAACAGTGAAAAGTCTCATTTTACTTGCCATTAGAACTATCTTCACTTTTTTTGGTTTTTTATTTTTTTCTTTCTCATGGTTTTTTCCTTTTGCTCTGATTCTTCTTTCAAAACACAGCTAATATGTCCAAAGGGCAATCAAATTGTGCATACCTTTTGATCTAGCAATACCCATACTAGGTCTGTATGTCAAAGAGATCATAAGAAAGGGAAAAAGACCTACATGTACAAAAATATTTGTAGCAGCTCTTTTAGAGGAGGCAAAGAATTGGAAATTGACGGAATGCCCATCAATTAGGGAATAGTTGAACAAGCTCCCTCTGGTATATGAATGTAATGGAATACTATTGTGCAATAAGAAATTATGAATAGGAAGATTTCAGGAAAGTCTGGAAAGACTTGTATAAACTTATGCAAAGTGAAGTGAGCAGAACCAAAAAAACACATTGTACACAGTATCAGCAACATTGTATGATGATTAGCTATGAATGACTCAGCTCTTCTCAGTAGCACAATGATCAAAGACAGGTACAAAGGACTCATGAAGGAAAATGCTATCCATATCCTGATAAAGAACTGATGGACTCTGAATGCAGATTGAAGCATATTTTTTTCCACTTTATTCTTTCTCGGGTTTTTAAATCTCTTTCTTCTTTCACAATCGTGACTAATATGGAAATAATTTTTACATGTAGTATGTATATAAACTATATCAAACTGCTTACCATTTTCAGAAGAGGGGAGGGAAGGGAGGGAGAAAAATTTGGAATTTGAAATCTTATAAAAATATGCTAAAATTTTCATTACATGTAATGAGAAAAAATAAAATACTATGAAAACATGCCTAATGTAGAAAGATGTTTAACATGATTGTACATGTATAACCTAAAAAATGGAAGCCAGGGTGGTCATCAGTCAGAGCAAGGTGGGAGAGTGTTCAAGGCACAGAGGACAGCCAAAGAAAATGCCTAGAGCCAAGAGATGGGATGTCTTGTTCAGGAATAGCCACTAACCCACCTTGCTGTCCCTGACATATATTAAATATTTAACAAGAAGTCCCTTCTAGCTCTACATTTATACTCTTATGACAATACTTCATTTTCTTCTTATGAAAACAACAACCACAACAATGGAAATCATTATGAGGTAGCTACAAAAGGCCCATTTCTTTGCCTCTCCCTGTTCTTTCTCTTCCGATCCACTCTCCTCTCCATTATTTCTATTCCTTTGTGAGTCATTGATCCTTTGTAACATTCCCCCTACTTTGCTGACCTCCTCCACCCTCTATCTAGGATTATCTTCCCAGAAATGCAGACTCTAAGATCATCCCAGGGCCCAGAGCCTACTTTTCAGCAGTATCCTCAGGTTCTTATGGCCTATGAATAATGAAATTTCTCTCCCTTGGAAACATTGTGGATTTAGGGGTATGTCCAGCCTGGCTGGAGCCAGGGAAGCTGAAGTGTAATCAAATGCACATGTCCCGTACTTTGATTCAAAAGTTTTCCAGAAGATACAAAACTTAAAGAAGAGAGTCTTGGGACATGCCAGTCTGAGAAGGGGAATAGAATGATCTGTGAAGTGAGGAAACAGAATGGCTTTTAGAGGTCTCAACTGCTTAGGAAAGAGTGGGAACCCAGGATGAACTTATATGAAGTGAAGAACTGGAGAGAATTAGTTCCTTAGAAAGAGTGAAAAAGAAAAGACAAGAAGCTATAGAAAAAGGGGGTGGGTCTGAAGTGGAGGGATTTGAGAGACAGACAGAAAGACAAATAGAAATAAGATACATAGAGATAGAGAGAAGGAGGAAGAAGAAGAGGAAGAGGAGGAGGAAGAAGAGGAAGAGAAGGAGGAGGAGGGAGAAGAAGACACGGAGGAGGAGGGAGAGGAGGAAGAGGACAAAGGAGAAGGGGAAGAAGGAGAAAGAGGAGAAGGAGGAGAAGGATAAGAATAAGAAGGAGAAGAAGATGGAAAAGAAAAAGGAGGAGGAGGATGAGAAGGAGGAGGAAAATTGAGTGTATTTAGTTTGGACCAGGGGTAGAAGTAAATAATAAAAGAAAAAAAAAGAATAAAAAGAGAACTCTGGGTGGAATCTTTCATTGAAACTCATACTACTGAGCCCTTATGCACAACTTTTCCTTAATCTCTTGGGTTTCAAAGTGAAAGATTTTGCTCGAAAGCTGAAAATTGGATTTGGAAGTCTTGAGATTCCTGGGTATTCATTTTTCTCAGGTTGATCACAAAATCTTTTGTGATTTGAGAGGTGCTACATAGACTCCCTCAACCCATAAAAATATCTTCCTTATTCACATGTCAAAGGTGCCTAAAATTTCACCATTAGAATCATAGAATTTCAGAGCTGGAAGAGACATTAAACATAATAAATAATGAATTATTTCATTTTACAGATGAACAAATTGAGTCCCAGAGAAGCTGACTGACTTGCTCAGCTCAAAGTCACAGAGCTATTTAGTGTCATAGGCAGGAAAGGATAAGTCTTTTCTGCACGCTGTAGGTAGCACTCAGGTCTCTGTCATGACTCCAGACCTATACAATTTCCCCTATGCTATTCTGCCTCCTGAAAATTAATGTCTTTGGGTCTCACAGGCTTTCCTGTTATCCTGATTATTCTAGAGAAGATTGAGAGTTAATGCATAAGTTTTCAGGAATATAGAAAGAGCTACTGTTTCCATCTCCAGAGAGAGTATTACAAATGATTACACAGAAGAAAGTGTTAGTGAAGGAAGTTGTGAAATTTCATTTTCTGGAAATCTGATTAATCTGGAATGACCTAGGTGTCGTATAAACCAGAGACAATGGGATGGAGTAAATGACCTCTTGACCTCCTTTTCATCTGTAGAATTCCATCAATTTACAAAATCATGGAGTTTTCAGTTCTTCTAGGAAGGAGGAAGTTTCTGATGCTGCTGATACATGTCTTTCCTTTAGAGAATAGAATTTAGCTTACAGTTTGCTATCCTTCCTGGTATTTCAAAACACCTTATGAATTATGATTTCTCAAACTATCCAAAAAATTTTCAAACATACCACGTCTGTCAGATGTCTTTTCCAAGGTCTGTGTTCCTTTTCTTCAGGACATTTTGAGTGTCAGTTAAACGAATAAAGTAAACAGATGAGATGAAGATGGCAATGATTGTCTAGGTGTTAATGGAGCCATGCAATGGACGCTAGAGACTGAGTAAGGCAGTGAAGTTGGCACATTGTTTGAGTCGGGATTAAAAAAACCCCAAATGACAATGTGGAATATATACATGCTAATAAAGTTGGCTGAGGCACTGAGAATTAAGATCAAGCGATATTAACCCCTAGGAGGGATTTTTTTTTTTGAATTGCAAGATCATGACGAGTTTGTTTACATTTAGAACTGAGCCAAAAGGACTGTCACTCTTTCTAATTTAAGAGAGTGAGTGTATAGTCTGGTGAAGGGTTTTTGATTGCTTAATGACACAGGGGTTAAAAACAGAGCCAAAATATGGAGGTGGGTTTTTTTTAAATGTTGTTGTCGTTGCTAGGGATCAGAGAATGCAGATATAATTCAGATTTACTAGGATTTCTAAACGGAAAGGACTTTAGAAATTATCTATTCCCACCCACCCATTGTAAGAGGAGGAAATAGGCCTAGAGAAGTAAAATGACTTTCTCAAGTTTAAATGGATAGTAAGTACTAGAGCTGAGATTTGAACCCTGGTCCTCTGACTCAATTTCGATGATCATTTTACTATACGGTGTTTTGGAATGATAGTGTAGGCTAGAGGTAACTGTTCATAATGTTCCTCTATGATGGGAAGACATGATCTTTCTAAGAGCGTGAGATATTAACAGTTCTAACACTTTGATCTGTTGGTCAAGAATCCTTTTTTTTTAATAAATTTTATTTAATATACTTAGTTTTCAGCATTGATTTTCACAGGAGTTTGAATTACAAATTTTCTCCTCATTTCTACCCTCCCCCCCCAAGATGTTGTGTATTCTGGTTGCCCTGTTCTCCAGTCTGCCCTCCCATCTGTCACCTCACTACCCTCTCATCCCCCGTTCCCTTCCTTTTTTGTAGGGCAAGATAAATTTCTATGACCCATTGCCTGTGTATCTTATTTTCTTGTTGCCTGCAAAAACTTTTTTGTTTTTGAACATGTATTTTTTAAAACTTTGAGTTCCAAATTCTCTCCCCTCTTCCC
>CM053624.1:151874299-151906512 GCA_028646595.1 Phalanger gymnotis | reverse complement strand
TTTGTGAGTCTCTTTTAGCAAATCATTGACTTGTTTTTCATGGTTTTCTCTCATCCTTCTCATTTCTCTTCCCAATTTTTCCTCTGCTTCTCTAACTTGCTTTTCTAAATCCTTTTTGAGTTCTTCCATGGCCTGAGACCAGTTCATGTTTTTCTTGGAGGTTTTTGTGGTAGGCTCTTTGACTTTGCTGACTTCTGGCTGTATGTTTTGGTCTTCTTTGTCACCAAAGAAGGATTCCAGAGTCTGAGACTGAATCTGAGTGCATTTTCACTGCCTGGCCATGTTCCCAGCCCACTTACTTGACCCTTGAGTTTTTCATCGGGGTATGACTGCTTGTAGAGTAAAAAGTACTTTGTTCCAAGCTTGAGGGGATGCACTGTTGTTTTCAGAGCTATTACAGCCAACTCTTCCACACCAGCACTCCTCCTTCCCCAAGAACCCCCAACCAAGACTGGACTCAGATCTTCAGCAGGCTCTGCACCCCTGCTCTGATCTGCCACTTAATTCCTCCCACCAGGTAGGCCTGGAGCTGGAAGCAACTGCAGCTGTAGTTCTGTAGCTGCACCACCTCTGCTGCTCCCAGGTCACCCTCCTATCACTCTGTACCCAAAAGCTTTTCTTACTAACTTTCTCTGTTGTCTTTGGTGTTTGTGGGTTGAGAAGTCTGGTAATTGCCACAGCTCACTGATTCAGGGTGCTAGGGCCCGCTCCGCCCGGCTCCTGCTGGTTGGTCCTGCTGCTGCCTACACTGGGCTCTGCTCTGCTCCGCTCCCAGCTCGGTGCAATAGACCTTACCCCGTGACCATCCAGGCTGTCCTGGGCTGGAGCCCTGCTTCCCTCTGCTATTTTGTGGGTTCTGCAGTTCTAGAATTTGTTAAAGCCATTTGTTATAGGTGTTTGGAGGGACCTGGGGTGGGGGAAGCTCACACAAGTCCCTGCTTTCCACTCTTGATTAATCTTTTGTCATTTGTGTATAGACATTTGATGCCATGGGTTTTATTATTGACTCTCTTCTTAGAGTTTGTTTCCTTTGTCTGCTGGGTATCTTAGTTGCTATTTTTCTTCCTTCTTTGTAACTACTCTTTAAGTATCTAATTTAAAAATAAACATAAGCAGTCTTCTCCCTTTCCCATCCTCTTCAGTTTAAAGCTTTTTTTTTTTAAATTAGATTTTCTAGAATCTTGGCAGATATATTCATGCCACCCATTGTTGGGTATACTCCAAATTTATCTTGTAAGCCAGTCATTATTTCTTAGGAAACATTTCTTAGACTAATATTCCATTACATTAATGTACCAGACTGTGTTTAGCCATTGTTCAAATTATGAGTATCTACTCTTCCTCCAGTTCTTTGGTTCTTCAAAAAGTGCTGCAAAAATATTTGCATGTATATGGCGACCTTTCTTTCTGTAATTGATCCTTCGGGTCAGTTGGGGTACATGCCTAGCAGTAGGACCACTGGATAAAAGGGAAAGTGCTTTTTAGTCATTTTAGTAACATTTTCAAATTCTTTTCTACATTGGATAGACTATTTTTCTAGTGCCATCAACAATGTACCAGTGTGTTTAGCTTCCCTAAGCTCTTCACCAATTAGTTTAACGTCAGAGTTGTTTTAATGTGTACTTCTCTTACTGTGGTTGATTTGAAATAGTCTTACATATTGTTGTTAAAAGTCTATAATTCTTTTGGGAATTGTTCATTTATGTCCTATGACCATTTGCCCATTAGAGAATGTTTCTGGGTTATGGAGAAAGAATGGCATTTGACCAATACAACTTACAGTAGTGATTACACCCTTTTATTAAGTACGACTCAGTGGGGATGTTGGAAGAGTGGTCTGAGCAAAATATACGTGGTGAGTAGGGACCTTACCCTTTAGATGCATGGAGGGAGGTGAAGGAGAGGGCACTTGGATAATTTCTCTTAAAGGGCATCATCTGGGCTGGCCTGGAAGAAGGGCTACAAGGGGTCTTAGGAGGCATCTCTTTATATTAGACAGGGGGCAGTGTTCTAGGGCTTGGATGAAGACTCCTGGTGAGGAACTAATGAAAACCCATCGATTCATTTGTTTTTCCTTTTTGCTTATTTATGGCTTTGGTGATGGTTTTTTGTTCAGTTGCTTGTAAGTGAGGGAAGAAGTCCTAGGGGGTAGAGTGAACTTGGGGATGGGGGCACTAAGACCATCCTCTAGGAGTTTCTTCTATCTCTCTCTTAAGACATATATTTATATTAGTTCTGTAAATATCTTGGATATCAGATGCTTATCTGAGAGCTACCATGTAAGGAATTTTTATTTAGTCAGCATAATTGCACTGCTGTTCATAAAAAAAGTTTTTCAATTTCATGTAATTGAAATGATCCATTTTTATCTTTTGTGATTACCTCTATCCCATGTTTGGTTAATAATTCCCCCCCTAGATATTTTATTTGTTTGTAAAAAGATTAATATGCTATTACTTTAATTTTTAAAAAATATTGAACTACCCATGCATTGCTGATATAAATCCAACTTGGTCCTATAGAATTTTTTCAGGTACATACCATCTATCTACCTATCATATATATGTATAATATGTATATGTGTATGTATGTGTGTGTAGTTTATACATGTGTTCATATATATATATACATATACATATTTATTTGGTATTGACAATATTGGTCTATCATTCCATTTCTGTGCTCTATATCCTTCCCTGCATTGATATCAGAATAATTATTTTGTCTCATAGAAAAAGATCATCAAAGTAGCTTTACTCTTTATTTTTGAGAACAGTTTATATAGCATAAAGAATATTCATTCTTGGGGCAGCTAGGTGGTGCAGTGAGTAGAGCACCAGCCCTGGAGTCAGGAGGACCTGAGTTCAAATCTGGCCTCAGACATTTGACACATTTACTAGCTGTGTGACCTTGGGCAAGTTACTTGACCCCAATTTCCCTGCCTTCTCCCCTCAAAAAAAGAACCACACACACAAGAATATTCATTCTTTAAACATTTGATAGACTATACTTGTAAATTTATCTGAAATGGGAGGCTGTTGTTTTCCTTTGGGAGTTCCTTAGTGGTTTAATTTCTCTTTCTGAGTTTAGGTTGCTTAGATTTTGGATGCCACATTTTAGTACAGCAACTGACAAGTTGGGGATGTATCCAGGAGTTGTTCAGGACCATGAGAAGGCAGGAAAGCAATCCAGATGGTGATTTATTGAAAGAACTAGGAACATTTAGCTTTAAGAGAAAATATAGTGGGCACTTTCTTTAACCCATAGTTATCTTGGCCTATCTGAAGGAGAATATATGCAAGAGGGACTTGTTTTGTTTAATCCCAGAGAGTAGAGCTAGGAATGGGGTATGGGAGTTGCAGAGAGACAGATTTTGGCTTAATATAAAGAAAAAAACCCCTCCCAATTGTTAGAGCTGCCAAGGAATAAAATAAGTCACCCTGAAAATAATGGATTTCTTGTCACTGTAGGTTTTCATGGGAAAGATGGATTGACATTTGGGGGAATCATAGGATCTCAGAGTTCAAATATACCTCAGCTGCTACTTAATTCATCTTCTATGAGCACAGGGGTCACCACTGTAGCCTCTTGTAGAAAGAATCCATGATTTGGACTTCTGAGGTTTCCTGCCCTAAAATTCTATGGACCTAGAGGATCCAGAGCTGCCTAGAATTGTGGGGAGTGATTTTGAGGGAATTGACCCATCTGGGATATTTTGCACATAACAGAAATACATCCACTTAGCACTTCTATGTATTCATACCTAGTTGAAGATAAATAGGGGTGTTTCTATAAAGAAAATTGAGTGGACTCAATGTAGTCCTACTGTCTAAAGCTTCTATCCTTACAGTAAAGAATCTACTATCAGTCTCTGACACTTGACTTCTAGTCATTGACTATGCTTTGGTGAGAATAGATTTCAGTCTACATTCTCTCTTTCTGAATACAATGAACAAATATATGTGCTACACCAAAGATGCTGGATTTTAGGCCATTGTACTGATCAGAGTTCTTAAGAATTTCAAAATTGTGTGCCTTTAAAATGTCATTATTTTCATATAAATAGTTCTCCTGGTTCTGCTCACTTCACTTTGCATCAACTCATTCAAGTCTTCTCAGGTTTCTTGGCTGTCACATTGTTCAAGGAACTGTGTATCATTTTTGACATATGCATGGGACCCACGGCAATAGGAAGAACATGGATTAAAGAGGATCTCTCTTTTTTCTGGAATTGGGGTCCTCTACTTAACTCCACTACTTACCCTAACACTAACCCACTCAGAAAAACACTGAATTTTGAAGATAAGAGGGGTAGAGAACAGTTGTTATACTGTATCAAACCCATAGGGGAATTTCATTTGGATTCTCTGTCAAAATATATCTAATTCAGAAAACATGGTTTTATGGGCTCCAAAAACAACATGAATTTCTCTGTAGCAGAACAAGTTAAAAAAATTAAAAAGGCAAGGAAACCAAAACAGATGCAGAAAAAAAATACCCTAACCACAGATCTGGCTGGATGGCATGTAGTAAATAACCTTGGATGATATTGTTTAAGAAAACCCAGCTCCTACCAACTTGCCTTTCCTTGCCTGGCTAAGGAGGGAATATTAGGCAGGTCTAGGCAGGGCTGGGTTGCAGATGGAGTGCCCTGTCCTAGACTGAAGGCTCACCTGCTCACCACACACGAGAGGCATCAGCACTCCTCATATTCTTTAGCTGAATTGTAAACAATTAAAAGGAAGCTGACCTCAGCCCTCAGTCAGATAGAGGTGACAGAAAAAAAGCATGATGAAGAAAATGAGCTTTTAATGAATTTTTTCCAGGTTAAGATGTACGTAGGGGGACAGCTAGATGGAGCAGTGAATTGAGCAATGGCCCTGAAGTCAGGAGGACCTGAGGGCAAATCCAGCCTCAGACACTTGACACACTTACTAGCTGTGTGACCTTGGGCAAGTCACTTAACCCCAATTGCCCTGCCCTCCCCTGCCAAAAAAAACAAAAACAAAAACAAAAAACTATGTACATAGAACTGTAGATTTGTGGTTGGAATGTCCCTTAGAGATCAAGTCCAATTTCTTCATTTTATAGATGAGGAAACTGAGGCACAGAGGGTTTAAGTGACTTGTCCAGGGTCATTCAGCTAGTTTAGTGGCTGTATATGAACTCATGTCTTCCTGACTCTAAGTCTAATACCTTATCCATATTCCATGCTGAAGGTTAGAGGTCATCTGGGTAGGCTGTTCTAGGTCTTACTTGGTTTTACAGTGTAGACTCAGGTATATTTTCTTTCTCCCGTACCTTTTCCTATTATGTTGGAATATAAATGAAAAATACCCTTTTTTGTGGCTGGGATCCCATTTTTCATCTGGTGAAGCCTGTGGGTCCTTTCTCAGAATCATATTTTTGAATGCATAAAATAAAATACAGAGGTTACGAAGGAAACCAATTCTGTTGAAGTATAGATGTGAAATTACATATTAAAAAAATTATAAACTCCAGGTTAAGAACCCTAATTTAGAAGTACACTGAAGTGTTGTCATGTAGCAGATTACATTGCCATTGTTTGTGCTTTGAATAACTGGAATTTCTTGGAAGATGGTATTTAATTGCATTTTTAAATTAAATTAAAAAAATGCACAAGTGCATCCCTGGAATGCTGATTAGTTAGTTAGAAGTGACCTTCATTTTCATAAACCCCCCGTGCTCATTTACTAGATTAAGAAACTGGAACCCAGAGAGATGAAGTGATATTTTCAAGTAAGCAATACAGTAAAATTAATTTAATCAAAATTAAAAATTTAGTATGTTTTTTTTACAAATTTAATTGTTTTACAATTTAGAAAACAAATTTAATTGTTTTACTAAAATTTAGGCATTCTATGAGGATTTATTTTTTACCAGTCTTCATGTTAGCATGGTAATTAGGGAGGCTAAAAGGAATTGCAAAGGTGAAGGGAAGAGATAAAAGCACTCCATGAGTAATCATATTACCTTTTCTAAAGTATGGAGGAGTCATGTCTCATTCTTTATGGGGATAGAAGCTGTATGAGTAGTTAATTAAGGGTGAATAATACTAAGATGAGAACTCACATGGGGGAAAGCAATGTGGTCTAGGCTGAGAAGGTAACCAAAATTCAGTGCCAAGGGGAAGCCAAGAGTTCACCAATGTCATCAGGTTCAGAAGACTAGACAGGAGTTGTGAAATGGAGATCAAAGCAGTGACCAAAGTATGTGGGAGGGCGGTAAAGAGTTGGTTGAATAACATTCTGGAGGCAACAGCTTAAGATGTTGACAAAAGACAGTTTATCTCCTACAATTTCTTATCAAAACCAGCATCATTTTATGACAGCTTGAGCTAGTCACACATACCCTCTTTGCTCAGCTACAGTGGAAATATCATGGGTTTGATGGGAGGCAGCTTTTAACTAGGATAGTTAACGGAAAGGGAGGGTGATTACTCTGCTAGTGGAAAGGTAATATCTGGAGTGCTTTCAAATACACTCATGGAGGCACAGGAAGGTGTCTCAGCATGCTTAAACAGACATGTAGCCCAAGATGAACCTGAAACCCTGTGTCCTCATGGATCTTCCTTCCTGGGGAGCTGGCCTCTTTCTCCCTAACCTACTATTCACACACCTCCTCTGACTCCAGCACAGGTGTCCAGCAAAGTCATAGTACATGACAGTACAGCCAGCACCCTAGTATACCCATAATGGCCTTCTAGCACAGGTTATTAGATCTGCTTTTCTAGGAAAGACTGCTCAAAAACAGATTAACAATCTTACTTTTAATTACATTCACTAGTTCAGGGAAAGGGTCAGCACCCTGAACATCAGAGAAAATACAAGCAGAGAAATTAGCGTAAAAGACCAACAGACAGGGCTGTGACTGCCCGATCAAAGCAATATTGCTATACACATTACAAATACCGCTGCATTAAGAGAGCCTTTACATCTGAGCAGTCAGGGGGTCTGAACATACGGCTACTCAGTCTAGACCAGGGTATCACAAGGGCCTTCTCATAAGTGAGCCCCTAAAGCAAAATCTCATCTCAGAGTATATATACACTTCTCAGAGCCAGAAGGCTTTGCAACCCTTGTGACTCAGTGCCTAATCAACTTAGTACCAAAAGGTGTGAAAGCCTTCCTACAAGCAAGCCTCCCCTAAGTAAGCTTCACTTACTCCATATGAGGCCTATTAATGGGCAGGGAAGATCTTCATATCCCATTAACATTACAGCAGGTCCAATTCACCCCCAGTCCCACAGACTGGTGTGCCACACTCAACATCTACAGGAAGGAGGCCATCATGGGACCCTCCCTACAATGACCATTGCTCCTTTCCCACACATTGAAAGCCGGGATTCCCGTTGGATGGCTAACTTAAAACTTCCCAAAGGCAGCCACGACTAGGGAAGCAGCTTAATGCGTCTCCTTCTCTTTTTAGCTCTGGTCTCAGTTTCCCTGTTTAGTCTGCTGCCGCTTTAGCATTAATGACTATTCCCGTGGTTCTTAAAAGAAGACATTTTCGTAAAAGTTTTTAAAATCTCATCTTAATCATTCTGTAGAGGCAGCGTGACACAGGGGAAGGAGGAGGCAGAGAGAGGAATAAGCATGGTGGTGATGCTGATGCCTACTGCGTGCCAGGCTCTGTGCTAAGCGCTTTACATTTATTATCTCAGCTGATCCTCACCCTAACCCTGTGAGATAGGTGCTGCTATTGTCCCCGTTTTACAGTAGAAGAAACTGAAGCAAACAGAAGTCGAGCGACCTGTAGAGGGTCGTATAAGCTCATGAGCGTGAATTCAAGTCTTACCTGACTCCAGGTCCAGCCCTCTACCCACTATGCCATCTGGCCGCCCTAGGTGACAATGAATAGATTATTCAACTCAGGGTCAGGAAAGACTTGGATTCAAATTCTGCCATTGCCATGGTGACTAATCATGTAACTATGTTCAAGTCACTTAACCTCTCTGAGAACCTCAGTTTCCTCATCTGTAAAATGGAAATAGCCATTCCCAAACCTCACAAGGTTGTCGTGTGGATCAGGTGAGATCACAGAATCCTATATTTCCAGCTGGAAACCCCTTCTTCTCTTATTGATAAGGAAACTGAGACCCAGAGAGGACGAGCGACTTGTCTAACATCCCAAATGCAGTAAGGGGAGGAGCCATGATTTGCATCTAGGCCTTCCGATTCCAAATTCATTATTCCTGATTCATTATGCCCTCCTAAGGTGACTTGTGTAGATTGCTTGGTTAACATTATGGCATCATGTAAGTTAATTATTATTATTTATTTTGTAGATTCAGTAAATCAATGTTTAATAGCATGGTGCAGTCAAAAGAATACAAGTTTTGGAATTGGAAAATCTGGGTTAAAATCCCAGCTTTTTCATTTACTGTTTGTGAGACCTCAGGCAAGTCACTTAAACTTTATGCTTCTCAGTTCCTTTCTAAAGTGAGATTAGTGAATGGCTTCTAAGGTTCCATGTATCTCTAAAACAAAGCAACTATTTGGTGAAATGGATAATATGCTGGCCTTAGAGTTAGGAGTTGGAGTTTTTTTCACAACATGACTAATATGGAAATATGTTTTGCATCGTTGCTTTTGCATAACCTGTATCTATTGGTTACAATCTCAGGAAGCGGGAAGGGCAGGGAGAGGAGGAGGGAATTTGGAATTGAATTTTTTAAAAAAATGTCAAAAATTGTTTTTAATGCAATTGGGAAAAATAAGATATTATTTAAAAAAGATTCTTCAACTGAGGGATTGGATCAATGTCCTCCATGTATGCTTCTGGTTCTAAATCTGAGATCCTTTGACTTCTTTAGCCAAATCATATGCATTCTGTTTATCAAGTCTACATTTTGGCTTTTTGCTTTGAAGGTATATTCTTTAAAACCTAAACTTTCTGAATTAAAAAGAGAAAAATATTTAAAAATTCACAGAATGGCAACTGGAATTTTCATGGAAGTAGATCCCAACCAAGGGAATACTTTATTTTTTAAAAATTCCATCTTTTAAAAATTATTTAGTATTTTATTTTTAAGAGAGTACTTTAAACCATGGGAATTTCTTCAGATTTATCATTCGGGATTGGCCACATGTTAAGAGTTAGCCAGATTGTGGGCCTGGCAAATGGCAATTGGGTTTGTTGTGAGGAATGCATTCAAATGGAAAAATAACGTTAGACACATCACGTACTTGTGTTAACAGATAAACCACAGAAAGAGTGGGTACAGTCTCATGAGTCTGAAATTTTTCTTTCTTATGCAGTGTAAGTCTTTGACTTATCAAAAAATAAAGCCAAGTAGCAGATGACTTCAAAGTTATGGCTGAGATTTCCTTGTGGTTTCTGTAATTTGAGAAATAGCAAATAAAAAGAAACCTCCCTCCAGGATTTCACAGCATTTTATAAATTCATGACTATCCAGGCATTGGAAAACATTTTGTCTCTCCTCTCCCTGGGAATCAAATTCTGAGAAATGAGCCTTCGAGCCACTCATTCTTTGGCAAATGTCGAATATCTGTCCAGTTACTTCATATAGTCTCAATACCAGGACAACACCTATTTTAAGTTTCCAATTTAAATATGTCAATCTTCCTTAAAAGATATATTCTCCAGGAAAAAAAAAAACAAAACGGTACACCACCTTTTTGAATTGCCAACCAAATATAAAGTCATACCACTGTTTGGTGACAGGTTTGTGAAATGAGAACACTTCTACTTAGTTCGCTGGCATGTTTGAGGGATTAATGGGAGGTTTCTACAAATTGAGGACTGTGAATGAAAAGTATTAAATAAATATTAGGCATCATGGTTATAATATGAGAAATCTTTCTACTGAAAATTTCAAATCTATGCAGGCTGTTTCATTGGATAGTCATTGATTTAAATAAATAGCCGTTAATCAGCTAGGCTGCATAGTGACTACAGCCCTGGGCCTGGAGTCAGGAAGATTTGAGTTCAAATCTAGACTCAGACACTTACTAACTGTGGAACCCTAGGCAAGTCACTTAACTTCTGTCCTCTTTAGTTTCCTTAATTATAAAACGGAAATAATAACACCTATCTTTCAGGGTTGTTGTGACGACCAAATATTTGTACAAATATTTGTAACTTATCATGGTACCTGGCACATCATAGATACTTAATAAATGATTATTTCGTTGTTTCTTTAAGTTATAGGGGCCCTGAAGTTGATGATTGCGTTTGATTCAAATAAGTTAAATTCAGACTGAGCTGCAGACTATTAAGATCCAGGGAATTCATTCAGAAATTGTGGGAGTCACAAATGGGCTACGTCAAGAGCATTACTGTTGACAGAGTAGTTGCATGTTGGGACCAATCCTCCTAAAAAGCTTAATCTGTATCTCTAAAACCATTTCCTGGGCTCTTATTCCTGAAAGATAGAAAATTGAGATAAACAAGCACAGTAAATGAGCCTTAATGCAGACTCCAGACTGTGCTCCAGTCCATTATTCTCTCACCAATCATGGATTCTAAAGAAAGAACTGAGCCTCAGCATCCACTCCAGGCTGGAATTTCCACTGTCCTTTTTTGCATCTGTTTAAGGATGGTGCCAATATCACCAGTGTGTGTCTGTTAATTTCTTCTTACTAAAGAATGTCAGAAAAGTTTTCATCCACATTTACCTGTGGGAATTTTGTTTGCCCCAAACTTCGGGAAGCAGGATCATGTTGCAATGACAGATTGGAAAACCAAATGTCCGCTGTCTTTGCTAAGCCAGCGTTGTCACAGCAGTCAGCCTCTGGAGTTGATTTCACCTCTCTGGCATTCCAGACGTGTGGTCCTGGTGGAGATGGCGTTGCAGAGACCACAAAAGTGGAAGACGGCTTTATTGGAGATGGAGGACATTGAATGACTGTATTTTATGTTCCTTATTATAAACAACTGCATTGTGCAAAAACCATTGTTAGCCCAAAATGGGTTAGGATTGGAATGATGCTTTTGGTTTGTTGAGACGACTGGTGATGATTTTTCCATTTGAATTCATGAGTCAGGTTGAATATGTACAACTGCCTTTTGATTATTCAAGGTGATGAGGGAATGCTTATGTACCTGTATGGATCACCTATGCTACCCATAATGGAATTAAGCATAGATTCTAAGCAGTAAGAAAGTTTATCTTGCCCAGATCCAGGCCACTGTGTACCTTCAGCCATTTCAAAATCACGCTTCCTGCATTTTGGCTATCCTCCTCATGCGCTTAGATTATACCCCTGAGACTAGGGATTCTGATAGGTGAGTTTTCTGTTTTTTGTTTTTTTTTTTTACCTGAAACCAGACTTCCATGGAATTGCCACACATTTCCAAAATAGCTTTCTGAGTACATACTCCACCTCCTTTTATGTATTATCTTTCCCCATTAGAATATAAGCTGATTGAGGGCGGGGACTATTTTATTTGCTTTTGTTTGTATTCCTAGCATTTAGTGCAAGGCCTAGCTCATAGTAAGCACTTATTAAATGACTTCATTCATTCACTCGAATTTCATAGAAACATATATTTAGAGCTGGCTGGGATCTTATCATCTAATAATTAGAGAGACTAACTTACATTTTATGGATGTTAGAAACTAAGACCCTAGAAAGATAAAGTGACTTGTTAATGGTCATATAGCTCAAGGATGGCTGAAAAATCAAGGGGTCTTTCCATTATCTAAAACCAATACAGAAACCAACCCTGTATATACCAAAGTAATGGATTGAGTGAAAAGCCTGTCTAAATTACTGAAAAATCTGAAATTTAGAACAGTTGTAAAGAAATATAAGTTTTTTGTTAGTTTTATGAACCCTGTCAAAGTTTGAGAATGCCCAGCAAAAAGCAATTGGCTCTGCATGAGAAGCAGTCAGGGAACACATAGTTATGATCTGGGAATATTTAAGATATGTGCTGGTATTGGAGAAGGTGTAGTGCTAGATACCAGCCCCTGAGTATGTGAGTTGGTGAGTATCGCCTTAAGAAGAAAGCATAATCGATGATCTAGTTGGTGTGGAGAAGAACGATGCAAGTAACTAGGAAGGAGAACATAGAGGCAATGTGGGACAAGGAATGTCCAAGGGCATGGAGTCCTGGTGGCGATCCTGGGTAGAAGAGAAACAGTGAACCCTAGGGCAAGTGCACATGTCGGCACCCCACCATCCCCTGCCCTCGGCACTCTACTAATGCCTGAAATAAAAGGGACTTCATTATGGAGTCTGAGTGCCCACCTTACACGAAGCCATCATCAGCGGGATTAATGATGAAGACGTCCAAATCTGAATGTGTGTCTCTAAATGAAAAATGTCTGCTTTCAGTGTAGTCTACCCATAGGAAGAAAGTGGACCCATTGCTTGGGGCATGAAGGAAGTCAAAATGTAAGCGAATATTGGTGGGTTTGTGACATAGTCAAAGTAAAACTCAATATGGGTTTTATAAACCAACTAGTTTAGCTTTTCCTTCCTTCCTTCTTTCCATCTTTCTTTCCTTCCCTCCCTCCTTTCCTTCCTTCTGTTCTTCCTTCTCTCCTTTTTTATTTCCTCCCTCCCTTCCTTCCTTCCTTCCTTCCTTCCTTCCTTCCTTCCTTCCTTCCTTCCTTCCTTCCTTCTTTCCTTCCTTCTCACTCAAGCATGAAGTGCACTGGTCTTTCATGGGCTAACCCCACTGCTGACTAGCACAAAAGCTGCCCCATTTCCTACCTCAGCAGGTTTACTCCCTTTTGGCAACCTGGTGACCCTCCACTCTGGGGGCTTATCATATTGGTGCTTGCTTTAGTTCAGATACCTGTTTAGTTTTAGCCTTATTGTAGCTCAGAACTCTGAAACTGAAGTGATTCGCAATCCTCAGTATCCCCTGTAGCAGGGATTATAGGAATGTGCTACTAGACCTGCCCTCAAACTAGATGCTCAATGAATATTTCCAAGTGTTAGATATTAGCAACCCTCCTCTGCCCCTTTGGATTTGTACAATCAATACGCTAAAGCCTCCTCGATTCTTATATATATTAACTATCATCTTGGCAAACTGTGCCTGGTCTCTTACTTCCTTGAATCTCATATGCCACATTTGTAAAATGAAGGGCTTGGATCAGCTGACCTCTGAGATCTCTAGGAGCCATCAACAATCCTTTGAACTTTTATAGATGGAAAGTTCAACCTCATCCCAGTGTCTTTGGAATGACTGTGAACTTCAGATCCTGTGCGTGTGTGTGTGTGTGCGCGTGCGCGTGCGCGCGTGTGTGTGTGTGCATGTGTGTGTTGAGGAGTGGAAGGATGGTGGCGATGGTTGCTTTTTCCTCTTTGCTCCTCTTCTCCCTTGACACTACCTCAGACCCAGTCTTGGATAAGGCAAGAGGGAGCATAGGGTGAGGGTGAGGGGCAGTTCTGGGGAAGGTCAAGCTAAGGGGATAGAGAATATAGGAAGAAAAGAAAGAAAATTCTAAATGGATATAACAGAAATTCCTTTTCCTAATGGCTAATGGTCCCTGCAGCTCAGATAGTTGTTTCAGATTGTCTATTTCTATGTAAAGAATTTGTAAAAGACGGTTATAGGTTCATCAGACACTGCTTGTTCCAAATGTATGTATATGCCATAAGTGTCATCTATGTAGTAGATGCATAATGAATGCTTGTTGAGTAATTAAGCCTTTATGGGCTAGCCTGGTTGGACAACCACTATTTCTAATGTTTCCATGGAAAACTATATCTTTTAGTTCCAAATAACTGATATAAACAATCTCTTAGAATGCAAACTGAGAACTTACTGTATATACCAGACCTTGCTATATATTAGATTTCTGGGCACTTTTTGATCTTTAAATTAAAGACTACACAGGGATTAAATCTTTAATTGTGTTTGCTCATTTCAAAGAGGACTCTTGACTGAGCAGGGAGAACCATCTCATTATAGCACCTGGCGCTTAGTAGGCACTCAGGAAATATTTGTTGAATTGGATTGAAAGGAATCTGAAAAATGTTACCTGGTAAGATGAAAAAAAAAACCAAGTAGGGTCACTGCGAATTTAGGTTGGTAAATTGGCTTTGCCACAGAAACTGTTTCCTAGCTACCAGGTGAATGGAGTTAGAAATATCTCTCCTGTCTCATTGCCCAGCTGCAGTGTGAGGATTACATTTCTGTTCACTGGATTAAGGTTAAGCTCAAATCTGCCTGGCCTTGTGGCTTTGTTGCTTTCTCCTGCACCTGGTGGAACACAAGATCATGGCATCATAGGATCAGAGGATTTTAGGGCTGGCATTGTACTCATGGTCCCAGGGCTAGGCTAAATTCTCAGTCCTGCCTTGTGGTTGTATCAATTCTGAGCTTTAAGCAAATAAACAAAAGCCAGAGCCAATATGCTGGAGGAGGGCTCCTTTAGAATGGGCCATCCCCAATGGGCACAGAGAGTGGCACTGGAAGTGTTTATTTCTAGATCACAGTTCAGCTTAAAACCAGTCAACCCAACTTCACCTCTACTTTGTAAGAAAACAAGAAGACTTAATATGTCCTTCATATGAAAAAACAACCACACTTTTTTCCCCCAGGAATTTCCTCTCCAAGAAAAAAAAAAGGCATTTATACAGAAGATTCTTACTTAATAATGGAAAAAATGCCATAGAGTCAAAAGAGAAAAGAAAGAAAATAGAATAATGGAGCCAGACTGCTGGCTGGAAGCAGGATTAGAGCTGAGAGTCAGCTTTAGGGAGACATCAGGGACTGTTCCTGATGCAATGGGACCTAGAAGGTCAGTATGCAGAGTACTGAGTCCTGGCTCCTTCCTGTTCATGGCAGCCATGGAATTAATTATTGCTAATTTACCTTTCTCACACTATGTGACCCTGGACAAATCACTTAACATCCTGGCCACGGTTTTTTTTATCTGTAAAATGAGAGTTGGTCTTGGTTTCTGAAATCCCTTCTAGATCCATTATATATATATATATATATATATATATATATATATATATATATATATATATATATATATATTTATCAAACAATAAAGGCAGCTAGGTGGTACAGGTGATAGAGTGCTGGGCCTGGAGTCAGGAAGACTCACCTTCCTGTGTTTAGTCTGGCCTCTGATACTTACTAGTTGTGTGACCTTGGGCAAGTTACTTAACCCCATTTGCCTCAGTTTCCTCACCTGTAAAAGCAGCTGGAGAAGGAAATGGCAAGCCATTCCAGTATCTGTGCTAAGAAAACCTCAAATGGAGCTATGAAGATTTGGAAAGAACTGAACAAAAATAACAACAAAGGCCAACAATAAGACTTTGGGCAATGATGGAGTATGTGCACACATAAGGGAAACAGCCTGATAGAGTAGAAGGAGCCCTGGATTTGGAATGAAATGAGTTCAAGTCTCTGCTCTGCTGCTTACTATTTGTGGATAAGTTTTTAACTTTTCTGGGCCTTAATTTCTTCATTTATAAATGAGAGACCTCAACTCGATGACCTCTAAGATCCCTTCCAGATGTGAATCAGTATCTTTCTAAGCTTTTCTCTCCCTTCTACGTTTCTTTGTTTGAGGCCGTGTCTGGTAGGAAATCTTTTTGCAGACTTCCTTTAATGGATATACAGTGGAGTACATCTCGCCAAGTAAACAAGGCTCTCAGGCCAGCATCTCTTCTTTTCTTTGTGACAGGCAGAAAACTTCTTCACATTCACCTTGCCATCTTGGCTGTGGTAGCGGCTATGTCTGCCTCTCCCCCCTTCCCTCCTTGTGGGTGGCACTGACCTGGTTGACAGTGGAATGCATTAGAAATGGGGACTCCGAAGACTTGCCTGGATCCTTCGGTTTGTTTTTCACTTTGGTCCAGGCACCCTTTGTACAGATCTAATTCCTCCGCAGGCACCTCTGTAGACCCTGGCGTTCCAAGACATAGCAACCTTATCTGAACCAGAGGGATGTGTCTATTGTTGTTGGAAAGTTCAGCCTGGACCTACTGGAATCCAATTTCCCTACCATTTTCCCCTTGTTCTCAACCTCAACTCCTTCTGTTCGGTAAACAGACTATCAAAGTTCAAAGCGAGCCAGCCCCAACAGCCGCCTAATCAAGTGCACAGTTTTGCCTCTTTGTTACCTCTCATTTCACTTGTTAGCCTTTGAGTCCTTAAGAGTAACTTGGGAGACCTTGATTCTACAGCGAAGACAGTACTGATGGTCAGAATTTATATAGAGCAACCACAATAGGAAGTAAGCTACCCGAGGGCAGAGGCTGTTTTGTTTCTGGTTTTAATTTTTATGTCCTTAGCCTAGTACAGTGCCTAGCACACAGTAGGGCCTTGTCAAATGCTTAAGGAATTGAATGGAGGCCACTCATCTCTTCCTTGCACACGTAAGTCCCAGTGAGAAGAGAGAGTGAAGCCCAGGAGAGTTTAATTCCTCTTCTCGGTGGATTATTTAACATATTGCTCCCAAACTTAGCTTCTTGGTAAGGTAGAGGTATTGAGAGTCTGGCTTCTTTGTGTGCTGAGAATTTAATGTCACTCAGAATCAAAGGAAGCCCATTCACGTCATCTATCAGAGGTTAGTATTGCATTGGATGACGTATGACATTGGGACCACCATTTTGTTCTCCTTTGGATGGAGGTGGAAGGACACTTCGCTCTCTTGTTCTCTATAAGCCGGGACAAACAGAATGACCTCGATACGGATCTGGCCTTCTAGTTCCTATTCTTTTCTTGGCCCTCCATCACTGGATTTGCTTCTAATACAATCCAACAAATATTCTCTAAGTGTCTAGTGTGTGCAGAGCACTGTGCCAGGAACAGCAGATCGAGTACCGTACTCATGGTCAAGAAGATTTGACTTCAAATTCTGTCTCACGCTCCTATAGGCTGTGTGACCCTGGGCAAGTCACTTCAACTCTCTGACTCAGTTTCCTCATCTGTAAAACAGGGATAAGAATAGCACCTACCTCAAAGAGTTGTTGTGAGAATCAAATAAAATAATATGTTAAGATCTTTGTAAATCTTAAAACACTACAGTTCAAATCTGGCTTCAGACATTGACAAGCCGTATGACCCTGGGTGAGTCACTTAACCTTATTTGTCTGTTTGCTCATCTGTAAAATGAGCTGGAAAAAGAACTGGCGAGGAACTCCAGGGTCTTTGCCAAGAAAACCTTAAATAGGGTCACAGAGAATAGGACACAATTGAAATGACTGAACAGCTTTATTGTTGTTGGTTTTATCGTGAGAATCAAATGAGACAATATGTTAAAATCTTTGTAAACCTTAGAGCATTATATAAATTATACTTATTATTTTAATTATTATTATTACAAACCCCCAAACCATCCCTGCCCTAAATGAGATCATACTCTACTGAATTTAACATGATAGTAGTGAGAACATTCTTTGCATATCTCTCCGTAGTCTTCTACTTTTTGGGATCTTGAGTTGCTTTTGGGCTCACTGAAGGTGGAATTCTGTTAATTATAGGTTCGGGGTTATATGGATTTTATTGTATGCTTATGACTTGAAAGTGTGTACATTTCCATGTAGTACTTGGGGCAGTTCCCTCATACAAGGACCTCCCAGATAAACTAACTCTTGTTCAAGGTATTGGATCTGTATCTAGCCGAGGTCTTAGTCCACTAGTTCCTACTAATATCTTTACTTTAACTGGTCAGCCTATAAGCATCTTTAGTTTGAAGCAAAGAAACTTAATGAAATAACACATGTAATGGGGATTCATTGCACGCTCAAATCATCTACCTTGGCATCTATCCCAGAGACAGAGACAGAGACATGAAAGATGCTGGGGACCTACTTCCAAGAGACTATAGCAGGAGTGAGCTATCTGTGTTGGCCTATCCCACGGTTGGGAGCAGTCTTTTTCCATTGGCTGCATGACTGAAACTATCTCCATCTTTAAAACTACCTGAGTTTGAACTTTTCCTTCATTTTTAATCTGAAGGGGAAAGAATTCCTTCACTCAGAGCAAGTGATATCAGGATCGAGGGAGAGAGGTCCTGAGGGCCCCCATCTTTCCCTATCTCCTTTAGGCCACATGGCCCCAAGAAACAGGTCTTGGGCTTTGGCCTTTTACTTTATCTTTTTTTTTGTTCTAGGCATGGAGAGTGGAGTCACCAACCCAGGAGTTTGAGCCACAGGGATCTGGGAATCCAGGAATCCAGGCAGGATATTTCAGCCAACCTAGCAGTGAGGCCTTGAGGAACAAAGGTTCTGTGTAGCAGGGCTTTGGATTTGAACTTGGTGGGACTAGTGCTTTATAGGAAATGAGCTAAACTGTGAGCCTAATCTCCCTCCCCTCTCCAGAAACTGAGGGGTTGTAGGGAAGTTGATGTCCAAGAAGTGCTGGCTGGAGGGAAATGTTTGGATGTTCGCTCTTGCTGTATCTTTGAAGTAAATATTCCTTTGTAAGAGTTAATGTGATGTTTGATGGCAAAAGGGAACTTGGATGTTAGTTATTCAGCTCTTGAGATTGGGGGTAACACAATCACTGGGAGCTCAAGCCACTGGCATAGAAGAGTCTCTAAGTCCTTCAGGGTACTGGAGGATACTGCACGTGATGGAGCAAAATGTTATCTTCCAGGGGGAGTGGGGGTGCAGGGGAGGTGGAGTAGCGGTAGTGAAAAATGGGGGCCTGGAGAAAATGGAGCCAGAGCAACCATGTTATGCAATAGAACAGTCCAATAAACCTGGGGAAACACTGTCTCATAAATATGTACATTGTCAGTAGGAGAGATGGATATACACAGGAATCACACATGGTAGGCCACACACATAAGAAGCACATATGGCTGTATGATGGACAGCTATCACCTGGGACACCACAGAGGGATTGATGTCTTCTGCTGAAGTCATCATGCTGTTTTCCTGAGGACCTGAATAAGAGGGGGGGGGGGTGGGAGGGAGAGAGAGAGAGGGACAGAGACACACACACACACACAGACAGACAGACAGAGAGAGAAACAGACAGAGAGACAGAGAGACAGAGAAAGAGAAAAATGGATAGAGTACTTATTATGCATGTGTCAGGCACTGTGCTAAACGCCAGGAAAAAAAATACAAGCAAGACAGTTCGTTCTCTTTAGGAGTCTATATTGTAACAAGGGAAGACACTTCAGAAAGAAGAGCCAGAAAAGGAAATGTGCGTGACACGTTGTGGAGCCGAGAAATATTGTACAATCCTTGTACTGGGCAACATAAAGTAAAAACTCACCTATTAGAGTCCAGAGTCCCAGGGTAGAGACAGAGTTCCAGCACGGGGAGAGAGGGGAGGGATAAGGATGATGGCCTTAGTAAAGTTAGCACAGTGTAGAGATGGCTACCAACCTCGGATAACTGAGTGCTGATAATGTGATAAGACTCTCTGCATACATGAAAAAACCCTTTTCTTTCCTCATAGAATACGCTTTCATAAAGAACTGGAACTCTGACCTTGAGGGTCTGAAGCGTGAAGGTGGTAGGTGTTGAGGGGGAACGTGTTTGGGTGAGAATGTTCTGATAATGGAGATTTCTAGAACCTTTTCTTTTTTTCAAGTGACAAAGCCACACACAAACCCACCATTAAACAGGGGTTCTTTTCTTGGGGCGGGGTGTTTGGATAGATTTTTAAAACATTTTTGATAACTATATTTCAATTAAAATTTATTTCTTTTATAATACTATATATTTTATTTTGTGAGTTTAAAAATATTGTTCTGAGAAGGGGTGTCTAAGTTTTAACAGGCTGCCAAAGGATTCCATGACACACACACATGAGGATGAAGAGCAAAGTGTGCAACAATACCCTCTTCCTCTAAGAACTCTGCCCCCACCCCCACCTGAGTCTTAGTGATTCCCATTGGCTTCTTTCAGACCTGGTTCACTTATAATGAGGGTCCTTCTCTGCCCAACCAGAGGCCTTGTGGCTTCCTCCAAGGTGGGCTGTCAGTCAGCGCTGCCCTCAAACACACAGCCTAGTAAATGCAGAAGCCAGCTTCAGTCCTACTCTAGGAACAGGCTGATGGCTAGGGCCTCAGGTGGGGTTTTTGTACACTTAGCAAGGGATATTCCTAAGTTGTTTACCATGTAATTTGATTACTAGTTTGCCACATAAATTACTGATAAAGTTATTTATAATGCTTTTTCATTGGTAGTCTATCTTATAAGAGGATCCACATACATTTGTCAGTTGTTAAAGAGCATATACATGTTTACTACATCATACCATACAAGTGCTTATTTTATTTCAGAAAAAAAATTGTTTATAGATAAACAATTTACTCAAAACAGCTCAGTAACGAAATGGAAGCTTGAAACATAAATTACGTTCAGTTGACAAACTGATTCCTACTATCTTATTAAGGTAATAAAACTTATTCTCATCACTCAACGACCCCAGGCAAAGCACTTTATCTTTCAGAACCTTATTTTCCTCATCTGTACAATTTGGATAATAATGACATCTGCTCCACAGTATTGCAATGAGGACCAAACGACATAATGTTTATAAAGTACTTTAACGGTCTTAGAGAGACCCTATAAATGTTAGCTTATAAACATTGTGACTATAACCAGAGGTAGTTGTGGTATAGCAGAATTTATACTCTGCTCTGGAGTCAGAGGACCCTCCGATGTTTACTAAATCATTTAACCTCCCTGGGTCTCAATTTCCGTGGTGCAGTGGTTAGAGTGCAGGGCCTGGAGTCAGGAAGATGAATCTTTCTGAGTTCAAATCTGGCTTCAGACACTTATTATCTGTGTGACCTGGGCAAGTCACTTAACCCTGTTTGCCTCAGTTTCCTCATCTGTAAAATGAACTGGAGAAGGAAATGGCAAACCACTCCAGGATCTTTGCCAAGAAAAGTCCAAAAGGATTACGAAGAGTTGGGACGTGACTGAAACCATCAAGCAAGAGAGGGGGAAATGTATTGAACTAATTCTTTTTCAGCTCTAGGTCTCTGATTCTATGATGATAATAACCCAAGACTCTATTTTTCCCTGTTACTCTCCCATCCCGGTCATACACAGTTATGGGAATTATGGGTAAAGAGCTGGAGACACAAGTGTTGCTTATCCTTTGGTTTGCTGTCACTTTTCATTTGCCTTGATAATTCTAGACTTTGCTTCCCTCCAAGCTGATTTGCTTCTGGAATATGTATGCTTTGGATTATTTTCTTCCAGTGCATCAATTTGCCTTTTCTCTAAACAAAGTTCCATTTCTGTTACTTTTCCCCACATTTTTTAACCTCAGGGTTCATGCACATTATCTAGCTGTCCTCCCTGGGATTTGCAACACCTCTCAATTTACAATAGGCTTCGGATTTCATGCTCCGGTCATTGGCTCCACTGAACCTCCTCCACACCCCACCACCCCAACTCCAGATCTCTAATTAGAATGTCAAATGAAAATAAGAGCTCCAGCTTCCCCTTGGGGCACCTTGCTAACTATGGCTTCCTCCCTTACCTGGACAACTGCCAAGGGGAAAATCACCTTTTGTTTATAGTCTTTTGTTAGCTTTCAAACTTGGGTGACTGGGTCCTTAGAATCATTTAAAACTAGCTTTGTAATTAACATTTTATGAACCATGATATGAAATACTGGAACTCTGAGTCCAAAAATACAACATCTGCTATGTTTTTATTGGAAGTACATTTATTGGAAGTACAGGCGAGGTTAGATAAGGGTTTGCACCTATGGCATTTATTAGACCTGTAACCATGGGCAGCACAAATTCCATAGAAGACATTTACTAGCTGCATGACCTTGGGCAAATCATGTGATCTCTGCTTGCCTTAATTTCCTCATCTGTAAAATGAGGGCACCAGTAGCACCTTATCTGTCGTGAGGATACAATCAGATGATATTTGGACAATGCTTTGCAAACCTTAAAGTACTATATACATGCTAGTTTCTCCTCCTCCTCCTCCTCTTCCTCCTCTTCCTCCTTCTCTTCTTCCTCCTTTTTCTCTTCTTCCTCCTCCTCCTTCTCCTCCTCCTCTTTCTCTCCTCCTTCTACTCCTCTTCCTTCTTATGAATCTTTAAAAATCTAGAATTGTGAGAGACCTTAGAGATTGTCTGGTCCAACCTCTTCATTTTATAAATGAGAAATTGAGGCCCAACGTGGTCGAATGACTTGCCAGGGCCTCACAGTTAGTAAGCATCAGTGGTAGGATTTAAATCCATTGAGATAGTGTTCTTTCCAATGGATTATACTGCCTTCCTTCCAAGAGTTCTATATCACATCTTTGCCACAGAACACCCTAGGAATCCATTCAGAGACCAGGACTCCAAGTCCAGTCCTGGATTCTAATTGCTTCTATGTTACTAAACATTCTGAGACTAAGTTGTTTAACTTCTCCTGGCTTCAGTTTTTCATCAAAGGTAGGATAAAACAGCGGGGCAATGAATTCACAGGTAACTAAAGTTTGGTCATTCTAAATGGAAAGTAAAGTAAAATCCCTGATTTATTTTATTCTTGCTAACCAGACACTAAACATAGCCATTTTCTACCATCCAAAATGAATACAAGTGCTGTCACAATGTAGGCATAACTAATTTAAAGTAGCGTAATCATTTCTAAATGTTTGAGTCCTTTACATTTCAACATTCTGAGACAAAATGCCCTTTGTCTTGACTTAGTTATGACTCCATATTTATGTGATAGAGCTAGAAATGACCTTAGCAATTATTTTGTAGCCAAGCTTTGAGCATACTTAGTTTGCCCAACATGGAGCCTTATGCATCCCCTACCATGTGGGTCGGGTAGCCTACTTTGATTGGCTACCGGTATCTTTAAAACTGGTAAGATTCAGTTGGTCAGTCTCTTTTCTACCATCCTTTAGCTGTATTGCCAAGAAATGGACCTGGGATGTTTGTTTCTTGTGTCTGTTATTTGTCTTCAGTTTCAGGTGCCAGAGGTGATCTTCCTGGACTTGGAGTTGAAACCATGGTGACTTAGGAGCCAGGATTGCAGATGGAGTAGTTGTAGCAGTCAGCCATGTTAACATGGAAACCCTGAGAAACCAGAGTGTTTGGGACTTGAGGCTGAGCTAATATTAGAACCAGATATTGATTCATGGTCCAGTTCTTTCTACTATTCAACGTGCAATGTAGATCAGGTATAGGACAGCTATTTATTTCCTCCACACAAAAGAAATGCTTGACACAAAAGACTTACAACTGTACATTGACAGAGACTTAAACATGACACCATAACTCTTAGTTCCTATTAGATTCTCCTGGGAGACTGATAATCAAAAAATTAAACCTTAGACATGACTGAATAGGCATTTGACTTTCACCTTGTCTCTGAACTGTCAGAACAACTTTTCTCAAAGCTCATATCTTCCAGCAAGCCAGACCAAGACTTAAGCTTGTCCTCCTGCCAATGTTGATTTAGACTGAGAAGCATTTTAGTACATATAAAAAGTCACCCCACCCCCAACATGTAGCTGACCAACCGAGGGACTCAGAAATATCTGAATTCCAGAGGAAGCCCCTTCTCAAAAGTCTATCTTTCATGAATGATGTTGGTCATTGATGTTTAGAGAAAGAAATACAAATGTGCCTATGGCATGAGCAAGCAGAAGACATAGACCTCAGTGGGGGATGGGAGTGGAGAGGAGAGGAGACTTGCCTTCCAGGAGGCAGAGTCACTCCTTTTGAGGCAGGATTTCTTAACCTAGGATCAATCCATGAACTTAAAAAATTATTAATATATTTCAATGTAATTGGTTCACTTTGTAAGCTGAAGTATTTTATTTTATCCACTTAAAATGATGATTCTGAAAAGGGGTCCATAGACTGCCAAAGGGGTCTATGGCACAAAAAAGGTTAAGACCCTGTGTTTTATGATATACTGAACGAACAGCTATTCTTGGCTCAGTGGTTAATCCTCTCTGATGCAATTTTGAAAACATATTCCCTTCCTCTGGTCATGCATCTCTTTTATGAAGGGACCAAGCTCCGAGGATACTGCACATGGAGCAGGAAAGGGCCCAGGTCTAGGGATATACCACTGGGTGTACACTCATCCAAAGTGCATCAGGTGGGGAGGGCTTCCCCTGATTACACACATTCCATATAAATATCACCTGGGAGGGAGAATTATACCTCATTCTCACTGAAGTATTAATTACATTAATCAGATAATCCCCTATCATCTAACTGAACTTACTAAGAATTCAGACTATGGGAGTTTTAACTGGATGGGGGGGGGTGGAAACAAAGGAAAAATTTTGGAAGGGTGAGAGTGGGCTTGTTTGGAGTGGGGGATTTTGCCTATGGTCTATCAGGGTTGGGGAACCTGTGGCCTCAAGGCCCCACATGGTCCTCTAGACCCTCAAGTGTGGCCCTTTGACTGAATCCAAACTTCGCAGAACAAAAAGCCTTAATAAAAGGATTTATTCTGTGAAACTTGGATTCAGTCAAAAGACTGCACCCAAGGACCTAGAAGGCCACGTGTGGCCTTGAGGCCACAGGTTTCTCACTGTTATCTAGATCATAGTCAGTGTCCTGATATCAGAATTAAGGTACCAGGACAAGCTTGGGAAGATACAAACTTCAGTTGCCTACACTCTGGACCACTGGATTTCTTTTAAGAAGAAAAAAAGCAAAAGGAGAAAGGGAAAGAAGAAAATGCATGTACAAACTGTGTTTGACTAGCTCCTCTCACAGACAAAGAAGATTCTGTTGCTTATCCCTTAAAGAAACAGTAATGATTTCTGTGATAGAGGCTATCAAAGTTAAAGTTGCATGTTAGAATACATTCCTCCTCACCTCTGTCTAAGTCAGATCTATACACAGTAACTCTGGTAATAAAGGAGCAGGAGAGCTTTCTCTGTCTTCCCTGTCCCCTGCTAGTGCCATCCTCTCTTTCTTCATCTACTCCGTATTTATCTTGTACATTCTGATTTATGTAACTTGTCTCCCCCAACGGAACGTAAGGTACTTAAGGGAAGGACTGTTTTGTTGTTTTGTTTTCCTGTAAATCCTCAGTGTTTAGCACAGTGCCTGGCACATTGTAAGTGCCTAAGAAATGCTTGATAATTGATTGATTTGGGCCAGAATGAGGATGGGGGGAGGAGACTTTTGGGGGGAGACATCCCCTGAGGACAAAATAAGCTATCGAAGAGGAGTCATAGGCCTCAGACTACCTGAGGACCTCCGCTAGGGGAGGCCCCCACTGGTGAGGGACCAAGGAGGGACAGGACTTGGAGGAGTGGGCAGAGAAGGCTCTCGTGTTGTAGGAAGGTCTTGAGAATGAATGAAATATTTTTATTAACCTCTTACTATGTATGGAGTCTTGTGCTAAGCTGAGGTTACATATGCAAAAGTTACAGTTATTATTCAGTTGTTTTAGTTTGGTCTGACTCTTTATGACCCCATTTGGGTTTTTTAGGCAAAGATACTAAAGTGGCTTTGCCATTTCCTTCATCTCTTTCTAGGCAGACAGGTACAAGTGACTAGGCCACAGTCACACAGCTAGTTAATTTCTAAGGTCAGGTTTGAACTCGGGTCTTCCTGATTCCGGGCTTGGCACTCTATCCACTGTGCCACCTAACCAAAAGTTATAAGATCTGCCCTCAAAAAGCTTATTCTTATAGGAGAAGACAACACACATAGGGGAGTGGAAGGGGCCTCAGTGACCACCTATTATAACCTTTCTATTTTGACTGATGAGGAAATCCTCCAGTGAGAATAAATGACTTTTCAAGGTCACATAGATCAAAGATATGATTTGAATCTAGGTCCTCTGACTCATTGTTGTTCAGTTGTTCCCAATTCTTATGATCCTATTTGGGGTTTTCTTGGTAAAGATACTGATGTGGTTCACCATTTTCTTCTCCAGCTCATTTTACAGATGAAGAAACTGAGGCAAACATGGTCAAGTGACTTGCCCAGGGTCACACAGGTAGTAAGTGTCTGAGGCCGGATTTGAACTCAGGAAGATGAGTCTTCCTGACTCCAGGCTGGGTGCTCTATCCAACTGCCCCATGTAGCCGCTCTCTGATTTGGAGCCAGTGCTAATTCCAACTGAGAAATGGTTTCCTTCAATTAATCAGCTCTAAGGAAGTAGGAATTTTGATTGGAAAGTGAGTGGTGTCTTCTAGATGAAGACCACAACGTCATCACAGATCATTCTTGGTCTTCTTTCACCCCTCACTTAACTTTGCCACAATTTATTTTTATTACTTCAGTTATTCAATAAGCGTTTGATGAGCACCTAGGATTTCCACCACTATGCTCAGCATTTCAGAGGCTATAAAAATGGTTAGGTTTAGTCTTTGCATTCAAGGAGTTTACAGTCTCATTTCTGCGGTTTTTTCTATTCTCTGACAGGTGTCGAAAATATGAATACCTGAGCAAAGGCTAAGGAGAGACTGAACTTTAAACTTCCTATTTTCTTTAAATTTCTACTCCACAGCATCCTTCATCTCATCTCTCCCTCTTCTTGCTCCCCTCCCCTTACTACTTCTATCCCTGATGGAAACTTCTATCTCTGATGAACACAGTTTCAATCAGTTCTAGGAAATACTAGAAGCTTGGCAACAGGACTAGGGTGAAGCTTTCTTGAACTGACTTGGTGTGTCTGAATTGTGCGGAGAGTACATGGGTTTACATACATTTTTTTTAAACCATGGAGCAGATTAGTGTCTAGCATAGCTTCCTTGTTTATAAATCGACGTTTTTAAGAGCACTGCTTTTAGTAGTCTGATGTTGAGATTCTAGTCTCAGGTTGATCGGAAGCCTCCCTTGGGTCCCTTCTCAATGGTGTCAGTCATATTAAGTTAATCAGCTTTATGCGGATGTTGATAGAGATTCATGGGAGCGGAGTTACGGGGGGTTAAATGGGAAGAGAAGAACTAGAAGGCATTGTTCTTTGAAACATATCCAATCTCTCAGTCTCTCGCCCACTATAGAACAGATGGGAAATACTTCTGGAAAGGCCTAGCTCTTCCCGTTTCTTTACACAATCTGGTCTGGATACAGTTTCCTGTTAGGTGGCAATGGGATTCTGACACAGGGCAATAGCTGTCAGTGAGAGAAGTCAATTGAGTTTGCCATTGAAGTGGGAAAACAAAGAGACAGGCCTTTTGCAGGGCTTGAATTAATTCTGTATAAAATGAAGCGCTGCAAATGTCATGCATTCAGGGAGTAGTTTTCTCATCATGCTGCCAAACATCTTGTGGCTGCCTTTCCCTAAGAGAAAGTTTAAAGTTCATTCATTTGGCCGCAGGGGTAGTTATCCAGTTCAACAATATGTAAGAGGGTTTTTTTTAACTCTTTAATTGGCTTCACGGCCTCTTCCCCAAGAGAGGATAATTCTTCCCTATCTTTTGCTTCCATTTGGCCAGGGGTGGTAACCTGGTTCAAGTGAAAGAATTCTGACATTCAAGTAGAGCGGTGAATAAAGTTCAAATCTTGGATCAACTATGTATTACTTGTTCAACCTTGGGTAAGTGATTTGACTTCTCTGGGCCTCAGTTTCCTCACCTGGAAAATGAGGAAGTTGGATTAGTGATCTCTAAGTTCCTTTCCTGCTTTATTTAAGTCTATGATCCTATAACTTAATACTTATCTCTTTGTAACATAGTGGACCAAGAATTGGTTCTGGGACCCAAAGAACTGGATTCAAATCTTATCTCTGACACTTATTATTTATATGACCTTGAGCAAGTCACTTCCCTTCTCTAGGCCTCATCTTCTTCATCTGGAAAATGGCAGAGTTAGATATCATCTCTAAGTCCTCTTTGGCTCTAAATCCTACTGTCTTATAGATGAGACTGCTCTATAGGTTTAATTCAATTAATTTCAACATGCATATATTAAACTCCTACTGTGTGCTGGACTGTGGGTATACAAAGATACAAACTAAACCAAAGCAAACAGTTCTTGCTTTCAAGGAGGTCACATTCTATTAAAAGGAGACAAATTTGTTCACAGATTAATAATAATGGCATTTAGCATTTATATGGTACTTTAAGGTTTTCAAAATATTTTCCATTCGCTTATCTCATTTTATCCTTACAAGAATCCTATATATTATTAACCTCATTTCACAAATGAGGAAACTGAGTCTGAGAAGTTAAGTACCGGCCCAGTGCTAGTACACAACTATCAGGTGTCTGAAGTAGAATTTGAATTGGGTCTTCTAGATTCCAAATCCAGTGCTCTGGCCAATTTAATCCTCTAAGTAAACACAAAGTAATTTTGGGGAAGGGGAGTGCTCAACATGGAGAGGGAGAATCAGGAAAGGCCTCTTGTTGGTGATTTCAGTGAAGTCTTGCATGGAGCCATGATTCTAAGAAGTCTAAACGGAAAAAGAGAAAGTGTTCCAGGCATGAGGGGAAGCCTGTTAAAAGGAAGAGAGGTGAGTTGTATTATCTATTAGCTAAATTATAGGTGATTTCTATTATCCACTTATCGTGTAGTTAATACAATAGGGCTGTTTTCAAAGACAGAATTTGTTAGTCCTTTAATATTCTATAAATGTAAGATTATATCAAAACTACCATCATAGAAGTAATTATCTTTAAACCTCATAGATCAGGAACTAAAAAAGGAGTTTCTATCTAATCTCACTCTTATTTTATTTTTAAAAATTAATTTAATTTTTTTATTAATAAAAATTTATTTTCTCTTCTTCCTTTCTCTCTCTCCAATGGAAAAAGAAAAAAACCTATAACATTTGTAACAAATATGAATAGTCAAGCAAACAAATTCCAGTGTTGGCCATGTCCAAAATATATATCTGCAGCCCTAGTCCATCACATCTTTGTCCACAGGTGAGTAGCATGTTTCATCATCTTCATCATCGTCCATGATTATTGTGTTGAATAAAGTTCCTAAGTGCTTCTAAGTTGTTTGTCTTTACAATGTTGCTGCTATTGCATAAATTGTTCTCCTGGTTCTTGACCCTTCAGCCTGTATCAGTTCATACTATTCTTCCCAGGTTTCTCTGAAACCATCCCTTCCATCATTTCTTATAGCCGAACAGTATTGCATTACATTCTTATACCATAATTTGTTCAGTTTTTCCCTGATTGATAGTCACCTTTTTAACTTCCAGATCTTTGATACCATAAAACATGCTATAATAAATATTTTTGTACAAATGGGTCTTTTCCCTCTTTCCTTGATTTTCTTGGGGGTACAGGCCAATGTAGTTAAATCCTCTCATTTTAGAGATTAGGAAACTGAAGTATAGGACAAGTAAGTGACTTGTTCAAGGTCACACAAGTGTGAACATCAGAGGTGGGATGAAACTTAGGTTCTCTGACTATTTAAGCATACAGCTTCTGATTTAAGTATAAGGATCATCTTGGTTATACCTCAGGGTGACTAGGTGGCGCCGTAGTGCGCAGAGCGCTAGTGTACAGAATGCTGAGCCTGGAGTCAGGAAACTCACCCTCCTGAGTTCAAATATGACCTCAGACACTTACTAGCTGTGAGCCCGTGCAAGTCACTTACCCTATTTGCCTCAGTTTCCTCATCTATAAGATGAGCTGGAGGAGGAAATGGCAAACCACTTTGCCAAGAAAACCCCAAATGGGGTAACAAAGATTCAGACATAACCAAACAACAAAAGGTCTACTCTTCCCTATCTTTTTGCATATAAAGATAATAAGGACCATAGAGGTTAAGTGACTTTCGTGAGTCACCCAAAGGAACAGGTAGGTTGATACCTCACCTCTGTTACCTACACAGTTGGGACTAGACCCCGTGTCACCTCACTTTAGCCTACCTAGTATTCTTTCTACCATGCCGCTCTTTGAATTGTATTTGTGGTAGAAACATCTGGCTACTCTAGTTACAGAGAACAACTTAGCAAAGCCAAATGATAGGAAGAAAATAAAACTTTATAGGGTGAGGGTGATAGCTTGCTCACTTTTTGGAGGGCTCTCCATTTTCCCAAGGTTTTCAGCTGGGTCTAGAAATTTGGAATGTATTAGGATTGACTCAGAGAGCAGACAAACCCTGATAAAATATGCCTCCTGAGACCCATCCCATCCATAAAGCAGGAAAGGCCATAGGTTTTCCAGTATCCTCCAAAAGCTTTATTGAGATTCAGTGATAACGAAATGTGGAAGAGGGAAGCCTGCTTCACTTCAGATTCTTTCCAGTCATTGTTGAAAGAGACTGACATAGTTAAGGCGTGCCTCCCTGCACACCTCTCTTTGAGGAGCTCTTCTTAGGGAAATAAGAATACTTTCACTCAGGGTTTTGCAGACTGATTGGGAACTCTAGAGACCCTCCAACATCTTCATCTGCCTTTACCTACCTCTCCAAGGCATAACCATACTCCCAGATGTACTGGAGAGTGTTCAAACCAGTATCTATAGCCAATTGTTAAATTTTCATTATAAGCATTTGCTCTTCTCAGGGTTTACACCTAGTTTCCTTTAAACTACCTTATTGAAGTCTTTCCTGATAATGTCCCCTCCCAAATTACTTTGTATTTATTTCACAAATGGCTTTAGACCAATGGTATGCTAGATACTTGCATGTTCCTTTGGTCAAGGAGGGGTATAATCTGTTTTTATAGAGTCACATTGGGCAGTGATGTTGACAGCCTAATGAATGAATGTTGGAATAAGAATCTTGCCATGTTCATCTGGCAGAGTTTCTTGAAGATCTCTTGTGAGGACAACTACCACCTCCTCAAGCACCTCTTTCCATTTTTGGCTAGCTCTCCACATTGGGAATGAGGCAGCTAGGTGCCTTAGTGGCTAGAGTACTGACCTTGGACTTAGGAAGATCTCAGTTCAAATCCAGCCTCAGACACTTAATAGCTATGTGACCATGGACAAGCTGGTTAACCCCTATATGCCTCAGTTCCTCATCTGTAAAGTGGGGACACACCGGAGAAGGAAATGGCAAACCATTCCAGGATCTTTGCCAAGAAAACCCCATAGACAAGTCCATGAGGTCATTGAAGAGGTGGATGTGACTGAACAACAACAACAGCATATCAGGAAGTATTTTTTTCCCCTGATGTCAAACCTAAATTTGCCTCTTTGCAACTTCTACTGGTTGTTCTTATTTCTACCTTCTGGGGCCAAGTAGAACAAATCTAATCTCTCTTCCACACAAAAACTCTTCAAATACTTGGAGACGGCCATCATTGTCCTCTGTTTTTCTTCTTTCTGGCTAAATAGTCCTAGTTCCTTCATCCAAGGTGAAATCCCTCACCATCCTGGTTGCCCTTATTTCCATGACCTACAGTTACTCAATGTCCTTCCTAAAACATCATCCCCAGAACTCAGTACAATGCTTTAGATATGGTTGTCAATAAGCATTTATTAAACACCTACTATGTACTGGGCACTGTGCTAACATGGGTCTGACCAGGATACTGTACCTGGGGACTATATCTTTCCTGAGTCCTGGTGACATCCATAATCTCTATTGCTCCCACTTTTACACTACATTTTGTGAAATATCCTGCATTATTTTGGAATGTACGTTGGGGGATCCCTAAGGTATCAGAATTGACATTAGAGTTGGAATGGTTTATATATATATATATATATATATATATATATATATATATATATATATATTTTCAATTGAAAAGGGATGCGACTGAATGATGCATAACACATTAATTGAAAATATGTTGGAAAATCCCATAACTACAGTCACTTATGGTGGGCATTTCCAGGGTTCCTAAGACTTGAAGCTTGAAGAAGTTATGTGCTGACCCAGGAAAGGTAGGCAAATAAATATATAAGCTGTGTGACCTTGAGCAACTCACTTTCCTTCTCTGAATCTCAATTTCCTCATATGTAAAATGATGGAGTCTATCTCTGAGGTCCCTTCTCACTGATAATCCTTCTGGTTTTTAAATGCTATCATCTATGACTTCTCATCTATGTAATGGTTGCTCCCTGGTTTCTGATTCTATACAAAGCAGATTTTTAATAGGTCGAAAAAAAAATAAGGAGTTTTGCCAACCATCCTGCAAGAGGGAGCACATAGGATTTTATGATTCAAAACAGATTTTAATGAGATCAGCGGAAGGTGAAGGAGACCTGAATCTCATCCAGGGAACTTCTGCCTAAATCTTGCTCAGCTCCCAGGTGGGAAAATGGGGAAACTCCACTATCCTGCTTGACCAGGGGGTGGGGGTGAGGGAAGGGGAGAACAGACCCCTCTGTTTGTTCTAATTGATAATAACAACCCAGACTGCGTGGGCAGGGATTGCTTATCCATGGGCTAGAGGAAATGCAGGTTTTAATGAACTG
>CM053624.1:151841776-151874199 GCA_028646595.1 Phalanger gymnotis | reverse complement strand
TCCTTCCTTCCTTCCTTCCTTCCTTCCTTCCTTCCTTCCTTCCTTCCTTCCTTCCTTCCTTCCTTCCTTCCTTCCTTCCTTCCTTTCTTCCTTCCTTTCTTCCTTCCTTTCTTTCTTTCTTTCTTTCTTTCTTTCTTTCTTTCTTTCTTTCTTTCAGAAGAGACTGGAAGATCCTGCTTGGAGTTGGATAGGAAAACAGAGATGAGTAGGGCAATTTTAACCACAGAATTTAATATTTCCTCATTTCTAAAATGGTTATGGTACAGAACTACCAAAATGTGCCAGGATTTAACAAGCATAAGGTTAAGGAACAGAGGAGATGCAGTTTGGTATAATGAACAAAGGATTGTAAGTGGGACCAGTGGACCTGGGTTTAAGTCCTAGCTCTGGTACTTACTGGCTTGGACTAATCATTTAACCATTCTGAGCCTTGGTTTTCCCATAGGTAAAATGGGGATAACAATAAATGCATTACCTACCTCCCAGAGTTCCTGTGAGGATCAAATGAGATAACACATATCATGCATTTTGAATATAACCCTCGTCTTAAAGCCCACTGGTATGGGACTCTTTCCTTACTGGTGGAGATGAATGCCCTGTCCTGAGTAAGGGGCAGGTTGGAGTTGGTAAAAGCAGGACAACTCCAGTCTGCTTTTGTGCTTTTCTGGATTTTTCAAGAGTCAAATTATCTCGCCAATGCTATACTCACAGCAGCGACTATGAATATGCCCGTGTATTTCCAGGTTTGAATTGCAAAATATAACACACTCTCTTGCTCAAAGATGAAACCAAGGCATTTATTCAAACATCAGAAAGCCAGATCCACCATATTAACAATGAAGTTTATACACATTACCAACGCAGGGAGCACATCCATTTCCAAGCCTTCCCTCGTCAGGGTCTCCCCACAAACAATCTCCCTTAAAGAAAATCCCTCCCTCTCTCACTCACACTAACTGCTCTGCCTCTCTGTCTCTCCCAGTTCTGTCTCACTCTCATTCCCTGCTCCACCCCTTTCTGCTCCACCCATTCAGCAAGTTCCTCCCACCACAGGCTCCATGTGACTCAGGCTTCATGTGACCCAGGCTCAAAGCAGGTCGCATGGGCCTATTAATGGATGGGAAAGATCTTCCCATTCCTATTAACAGTACACAAGTTCTCTTGGGGACTCCTTAAGCTTCGGGTCTTTGAGCTTCCAACTGCTTTGGGCAGTTCTGGCTTCTAGCTTCCAGAGGGAAGATGGAAGAGGCCAAATCCACTTCAAGATGATGAAGGAAAAGACTCTGAAAAGAAGCCAACATGAAGGAAGCTGGCAATCTCTATCATGTCCCCGCCCCCAGTTTGCTGCACTAGAGACTTAGGTGGGAATTTTCCTCTTGGGTAAAATCCAGGTCTCTCTCTTAGAGACTGTGTTTTCTGGTATATATTCTCCTGTTAATTCAGGCTATTCACTGGAAAGTCAAATGCTGAAGCTTAAATACTTTGGCCACATAATGAGAAGATGGGATTCTTTAGAAAAGACCTTGATGTTGAGAAGGATTGAAGGCAAAAGGAAAAAGGGATGGCAGAGGATGAGGTAGTGTTATGGAAGGAATGAACATCAACTTGGACAGACTTCAAGAGATAGCGGAGGACAGAAGCTCATGGTGTGCTATGGGCTCATGAGGTCACACAGAGTTGGACACAACTGACCTACTGAACAACAATAACAAATGCATACCTTCTCTGCTTTCTGTTTTGCCACCTTGTTGAATAAGTGGGTTTCTTTGCTATTCACCGTGTGTTTATTGTGGAACTGGTATCTGGTGGGAAAGAGGTCAAGCCTCAGACATAAAGCTTGGGGTTCGCCCTTCCTCCCCCTAATGACAACAAAGTGATCCAAAGTTAGAATGAATTTAATCATATCTTCTAGACTATTTGAGGGAGTGGACAGATATAATTCTAGCCCAGTACCTGAGAGAGAGTATCTGAGTATCTGATATCCAGTGTCTGAGGAGAGCAGGATGGCCTGCAACCCCTTTCTGCTTCCCCTCCTGGCAGGAATAAAAGTCTTCCTTGGAGAAGGGTGGGGAGGGGTGAAGGAGAAGAGGCTTGAGATGTCTATTCCACCTCCCATAGGGCCACAGATGGGCTTCAGATACACTATAGTTTGCTCTCTCTGTCTCTCTGACTCTCTGTCTCTCTCTCTCTCTCTGTCTCTCTCTCTCTCCCTCCCTCCCTCTCTGTTTTTCTTTCTCTGTCTCTCATCTGTCTCTGACTTTCATCTCTGTCTCTGTGTTTCTCCATCTCTTTGTCTCTACACTTAGGCTCTCTTTACACGTATAGTATATGTAAAGGTCATCTCTTAATAGAAAGGAACATGGGGTAGATCTTGGAATTTCCTGCTCTTGAGGTCAGGTTCTATCCTAATTGTCCTCCTAGGGGTTTTGAGCAGAGTGACCCATGGTTGTTTTCTCTCCCATTGTTCTGGTTTCTGTTAACCGTACTTCCATTTGTTTTCAATCAATGGCACTTGTCTGCTGTGGGAAGACAGTAGAAAGCTTGCGCCAGGGCCAACATTCGGTCACTTCTTCAGTCCCTATCTCTCCTTTGACTGTAATCTAGATTGAGTTTGAGGAGTAAGTAGATGTTATCACTTCTCAGAAGTGGTGCTGAGGATGAATGTCTTTGCAGGGGGATCATGTGGCCAAAGGAAATAATGCGGAGAATGTTTTTGATATATGGTCATTTTAGTTCTTTGAATTACATTCTAGGAATAGTAAATTTAAGATTGATATTGAGCACTTAAAATGCCAAACCACTTTGGGGAGTGGGGGATGATGTGGTTGGGAGGGAAAAGACAATAGGCTTTCCTTAAGTAGCAACATGTGGGCCCAATTTGAGGATTGGGATGGGGTAGCATAGGAAAGCAATGAGGGGAAATTGCAATGTGGGGAAACTAGTGAATATGGTCATGGTCACATATTTTTGTTATTACAAAGTGTCGGTTTATTTAAACTTGCATGTACTTTGTTTGCATTGGAATGCAGAGCAAAATCATTATCTTTTACTTTCTCCAGTATAATTTCGCAAGATGAAGAGATGTGTGAGTTAAGTCTGCTGTGGCTGGATTTTTGGGATAGGGACAGTAAGTGTTCTTTCCTTTGGAAATCAGTTCCTGGCAGCTTGGATTAGCCCCTCTTTTATTTTCTCCAGTATAAACCTAACCTGAGAGGCAATGTGGGCAATAAACCTAGTCTGAGAGTCAATGTAGGTGATAAACCTAGCTTGAGAGGTAATATGGAGACATAAGGAAGAGTGGGTTCAAGTTCGGCCTCTGACACAGACTGTGACCATATATAGGTCACATCACTTAACCTCCTAGTACCCTCAGGCAGCTTCCTAGGACTGTAGGTTGTAGATAAATTGCTGATCTTAGTTAGTGGAGAGATTTTCCATACTAGGAGTTCATTACACACGTTAAAATCACAAGTACAGACACCCCCCCCAAACAATAAAAAACCCCACCCCTGAAATCTGCTACCATCAAATGGCATCTCACCTTTATAGTTGCCCAGGTTAAAGAAGAAATGTCTAAGTACTGGGCCACATGCAAGAGAAAACTTCCCAGGTATAGCCAAAATCAGATTAAAATGTACTTGTAAAATATTTTACAAAGTAAATTAAAATTAATACAACATGGATAATGTTGATTTGTGGTTTTCTAAGTCAATATGCTGCTGGCAGGGATCTATTTCTATTTGGGTTTGACACCATTCATTCACTAAACATTTATTAAGCACTTATAATATTGAGAATTCCTATCGATCACAAATTGGTCAGCCATCCTTGGAACCATATCTAGATGGTTGGATATCCCCAGTCTCTGGCTATTCAACTTGATGTCTTCTCTGAAATTCAGGGAAAATTTGAAAAGGGGAAATCTATGAGGATTTTTTGGATCAAATCTAGACATCTCAAGAGGAGTGAATCTGAATTTAATTGACTGATCTCACTCAAAATCTCCCAGACCCTCCATAGGCCTCCAATTGGACTTGCATGGAACGTACTTACTTGCTAGTCTTCTGTGGGGCTAGTATTTACATAGTGCTCTAAAGTTGGCAAAGCACTTTACAAATCTTACCTCATTTAATAGTTTCTTTAATCCTGACAACAAGTAAGCTTCATTATGATTCTTATTTTTCAGATGAGGAAACCAAGGCTGAAAGGTTGAATGACTTGCCTAGGATCATAAGTATGTGTCTGAGGCAGGATTTGAACTCAGGTCTTCCTGACTCCAAGTCCCTCACTCTATCCACTATACCTCCTAGCTGCCTGTTTCAGTTTTTAATTGAACCTAACCTTTACACCTTAGTATATTTATGCACATGCCTTTTCTCCAACTCCAATTTATCCTTCCCATTATGTGGCAAAAGTGGGATTTGAAGTCTTGTCTTTTCATGCCAAATTCAGTGCTTGCCCCTATTATACATAAACTCCTTGAGAGGAAGGCTAGTGTTCTCTCTTCAGTGCCTAGCACAATGTAGGTGATTAATAAGTATTTGTTAAATATAATCGAAATGTATTGGATAAGGAGGGAAGGAACAAGCATTTATTTAAAAAAAATTTTTTCCAATTACATGTAAACAAAATTTTTAGCATTTGTTTTGAAAAATTTTGAATTCGAAATTCTCTGCCTCCCTCCATTCCCACCGCAACCCACTGAGAAGGCAAGCAATTTGATATAGGTTATACATGTGCAGTCATGCAAAACATATTTCCATATTAGTCATGTTATAAAAGAAAACACAGACCCCACCCCCCAAAAAAGCCCTAAGAAAAATAAAGTGAAAAAAGCATGCTTCCATCTGCATTTAGACTATCAGTTCTTTCTCTAGAAGAGGATAGCATTTTGATCATAAGTCCTTCAGAATTGTCTTAGATCATTATATTGCTAAGAATAGCTAAGTCATTCATAGCTGATCATTGTACAATGTTGTTGTTACTACATGCTGGTTCTGCTCATTTCACTTTGTATCAGTTCATCTAAATCTTTCCAGGTTTTTCTGAAAGCACTTTGCTTATCATTTCTTAGCACAATAGTATCCCATCACAATCATATATCACAACTTGTTCAGCCATTTTCCAATTGATGGGCATCGCCTCGATCTCCAGTTCTTGGCTATCACAAAAAGAGCTCCTATAAATGTTTTCATACATTTAAGTTCTTTTCCTTTTTTTTTTTCTATCTCTGAGATACAGTGGTATTGCTGGGTCAAAGGGTATGTACAGTTTATAGCCCTTTGCCTTCCGGAATGGTTCCCAATTCTACCAACAGTGCATTAATATTCAAATTTTCCTCACATCCTCTCCTATATTTTCCTGTTTTGTTATGTTAGCCAATCTGATAGGTGTAAGGTCTATCTCAGAGTTGTTTTAAATTGCATTTCTGTAATTAATGTTATTTTAGAGCATTTTTTCACATAACTACAGATAGCTTTGATTTCTTCATCTGATAACTGCCTGTTCATATCCTTTGATCATTTATCAATTGGGGAATGACTTGGAATAAGCATTTATTAAAAGCCAGGCACTGTGCTAAGTGTTTTATGAATATTATCTAGTTTGACATAAACAACTACCAACCAATAACAACTGACAACAAAAAACAATAAGCAACAATCTTATTTGGGCAGCTTCAAGTCCCTAATCTTGATTTTAGTCCTGATTCAGATTCAAATTCATGGTCTTTTCAAGAATTCTGAAGAAAGCTATAGTGAGGAAATCTCTTCTAGTACTTTGACTTTTGGAGTCAATTTGAGACAGTCCAAGGGTAGGAGGAAAAGGGATCAAGATTGAATGGAATCTCCTCTTAAATCACTCCTGCTGCCAAAACATGCATATAGTAAGCGATTAATAAATGCTTGTTGATGACTGACATACCTCCTTGGAATCCTGGGGTTCTTTGGAAGGCTATAGAATTACTCTATGTTTCAAGGTATAGACTGAGTCCCCTAAACCAGCACCAGGTCCCCCAGTTTTTCCAAACTGCACAGAGGTGAGGTGAGTTGGTATCTGAGGCCCTTAGGAGTAACTAATATAATAAGAAAACACTTGGAGAGGTCAAGTCGATCATCTCTAGCCTTATCTTGGTGGGGTGGGATATATGCTTTTAAAACTAGTTCTCAGAGCATCATTTTTTGCCTCTGAACTCTCAAAAATGTCCTTTTGGGGTAAAATCTCAGGGCATTTGTATAATTATAAGTTCAGTCATGGGCTATCTCTGAATAATATAATCATCACAGAATCATAGGATCATAGTCTTAGAATCACTTAGTCAGTTGACAAGAATTTATTAGATACACTATTTGGCTTTTAAAACCCACCATAACCTTACTGTCTCCTACCTTTTTTAGTCTTCTTACCTTTTCCCCTACCTCTATGGTTCAGTGACAATGGCCTCCTTGCTGTTCTTCTCATGAGAGATTTCACCTCCCTACTCCATATATTTTCATAGGCAGTTCCCATGCCTAGAATTCTTTTCTTTCTCATGTGTCACCTAGTCTCCCAGACCTCCTTTAAGCCCCAACTAAAATACTATCTTCTTCCAGAAGCCTTTCCCAGCCTCCCTTAATTAATGATGGTGCCTTGTTTCTGAGAGGTTCTCAAGTTTATCCTGTATATATCTTCTTTTTCTGTATGTGGTTGATTATATGTTATCTTCCCCCATTAGACTATGAACTCTTTGAGGTCAAACACAGTTTTTTGTCACTTTCTTTGTATCCCCAGTGCTTAGCACAGTGCCTGGCACATAGTAGGTGCTTAATAAAACGCTCGCTGACTTGACTCTATGCCAGATACTGGGCTGGGCTGGTGGAATATAGAGACAAAAATTACCAATCCCTGACCTCAGGGAATTGGAACTAGTAAGAACCTTAGAAATATTTTGATAGAACGATATTTTACTGTTAACTGAGGCCCAAAGAGATTAAATGATCATACAACTGAAGTGGAAAGGCAGGATGCCGAATCTCTCAGGTTTACTCAGGTATCCTGACATCCTGCCTAGTCTTTTATCCCTTAACCTAGGTTGGAGTGACTGGAGTGTGCTATCCTTCCATTCTCTTCCCCACTCCCAACTTTTTGCCTCAATTTACAATGGTATAAACAAGTATGCATCAAGAACCGGGTTGATGAGCTGGGGTGGGGTGAGAAGACTGTAGTTGGAAGGCCAGTTGGTATCTGAAGTGGAAACAGGGTCAACAGCAAGAATCACAACCAACTCTAGAATTGGCCAAACTCCGGGGTTCCATACTAGGAAAGTAACAGGATGTTGAGCTAAGCAGATAATTGTCACGGTCTGCCACACTCAATTTTTCTGTGAGCTCCTATGTGCTTTCATGTCCTCTATGGATAGCTGGCTCTACAATTTCCTTCTGAAGTTCCTTCAGCTGGATAGCTTCTGCCACCACTGTTCTCGTTGCCCTCCAGGGCAAAAGCCAAGTCCACAGAGTGCCAGGCATATCTGCTTATTGCCAGCAATTGAACTAGGGATTGTTATTCTCTTCCCTCATGATGCATCCTTAGAAGCTTTACCTCAAGTTTTCATGAACTTCATGAGATGACTGAGTGACATATACTGTATCGCCGTCATAAACCCAGCACAGGTTTTCCTAAATGCTATAAATTTTTCCAATTGTTTGTTTCAAATCCAAGTGCCCTGTTCAAAAAGCACATCTGACAGCCCTGGAACTCAGAACCCTGGCTCTTATTAAAAGGATTGGATGGACAATCTGGACCTTGGGCATTCTCTCCTCTCTGCTTCTCTGCCAAGCTTTAGCCATTGTGAGATGGGCAGGCAACACGACCATATCCGGCCATCTGAGGCATTTGTTCAGTGTGGAGACTCAAGTACTCTTGACAGGGCAAGGCCTTAAGTTAGTTCTTTTTATATTCCTTCTGATGCTTTCAAACTGTGTGATACCTGTCATTTCAATTCTGCTAGAAAATAAAGTGGATAATAGGAACCCTCTGACACAGCTTCTGGGACACGGAAGAAAAGAAATAAAAATCAGACTTGACTGGAGAATTTTAAGCAGAAGCAAAAATAAAAGGTTCCAGATCTTTTTTTTACCTGTGCCAAACAAAGGGATATTTAAATGCCAACCATTTCACCCTCATATCCAACAAAGGACAAATATTAATAATCAAGGAAACTTCTTAGCCCTGTGCTAAACTATCAGGCATAGTCCCCTAATCCAGCAGCCTTGCTTCTCCTCTCTCTCCTCTCCAATCTCCATTTCACACTGCTATATGAATCCTCTTATAGCACCCGTGTGATCAGGCCGTTGTCCTGCTTAAAAATTAGTAGACTTTAGGAAAACAAACATATGAATTTGATTTTTAATTGACTTCTTTTTTAAAGGGTGAATATAACAGTAGGAGCTTAGGACTATATTCATTAGAGATTCAAATGGAGTCCTTTCAATTCATTTGAACAAATGTATAGAATTCCAGAATCTCAGAGATGGAAGGAATGTTAGGAGCCATTTGATTTATCCCATACCTGAACAGGAATCTTCTATAACACCTCCAATATGTAGTCATCCAGTCTCTGCTTGAAGTGGAAGGGAGCTCACTCCCCCTTGAGTAAGCCCATTCTACTTTTGGACAGCTCTAAATAATTGGAATTTATTTCTTTATATTGAGCTTTTATCTACCCCTCTGAAACTTTCACCCAGTTGTTTTTAGTTCTCCTCTCTTTGGCAAAGGAGAATAAGATTTAGTCATGTTCCACAACCCTTCAAGTGCTTGATAGCAATGATCATATTGTCCCAAAGACTTCTCTTATCCGGATTAAACATCTCTATTTCCTTTATCTGATCCTTGTTAGGCATCTACTTCATTGTGTGTAGAACATTGTTCTACATACTAGGGAACATAGCTTTGCCCCTTTAATGTGAACTATACTTCTTCTTACTTCCTCTTCTTCATACTCTTCTTTCTTTTCCTTCTCTTTGTCATTCTCTTCCTCGTCTTTTTATTCTCCTCCTCCAAGCCAAGGGATACAAAGCAAAGGTTTTGAATTAAATAAAACAGTAATATAAATAAAGCAAACTCCTCCCCCTCCATAGTTGCATAGTGTCCTCCAGATTTCTGTGCCTCCAACGGTAAGGGTTGGAGAATGGAACACATATAGCCTAGATAGCTCACATTCATAGGGTTACATCCTATGGGTTGCACAATTCCATCTCCTAAGCAGTACTTTTCTGCCTTCTAACAAAGCTGCTGATGTCTCTGCTGCCCTGCTATCTGATATTTCTTCATCACATTCCCTGCCCCAATTCAATAAACTTCAGTGGTTCCTGTTACCACTGCAATCAACTACAAAGTCCTCTGCTTGGCATTCTTAACCTTCCTCCCACTTACTTTTCTAGTCTTCTTACACCTTAATCCCTCATATATACTCTTCTATCCAGGAACAATGGCATCTTTGCTGTTCCATGAACAAGACACCTCATCTCTCAACTCTGGGCATCTTTCTGGCTGTATCCTCTTTCTGCAATGCTTTCCCTCTTTATCTCTGCCTGCTAGTTTCCCTGGATTCCTTTAAGATTCAATTAAAATCTCGTCTTCTACAGGAAGATTTCCCAACCTGTCTTAATTCTAGTGCCTTCCCTATATTAATTATTTCCTATTTAATCTGTATATAAGTTTTTTGTACATATTTATTTGTTATCTCTCTCATTACATTGTGAGCTTCTTGAGGTCAGGGACAGTCTTTTGCTACTTTTTCTATCCCCAGAGCTTAGCATAGTGCCTGGAATATAGTAGATGCTTAATAAATATTTATTGATTGATTAATTGTTTTTCCACAGACTTGTAGCTGCTAGGTGAAGTCTCCTCTCAGTCAGGATAGGTGCACAGATTTCTTGTGAGATAATGAATAACTTCAGGGCTGTTCTAGCTCTTTTGTGGCATTAACCCACAGCCATACCCAGCCAGCACAGCAAAAGTCCTCCAGGCAAATTTATTTTTTGAATGCCTTGTCCTTGCACATGAACCCTCCCAGGTCTTCTTGGTAGTTGGGTTATAGTGAGTAATCTCTTTTATTTCCCATTATACCCTTGCCCACTGATGCCAGAGACATTCTAATTACCCTGGAGCTTCACTTAGTAATACTGAAGCAGCAGGGTGGAGCTGGTAACCTTTGTCCTACAATCCTTTAATTTTTTTCTACCTTCCTGTAGCTATACCCAAATCACTCCTATCACCCATATTATTACAGGAATATGTAAGCATAAAGGAAAAACAGGCCCTGATCTCATGGAACTTGTAGACTATTAGGGGAGCTCAATAAATATAATCTGGCACAATGCTATTGATTTTTTCCCATAATCATCTTTTTTTCTCTGGCCGGTTTTCAGTTCAAACAAAGGCTGCCTACATCTCTTCTCAGAAGCTTATATCAGAATCAAATAAACATGCCTCTTAATGGTTTTGTCAAAACCACAGCTGATGCCCCTTCCCTAATGAAGCTTGCTTTATGACATTCACAGCTGATGCCCCTTCCCTAATGAATCTTGCTTTATGACATTCTCCACCAGTGACTCCCAGGGACTTTCTTCTCTTTGCCATCCATTCATGGCAGCAGCTCCCCTTCTGCTCTTTCCAATAGCATGGATCACAAGCCCAGCCCAAGGGCTCTGAAAAATAACCTCTTCCGAACAATACCCTTATTATTTTTTCTTTGTCATTCATTACCTGGAAATGCCAAATGCTTCATGGACACCCATGACACTGTTTTAGCCACTTTCCTTTCTTGGGGAGTCAGGCATAGCTACCTGGATTGGAGGAGGCAGAATTCTATGTGCCTTTTCAGGCTCATGACCCAGAACATGTCCTTTCTCTGCAGGTATAATTATGGGCTGACTGAGGTTTTTATCTTTGTTGCCCTTTGGAAGTCCCACATTCTCCTTGCTGAGATCCAGGTATGAAAAATTCTTGGACTGTTTCACCTTGTTTACCCAGGCTCTTGCTTTGGAGAAATCTCTGCATCTGACATAAGGTGGCTTTGGTTCTTGTTTTGGCTCTGATATTGACACACGCTGTAATGATGGGCCATTCAAGCTGGCTCTTGGATCTTAGTGTCTTATGGTTGGCTTGATGTCTGCTAGTCTTCAGGGATTAAAACCCATAGGCAGAATTTCACTTTCTCTTCATCTCCTCCATTTTCAGAACACTCCATAAAGATCCTGAGTCTGAGACATGGGAGAAACCAATCCTTATAAACCCTGGAACAAGCAATCAATCAAATATTTATAAAGGGCTATGTGCCAAGTACAATATTACATTTTGGGAGTACAAAGAAAGACAAAAGTAAAATTGTGCTTGTCATCAAGGAGTTTAAATTCCATTGGAGGAGACTTTTTATAATAGACACAAAATGAACACATGGCAAAAAAAAATCTCTTTTGATAGAGGAGGACATTGCATTTAGTGGAGATCAGGAAAAGCTTCATGTAGGAGATATCTTGACCTGAGTTTTGGAGGAAACTTGGGATTCTAAGAAGTACAGGTGAATTGTTAGTGCAAACTTTGTAGCAATTTTGGGGGGTTACTTAATGACTCTGGGCTGTGCCTTTCTTTCTGCCCCTCCCTCATGCTGCTTTGATTATGAATGTTTTGGCTCTTTAGTTCAAGTCAACCTCAGGCCACTGAAAAACAGTTAGAAATACAACTGGCAACTCGATGATGAGATGTGGTTGCATAAATATACTTTTGGACCCTAAGATTTAAAGCATTGGAAGGTAGTGAATTTCTGTAACCACTGGCCAAGTAAATGTTACTGGAAAATTTCATGTGTTTAGTTCTTAGTCTTCCTCTCATCCTATCCCTCCTTCTCCCCCAAGAACAGGAAAGCATGATAGGAGTAATCAGAATTATTTACCTACTCAACATTCTTTCCTCAGTGAATCATTCCTTCAGCAACCTGCTCGGTGTTGCTACTGGTTGCTACTGGGTTGGGAGGGAGGAAATTGGAGGTTTTGGCTAGATGATCTCTTGATTAAAAAACAACAAAAACAAGCCTTTAGAATAACAGAATCATAGGGAATCATGCAATTTCAGTATTGGAAGCAACCTCAGGATTGATCTTGCCCAAACCTGAACCAGTGCTTCCTTTATTATCTTTGGCAAGTAGTTATTTAGGTTCCACTTGAAAACTTTGGCTAATGGGGAGTCCATTTTTTATCAAGGCAGTCTATTCCGCTTTTGGAGAGCTCCGATTTTTAGGATCATTTTCTTCCCTTCTTCTCAGTTACATCTAGCCATTATATGGACTATATGTGCCTGACTTGTGGTAGAACCTTCCAAGCTTGTATTGATCTGATCAGGCATAGTTGGACACACTGTACATTGACCCCAACATAGTGATGTCATTTTGGTCTTATTCCAGAAGGAAGGACAACAACCAATCAACTTGTATCCATTAGTCTTAATTCTAAATGCTAGAGAAGGGAAATGAAGGTAGTAGAAATCTCCTTCAGCCTTTTTCATTTACTGATAAGAAGAGAGAGGCCCAGGGCAGATTGCCTTTCATATTAATTAGCCTTTTAAGCATAGGAAACATAAGCCACTATCTACGTCATTATTTGTTCTTAGGTTTCCCTATCTCTCTGCTTTAGAGATAATATTTATTTTGATACCCCCAGAGAGCCACAATTTCATTGATGCATTTTTTCCAAATGCCTTTCCATACGGTATGAAATAGTTTAAATGGGTTGTTGTGGCCAAAACAAAATGCATTAACCTGTGACTAGCCTTGTAGTGCTGAGCCTCTCTGACCTTGGCTGGGGTGGTCTGAACCTGAAAAGGCCTTAGCCTAAAAGGGCCAGGGTCTTCTATTGCATCCTGGGCCATCTCCAGTTGTCCTAATGAATATCTGGCCACTGGACCCAGATGGCTCTGGAGGAGAAAGTGAGGCTGGTGACCTTGCACAGCCCTCCCTCACTCAAATCAAAGTCAACTGCAAGTCATGACATCATTTCCTTGATGTCATAGTCCTCTTCGAGAATGAAGGACAAACACACATAATCTTAAAGAGGCTTATTCACTGAATAGGTGTTACCTCACTCAAAGTGAGAACCTGAAAAAACCTTAGTCTGAAAGGGTCAGGGTCTCCCATTACATCCTAGGCCATCTCTAGTCCTTCTGATGAATATCAGGCCACTGGATCCAGATGGTTCTGGAGAAGAAAGTGAGGCTGGTGACCTTGCACAGGCCTTCCTCACCCAAATCAAAAGTAACTGCAAGTCATGTCATCATTTCTGTGACTTCACAGTCCTCCTCTAAAATGAAGGACAAATACAACATTGGATGACAGATAGATAGCTGGCTCACTGACTATAATGGAAACTCTTCCAGCATAGTAGGAGCTCATAAGCTTATTGAATTAGAGCTAGAAGGGATCATATTAATGACTATTTAATTAATGACTATTTAATCAACCTTCTTATTTTATAGATGAAGATACTGTAGTGCCTTAAAGTCACAAGGTTGGAAAATGACAAAGTTGAGACTCAAATTCAGGTGTTCTGAGTCAAAATCCAGCACCATGCTGCCTCTCAAGCAATTCCTAGCACTAATTGCCACGGTTTTTACTCTCTACTGGCATAATCTAATAATAATAATAATAATAATGATAATGATAATAAGCTAGCCTTGCTATAGTGCCTTAAGGTCAGTAAAGCCCTTTACTGCTATCATCTCATTTTATTCTCCCAACAACCCTGTAAAATAGATACTATTATTACCCCAGATAATTTTACAGATGAGGAAGCCAGGAAGATAGAGGTTAAATGACTTGCCCAGAGTCACATAGCTAATAAATGTCTGAGTCTGGATTTGAACTCAGGTCTTCCTGACTTCATGCCCACACCTCCATTACTGGAGCCATCAGAGTAGAACAATACTGGAGAAATGTGATGGGGCTGGGCCTGGATGTGGGATTATGTTAGTATAGAGAGATGCCAGGGGAGGAAAATTCTTCTACCCGTACAAGTTGGCCCCTCTACAACTATAGTCTTAGGAGAATTGACCAGAGCAACTGAACATAACAAATGTGTATTAAACAATTACATTGGTCTAAGCAGTTGAGATTCCAGCCTCACTTCTAACTGACAGGGACTAAGTGACTTGTCCAGGCCTATACAACCAATGTGTGTCAGAGATAGGACTTGAGCCCAGATTTTCCTCATTTTAGGGTCTGCTCTCTATCCGCTAGGCCAGGGGTAAGGAACCTGCAGCCTCAAGGCCACATGTTGTCCTCAAGTGCAGCCCTTTCACAGAATCCAAACTTCACAGATTTGTTCTCTAAAACTTGGACTTAGTCAAAGGACTGCATCCAAGGATGTAGAAGGCTATATGTGGCCTCAAGACGACAGGTTCCCCACCCTTGCACTAGGCTTTTCTGCCTCTAAGAATTTGTGTGCAGTGAAACTAGCAGCCACCAGATTTGTGGAATTATAGACTGATGACTGGTTGCAGTAAATCTCCTTGAATTAGTTCAGGATGGAAGCTCCTAGAAGGTAGGAAATACGACCCGATTGATTGGTACAGCTTCCAAGACAATCCTTTTCAGTTCTTTTTTTAGTAGCTTGTGTTTTGTAGTTGATTTTTATGAAACATGACTCCCTCAAATAACTCGACTTCTTCCCTAGATAGCTAAATGCCTTTAGGTTCTTGTCCTTGCCCAGGTATAGAACAGTTCTCCCACTATCTGGCTCCCCCACCTGGATCACTTGTCGTCAGGTGTTTATCCTACAGGAGTCCTTATCTTGGTCTCACTGGAGAAATCTGGGGATTGGCCAGTAGGTGAAGTTCAGGGCTTAATATCCCATTGTATGTCGGTTTGAAAAGCTTTCCTAGTTTTGAGAGTCCCAGATTTGTCAGTGTCCTTTATGCTGGCAGCTAACGTATCTGTTACGGGCTGTCATTCCACACCCTCACAGGTGTAAGGGATCCTCATGCTCATTAAGTCCAGCATCCCATCCCACAGGAATCCTTATCCAACACAGAATCAGAATCTCAGAGTTGGAAACAGCAGTGTGCTGAAGCCAGCTTCAGTTGGCTTTCATCTGATTGTTAAAATTTCTGTGTGACTATTTATACCTTGGAAACTGGCAAACATTAAAAACCAGGGTTAAATCTAGTTTATTATTTTGTTGATTGTCTAAATCTAGGGCTTCTTAAACTTTTTCCACTCAAGATCTCTTCAGCACTTCTTAAACCGTGGGTTTAAACCCACGGTTTAAGAAGCACTGGTAGACTTCAGAGAGTGATGGAGAAAATGTTAATATGCATATAATACTTATAAGTATATCATGCCTACATTAAAAAAAATTCTTTTTGGAGTACTGGTGGTTAAATTTTTACTAGCACACCCCTTATTGGAAGGGTCCTCCGAGGTCGTCTAGTCCAACTTTTTCCAATAATGGGGAACCGAACACTTTTCTAAATAGCTCGTTCCTCTTTGTTGTTCAGTCATTTTTAGTCATGTTTGGTTCTTTATTAAAGCATTTGGTTTTCTTGGCAGAGATACTGGAGTGGTGTAACAACAATATTGCTAGCAGCTGCTTTGGGGAAGGCTGCTAGCACAGGTTCTTTGATCTGCTTTTCTAAGGAAAGCAACTTTAAGGGGTTAACAATCTCACTTGAATCAAGCATATATATATCATTCATTCAATTCAGGGGGGAAAGATCAGCCCCCTGAACTCCAGGGCAAACACGAACAGAAATTACCAGCATACGTTATACAAACAGAGAAAATAACACAAACCGGTCTATCCATAGCAATACATAGTTACCGGACAAGTACCAATGATGGATTATCAGAGCCAGGGGTGCTGTTTCAACAGCTTGCCCAGAGTCTTGTCACCAATACTCTTTCAATGAGCGTACCTCCCAAAAGTCAAACGCAAACCTTCCAGTACATATATGCCGTTCAGGACCCTGAGGGCTGGGGCCGACTTAGCAGTTGGGGTGTGGGAAGGTTCCTCAAACACCAGCACCACTTCATATACAAATCAATGACTCCCAATTGCCTTAGTGCAGAGGAATACTTCAAAACAAAAAGGTCCTACTTTACCTGCCCCATTCAAAGGCCAGACTCATCATCAAAGGCACTTGATAACCTTAGTGTCCCAAAAGAGAAGAACAGCAAAAAATCCTGCCCTGATTACCATTACAAGTGGTTTGCCATTTAGTTCTCTAGCTCATTTTACAGTTGAAGAAACTGAGGCAAACAGGGTGTAGAGACTTGCCCAGCGTCATACAACTAGGAAGTGTCTGAATCCAGATTTGAACTCAGGTCTTCTTGACTCTAACACTCCATCCACTGTACCACCTAGTTGTCTTGATGAGGTTTGGGGTTGAGGGGTGCTCAAGACCCCAAAGTACCGACATGTTGGGTCCTGATGAATGAATTTGACTCAAGCCTTCTCAGTCAAGGACAAAGTTCATTAAGGATTTGCCATAATGGGTAGTCTTAAGAAATCTCACCATTTGTGACACTTGTTTTCACAAGCGGGCCAATTCAGTCTACAGAGCTAGATTGAATCTGAGGGCCCTTGTGGAGGCAAGATGAGACCTATATACAGAAAAACTGTGGGAGGCATCTAGGGGTGGTCAAGTAGCCTGGGGTGACTAGAGGAGGGGTTTATGGCAGACTGGAGTGACTGGGGTGAGGTCAGACTGCAGGGTGGGAAATAGCTGAAAGCTACCTAGAGATGACAGACAATAAAGGGCTAGGGTAACAGAGCTAGGGTTGATAGTATTTTGATCTGGATCAAGGGTGGGAAACAGCCAGAAGGCAATCCAGAAGTAGCCAGACAATAGAAGGCTAGGCTAGGCTATTTGGGCCCGAAAAGACAGATTAAGTGGGAAGATTCAACATGGGGTTCAAGGGGGTTCCCACAGTCTACACCTCATCAGTCCTACAATCCTGGGAGATAGGTACTATTAGAATCCCCATTTTATAGATGATGAAACTGACTCAGGCAGAGGTTAAGTGGTTTTGCTAATAAGTAATAGAGGCTAGATTTGAACTCAGATCTTCTTGACTCCAGGTCCAGTGTTATTCACTTTTACCACCTAGTTGCTTATGGAACTAACAGGCTCAGAAAAGGATAAATTGTGATTCATTATGGTGATGGTAGAACATTCATGGGTGTCTTTGTTAGTCTGGGGTCATGAGCTCATACACATCGTATGTCAGATTTGGGGAAATAAATGATAGTGAGTGGGAAGACATGCTGGGATACAGCCTAGAGATGCCTGGCTGAAGTCTACCAGCTGAGCTTATGGTTGATTTCTCTGTCCAATGGCAGAAACAGAGCATTGTCTTTTAGGTGGAGGACAGAGTCCTGGGCATCCTAAGGATTAAACTGACACTAGACAGAGAGCTCCACTAGAGAGAAGAGGGAAAATATGGATATAGGCTCAGGCAATTATGCTTTAAAACTATTTTGTTGAGAAATATGCCATAGGGTGAGAGTTTGGGGCATTGGGGGAATCAGGGATTTAGGAAAGCTTTCTGCCAGCAGAATCAAAACAAAAATATATGAAAAAAAAACCCCTCCAACTCCCTGAAGTTTCAAAGCCAAGTAAATTAGCAGTCCTCCGCATTTGCAAAGAACTTTGAGACAGGTGGTTTGAACTGCAAAACAGAGCAAAGAGACAACTTTGTTATTGAGCAAAATCAAGATAGACTTTGGCCACTGAATGAAAAGTGAAGAGTCACCGAGACTGTGGTGTTATTTTTAAAATTGAGGGCATTTTTTTTTGAACCAAGATGTTTCTAGGATCATAGATTTAGAGCTGGAGGAGATCTTAGAGGCCACTGAGTCCAAACTCCTTGTTTTACAGATGAGGAAACTGAGGCACAAATAGGCTAAGCTACTTGCCATGGGTTACATAGATAGTGAATATCAGAGGCAAGATTTGAACCTAGCTCTTCCCGACTCCACGTCCAATGTCCTATCCTCTGTGACTTTGGACAGATTCTGGCAATCATCTAGGCATAGGATCATAGATTTAGAGATTGCAGGGACCTCAAAAGCCATCTGGTCAAACCCCCTCTTTTTACAGATAAGAAAACTAAGATTTTTTTTTTAGTGAAATATAGGTATACTTTATTTCATGGTTTTTGACCCAAACCGAAGACCTCTAATAATCATTCTAATGCAAGATAAATCCCTTTACAATCTGCATTATTAAGCACCCTCTTTTATGTGCTATTCATAATAGGTTGCCAAAGAGAGCTATGAAAATCAGAAGGGACTTGACCAAGGTTATACAGGTAGCAAGTGGCACAGCTGGCACAGCCTTCTAAGGTTTCTTCCAGCTTTAACACAATATGGGGCTATGCTCGTCCTATTCAAACCTGTTTCAGTGAAGGAAATGTCGTAGATGTATTAAATTTCCTAAGGTTACCTCACCAGGCTCCTTACTCTTTCTGAGATTCTTTTGTTTTCCTTCCCACCCCTTAAAAACGTTTTAACAGAAAAACTTAAAAAAAACACACACACACAAAAAACCACAGGAATACCTGGTGCTTAGCACAATGACTGGCACATAATAGGTGCTTCACAAATATCTATTGATTGATTGATTTTCAGTGATTTCCTTGTTACATTCGGTTATAAGGAAGTAGAGTCAGATAAGTCCACTAAGACTGAGCCTACATGTTTCTTGCTGCACTTCGGTTCCTGATTCCTACCCCAATCATATGGCTATGCTATGTCCCATTGTTCCACTGTGGTGACCTTTGCCTGAATTTGGTGGCTACCTGCTGCCATACCCCTTGGTTTCTCTTCAAATCATGATTTGGTGAGCAATTAGGGATTGGTGGGGTAGAGGTGGAGAAAGTAGACCTAGACACTTAGCGGTGGCCCAGGTGGGTAAACTTTGAGATGTCTCTTGGGTTCACTAACTGTTCCTCTTCCTTTTCCAGCAGAACTGTTGCTATGACCAGAGTATCTGGAACACTCATTCGATTCCTCTCAAGGGGCTCCTCATTCTGTACTCATGTAGCCAGATTGGGTTCAGTCTTTCTCAAACTCTCTGGCTCCTTTCCACTCCTACCCTGAAGGCCCAGGGGGAATCACTTAAAGTTTATCCCATGTCTAGAGTCTCCTAAAAAAGGAGTATACAAGTACCCAATATACACTGTAGATTTGGTATAAGACAGCTATTTATTTCCTCCACAGAAAAGAAATGCTAAAAATACAAAAGACAAATGTGAATTGGCAAAATATTAAAACATGAAGCAATAGCTTAAAATGACATGCTTTGTTGGGAAATTGATAATTAAAATATCAAAGCATGAGACATTTTGTGAGACCACTGAATCAGCATTTTGCCTTCACCTCCAAGTCCATTGACTCTTGGCAAATCAGGACAGAAGTTGGTCTTATCCTCATGCTAACCATGGAGGAAATAGGAGACCCCAGAGGGCAGAATCATTCCTAATCTCTAATCAGAATCAGAATTTCAGGGGTAAAGGAGACTCAGTGGCCATCTTGTCCAACCCATCCATGAAAGAAATTCCCATTTTAACATAAATGGTTATCCAGTCTTCAGAGTGGAAAGTCTATCCTCATTAATTAATCAGCGATCTAGCATTTATTAAACACCTACTAGCCAGGCACTGTGCTAGGTGCTGTATGTACAAATACAAAGAATGAAATAATCCTTACTTGCCATGAGCTAATGGAGGACCCCACAAGTTTTTATAAAAATATATTCAACATAAAGACAAAATTAGTAAATACATATCCTCATATGTATCTATCATATTGTATATTATTATACACTGAAGGTTATACTGTATATATTTATCATGTATTATATATATTATATGTATGCATACAATGTCAAATGTATGCTTGCTTAAAAGGCTATTTTATGGATAACTCCCACAGTGCAAGAGCTCACATGGTGGTCAGAAAAAGAAATGCAAGGACACTCTCAAGGTCTCTCTTAAGAACTTTGGAATATATTGTGTGATATGGGAGACACTGGCACAGAGCCACTCAGCATGGTGTGCCCTCATCAGAGAAGGTGAGCAAAGCAGAATTGAAAACAGCTCAAAAGAAATGTGAGATGTGCAAATTTAGAGAATCGACCCCAAATGTTCACATGGACTATTTGTGCCTGACCTGTGTTAGAGCATTCTGAACTCGTGTTAGTCTAATTGGCCACAGTCAGATGCATTATAACTTGATTCTAATGCAGTGATGTCATTTTTGTCCTCTTCAGGAATGAAAGACAACAATCAACCATGCAATATATAATACATAATGATGTATTTTATATAGGTTTATATTATATAGGAATACACGCATACATACAAAGGTGTCTTGCTGAAGTTAAGTGAGGGACTTCCCTGGAACAGCTGAATTTTGCTACAAGGCACAGAATCCTATGAAATCTTTCCTGGTGATTACAAAAAGTCATTGGGACATTTATCAGAGTCCACTGGGGCTGGTACCAGCAATAATAGATTTGGAGCTGGAAGGGACCTCAGAAGTATTTAATCCAATGCCCCTCTTTTACAGATGAGGGACCAAGGCCCAAAGAGGTGAGTATGCCTGCCCAATAACACACAGGTAATGAGTAATAAGGATAGAATTCATAGCCAAGTGTTTAAGTCCCCATCTAGTACATTTTCCACAGTATCATACTGACTTGGTTAGCATTGACAAATCAAAAGACAATAGGCTCAATGAAGGAAAAGCATTTAAATGATTATGAGGTACCAAGCATTATTCTAAGGCCTGGGAATGCAAATATAAAAACAAGATAATTCCTACCCTTAAAGAGGCTACATTCTAGAAAGCGTAGACATCACATACAAGGGAGTGTTAACTAGGAAAGAGCATTTTGATTTTGGAAGTCATAGAGATAGTGAGTGGAGACGAAGATAAGTTAAATGACATGGCTTTTCTAAAAATAAGCAGAGATTTGATCTTGTTCTCAAAGCAAAAAGTAGAAAGGAGGTGGGCTACACATGCTGCAGAAACAAATGGCAAAATATTAATGATAAATTGGACATAGTCAGAAGGGATGAGAAGTCTGTGATCTGGGGTCTAGGGCTGGATATAGTGCATGGACCAAGTATGTTGGTACTGTCTGATTTACTGATCAGGACAAGACAGCACATCCTCAGGGTGGTAGTTCCAAAGATAAGAGGATTAAATCAATCAGGGCATAGTCTTAGAAGCAGATCCTTGGCAAGGAGATAGCTGTGGTGTGCAACACAAGTTTAGATCTAGACCTGAAAGGGGCCTTAGAGGTCATCTGGGTCAAGATCATCTCATTTTACAAAAGTGGACACTGGAGTCCAGAAAGATTAAGCAACTTGTCACACAGGTAAAAATCATAGGCAAGATGAGAACTGATGAGTTGAACATATTTTAGTATGTAAGCATGGGAAAACTCTGTGGACTGATTCTTTGTGACAGATCAAGATAAATTCGGACTTCGCGAAGACTCCTGGTGTGGCCTTCAGATTTTCACATACACTCCTCCCTGGTATCTCCTGATTAAGCTGCCAAGAACAGTCATAGATAGCTCTCCCATCTATGAATGTGTTAGTGGGACTTAGGCAATTTTTCTCCATCCCAGTACAAGGAACTTAATAAAATAAAAGCATTTTAGACTTCCTAGTTCATTGCCTCTCACAAGGAAGACATTATTCTTTGAATTTTGCTGGAGGGGAAACTGAGCCTAGGAAAGGGAAAGAAATTTCCAAGTAGGTAAAGGCAAAACCAGAATTTGAACTTTACCATTCTGGTCTGTCTCCCCAGCACCTCACAACAGCAGCTCATACAGTCCTGGGGAGGACAGCCTTGGAATGAGCCAGCTTCCTGAAGGGACATTCTTTAGAAGGAGCAGGAATGAGCTGAACGCCTACAGACGTCTCTCTTAGGATTCTTTGGAGCAGCGTGGCCTCTAGTGCAGCCCCATGACTCACAGCCCCTGGGATGTGGGGGTGCTGCTGCCCCCTTCTGCTTCAAACTTGGATGGCATTTGGGATCAGGACATGAGAGGGAGTAAAAAGTAGGATAGCCCCTGGCCACCCTCCTCATTTCTTAGAAGTTAGGTTTCGTTATTTCATGCATTTTAAACAAATCCCAGTTGCCTCTCTCCCAAGATCAGAATCAGAGGATTATAAATTTAGAATCGGAAAGGATCCTAGAGATTATTCAGTCTAACTCCCTTATTTTACAGTTGAAGAAACTGAGGCCAAGAGAAAGTGAAATGATGGGCCCAGAGTCACAAAGCTAATAAGTAGTAGTACAGGTGAATTTGAACTCAGGTCTTATCACTCTAAACCCAATGCTGAGTCTGTAATACCAGTAGTTTATGGAGAGTGTCATCATCCCTGGGGAGATCCAGTCCCTTTGTCACTCCTGAAGGGCATGTTAAAGGATGATATTGGGACAATGGGTCACTCTCATCCTTTCCAAGATAGCCAGTCTGTGGGTCTTAACCTTATAACATTTCCCCATTATTGCTCCAAACTCTCCGCCTTCCTCTCTCCTGGCACTGTGACTGTTGTAGGCCCCTCAGAGCTATTATAGTCTAGCCCATCCATAGCCAGGGCACCCCTAGAAGCCGCTGCTCAGGTTCTACTGGCAAAAGCCACTCATCACGACTACCGTAGGTTCCCCTCAAAGGCATGTACTGTAGACTTGGTGCTATTTTCCATACCAGTGAGTAAGAGCCCTCTGACCCAAACTTTTTCATTTTGGGTGAGACTATTGAGTTGAATACAATGAGTAAACACAGATGCTTGACATTGACCTCATGACATTATCTTTTCCCCCAAACCCACTCTTTTCCCTAAATTGCTCTATTTCTGATGAGGCTATCACTTTCCTTCCAGACATTCAAGCTCATAAACGTGGTATCATCCTCTCCTCTTCATTTACCCTGCATTTCCAAGTATTTACATAATCTTGTTATTTCTAACTCAACATTTTTGGCATATGTTTCCTTTCCACTCATATAGCCACTCCCAGGTCAGTCATCACATCTCACCAGGACTATTTCCATAGACTCCTAATTGGTCCAATCCAATCTATTCACAACACTACTACCAGGCCTGCTAAAATATAGAGCTGATCATGTCACCCACCAAACTCTTCCCTGCAATGAACTCCATTTACTCCCTTAGAATCCAATGTAAACTCCTCTATTTGACCTTTAAAGCCCTACACAGCCTGGCCCCAACCTACCTTAGAGTCTTATTATACAGGCATACCTCATTTTACTGTGTGTTTCTTTATTGTGCTTTGCAGATAGTGCATTTTTCACAAATGGAAGGTTTGTAACAATCCTGCCCTGAGCGAGCCTATTGGCCCCCATTTTTTTCAACAGCATGTGCTCCCATCATGTCTCTGTGTCACCTTTTGGAAATTCTTGAAATATTTCAATTTTTTTGTATTATGACATGAGTTACAGCGATCTGCGATCAGCGATCTTTGATGTTTCTATTGCTTTGGGGTGCCATGAACCATACCCATATAAGACAGCCAACTTAATTGATAAATGACAGTGTTCTGACTGCTCTACTACCAGCACTGTTCCCCATTTCTCTTCCTCTCCTCCAGCCTCCCTAGTTCCCAAGATACAACAATATTGAAATTAGACCAATTAATAACCCCACAGTGGCCTCTAAGTGTTCAAGTGAAAGGATGAGTCAATTCATAAGGCAAACTTCATTATTATCTAATTTTAAGAAATTGCTGGAGCCACTCCAACCTTCAGCAACCACCACCCTCATCAGTTAGCACCCATCAACACTGAGGCAAGACCCTCCACCAGCAAAAAGATTACAGCTTTCTGAAGGCTCAGGTGATGGTCACCATTTTTAGCATGAAATATTTTTTAATCAAGGTATGTACATTATTTTTTAGACATGATACTACACACCTAATAGACTATAACATAGTGTAAACAAAACTTTTATATACACCGGGAAACCAAAAAATTCATGTGACTTATTTTATTGTGATATTAGATTTATTGCTGTGGTCTGGACCCACAACATTACCAAGGTATGCCTGTACATTCCACTCCTTTAATCTCTCTACAACTGAGCCAAACTAGAATTTTGCTGGTCCTCCACACTCATACAAAAATGGCACAAAAATACCTAATCATGACTAGGAAGTTAAGGTATGACAGTGTTCATTAAGCAGAAATACAGAAAGAAAAGGGAATGGATTCAAACTGAAAACTTTCTATGGAGTTGAAATTGGAGGTAATTCATTTTTTCTGACTGTTTTTGCGTTGTGTATTGTTAGTATCTACACACAGAGAAGTGTGGCTCCTGTTGAAAAACTGTTACATTCACTAACTATTATGACCTAGTATTTGCTTGCTGGGTGGTTTATCTTTCAATGAGAAAAATATCTAAATAAAGAAATTCACCTGCTTGGCTAGCTATATTGATCAAATTAATTGAATAATTGATTATTTACAATATTGTTTACAGTCCTCCATCAATCAAACAAACATATTCAATCATGTTGCTCTCACAAATTATTAGACATTTAAATTAGTTAATAGTTAATATTAAATAGTAAATAGTAAATGTTTAAATTAGTAAATAAATTAGTTTAAAAATATTCGTTTCATCTTTACATCATCTTTTTTAATGTTAATTTTTGCCTATGATTTAAAATGCATAAAATATATAATGCACATAAATTATATACATGTAATGTGTAAATAAACAAATATGTATTTCTGGGAGCTGGATGCTTAAGAAGGGGTGACTTTTACAACAACTTCTTTGGGGAGAAGGGACTCACTACCAGGAGGATTCTGCAGCTGAAAGAACCAGCCTAGCCTGGTTTGCCATGTGATTTGGATATGTTTGACTTTAACTGTACTACAGATGTGAGATGAATGTGAAATTCAGTAGCCCTTCAAAGTACTTTCATCTTTTAGTCTAATCATCTAACCCTGACCCTAATGTTGTTTTGTATTGGGGCCTAACTCTAACCTTGTTTTCTATCAGACCTTTGATCCTCTTTTTTGAGTATTAAGTATGTGTGAATGTGTCCTCTTTTGTTTTAACAGGTTTTTTGTGTTGGAGGAAATAAATAGCTGTCCCGTTGTGGATATCTACAGCTATCATTTACAAAGCGCTTTAAGGTCTGCAGAGTATTTAATAATTATCGCATTTGAGCCTTACAACAAACTTGGGAGATAGGTACTTTTATTATTCCCATTTTATAGATAAGGAAACTGAAACAGAGATTAAGTGACTTGCCTGAGGTTACACATCAAGTGTCTGAGGGCAGATTTGAAAATCCTGAGTCCATGTCTAGTGGTCTATCCACTGTGCCATCTAGGTGCTAACAATTATTATTTTCTGTTTTGTACAGTGAACATCTTTTCAGACCCTGATAATCTCTTCTAGGGAAGACCATAGATTGAACCATACTAAACTTTGTTTAGGATATTTTCTCTAGAATTCTAGGGTAGGAGTATAATAACCAGAGAATGTGAGAAAAACAATTTCAGCCTCCCCCAAACTACTTAGTTTGGAGTCAGGGTTCCTCAGGACTGAACACAATTCCTTCTGAGTTGAGCACCTGGGCTCCCTGTTGAGAGAGGTATATGCTCTCCATTGTTGTTGTTTGTCTTTCGTTTTCGAAGAGGACCAATGACATCATGGGTGATATCTTGACTTATTCATTAATTGGATTTAGTGAAGCAGAGTTGCACAAAGTCATCAGCTTCACTCTCTTCCAAAGTCATGGAAGTCCAGTAGCAAAACAAAAACCAAAATGACTGGTGGTGATTGCCCAGGATGCAGTGGGTGACCTTGGTATCTTTGATGTCTGACAACATTCTAAATGCTCCACAGTACCTGCTTTTGCCACCTTCATGGCCATTGGAACAAATTATTCTCATCCACCCATTCCACTGGAAGAAGTCTTCACATGCTTGGGGCAGCAGCACAGTGTCTTAGAGAGACAGCATGATGTGAAGACCACTGTGGGTATAGAAAGAAAAACCTAGCTTTGAGTACTGTTGCTAAACCAACCTGTGTGATGCTTTGGAAAAAGTAGTGAATTTGTAGTCAAAGGACCTGGGTTTGAATCTTGGTTGTACCACTTACTACCTGTGTAATAATTGAAAGAACTAAAGAGCCAAGCTTGGCTTGCCATTAGGACACATGTGTTGTTACTGCATTACACATATGAGACGAATGTGAAATCCAGGGGTCCTACAAAGTACTTAGACAAGATTCATTTCCCTGGGCTTAAAAAGTCTCTATGTCCTCTTCTAGCTCTAAATCTATGATTCTATTAACATTCCCCTTTTGTGCATATTAGATAAGTCACCTTATCTTCCTGGTCCTCTGGTGTCCTTGGAGCTGAGGATAATAATAATAAAGGCTCCCAACTAAACCTCAAGGCTGTCATAAAGGACTTTCTAGATATAGAGCTAAAAGGTCTCTGAATTTAAATCCAACTTCCTTATTTTACTGAGAAGGAAACTGAGGAAAATGTCATTAAGTGACTTGCCCAAGGTCATACTTCTTCCTGAGATGAGATTCAAATGCAGGTCTTCTGATTCTATGCTCAGTGCCCTTCCCACCATGTCATGTTGCTTCTCTATGTAATCTATGTAGAAAAGCTTTTAAAGCTACAAAATGCAGTGCAACTGCCCAGATAATATTAGACCTTACACCTGGCCTCCAGCTCCCCTCCCCAAATCTGATCCACAAGGCAGAAATTTCCATGATCCAGAGAATAACTGTAGATGACAGAAGTGAGGGAAACTATTGCCAGGAATTTCTGATCTATAGAGAATCCCTTGGGGAAGTTCCTTTCCATCCCCACCCTAACCCATAATCAATTCCATTTTGATTATTCAAAGATCCATACATCCTGGCCCAAGAAAACAGGCCAATTTGTTTCCCCAAGGGCCTTGTAACTTAAAATGAGTAAAAGTTTAGAGCTAGACTCCCATCTTCTGTAGCTGCATCTGGTCTAGGGTGGGGGTTGTATTTTTCCTCCAGTGAAGCACCTGCAGAGTTCCCACAATGAAGGGACACTTATTCAGGCATAACCTGGCATTTCTGGAGCATCGACTTCCTGAGAGTGGTGAGCTCATTCCCTAGTGGCGGAAGGAAGATTGGCGTTTGTGTCTTTTCTCTCCAAAGATGGCTTCCCGGATCCTGACCTCATGGAACCTTTTTGGCTTCAGGGAAAGTGATGTCACTTACTGCAGCTGCTGTAGGCTGAAGGAGTCACCCTCTACTCTCAGCCTCCAGAGAGGACTTGGAGTTTGAAGCCAATGCATGTGGGCCTGGAAGACGGGAATTTCACACTAACATGGGAAAGGACCAGAGGAACAAGAAATTCAATACAGCCTAGTGAATAATAAGCATTAAGGACCGATAGATTTGGAATGTTGATGGTGGGTGCAGGAAGCTGGAAAATATACAGAATGTACTTATCTAGGGCAAGGTCTTTATTAGGACAATGTCTCCTCTTTGGCCCTGAAATCTCTTCTTTGGTCCCATCACCTACATAAGCTAAAATGAATCCTCCTTTAAAAAGGTTCAACAGCAGCTGGTTATCACTACTGGACTGGGTTAAACCAATATGGGTGGCTTTGGGGAGGAGATTAACCCAGTCCCAGATTCTAGTTTAGAATCCGACCATAGGAATTTGACCTGGAATGGAACCTAGAGGTCCTCTGGTCCAACTTCCTCATTTTATAGAGTGGGAAGGGCCCAGAGAGAAGGACCTAAAGCCAAGTAGAGAATAGGTATTAGAACCAGGACATGAGTCTGTAAGGTCCTTTATGAGCGTTCACCAGTGAATTAGCCTTTTCTCACTCCTGTTTAAGAGAAAGGGAAAAAAGAAGAGGGTGCAGCAGACAGAGTGCCAGGCCTGGAGTCAGGAAGACTCATCTTCCTGAGTTCAAATCCAGACTCAGACACTTACTAGCTGTGTGACCCTGGGCAAGTCACTGTTTGCCTCAGTTTCCTCATCTGTAAAAGGAGCTGGAGAAAGAAATGGCAAACCACTCCTGTATCTTTAGCAAGAAAACCCCAAATGGGGCCATGAAAACGTGGACACGACTGAACAATAAACAACAACAAACAACAAAGTAGTACAAAACTTAAAGAGGGAGGAAGGGGTTCCTAAGAATCCACATGGCCATTTCTCCATCCATCCATTCAACAATAATCAAAAGATATTTATTAAACATCTATTAGATGTGGGGAACTGCGCTGGGTGCTGAGGGTGATACAAAGGTAAATGAGGTTTCTTTCCTCAATTAAAAGCTCATAATCTAGTATGATATAATGAGTAGGAAGGGTATAGGATCTGGAGTCAGAGAGCTGGTTGGCTCCACCATTTACTAACTGGAATTTTAAGCAAGTCTCCTCACTCCTATGTGCCTCAGTTTCCTCATCTGCAAAATCAGGGACATGGAATCAATTTTTTTTGGAAATCCAGAATCCTAATTTAGGATTTCAAACAAGGCCTGATGATCCCTGATTCTTAGCACTCTTCCATAGATCCTGTTATTCAGTTGCTAGAAATTTGGCCCCTGAGTGAGGAAGGTTTAGGATCACCTCCGATACCATCTGTCTGTATGATCCTAGGTAATTTATGTAACTTCTCCTCTGAAAAAGCAGGTTGTTTCTAACTCAGAGATTTCTAAGGTCCCATCCAGCTCTGAATCTAAAATCTTGTGATCTTTAGCATTTTCATTTGGTCTTCAGAAAGAGGAGACAGAATAAGATGCTCAGCCTGGGTGAGGCATCGGCAATGGATGAAAAAGGCTGGTGATGGAACATAAACGCGTCAGATGAGAACTATGGCCCAGGAGATCCTCAGGGAAGTAAACCTCTTACAAAGACAATTTTTAGAGCATTTCCTCCAAGTAGTTACAGTGAAAAAGAAGCTTGTCTAGGAGATGAATCTCCCCTCTGATCCTGACTATCCTGACCAATTTAGTTAACTTCCCTGACCCTCAATTTCTTTCTTGTGTAAAACTTAGGGGTCAGTCTCTGAGATCTTTTCTAGATCAGATCTATGATCCTATGATACTTTTTTCTGCCTGGGGAGATTAAAACTGGTAGGAATATAGATTCAGGGCCAAAAGGGTTGGCCTCCTAGGGGTCATCATCAAGCCCAAACATCCTATTTTATTCTATTAAAAAATTTTTTTTGCCTTTTGTTCTAAGTCACAGACATTTACAGATATAACATGCACCCCTACTCTCACACAAAATGAGCCTTCTCTTCTAATAAGGAGAAACAATTAAACAAAACCAATCAACATAATGATTATGTCAGATAGTGTATGCAACATTTTGTACCCCTAGTCCCCACCTCTCAAAAGGTGTGAAATGCTTCTTTATCTCTTCACTTGGAACCAAGGTCAGTCATTAGAGATACTCAATCTTTAGCTTCTTTTCATGTATATTATTATAGTCTGTGTATGTGTGTAAACTCCTTATGTTACAGATGAGTGAACTGAGGCCCAGAGAGGATATGATTTTGCTTACAGGTAGGAGGTAGCAGACCTAGGATTCAAACTCAGCTCCTTTCACTCCAGAGAAAACAGTCTTTCTATCAAACCATATTGCTTTCAGGTCAGTAAGTGTGTTTCCATTTTTGTGTTGATCAATTTCAGTTTTTTTTTTGCTGTTATTTTATTTGTGGAGATCTTGGCTGTGTTTGAATGTTTGAGTGAATTTTGGGGCCTTTTTGCTGGTGAGTTATGGAAGAATTTTAAGTATGCCACATGTAAGGCTCTCTTTATAAAAAAACAACAAAAGAAAATCTACAAGGATTTAGCAATATCATGCAAAAGACCTTTAAAAGGTAGATGTGAATGTGAGAAATTTGTCTTTTCCTTGCATGTAGCATGTGATGAATAAATGTTTTTAAAGTTAATGAGTCAATGTCTAGAGCCAAAAGGCATTGATTTCAAAGATCCAAGGTCGGTATAAATTCTAGGAACATTCTCACTTTATGGATTTTCCTACTTTCCTGGTACCTTCTAACTCTAGAATATAAAAGTATGAAACATCAGATAATCATAACTTTAGATTTTATTGCATCAAGATATTATTGTTTACTTTCGATTTTCCTAAAGCTTGTCCTTGAACTTGGTCCCTGAGGGGAAAGATATGATTTTTTCCATCTTGTAGGAGGCAACATGGTACAGAGGGGATTGGTCACCAGAGAACTTCATCTCTGAGATGAAAAGATTGTCCTAGATGGTCTGTAAGGTATCTTTTTGAGGTAAATCTGTGATTCTGTGGTCTCAGTTAAAATCCCAGATTTATCACATATTGCCCCCATGAACTTGGGTAACTTACTTACTGAGGATGGGCCTCCATTTCCTTATTTATAAAATGAGGAGGTTAGTTTACATACTCTCTAAGGTTCCTTTGAGCTCGAAATGTAGTTTCTTATGGTTCATGTATAAGAAGGTGGGTATATCCTTTCCCAGGAAGATGTCTTGTTCTTTTGGAAACTGAGATATTCACTGTTAATATTGACTCAGGAAGATTTGGAGTATGGAAATACCAGAAAACTCATAATGTGGAGCTAACAACAAGATGGTAAAATGAGCCAGCTTTACTGAAGGGAGTACACTCATGAACATTTTTTCCCCCCAAGGACATGTTTTTTGTCCCTTTGTCTATGATCTCTCGTCCCTGATCATGTGCAAAGAGGTTCAGTCAAGAAAGGAAATTATCAGGAGTGGCCAAACAACAGGCAGACAAATCTCTGGGCAGTGCCACATTCTGGCTATGAATGTTACAACCAAGGTATTCTAGGCTGGTCACAAAGGAGTCACTGGAAATCCTCAGTATGTGCCCAGCATGTACACAATGTGAAACCCTCTTGCAACTCAGCCTCTTTTTAAAAGCCAAAATTTATACCCTTCAAAGGGGGGGGGGGCAGACATCCAAGCTTTCAGAGAGGAACACAGCCTGGGATAAGGATCTTGAGATGTTAGCACTGAAATCCTTCTGGAGGAAATAGAAGTGCTCACGTGGGACTCCAGTGCATCTCTGTTTGTTTGGCAGACAAAGCCCCAACACATCCATTGAGCAAGTCATTCATGGACTTTTAGTCCAACTGGGTCATGCTGGCCACCAGGGAAACTACCTGAGGTACAGCTGGCACTGCCCGACCTGGGACAACAGCCTTGGCAAAGACTGCCATAGGCTAGACTCTAAAGGACTTTGTGTTCCTCTTTCTTTCTTTGGTTTCAAAGCAAGATTGGTTCCTACTCGCTTTAGGCTGTGGCAGGCACAAAAACCTTTGGTTTGCTTCTAAATTGTTTTGGGATGTGGTTCTCTGAGGAAAGTGAGGGTTTTATCATTGCTAGCTAAGAGAAATCCACATTTCTGAGTCAAGACTGCTCTAGGCTCATCTCTAGCCTTCCTTGAAGTTCTGTTGTTTTGGGGTTGGGAGGGCGTACTTTGTAATGTGAGGGGATTTTTGTGTTCTAATAGAATCCATGTGGGCATAGAACAATCCAAGAAATACAATACAGTTGCCAAGACTACAAAGGTCAGGGGGAAAATTTTTGCTGATAAACTGAGAACAAACCTATAAATTGTACAGAAACAGCAAACGGCATGTTATTAAAACATCAACAGCGGACTGAAGTGGTTGGTGGATGGTGCGAAGTGTAATAGAGCAAACGTTTGCAAGAGCAGGAAATAGCGTGTTCTCGGCTCTCATCTTGGTAAGCCATTGGTCTCGCTGCTGTTATTGATTGCTCCTGGCTTTTTGCACCATCCTGTCTGGACCTGTGAGTTCATTGGCATAGGGAACCTGGAGGAAGTGGGGGGAATGCTCCTTTTGCCAATATAATTGTCTGGGGTACTGAGGGATTCAATTTGCTCATCAGGGTCACGGAGTCAGCATGTGTTAGAGGTAAACTCTGGTCTTCCTGGCAGCGAGCCTGGCCACTACACTATAACTCTCTGCATTGAGCTTTCTTTAGGCGGCAAGTTGGACTAATTCAAGTGTAATCACATCGTCCCTGAGAGCTAAGGTCAAGGGCATATAGTGGCAGCCACAGGCACAGTTCCCAGCATAAAACAGCTTCATTATTCCATTCTACCATGATATGGGAATGTATGAGATGGAGCCTTGTGTTAAAGAATGGGGAAGGGAGTGAGAATGGGGAGGAGTGTTTTTATTCTTCCCTATTTCTTCCCTTTGAGTTGACATTACCCACAATTCTGGAGCAGTTAGTTGGTACGGTAGCTAGAACACTAGAGTCAGGAAGAACTGAGTTCAAATGTAGCCTCAAACATTTACTAGCTGTATGTTCCTGAGGAAGTCACTTAACTTCTGTCT
>CM053624.1:151820999-151841676 GCA_028646595.1 Phalanger gymnotis | reverse complement strand
CTTTCTTTCTTTCTTTCTTTCTTTCTTTCTTTCTTTCTTTCTTTCTTTCTTTCTTTCTTTCTTTCTTTCTTTCTTTCTTTCTTTCTTTCTTTCTTTCTTTCTTTCTTTCTTTCTTTCTTTCTTTCTTTCTTTCTTTCTTTCTTTCTTTCTTTCTTTCTCATAGAAACTCCTTCCTCCAGTATAGATCACTTGCTCGAGAAATTGTGATTTTCCATGTTCACATAGCTAGTGTGTGTCAAAGATGGGACTTGGATCCAGATCTCTGTGACTCTGAGGACCTGGCTCTCTACCCATAACCCCAAGTTATCTCTTATTAAAGAAGATTGCTGTTCACTTGTTGACAGTGAGCTCTACTGAAAATAATCTCATTTGTCAAAATAGCCTCCCAGCCTTCATTGAAACCAAAAAAAAATTAAAATTCTTATTACCTATCATGGCTTTACCTATTGCCTTGATGGGTAATCTTTCAGGGAACAGGGTCAAGGTGACTTTTAGATCATTAGCCATGTGTAGGGAAAAGAATGTTGGACTAGAAGTGAGAACAATAGGGTTCTCCTCATTTTGCCAGTACATCACACTGTGTGTGTGACAAATCACTCCATTTTTTCTAAACTTCGATATCATCGTCAATAAAATGAAGGGGTTAGGCTAGAGGATGTCTAAGACACTCCACCCCCCCACCCCAGGCTGCTGTGGTGGACTATGGTTCTATAGTAAACACACACTGTGTGCCCAGCATTGTGATGATGGATAATAAATAAATGAATGAATGGAACGGTATTTGTCAAGAACTTTTACTATATACAAAGCAAATAGTAAAGAGTATATAGATAAAAGGAGTAAAAGACATATAACCAAGGTTGAGGAAGCTTAGCTAGAGAGACAGGACTTATGTACATACTACAAGAAGCCATGATTTCATTGATTTAGACATTCTTTCCACCAATGTAGCCCACAATTCTCCTATGCCATAATGGCTAGTCTTCACAAGCTGCTGAGGGTGAAAAATTTACCACCATATGTGTGTCCTGGTCATAAACCTCTCTGGTCATGGGGAAACTCATTTTCCAACAATAGTCATGAAGTCCACCATGACTGAAGTCTAATCCTCAAAGTTTGGTAGGACCAATCAGAGCTTGAGATTTTGTAATATCACCTAAGAAGCCAGGCACCTACTATGTTATGAATGAATCCTCCCAGAGGACTTTTGTGGAAAAGACATAGGTGACCCTGATTTCCAGCCAAGCCTGGATCATTTTGCGTTAGATTCTCCTAATTGGTGCAGAGAACGCTCATGTGACCTCAGTGTGCCTCTTTTGATGTGAGAGGTTAGAAGGGAGAGATAGTCTTCATCTTTCTTCGAGATAGTTACTCATGGTTCTATACTGTCTTTGGAGTTAGCTCCAGAGAGGAGAAAGAGGGAAGAAGAATTTATATAGTAGCTATTATGTGCCACACAACACGTTAAGTGTTTCATACAAGTAGTTTCTCCTTTGATCCTTCCGACAACCCTAAGAGGTAGGCGCATAAGCCTATTATCTTCATTTTACAAGGGAGGAAACTGAAGTGAACAGAAGTTAAGTGACTTATCCAAGTTCACACAGCTAGTACATATCTGAGGCTGGACTTGCACTCAAGTCTTTCTGATTCTAGGCCCAGTCCTTAATCCACTGTGCCTCCAACTGCCTCTAAACATCTTGCAGACATGAGTGAGTGCTCCTTAAGCAGGCATAAGATATTATGGCCAGCCTTCTCTACCCCAATCAAGAGAGTCTCATGCAAAATCCTCCAGGGTTGATAAGAAACCTGCTTACACATGAAATAGGTAGATGATAACATAAGGTCATGTGTAATAAGGAGCTACTGTGATTTGCAATATGAGTGTTGTAGGAATGGAAAACACACTATGCAACCCTTGTTGTTGTGAAGATTTCAAGGAGGAATCAGCCCAGCGAACCTAGGTTTGCACTCTGGGGAGGGATTTGACAGATGTGGCTGTTTGACTACAGGACAAAACACAAGATCATTGTTGGTGAAAGATAGATCAGTCAGTCAATATGTATTTATTAAACTCCTATTATGTGCCAGGCTAAGCACTGACTGAGAATTGGATATTAGCCTTCTGGAGGGCAATTAGGTTTGATTGATAGTTGGATTGGGAGTAATTTAGACCTGGGTTCAAATCCTGCCTCAGGCACTCACTGCCTGTGTGACCTTGGGTCAGTCACTTAATCTCAGGCTGTTTCCTTTTCTGTAAAATCAGGAAATTGGAACTGGTGATTTCTAAGTTCTCTTTTATGATCCTATGGTTATTCTGTTTTTCTTGACTCAAAACAATCAGGATCTTACAAGGCTTGGAAAAGAAGGTAGATAGTACCAAAATCACTTTGTGCCTATGAGTTTTTCCAGGAGTAAAGTGTTCGGATCTAATTCCCATTTACTCTTATTATCATGATGCACCTTAGGACAAATGAGATAATCCTGCATAACAGAATCACTTGAATTCTTTGAAAGAAAGGTAACATATCAATCAAAAATATCCTTAATTACATTTCCTCCCTCTTCCCCCCCCCAAGATTTATTGGAAACTGTCTTCATGAACACTGGCTATGGTTCTGGTTTCAGTCCCCAAAGGAAAAGGGTGGCATATCAGTTTAGCCTTCGACAAGATATAGCCTGACTGGAGTCGGGGTGGGAGAACTTCTAACTAGAATTTCCTTAAATCTTGCTACCTTTATTGCTGCAGACACATCTTGACTTGTTTCTGCTGGTCTCTGAGGTGTATACCAAGGTGAGTCATAGAGTGAAGCAGAGGGGATTTCAAGAGTAAACAGGACGAAGAAATTTCAGTTTGAAGAATCTGAAGAATCTTAGGTTTTAATCTGATACTTTAATTGTGGTATGATCTGAGGATGAATTGGTCGGGGAAGGGGTTTCAAAGAAAGGAATCAGTCATATGTCATCAATGGGGTGAATGTCTGCAAAAATTCTGCACTTTTACTACTAGTATTCCATGGAAAAGTGTCTTGGCACTACTCATTAATGTTCTTGGCATCATCTCACCAACCACTGATTTCAGTGAGATAAGAAAATATTTGTTTATGTTAGCATTTTGGATGGAAATAGGCCTTAAATGGGGAAAATGTCATTAAGTGGGGAAGACAGCGCTTGACATTCACAAAGCCAGGAAATGTTCAGGAGGATGCTATATTCTTGAGATCATGCAAAAGAACATTGGTTAAACTGGCCGTACTATTCAGATTGGGTAGCAAATTCTTCCCTGGTGAGCATGTATTTATTATTTGCAAATGTCCAAGAACAGGTAGAGCTTTAACGTGGGTATGATTTAGGGGGACTTTGGCCAAGTTGCCTTCATGTCTATATGGTAAATCCATGCATAATCTGACAATGATTGGCTGATCAAGGACTGTAGCACTGGTGGGTATCAGTGAATACTCTTGAGTTCCTGCTTTGGCAGATGTGAATAAAAACTCCTCATCATACATTTTGTGATGTTGCTTTTCGGATGAGAAAGATTTTGCATGCCTGGAATAAAGAAAAGTTCATAAAATAGTCACTTCACCGTTCAGGGCCTCTGTTTCCTAATCTGTAAAACGAGGAGATTAGATTAGCAGGGTACTAGGGTCTTTTCCAGTTCTGGCATTTTATGATTCTCTGCTTCTCATGGAGAAGTAGATATTTCTTCACCCTTTATTCACATTTGACCTCGAATCTCTCTACCCCCAAAAGTCTCTTGAAAATCATCATCATCATCATCATCATAATTGTCAACTACCAAAAAGTTATTTTATAAACCGTGCAATATTTACCTGTGTAATAGTCTGCGGAACCTTCAGAAGAACAGCAAGATAATGACCTATGCTAGGATTGTTTCTATCTGAGTCCTATGAGAACAAGGTGATAATAATCATTTTTAATAAATGTCATCGTAAAACGCCCATAATCTTCAGACTACATGGAAATTAAAACTGTCAAAATATAGAGATCTCACAGAATAAAGCAAAACCATGTGAGAACAGGACAAAACCTACATCTTCCTGGGGGTCCTTCCTGTCTGTTACTAGACTTCCCAAAGACAATGTTCCATAGTGGATGGACTTCTTTTCTTCAATTATAAAAGACAAACAAAAAAACCCAATCATTCTATTCCCTTGCACAACAGTCCTCCAAGCATTAAATAAAAAGACAGAAATAGCCTGTTTTGGATAATGTCAAAACTGTTTCTATTTGAATTGCATAGAATAAAAAGATGAGAACAAGAATAATATTACCTTATTAATATTTAGCACTTTTATATATATATGATCTATTACATTATAGTCTGTATATTATATATTATATGATCTATGTATTATAGAGAGAGACATTTAACACTTTAAGACTTGCAAAGTGCTTTGCCTCATTGATCTTCATAGCAACCCTGTGAGGTTGGGGTTATCACCCCTATTTTACAGATAATGAAGCTGAGGCCCAGAGAATAAAGTGACTTCTCCAGAGACATGAGAGCATGGGACTATCTGGGGGTGTTCTAAACCAGGTCCTCCGGACTTCAGATTCAGTGCTTGGCCCTCTCCATCTGCAGCATTAATCAGATAAAGTTGGGGACTAACACGGGAAAAATCCAACTCCTCTTCTCCCCCTTCTCAAGGACTCTTTTCTTCTTCAGATCCTTGAGCCAGCTTGGTGTGGAGTGGATTTGGAATTAGGAGGTCTAACTATGCAATACTGGGTTGTTACTCTCCCTCTCCGAGGCTTAGTGCCCTCATCCTCAAAACGCAAGAGCGGGACTAGCTGACCTTCTAGCTCTAATGAATGAATGAATTGAAAAAAAGAATTTATTAATAGTTAATAGATAGCATGGACGTAGGGCTTTAACACTTGCAAAGCATTTTACATATGTGAACTCATTTGGTCATCAGAATAACCCTGGGAGGTAGATGGTATTGTTATCTCCATTTTACAGCTGAGGAAACTGAGGAAGACAAGGGTTAAGTGACTTGCCCAGTGTCACACAGATAGTGTCTGAGGCAAGATTTGAACCCAAGCCTTCCTGACTCCAGGTCTTATACTCTCTCTACTTGCCACCTGGCCGCCTCAGACTTCTTAAGACATGGTATATGCTAAGTTCTGGGGATACAAATAGAAATAGAGACAGTTGTTACTTTTAAAGAACTCCCATTTTAACCCCCTTCCTTGGGTTCACTGCCATAGATAAACTTTCCCACCCTCAGCAGCCTGTCTGTACTTCGAAATCTCAGCAGGTTACCTGGGGCACTGAGAGGTTAAGCCTCTTGCCCAGGGTTTCACAGCAAGTATGTTTCCTAGGCAAGACTCAAATCCAGGTTTTCCTGACCTGGAACCTGATCCTCTCTTCACTCTCCCATGATGTCTCTCAATGCATTCATGCCAAAGAAGAGAAGATGGAAGATTGTTATTCCTTCCTAAGGGGATTCATATTTCAGTAAGGCATCAAGGCCTTCCTCTAAAGGACTAAAACCCCTGTGGTAGAATTTTAGGCAGAACCAAAGGATTGGGAGGATTTATATGGAGAGAATCAGACCTCCTGGATGTAGTTTTTCCTGAAGTACTCGAAATCACAACATGTAGGCCATTGTAAAGGCGCTCTTGGTCTCGGCTGTCTGTTGGGGGATTCATGGCCTGCCCTCATCCTACGTGGTTTCAATTTTTCTCCTTGTTAGATCACTAAACTTTCTTTCCAAATACCCCGTGGAAGAATTGGTTAAAGTTAGCTAAAGACCCAACATATATTTTCTCTGTTTCAGATGTTCCCTTGGCTATGAAGCCTGACTAAAAGAAACTTTATTGTTACTCCTTTCACTCTCAAGGTCACTCTGAAGAACTTTGGAATCGATTATGTGATGTGGGAGATGCTGGCAAAGGACCACCTACCATGGAGCGCTCGCATTAAAGAAGGCGCAGTGATCTATGAGTGAGGCAGAATTGCCGTAGCTCAAAAGAAATGTGAGCTGTGCAAATTTAGGCGTCTCCTCTCCAAATGATCATGTGGGCTATTTGTGCCTGATGTGTGGTAGAACCTACCGAGCTTGTATTGGTCTGATCAGCCACAGTCCGACACATTGTGCCTCGACCCCAACGTAGTGATGTCATTTTGATCCTCTTCAAGAACAAAGGACAACCAACCAACCAACCAATCCTGATGATTTGAGGGTGGGGAGGGATGTTGCCTGCCAAGATTCAGGACCTCTGTGTGGCCAGATGTCTGACTGTTTACAGGACTTTTCTATTCTTTTTTCTACAGTCAAGAAGATTTTGATAGTTTAAAATCATAGTACTTTACCTTGTTACTGAGGCTATTGCTAATAACTTCATTCTGATTTATGTCTTTAGAAAAGAAGGGAAGCATTAATGCAGATGATGCAAAACGTCAGTTGTTTAGTTATGTTTGATTCTGCGGGATCCTATTTGGGGTTTTCTTGGCAAAGATACTGGAGTGGTTTGCCATTTCCTTCTCCAGCTCACTTTGCAAATGATGAAACTGAGGCAAGCGGGGTTAAGTGACTTGCCCAGGGTTAAGTGACAGCTAGTAAGAGTCTGAGGCCAGATTTGAACTCAGGAAGATGAGTCTTCCTGATTTCAGGCCCAATATTCTATCCACTGCACTACCTAACTGCCCTACAAAGAATTCGATCCTGTCCCAAATGCCAGTCCAAGTCCAAATACATACACAGAGAAATAGAAACACACACACACACACACACACACACACACACGTGCATGTACATGCACTTACATAAATTTTTGTATCAGACCTGTGATTTCATTTGTATGGAGAACTCTCAACATGGAGACTCCTTCAATCAATGGGGTTTGGTACCTACTGGACAACTTATAGTCTTAGAGATTTGCCTGGGGCACTGAGAGGTTACGAGTCTTGTCCAAAGTCACACAGACTATGCGTCACAGGCACCTAGGTCCATGTGACCTTGGGAAAGTCACTTACCCTGGGTTTCTCTGACTCTAGGACTCTCTCCTCTATGTACCACGAGCAGCTTCTCTCACACACAGTAGAACACAATGCAAATTCTGGGTATACTCATTTACTTAACCTCTACTCTTTTTATTTTTATTTATTTATTTATTTATTTTGCAGGGGGGAATTCAGGGCAATTGGGGTTATGCGACTTGCATGAGGTCACACAGCTAGTAAGTGTGTCATGTGTCTGAGGCCGGATTTGAACTCAGGAACTCAGGCCGGTGCTCTACTCACTGTGCCACCTAGCTGCCCCTCAACCTCTACTCTTAAAGTGCTGCATATGATATTGAAAAGAGATGGCTAGGATCACCCAGCCAATATGTACCAGAGGCAGCCATAATGTTTCTCTCCTACACAATAGAACACAATGCATACCCTCTTACTCAACTCCATGTCATAATTAGTTATTCTTCAGGTTAGAATGAACTTTCTGTTACTAATAAGTGCATAGTCATCGTATACAAATTTCAATTACTCTAATATGTCAATCACATGCTCTTATTCCTATGCTTGGTACAAAAACCTCCTAACAATATCTTCTACTGCTTCAAAACAAGCTAGAGATGGTTATGTGGGAAGCCCTGGAAAATAGAGAAATTGGCTTCAATCTCTGCCCTCTCTTTGCTGACGTGTTCAGCTACATGAAATTGTTCCATAGGTGAAGTTTTGATGCAAGGTTTGGAAAAAGCATAGAATGTAAGAATCACTTTGCCAAAATTTCTTAGAATTGGAGAGGTCTGGTATATAAAGTTGTTTTGTTTTTGTTTGTAAAGACACGGATCCCTGTGGGTGAGTCAAGTCAAGCCAAACCAACAAACATTCATTAAATATCTACTGTGTTCCTTGGTGGGGGGGCGGGGCATCTAGGTAGTGCAATGGCTAGAATGCCATGCCTGGAGTCAAGAAGACTCATCTCAGATGCTTCCTAGCTGTGTGACCCTGGGCAACCCTGTTTGCCTCAGTTCTCTTATCTGTAAAATGAGCTGGAGAAGGAAATGGCAAACCACTCCAGCATCTGCCAAGAAAACCCCAAATGGGGTCATGAAGAGTCAGATACGATGAAAATGACTGAGTAACAAGTGTGTTTTGCATTGCTGAGTGCTAGCAATACGTGGAAAAGCAAAAACCTAGTCTCTGTCCTCAAGAAACTCATATTCGAATGGAGGAGATGATGTTCAAAGACTCTTTTGTACAAATGAGCTATGGGTAGGGTAAACTGGAGGCAGTCTCAGAGGGTAGGCACTAGTATTGAGGAGGTTTGGGAAAAGCCCCCTGTAAAAGGCACAACCTGAGCTGAGACTTGAAGGAAGTCAACGATACCAGGAGGCAGACATGAGAAGGGAAGAATCCAGAAAAGGGGAGCAGTTTGTATAAATACAGGGAGTCAAAAGATGGGAGTGACCTGTGAGAGAAATGGAAGGAAGGCTGGTGTCACTAGATCCTGGAGTATGTGGAGGGAGGGAGGTCTAAGAAGCCTGGAAGGTAGAAATGAGCCTGGTTGTGAAAGGCTTTTTAAAAGCCGAACAGAGAATTCTTTTTTAATGTAATCACATAGATAATACAGGTAAAGATGATTAACTTGTGATATTTTCCATCATTACAATGATCTAGTTTCAGCTTTGTAGATCAGATGGGGCTTGGGCCAATCTGTTGTTTAATGCAATCAACTCTCAATTATCCACCCTAATGGAATTGATGGTGGTGGTGGAGTGGGGGTTGGCCTAAATAATCCTGGGCCCCTTTGTATTTGGCATTGGAATGTATTGTATGGTCCTTGTGGCAAATTTTCCTTCCTGCTTATATTCTACTTTGCCTTATACAGCCAGAACAATTTTACTTTCTCCATGTATTTGCCAGCTGATGACAGGGGTTGAAGCAGAACTGGCAATGATAAGAGGAAGCCAACTCATTTTTAATTCCCACCAACATTCTATTGAGGGTAACATAAAAATTGAGAATTTCTTCTATTTACTGAATGACTAAGAAACAGATTGACATGGTGAACTGAGGGCCAGGCTTGAAGTCAGAAAGAAAGACCAGGATTCAAATCGTACCTCTGACACTTAATGGCCACATCACCATAAGTGAGTCACTTAACTTTTAACTTTTACTTACTTTAACTTTTAACTTTAACTTTTATTTCCCCACCAGGCTACTCTCTAAGACTCTAAGTTATAGAGGAGCTTTTGATATGCATTAGTGGGGAGAGTTTCCATTCCTGAAGTCCCATACTCCAATAAAATCACAAATCTAGACCAAAGAAAAGAAACACTGAGTATCCACCAAATATTATATCCTATCTAGATTATAACCCTGGCAAACAGAGGTTGGATGGCCCAATAGGGATTCCTCTCTGGTACAAGTTGGATCAGATGATTTCTGAGATCTCTCCCAACCTTAAAATCTAGGATTCTGTGGTTCCTACTCTCCAGTAGCTTAAATGCCAAGGTAATATGACCCAGCTGTCATGAACACTGAGGACAGAGAGGCTGGTTGGCACCTGGCTTTCTTTCCATAAAAATCATGGCGATGACTGGAAGTCAACAATTTCCAATCCTAGACTATTCCTCTGTACTTCATGTTTTGGGGGCCAGACCTGCAAGAAATCCTATGAGTCAGCCTGAGGAATCTGTCTCATGTGGGACCAATGTCTTTCTCCTCATCACTGCTTTTTCCCCCCCTTTTTTTAGTGTTTATTAGGCTGTCAGCTGGGTTGTCAAAGTTATTTCCCCCCATGTTACTTATCTAGTGTTGTTACATGACCCTCAGACTTGGATTAAGTTCCGTTCTGTTGCATCATGATGACTCATTCTTTTTTTTTTGTTTGTTTGTTTTTTGAAAAAAAAAAGTCTCTTGCAGAAAGCAAGTCTGAATTGGCTTGGATGCCCCTTGTATTGAACTTAGCAGATGATGTTACTCACATTAATGGTCTGTTTGTGGGTGGGTATTTAGCTCACGAGTGTTTTGAGGAAGGGATGGCTAAATTGTAGGTCTTGGATCTGGAAGGCACCCAAAGGATCATCTAATCCAACCCTACATTTTACACGAGGAAAAGGAGGCCCTAAGAAATAATGTATCTTATTAATGTCACAAAATTCAATTTCATCCAACAAGTGTTTGTCAAGATCCTATTCTGTGCAACCAGCAGCTAGGTGGTTCAGTGGTTAGAGTGCCAAGTCTGGAGTCAGGAAGACTCATCTTCCTGAATTCAAATTCTGTTTCAGACTCTTACTGGCTATGTGACCCTAGGCAAGTCACTTAACCCTGTTTGCCTCGTTTTCTTCATCTGTCAAATGAACTGGAGAAGGAAATGGCAAACTACTCCAGTATCTTTGTCAAGAAAACCCCAAGTAGGGTCATGAAGAGTCAGACATGGCTGAAAAGCTACTGAATACTATAGACAAGGGACACACCCCTTCCCTCTAGGAGTTTACCTTCTCAGGGGGCATATGACATGTACATGGGTAAGTACATATTAATGAATGTGAAGCAGAGAAAAAATACTATAGGCTTGTGGTGGATTGGGACAGGCTTCCTGTAGGAGGTACCTCAGTCGAGACTTTAAGGGAATAGGGAGCAGACACAGGATAAGACATCAGGCCCCCTGATTGCAAAGCCAGACATCATTCTACTTGTCCATATTGTCTTTATGGTTTGAAATAAACTGTTTCTTAAAGCTAATCCCAATGCTAGATCTTATCTCTGCACCAGTTTTATATCTTGAGCCCATAGGTCAGCAACTTATCCAATAGAATTCCACTGGAATTCCCCTTAACTCATACAGTGGCTTAAGGCTATCCTGACATTCCTTTTAGTAATGGTGCCTGAGTCTTTCACCCATTTCAGTATTTGCAAAAGTATTTCAAGCTGAACAAAGAGAAAAGGAATGTAGGAGGGCCATTCCCTGGGTCTTTTGGGGACAGCAGAGTCATGCTTCCATCTGAGGAAATGGGAACAAAATCCAGGGCTCCTGTCTCAGAATGGTGGGTATCTTTGGCACTGCTGCAGCATCAAAGGCCTCTAGCCAAGGGTGGAACTGGAACTGGAAGAGATTCTTGGAGGTCATCTACTCCAACCTCCTTATTTTGTAGACTGGGACACTGAGGCCCAGAGGGATTATTTGGATGACTCAGAGTAATAAGGTGTGATTGGATACAGGAAGAAACGGAAGACATTTTAGCTGATCTACTGCAGTTACAAGGCACAGTGGATAAAGTGTTAGGCCAAGGAATACCTGGAATACCTGGGTTAAAATTTGGCCTCAGACATTTACTAGCTGTGTGACCCTGGGTAAGTCACTTAACCCTGTTTGCCTCAATTTTCTCATCTGTAAAATGAGGTGGAGAAGAAATGGCAAACCACTCTAGTATCTTTGCCAAGAAAATTGCAAATAAAATCACAAAGAATCTGATAGGACTGAAATGACTTAACAATAACCACTGCCTTTGAAAAATCACTTTGAATGTGAGAGGTACTATAGGACTGAAGAATGTTATCTTTCTTTTCTTTTTTTAAACTTATTTTAGTTTTCAACATTCATTTCCACAAGATTTTTAGTTACAAATTTTCTCTCCATCTCTATCCTCCCCTCCCACCCCAAGGTGGCATGCATTCTAATTGCCTCTTTCCCCACTCTGCCCTCCCTTCTATCACCCTACTACCCCCACCATTATCCTTTTCCCTCTTGCTTCCCTGTGGGGCCAGATAGATTTCTATACCCCATTGTGTGTGTATCTGATTTCCCAGTTCCATGTAAAAAAAACTATTTTTAACATTTGTTTTTAGAACTTTGAGTTCCAAATTCCCTCCCTTCTTCCCTCCACACCCACCCTTCTTGAGAAGGCAAGCAATTCAATATAGGTTATACGTGTGTAGTTATGCAAAACACTTCCTTAATTGTCATGTTATGAAAGACTGATTACATTTCCCTTCATCCTATCCTGTCCTCTTTTATTCAATTTTCTCCTTTGACCCTGTCCCTTTTTAAAAGTGTTTGCTTTTAACTACTCCCCTCCCCCAATCTGCCCTCCTCTCTATCATCCCCCTTCCCTCTTATCCTCTTCCCCCCTACTTTCCTGTAGGGTAAGATACCCACTTGAATGTGTATATTATTCCCTCTTTAAGCTAAATTCTATGAGAGTAAGGCTCACTCATTCCTTTTCACCTACCCCCTCTTCCCTTCCATTATAACAGCTTTTTCTTGCCACTTTTATGTGAGATAATTTGCCTCATTCTATTTCCCCCTTTCTCCTTCTCCCAATATATTCCTCTATCACCCACCACTTAATTTAATTTTTTTAGATATCATCCTTTCATATTCACCTCACCTGGTGCCCTCTATCTCTATATCTATCTATCTATATCTATATCTATATCTATATCTATATCTATATCTATATCTATATCTATATCTATATCTATATCTATATCTATATCTATATCTATATCTATATCTATATCTATATCTATATCTATATCTATATCTATGAATATTCCCTTCAACTACCCTAATACTGAGAAAGGTCTCATGAGTTACAAATATCATCTTTTTATGTAGGAGTGTAAACAGTTCAACTTTAGTAAGTCTCATCATTTTTCTTTCCTGTTTGCCTTTTCATCTCTCTCTTGATTCTTGTATTTGAAAGTCAGATTTTCTATTCAGCTCTGGTCTTTTCATCAAGAATGTTTGAAAGTCCCCTATTTCATTGAAAATCCATTTTTTGCCTAGAAGTATAATACTCAGTTTTGCTGGGTAGGTGATTCTTGGTTTTAATCTCAGCTCCCTTGAGATCTGGAATATCATATTCCAAGCCCTTTGATCTCTTAGATGTAGAAGCTGCTAGATCTTGTATTATGTTTCCACAATACTTGAATTGTTTCTTTCTGGCTGCTTGCAATATTTTCTCCTTGACTTGGGAACTCTGGAATTTGGCCATAATATTCCTAGGAGTTTTCCTTTTGGGATCTTTTTTCAAGAGGCAATCAGTATATTCTTTCGATTTCTATTTTACCCTCTGCTTCTAGAATATCAGGGCAGTTTTCCTCGAAAATTTCTTGAAAGATGATATCTAGGCTCATTTTTTAATCATGGCTTTCAGGTAGTCCAATAATTCTTAAATTATCTCTCCTGGATTTATTCTCCAGGTCAGTTGTTTTTCCAATGAGATATTTCACATTGTCTTCCATTTTTTCATTCTTTTGGTTCTGTTTTATAATCTCTTGATTTCTCATAAAGTCACTAGCTTCCACTTACTCCATTCTAATTTATAAGGCATCATTTTCTTCAAGGATCTTTTGGACTTCCTTTTCCATTGTGGCTAATCATGCCTTTTAAGGCATTCTTTTCCTCATTGGCTTTTTGGAGCTCTTTTACCATTTGGGTTAACCTATTTTTTCAGGTGTTATTTTCTTCAGTATTTTTTTCGATCTCCTATAGCAAGCTGTTGACTCATTTTTTCATGATTTTCTTGCATCACTCTCATTTCTCTTCCCAATTTTTCCTCTACTTCTCTTACTTGATTTTCCAAATTCCTTTTGAGCTCTTCCATGGCCTGAGACCAATTCACATTTTTCTTGGAGGCTTTGGTGTAGGATCTTTGACTCTGTTAACTTCTTCTGGCTGTATGTTTTGATCTTTTTGTCACCATAGTCTGAGGTTTTTAATTCTGTCTGCTCATTTTCCCAGCCAATTATTTGACTTATGAGCTCTTTTTCAGGGTATGACTGCTTTCAGAGTGGAGAGTGCTCTGTCCCAAGCTTCAGGGGTTTTGTGCTGCTATTTTTAGAGCTACTTCTAGGCATCTGTAAATTTTCAGTTCTTCCGAGCTGGTATGATCCAATGAGAGGTGTTTACTCCTTTCCTGGCCAGTGTTCTGGTCTGTGAGTAATCTCAAGCACTCCTTTCTGCCATGTAACTACCAGAGGGACTCCCTCTTAACAGCTACCACAAGCTGTGCCACACCAGCACTCCTCTTCCACCAAGGACTGGGACTGTGACCCAGATCCAAGCAGAGCAAAGCAAGAGAATCCTGCCTCGGTGCCAGCAAAGAGATACCTGCACTCTTGCTCTGATCAGCTGCTTGATTCCCCCTACCATTTGTAGTCCTGGAGCACTGGAGGCAGCCGCTGTGCTACCACTGCCGCTTGCTGCTGCTACTGCAGCCACTTCCTCAGTCTTGGTACTGGGGCCAGACCACACCCTTCTCTCACCCAGGTGCAACAGTTTTCCCACTGACCTGCTACGCTGTCATTGGCATTTGTGGGTTGAGAAGTCTGGAAACCCCCACAGCTCTGTGATTTAGGGCCCCAAGGCCTGCTCCACCCCTTCTGCTACAGCCTGGTCTGTCCTGGCACAGCCCACACTGGGCTGCACTCCACTCCCAGCACAGTGTGATAGATCCTTCTCAGCGACTATCCAGGCCATCTTGGTTTGGAGACTTATTTCACTCTGTCATTTCATGAGTTCTATAGCTCTAGAAATTGTTTAGAGTCATTTTTTATAAATGTTTGGAGGGATTTGGGGGAGAGCTCAAGGAAATCTCTGTTTTCACTCTGCCATCTTGGCTCTGCCTGTTATCTTTATTTTCAAAAAAGAAAATATAAGAAAAAAGAACGAGGTCTTTAAACTATAGTTTTGTGAGCTTGCATTTAATTCCTGATAAAATTCTGGAATGTACTACTAAAGTGATGGCTAATGAACATCTAGAAAAAGAAACAATGATCATATCAAGGCAGCTTGGCTTTATCAAAAATAGGTTTTGCCAGACTGATCATCTTTTTTTTTTGTGACAGGACCATTCGATACATCAGGAGATTTTGTTTGTATAGTTTGTATATATATATATATATATTATATTATGTTATATTTATTTGTATTGTATAGATATTAACAGTTTTATATTGTTATAATATTGTATAGATATTAATATAATATATAATTAATATAAAGTAATATAAAAGTTGTAATATTGTATAGATATTAACAGTCTCTCATGTAATTTTTATGGAAAATTGGGCTAGACAATAGTATAATTAGGTCAGTTCAGAACTGCTTGCATATCCGGACATGAAAAAGCATTCATTAATAGCTTCATGTCAGTTTGGAAGGACATCTCCAATGTGTGGTTTTCTCTCCACTATTTAACATGTTCATCAATATCTTGAATGAAGGTATAGATGTCATGGTTATGAAAATTGTAGATAATGTAAAGTTGAGAGGTCTAGCAAATAGGCTGCATTACAGTCAAGATTCAAAAACTTCTCAAAAGAAGGGAAGAAGAATTTATTAAGCACCTACTGTGTCCCAGATACAGGGCTAAACACTTTGCAAATAGTATCTTTTTTGATCCTCGCAGCAACCCTGGAAGGGAGGAGCTGTTATTATCCCCATCTTATAGATGAGGGAACTTAGGCAGACCAAGGTTAAGTGATTTGCCCAAGGTTACATAGCTAGTAAGTGTCTGAGGCCAGATTTGAACCCAGGCCAGTTAGTCAGTTAATAGAGATTTATTAAATTCTTATTATGTGCCAGGCACTGTGGTAAGCACTGGGATTAAAAAAGAAATCACTGCCCTCAAGAAACTTACAACCTAATGGGGAAAGGAAATGAACACAAGGAAGCTTAAAGGTGGTAGTGGTGATGGTGGTGTGTACTGGGCTAGGGAAGGGAGAAGAATGGAGCCAGCACAGGGCATGATTGAAAAATCCAAAGGAATGCAGCCATGTGGGAAATTAAGAAATGGATGACTCGATTGCCTTCCTTAAATAGAGGTTCCAGGAGGGACCCTCCATTTCTACCTTCTCACTGCAGAGGTAGGGGCTCCAGGGGCAGGAGATAGTGATGAGAAGTGAATTCCAGGGTGAAGTGATCTTACAGGATGATGGAGTTCCTGGGGTGTGATGATAAATTACAAAGGAGTGCATCTGGGTGGGAAATGAAGCATTGTCAGCTTGGGCAACGTCTTTAAATGTCTTAAAGGTCTTCCTATTTCCAGGCCCAACGTCCCGCCCACTACACCCTCTAGCTGGCTTCTTGACAGGCTAGAATATTGGTCTAATTCTAATAAAGTGAAATTTAATTTGGAAAAATGTAAAGTTTCACACCTGGGTTTAGAAGATCAGTATAAAAAAGTGCAAATGAGGAGGTGGGACAGGACAAGGAAACAATTCGCAGGACAAAGATATGGAGATTTTAGTGTCAACATGTCAGCATTGTACCATGCCAACCAAGGAAGGGTAGAAGGCAGGTCCTCCCTGAGGGCGGGATGTGTCCCTTGCTCACAGTAGGATCTTAATAAATGCTCCTTGAATGGAGGTGAATTTTGTGACATAAATAAGTCACATTATCTCTTAAGGCCTCCGTTGCCTGACATGTGAAATGAAGGATTGGATTAGATGTTCCTTTGGGTACCTTTCCTGTGATTTAGCCATCCCTTCCTCAAAATGCACTTGAGCTAAATCCCCACCCACGAGAAGACCATTAATACGATTAACATCATCTGCTAAGGCCTAGACTAAGTAAAGCTTAATGCTGTTAGCCTTATGGTACTGCTGCGTTCTGATCTGGCCAGGCCTCGTGTGGAGTGTTATGCTGAGTTTGTGGCGGTGAATTTTTAGGGAGGATATGAATAATCTGGAAATCATCCAGCCGACAGCTTTAGTGAAGGGCTTGGAGTTCATACCATATGAGAATTAGTTAAAGGAACTGGTATATTTAGACTAGGAAGGAAAAGACAGGGATGAGTATTGGACATAACGTTGTTCAGTCATGTCTGACTCTTTGTAACCTCATTTGGGGTTTTCTTGGGAAAGATATGGGGATGGTTTGCCATTTCCTTCTCCAGCTCATTTTGCAGATGGGGAAACTGAGGTAAAGTTAAGTGACTTGCCCAGGGTCACATAGCTGGGAAATATCTGAGGCCAGATGTGAACTCAGGAAGATGAGTATTCCTGACTCCAGGCCTGGCACTCTTATCCACTATGCCACCTAGATGCCCATTGGACATAATGGCTTTCTTCAAATATTTGAAGGCCCATCACATGAAAGGCAGGCAGGCAGGCAGGCAATAAGCATTTATTAAGAACTTATTATGTACTGTTAACTGTGCCAAGCACTGGGGAATACAAATTAAAAAAAAACAGTGCCTCCCCTCAAGAAGCTTACATTCTAATGGAGGAAGAAAAAAGAAAAAGGAAGAGATAATGATGTTGTTCTACTTGACTCTAGGTTGGCAGAACCAGGAGAAATGGGTGGAGGTTGCCAAGAAACAAATTTAATTGTATGCTTAGAAATACTTTCTAATAATTAGAGCTAACCAAATGTGGAATTGGTATTGGACTCCTTTTTCACTGGAGTTCAGTGACCACTTATCAAGTATATTGTAGAAGTCATTTTTATGTATGTATGGGCTGGACTAGGTAACCTCAGGGGGCCGTCCAATCCCGAAATTGTCATTCTGTCACCTGATTCCTGATGCAGGACTCTTTCCCCTGTGCCTGTGTGATGTCTTTCCACATTACTTTACCTAAGAGAGCATCACTGAGTGGGGATCATTCCTGAGCACTGGTGGTAATAAGAGTATAACATAGGCAGGTCTTCCATTTGCTAGGTGCTGCTGTGGATAGAGCTCCAGGCCTGGAATCAGGAGGACTGGAGTTCAGATTTGACCTGAGATACTTACTAGCTGTGTGACCCTGGGAAAGTCACTTAACTTCTGCTTGCCTCAGTGTCCCCATCTCCAAAATGGGAATCACGATAACATCCGCCTCCCAGAGTTGTTATGAGAATCGAATTAATAATTGTAAAATGCTTAGCACAACACCTGGCACATAGTAAGTGCTATGTAAATGTTAACTATTATTGTTATCTAGAAATCTATATAATCTGTTCCATAAAAATGTAGCTTTATCTTCGTGTGCCAGAGGTCAAGTGCATTAGTTCTCTTTATAGGCTGAAAGCACCCCAAACTTGCCCTAATTCCCCTTATGATTTATCAGGCATTCATTTAACTTTTTACTCTTTTCCATGATCTCTGGTCCACAGTGCTATCAATATCAATTTATGTAAATATCCAACCCAGTCAATTTCATTTCCCGTTGAGAGTCTCGGGGCTCAGGCTGACCAGAAGAAGAAAGGGATTGGAAATCTGGGTAGTCTTGGCAGCCTCCTTTTTGACCCGAGTGAAGGCCAAATTTTATAAGAATTAAAAGGAAAAGCAACTCCCAGGTCAAGTGTCTGGATACTCTGGTGGGAAGATGTAGAACGCCACGTCGAATGCTTTCTGTCTTCAATTAGTCTGACGGGGGGATTGGACAATATAATGTCTGAGATTATTTGAAGATCACCATTTTGGGGGTGATGTGCCTTGTGTGGAATGATTCAGAACACAGATGGAGAGTGGACCAATATCACATTTGGGCCTTCTATTGGCCTCTTTTTTGGTACTCATCCAGCCTTGTTGCCTCCACACCTATCTCCCATGACTCGAGGGACACGGAGAGAACATTATCATGCAGTAGTAGTCTTCTGTGCTGTAAAATTATGCAGGCAACAGACAAATATGTCATCAATGCTCTCTGATTTAGGCAGCTGCCTGATGACGATGGTTAGAGCATTGGACCTGCAGTCAGGAAGAACTGAGTTCAAATCCTGCCTCAAATGCTTACTAGCTGAGTGACCCTTGGTGGGTCACTTAACCTCCGTTTGCCTCAGTTTCTTCATGTGTTAAATGGGCACAATTATAGAACCTAACTCCCAGGGTTGTTGTGAGGACCAAATGAGGTAATAATTGTAACGCACTTAGCACAGTTACTGGCACAAAGAAAGGGCTATATAAATTTTAGCTATTATTATTATTATTAATGTTTGCTAAATTAGACAGCTAGTGACACCACGGATAGAGACCTGAAATCAGGGAGATCTGAGTTCAGATGTGACCTTAGGCACTTACTAGCCGAATGACCCTTGGTAAGTCACTTAACTTCTGCCTGCCTCAGTTTCCTAAACTGTAAAATGAAGATAATAACAGTACCTACCTCACAGGGTTGTTAGGACAGTTTTTGACACTTAATAGGTGCTTTAAAAGTGTTTGCTCCTTTTCCCCTTCTACCTGATTCTACATACCAAAACAGGGATAGGATACCATCTATCGAAATTCCAGGGGTGTTTCCCAGACGTTACAAAACTCAGCTAATTAGTAGTAGAGTGGGGTTTTTGGTGAGGTGGTTATGTGGTTGGGGGAAATAAGAGAAAATCCTTAGTGAAAAACAAAACAAAAAAAACCCTACGTGAAAGTTTTTGTTTTCCTTTACAAATGGAGGAATCTAGAAACTGTATCACACAGGGGGCTTAGCTGAAAGAAAGAATCAAAAGTTCGTTGAGTAGAAATGTTGATGGCTTAGGGCCAAGTGATCAGCTGATTTGATGCAGACCTAGGGATGGCATCTCGATCTTATTGCACTCCAGGGAAGGTTTGAGTGAGACATATTCAAAGTGCCTGGGAAGCTATTGCAGCAGGAAGCCCGCTAGATTCAGAGACTGTCGGCCTGGGTTCTTATCCTGACTCTTCTACTCACTACCTGTGTGGACTTGGGCAGTCATTTGTTCTTTCTGGGCTTCAGCTTCTTTGTAAAATGAGGGGAATTTGGACTAGAATCCACTTTCTGCTTTCTCCTAGGACAGAGGTGCAGAAACTGCCACCTCCAGGCCTTGAGGTTGCAGGTGCCCCACCCCTGATCCTAGAACCAGAGCAGTTTGGGGGGAACCAGGTCAGCTGGAAACTTCCTTCAATACTTCAGTCATTCTACAAGCTCATCAATATAGGTGACTTCTTCCCATGGCACCCATCCTAACCCATTTGTGCCTTCTGGTCCTGGGTAACACTTGCCCAAATCCATCCATAAATCCTCCATCCGTCCTGCTTCTCTGAGAATGCCAGACAAACTGGGCCTCTTCCTCTGAATCCTTTGGCTTTGAGAGGCAACACAGGTAGAGTGCAAGACTTTAAGTCAGGGTCCCCTGGGTTTGACCCTCACCTCAGATGCTATTAGCTATCTGACCTTGGCAAATGACTTACCCTTTCCCAGCCTCAATCTACTCATCTCTAAAATGGAGATAATGATAGAGCCTACTTCACAGGATTGTTGTACAGATCAGTTGTGTGTGTGTGTGTGTGTGTGTGTGTATATGTATAGATAGTATGTATATATGTACATATATGCACATATACATACATACGCATCGCACAACATATATAATATTGTGTACATGTATATAATACATATACCCTTGTACACATACACAGACACACACATGTGCTGCGATGTAGCGTCACTGGAAGGATGTTGGGACAGCTGGGTGGTACGGTCGATAGAGCTCTGGGCTGGGAGTCAGGAAGAACTGAGTTCCAGTCCAGCCGCCAATACTTAATAGCTAGGTGACCTTGGGGAAGTTGCTTAACCCCTGTCTGCCTCATTTTCTTCATCTGTAAAACTGGAGCAACACACCTACCCAGCAAAACTGAGTATCATGCTCCAAGGCAAAATATGGAATTTCAATAAAATAGAGGACTTTCAAGCTTTCTCAGTGAAAAGACCAGAGTTGAATAGAAAATTTGACTTTCAAACACAAGAATCAAGAGAAGC
>CM053624.1:151790061-151820499 GCA_028646595.1 Phalanger gymnotis | reverse complement strand
AAAGTGTTTGTTTTTGATTGCCTCCTCCCCCATCTGCCCTCCCTTCTATCATCCCCCCTTGTTTATCTTCTTCCTCCTTCTTTCCTGTGGGGTAAGATACCCAATTGAGTGTGTATGTTTTTCCCTCCTCAGGTGAAATCTGATGAGAGCAAGATTCACTCATTCCCCTTCACCTGCCTTCTCTTCTCTTCCTACAGACCTGTTTTTTCTTGACACTTTTATGTGAGATAATTTACCCCATTCTATCTCTCCCTTTCTCCCTCTCTCAATAAATTCCTCTCTCATCCCTTAATTTGATTTTATTTCTTTTAGATATCATCCCTTCATCTTCGACTCACCCTGTGCTCTCTCTCTCTCTCTCTCTCTCTCTCTCTCTATATATATATATATATATATATACACACATACACACACATGTATATGTATATATATACACATACACACATATATGTATATGTATATATTATATATGTGTATATCTATCTATCTATATTTATATATCTATATATATATATGCATATTCCCTTCAGCTACCCTAATACTGAGGTCTCATGAATGATACACATCATCTTTTCATGTAGGAATGTAAACAAAACAGTTCAACTTTAGTAAGTCCCTTGCAATTTCTTTTTCTTGTTCCTTTTCTTGATTACCTTTTCATGCTTCTCTTGATTCTTGCTTTTGAAAGTTAAATTTTCTATCCAGCTCTGGTCTTTTCACTGAAAAAGCTTGAAAGTCTATATTTTGCCTTGGAGCATGATACTCAGTTTTGCTAGGTAGGCAATCCTTGGTTTTAATCCTAGCTCCATGGACCTCCAGAATATCGTATTCCAAGCCCTTCAATCCCTTAATGTAGAAGCTGCTAGATCTTGCATTATCCTGATTGTGTTTCCACAATACTCAAATTGTTTCTTTCTGGCTGCTTACAGTATTTTCTCCTTGATCTGGGAGCTCTGGAATTTGGTGACAATATTCCTAGGAGTTTTCTTTTTGGGATCTTTTTGAGGAGGCAATCTGTGGGTTCTTTCAATTTCTATTTTACCCTGTGGCTCTAGAATATCAGGGCAATTGTCCTTGATAATTTCTTGAAATATGATATCTAGGCTCTTTTTTTGATCATAGCTTTCAGGTAGTCCAATCATTTTTAAATTATCTCTCCTGGATCTATTTTCCAGGTCAGTGGTTTTTCCAATGAGATATTTCACATTGTCTTCCATTTTTTCATTCCTTTGGTTCTGTTTTATAATCTTTTGATTTCTCATAAAGTCACAAGCTTCCATTTGCTCCAACCTCATTTTTAAGGTGGTATTTTCTTCAGTGGTCTTTTGGACCTCCTTTTCCATTTGGCTAATTCTACCTTTCAAGGCATTCTTTTCCTCATTGGCTTTTTGGAGCTCTTTTGCGGTTTGGGTTAGTCTATTTTTTAAGGTGTTGTTTTCTTCAGTATATTTTTCAGTATTTTTTGGGTCTCCTTTAGCAAGTCATTGACTTGTTTTTCATGGTTTTCTCTCATCCTTCTCATTTCTCTTCCCAATTTTTCCTCTACTTCTCTAACTTTCTTTTCCAAATCCGTTTTGAGATCTTCCATGGCCTGAGACCAGTTCATATTTTTCTTGGAGGCTTTTGTTGTAGGCTCTTTGACTTTGTTGCCTTCTTCTGGCTGTATGTTTTGGTCTTCTTTGTCACCAAAGAAAGATTTCCAAAGTCTGAGACTGAATTTGGGTGCGTTTTCACTGCCTGGCCATGTTCCCAGCCAACTTACTTGACTCTTGAGTTTTTCAGTGGGGTATGACTGCTTGTGGAGTAAAGGCTACTATGTTCCAAGCTTGGGGGGATGCACTGTTGATTTCAGAGCTGTTACAGCCAGCTCTGCCACACCACCACTCCTCTTTCCCCAGGGACCCCCAACCCAGACTGGACTTAGATCTTTAGCAGGCTCTGCACTCTTGCTCTGATCCTCCACTTAATTCCTCCCAATAAGTGGGCCTGGGGCCTGAAGCAACTGCAGCTGTAGTTCTGTAGCTGCACCACCTCTGCTGCCCCCTGGGGTGGTGGCTGAACAGTGAACTCTATCCTCCTGTGCCCAGCAGCTTTTCCCACTAACCTTCTCTGTTGTCTTTGGTGTTTGTGGGTTGAGAAGTCTGGTAACTGCTGCAGCTCACTGATACAGAGCCCTAGGGCCCGCTCCACCCATCTCCAGGTCTGGTTGGTCCACACCGCCCATGCTAGCCTCTGCTCCGCTCCTCTCCCAGCTCCGTACGGGATAGACCTTAACCAGAGACAATCCAGGCTGTCCTGGGCTGGAGCCCTACTTCCTTGTGCTATTTTGTGGGTTCTGCAGTTCTAGAATTGGTTTAGAGCCCCTTTTTATAGGTTTTTGGAGGGACTTGGTGGGGAGCTCATGCTAGTCCCTGCTTTCCAGCTGCCATCTTGGCTCCACCCCCCTGGGTGCTACTCTTTTTCTTTGTATTCTTAGTACCTAGTTGTAACAGCAAGCACTCTAGCACATCCAAGATGGCCTGCTAGCACAGGTTCTTTGATCTGCTTTTCTTGAAAAGCAACTTAGAGGGGTCAACAATCTTACTTTAATTAAAATACAAGGAGAAAAAGATCATTCACTAATTCAAGGGAAAGGTCAGCACCCTGGGAGAAAACACAAGCAGAGAAATTAGCACAAATATCAATAGAAAGGGCTCCAACTGTCTGAACAAAGTAATACAACCATTTACATACACCGCCAGGTAGGGGGAGCACCAACATCTGAGTAGTCAGGGGCTCTTAACAAATGGCTATGCAGAGTTCTGTCCAGGAAATCAAAAGCTCCTTCTCATGAGCAAGCCCCCAAAGCAAAATCTCACCTCAGAATATATATACACTTTCAGCTAATAGGCTCAGAGGCAGAAGGCACCATAATCTATGACTCAGTGCGTAATTAGCTTAGTGCCAAAAGGTGTGAAAGCCTTCCTGCAAGCAAGCTTCCCCTTAGCAAGTTTCCCCTTAGGCAAGTCCTTCCTTAGGCAAATTCCTCCCCCAAGGGGCTCTATATGACTCAGGATGTATGACAGCTGTGAACTGGGCCAGAGCTCAAGGCAGTAAGACACTGATGATTGAAATACCTGTGTACCTTTAGACCTGGGAACATGGCCCCTGTTCCAAGAAATAAATGGAGCATATGTAGTCACATAGGCCTATTAATGGATGGGGAAGATCTTATATTCCATTAATCGTACACTAGTCAAGATCAAGTCAATGGGCATTTGTTAAATGGTTACTATGTGTCAGGCACTATACTAAGCCCTGGAAACAAATGAGAAAGAAAGACAGTCTCTGACTTCAAGGAGCTTACATTCTAATGGGATGGGGAGGGGGAAGAAGACCACACATAAAAGGATAAGGAGGGGTAGGAATAGTATTGCATCTAACCTATAGTAGATGTATAATAAATGTATGCTCATTGATGCGTTGACTGGCCCAACTAAAACTCAATATCCACAAAGCCTTGGGGGGATCATAGTGGAAGGCAATTGTTCCCAAGCTTAGAATTAGAGATTTTGTGATGTTTCTGACTCAAGTTATCTCACGATTCTCAAAATTTCCTGCTACAAGGAAGTTTTAATGTACTCTGATGTTTAAAATATTGATAGGTACCTTTTCTTAAGGGTAGTTTTGTGAAATCTGTTAAAGGTGGGGTTATTGACATTTGCAGAAAGTTGAGAATTGCTAGTCCAAAGAAACAGACTGAAGAGACAGGCAGAAAAGATGAAAGAGCAAGCAACAAGAAGGCAGAAAATCAATTTGTCAATCAGGCCACCATCAGGCACTTATTAAGCACCTAGGATGTTCCAGGTACTGTCCTGGGGGCTGGGAATGTATGAAATGAAGGGATTTTAAACTGAGCTTTGGAAGAAATGGAGGTTCCAGTCCCAGCTCCATTGCTAAATCTCTGTATGACTCTGGCCAAGACACTTCCCCTTTCAACCTCAATTTCCTCTTCTATAACATTGGTAGGTTGGGCTACTTGACCTCAAAATTCTCTTCCAATTAAAAAAATGCTGATCCTATCCAAAAGAGAGCTCTCTAGTGGGAAACATACCTTCCCATAAGATTGAGAAAGACTTAAATAGCACCATCAGTCCCTCTTCCTTTGGGAGTCTTAGCAGTCATGGAAAAAGCATAGCTATGATATTCAAACAATGATGAAAACAAGGAATGTATATGCAAAAGGATACAGAAAAGCCAAGTCTGGCTTTTCTTCCCAATTTGGCATCTGTCTCTATTAGATGCTATGCTGAGGGGCTTACTTTTCTATGCAACTATTTTCCTAAGAAGAAGGCTAATATTTGTCCTGAGCTTTAAAAGATTCCCAGATGAAGAGATTAATGTATGAGTGAGAAATGATTAAATCAATCAATCAGTCACCCCTATGGCACTCAAAGTAACTAATAAAATGTTTTACACCCTGCTACCTTTGTCAAATAAGTCTACATTTATTGAATCAATCAGCATGTACTACATATGAAAATGGTAAGTATAATGTAAAACCTTCTATGATGTTCCCATTCCTAGGTGGAGAGATGGCTATGTGCCAAAGAATGAGTCTAGTCTCTGCCTCTTGGACAGAACCTCTTTTAATCCAGATGTTCATATTTCTAATTCATCAGAGACTTTTGGATCTCTGCTTGTCATTACTACCCAGAGCCAACTGGAACCTGTCCTTCGAGAGAGGCTCCTGAGTCCTTCCATCCCATCTGCAGTGGATCTTGAGAAGGCCCAACAGGTGGGGGTGGGGGAAGTTGTATTCACAATATGGTTTGCATCCTATGATACCTACTTGCCTAACCATGAATGAATCAGGGAATGCTATGTGTAGCTAAATGGAGACCATTCTAGAGAGGTGTGGTATCTGGTTTCCATTGACTATACCTATGAGTGAAGGGTATCTCCCCTAGTTTGGAGCCCAGTAGGAAATTTGCAAAGGCCAAAAGAGATTAGGAAGTCCTACCTATTCAATGAAAGGGATTAAGTTTCTTGAAAAAGAAATCTAGCTGTGGTTGAAAGAAACAGGGATGAGTGGCTTATTTTCTTTTCAGGGGAACTTTGAAGGAGCAGCAGAGAGGGTGGTATTAAACATTGCTGGCCCAAAGGCATTAAAATATTTTTTACCACATAATGTGAGCTGAATAATGCACTGAGTTCATCTTTTAATCAAAGAAGAAGGGGTAGATTTTCAGCTCTTTGTGTGAGGTCTCTCTCTGGCTGCTAGGCTAGGAGGGTAGAGTGGATGCCAGTGAAAGGAGTGTCAAGATATTTCAGTATGTGCCTTATTACAGTGTCTTATGGACTGGCAGGCAGTACTTAACATTTCTTTTTCATCTTTAACGCTTTCTTCTTTGCTCAAGATAATCAGAGCTATGTTGAGTAGCACAGTATTGAGGATAAACAATATGGCAGAAGATAATGGCAGTAAGAGACTGGGAGGCAAATTGCTACAACTGATCATAAGTGATGGTTTTAGCCTTGATGTTGTTCCCTACGATGCACTTAGCCTGTGTAGAATAATTCAGTGAGTTGGTAGGAGCTGTGTCAAGAGAAACCAGGGTTACCCAACGCCCAGTCCACTCTTGGCCTACCTTTGACTAAATTATTTGTTCACTCGTATTTTATTCAACAAAGACATGATGAGTACTTTTTGAAGATGTATAAAGAGGAAAGATAAATCAGAAAGAGGTCATCAATTCTAAAACTGCCAACTCCTAAATATTCATTCATACTGTCAGTTAATTGATTTTTAAATTTTAACTGTTAGTTGATTCAAAAGAATATTGCCGAGAGAGGAAGCATAGGGTAGGGTATAGGGTGGTGTCAGGAAATCCTCGGTTTGAATTGTAACTCAAACGCTCACCTACTGAGTGACCTACGTATCTGTTTCTGTTAAATAATAGAGCTGGGTTAGATGACCTCTAAGGTCATCTTCCTTCCAGATTGAAATCTAGAATTCAAAGAGACTGGGGAGGCAAGAACTTTATGAGAAACTTTCTGTTTTTAAATAAATTATTTTGTGGCTATATAGCTAATCAGGGTTAAGCTTAATATAAACCAAAATGTTTTCAGAATGGATTTATTTATTCTTATTAATAGTTTAGCTATGCTTTGCACACACACACACAAAATAGAATTACATTTTTTGGTCTTGTAAAATTTAAATGTCTATGCAAGTAGAGAATTGCCTTTCTATTGCTTAGAGTTCAATTCCCTCAAATTTGCTTCCAGGGAATATATGTACGTATGTATGTATGTATGTATTTTTGTTTCCCTCAGAGAACTTAAGAGAAAATAATTACATTCCATTTCCTCTCTGTATAACATTTGTTTTTTAAGGAAAATGACATCCGAGCTCCCCACAATGTCTAAATGACTTGATTTTCTTATGAACAACTAAGAAATCTGCTAAAATATATGGACAGCGCTCCTCTGCATATTGGGTATCGTTCAGGGAGCTAGAGAGCTCTGAAGATGGAAATATGTGCTCAAGCAATCTCCTGGCAAATCTGGTGGTTTAGAAGTTGATGATAATGCAAAGCAAATGAAATCCCTAAAGCTGTTTGAAAAGTCCACAGTTGTGTGTCATTTGGCTTCTTTGGTATATTTGGATCCAGAAGGTAATAGGGTAGAAAGAGCACCAGTCATATCATAAAAACACCTAGGTTTAAACCACACCTCTGATGCTTTCTTTAATAAGTAGTGTTGGAGAAATAAGTTATATGACTTCCATGAGCCTCAGTTACCTCATCTGTAAAATAAGGGGGGTGAACTAGATGTCTCCTCAGGTTACTTCTTGTTCTGGATTTACGATCTTAATAGATCACAGTATTGGTTATACACTATCCCTGGTTTTTAGATTCAATCCCACACAATTGCATTTACGGTGGGATAGTAGCTTGGCAAGACCCAAATCTACTTCATTTCTACGCCATCCTGACAAAAATCCCTATGCTGACCACACTGGCAACCGCTGGCTCATTCTTAGTCTATTTCCAATTGGAAATAGTGACAACAGCAGAAGAACAGTCCACTTAAATACAACACAACAGAAATATTCACTGGTTCCCACAAATGAATATTATATTGCAGATGTGGTCTAGCCAGGGCAGAATAGAGGGGGATTATTCTTTGATGGTTGCTGTAACAAAGTCATCCAGTGGTTGACACCATTTTTTTTTCTGGTGGCAATTTCAGCTACCCTATAGCTGTACCAGAAAAGACTTTCCAGATTGTATTTATTGTGCTATAGTAGACAACATGGCTGTTATAAGGGACTGGTCCATACAATGTTCTGAATTCACATGAAATATTTGTTTACAAGCATGCATTCCTCAGAGTGGACGGAGTGGTGGAAGGGAAGCCAATGGTAAGACCCACAGGTATGCAAATGACTCAGGGAAACAGTAGCAGAGGAATAAATACAGTTTTCTAAAGCCAGGATCCATCTCCCTACCACCCCACCCCTGAAATAACTTTATATTTACTTTGTAGTTGAGATGCAGCATGGCACAGAGGCTAGAGGTTTGGCCTGGGGGTCAGGAGGACCTGAGTTCAAGTACTGTTTCTGTCAGTATTTCTCTGATCCTATGCCTGCAACCTTCTGGAACTATGAATCACAGAGGAGATGCTGCTCCACATTGATAGAGGGACTTTTCTCCCTGAGAGTTACTTATCCTAATGGAATTGAAGACCACATTTTAAAAAATGTGTCAGGCACTGTAATTAGGATATAAAGCTAACCTCTCAGGGCCAGAGACAATTCTCCAATACTATAAGTCGCAGAATACTTGTCATAAACAGTTTATTCATTAGGAGTCCTATATGCTAATTAAATAACAGGTTTCAATCAAAAAGTACAATATTTTCTTTTTCTTTGCATATGTTTTTTCACCCCAGTATCATGTAAACTCCTTGAAGTCAAGGACTATTTTAAGTCTTATATCCTCAGTTCCTCAAACATAGTAGGCACCTGATAAAGGCTTGCTGGCTTGATTTGAATTTCCATTCTGATGAGAGCTTTCCGGTTTACTTTTCCAGAATTATGTTGTATTGTACTGTGTTGTAGTGTATTGTATTGTTTTGTACTGTACTGTACTGTATTGTATTGTATTACAAAAAGTGTATTATAGCTAAGCTATAGGATTTTAGTTGAGGAAGCAAGTGAACTCTGTTATCAAACTAAGAAATTTTTAGGCCATCCTCACTTGGAGCAGACCTGGTAGCTCTCCAGCTCTTTGAGCTTGTGCTGAAATTTATGTTTCAAAACATCTCCTTTTCTGGTCTCCATTTCTCTTTGCTAGCCATCCAATGAAGCAACCCAATTCTGACCCTTCTCCACTCCTAACTTTCCCCCTGGGATTCTGCACATAAACAAGATGGATATCTTGTAAGTCGTCCATTGAGGGAAAAAAAATTAAAATCAAAATAAAATTCTTTCCTTTCTGTCTAACCTCAGATTTGGCTACTTCTGGGAAATGTCATTGATGCATAAGTGGCAATATTTCATGTATTTCACTAAAAATAGTCAATTGTTGAATAAACTCTGGTTTTCTTTTTAAATTCTAGGAACCTACTGTATATGGGGTAACAACTTCATATGAGGCTTTTGCCATCACAAATGTCATTTTTGAGGGACTTACCTGAATATAATTACTTTTAGATCATTCAGGGACTAAGGGTTTAGTTTGTGGATTACAAAGTCATAGACTAAATGAGAGAGCTGGAAAAGATCTACAGAGATCATTTAGTTCCTCTCATTTTATAGATGTAGGAACCGTATCTCAGATTGGTAAAAAAGACTTGTCCAGTGTGACACAGTGTATAGCAGAGCCAGTATGTGATCCTAGCTAGGGATGAAGAGCATTGGCCCTGGGGTCCATATTCTACCTTTACGCTTAATTACTTGGGTGAACTTGGACAAATTCCAGTTTTGTTAAGCCTCCATTTAGATTTTTTAAGCTTCAAAACTAAATGAGCCCTAAATGAGCTTGAAGATACCTTCCAGCTTTAGATTTGGAATCTTTCTCTGGATCCAAATTTAGCATTCTTCCTATTGTGCCCTCCTCTCTCCCAGTCTAGGCCCCTTGCTTCACCACCTTTGCCAAATTTTTATTTGTACCATTGCTCTTTATATCCTGGGCATAAAAAATAAGATTGAAAAGGAAAAAAAAATGCACAACACTATCATCTTTTCTCACTTGGAAGGTCTGATAGCAGCAAAGTGGAAGGGATTGGTTATCATGGATCTTTATTTATGAGTTATAATGATCTAGGCGTTATATGACTAAATAGCTGAAAAGTATTTTTTTTTCCTGGAATGCCACAAATATATACTTGGGAGAGATAGAGATGTGGTTTCTAGCACTGCACCAGGGATTATTTTTGGGGGTGCAGGGGACCAGGTCTGTGATTTCATCAGTCTAAGTAAGAAGCTCTGGGGAGAAGCTTCATCTTCCAAAGCTTAATAAATGATTATTTCATTATTTCATCATTCATTCAATGGAGATTTTCACCTCCGCAATTTATAGTCTGAGAGCAAGGATTCTTAACGTGGGGGGGGGGTCTGTGTTACAAAATATTTTGATTATATTTCAATATAATCAGTTTCTTTTGTAATCATATGTAATTTATTTTAGGCATTTTAAAACATTGCTCAGAGAAGGGGTTCAACAGGCATTACCAGACTTCCAAAGGGGTCCATGATGCAAAAAAGAGGTTGGAACCCATCTTGCAGACTTGTCTGAGTCCCCAAGAAATTAAATTTCCTGCTTGGGGATTACACAATCAGTCTATGGTTGAGGAATGACTCGCACCCAGGTCTTTCTGCCTCCATAGCCAGTTCTTTGTGAACTCTACCACCCTATCAGTGACTAGAACTCACAGAAAGACATAAAAGTCTTGGTGACCGATGTCTAGGAGCTGGAGCTCTGAGACTAGGAAGGCGTGATGATTGAGTGGAAGAAGAGGTTGCCCTTCCTGGATGCATCGTGACTAGATTGGCAATCCTGATGCTTGTGTCCACATCCTTTTGTCCAAAGGGAATACACAAATCTCCTGTTGGAATACTTTGGTTCCCAGTGTTGTAGAGGTCAATCCATCGCTCTATCCAGGGTCAGGTTATCTTACCAAAGTATTTTTTGTCTAAAAGTCATTTCCAGGGATCTAAAGCAATGCAGCTAGGACCAGAAGAGGAATGAGTTCCATGGGAACTAACTTTTAGGCTTCACAACTCAGGCTATGTTGCCTCATGACATTCTCTCTGAACCTGGTACCTTGGGCTCTCTCTGGTCAATTTTTTTTTCTAAGCTGGCTGATGTCCTGCTGCTGACTTTTCTGCCTCAGCTCCAGCTGCCTCTTCATGCTGGAGAGATCCCCAGCCCTATGACCTCCTCCTCTTCTTAGTGACTTTGGAGAAAGTACTCATGATATCTATGTTTACTTCTAACCCAGTTCAGCTCCCAACTGTGGACTTTTCCATCTTCCCCCTGGGAGGGCAAGGGCTGTCTTTATTTTTGTTTGTATTTATATCCTCGGTGCCTAGCACAATGCCTGGCACATAATAAAGGCTTAACAAATACTTTCATTCTAAACGGATCTAATCTTTTTTGCTTCCTCTTGCCTACAGAACCGGGCCAGTAGGGCACTGCCCATTATTTCCAAAAGTTCACCTTCTTATTGTCATTTACTTGTTTATTTGTAATTGTCTCCTATTAGAATATAAACTCCTTGAAGGCAGGGACTATTCATCCTGATCGTTTGCGTTTTTATCTCCAGCCCTCAGCATAGTGCAGAACACAGAGTGAGGACTTAATAAATGCTTGTATTATTCATTCAGTTTCAACCCTGGAAAGGCTATGCTGACTACAGTGAAATAGACTTCTAATTCCCATTTCTTTGGGGTGACACTGAGATACAAAAACAGTATCTTAGTAGATCATGATGGATCTAAAGCAAACAGCACTAATTCTTACAGCACAATTGCCCTAGGATTCCCTCCTCCCCAATCTCTTTCAAAAGCTGTTTTCAAATTCAGAGCATTTTAGGCAAACATTTGCTTTATTAACTCCCTATACATCCTGTCCACTAGATTTTGGCAGGATCCTTGCTTGTAGAATTCCTGAAGTCTAGAAGACCTGCCAGGATATTTCATTTGCTTTTCCTTGGTCGCCCTGCTCCCCTGCCAGGGCTTTGAGGGGCACATGTGAGTGTGTATTTTGTACCACGGCCATCCTGGGCTGTTGCGAAGCTTTAAATAGTGTCTTTCTTTGCAGGTAGATTGGCAGATGGAACATTTGCTGGAAAAGCAGACAATTTAACACCCTCAGCCTAGCGCAGGAAGGCTCCTTTTGAATTGCTTATTCATTTCTCCATTAAGGACTGAGGTCTCAACATTACACCCTGTACCTAGCGGATTGGGAAGATTTTATTTGCCACTCTCAGAAGAGGGTTTATTTGTGAAAAGGCAAAACCGGAGAAGTTTGAGATTTCCCCTGCTTGCTTCCCTCTCACTCCACCCCCTCCTGCCTTCCATAACTACTGTCTGTGAAAGAGCATGCACCAGATCAAGCCCCTCTTTCCTTCCTGGGCTTGGCATCCCTTCTCACTGCTTGCTTGTTCTATCGGCGTCTCTATTTATATTGCCGCAAACACCCCGGGTCCTTTCTCCTAAACAACACATGGAGCTTTCAGTTCAGATTTGGCAGCTAGCTCCCAGAGGGTCCAGCAGCTTGTGGGTTGCTTTAAAGGCTGTGTGGTAGGGAAAAGAGAGAGAAAAATTAATAATATACATTTAGAGCTGGGAGTTTAGAGTCATCAAGTTCAACTCTTCTTTTACAGATAAGGAAACTGAGGCACATTGAAGTTAAGAGCTTAGAGCTCAGAGCTCACATGGCTCTGACACAGCTCAGAGTCACGTAGCTCATAAGTGTCGAGTCAGATTTCAGCCTCGGGTCTTCTAGACTCAAGATCCAGCTGTCTGCTCACTACATCACCAATGCTTATCATTGGCCATTGTGTGCCCCTCATCCTCTACCTTTTCTCCTAAATGAGCATAGTTTGAGTGTTGGCTAAGAACTTAATAAGCATCATGATGGAATTGGCTGTGGTAGAGGTGCCCTTGAAATGTTTGCCAGAAACTCAATCCCCTTTTTGTGTTCTTGAGAGCCAGTCCATTCACTGGAATGTCAGTGCCTAAGATGGCCTTAGAGAATCTCTTCAGATCTCTGAAAGAACTGATGACTCCCAAGGCTTGCATGTGTGATAATATGCTTTACATTTGCACTTTAATGTGCTGCATAGGGTAATACAATTAGAGCTGAAAGGTATTTTCAAGGTCATCTAGTCCAACATCCTAGATAGGGAAACTGAAGCCCAGAGGTGTGGATAAGGTCTGCCCAAGGTCACACAGGTGATGTCAGACTTGGGATTCCAATCCAAGTCCTCTATCTCTAAATCCCAAGCTCTTCCTTTTCTACAACACTGTTGTTACTGTTGCTGCTGCTGCTGCTATTACTACTGTCACCTTCATTAAGTGAGTCAGTATGTTGTGATGGAGAGAATGCTGGATAGGGAGTCAAGAAAGACGAGTTCTGTCTCTACCATCTACTACCTGTGTGACCACAGGCAAGCCACTTAACCTCGCTGAACTTCAGTTTTCTCCACTTGTAAAATGTGTATACCTCTAATGTCTACCTCCAGGGTGACTCTGAGGATTAAATGAAACAGCTGTAAAATAAGAAATGAATGAGCAGTTACTATTAATGAGAATGTGACTATTTATGAGTCTTTCTGTGGATTGTGTTTCTTTCCTTTGCCAGGAAGAACGGAGCTTACAGTTGCCTTGGGGTCTTTGATATAAATCTTCTATTTGCTCTCAACACTTTAGTAGGGGTTTTCATGTGGAAGCTGGACGGCCACTTGTGGGGCGGGGAATTCTTTGTCAGGTGCAGATTGGCTATTGAGGTCCCTTCTGCCTCAGGTTCTTTAATTCTGTGACATGAGGAGGTTGGGTGACTATCCATTGATATATTCTCTAAATGGCATTTTTCTTGAGGACGAGGTTGGAAGAGGTAGCCTTTTGAGGTTTCCAATCCAATCCAGTCAATGTTGATTAAGTGCCTACTATGTGTCCTGCTAAGTGCTGGGAAAACAATAAAAAGACAGTCCCTGCTGTCAAGGGGGAGATAAGAAAAAACTTCTGGAAAATTGGGGGAAAGAGGATGGGACACCAGGGGCTACCCAGCTCAGAGGCATGTTATTCCATGGAGTTGGAACCAGGTAGGGCAGCAGATGCAAAGTGGAGTGAGCTAAGTCCAGTTTTGCCTTCTATAAAGGAAGGCATTGGGAGGAGTTTTGGCACTCTGCCCTCCAACACTCCCACCAGAGAGGAGAGGAAGTTGAGGAAGGGGATGTCAGTTAAGGCTTGAATTAGCGGCATGGTGATGAGTCTAGAAGTAATGAGCTCATCTAAGAAAGGGCATCTTATTCCATGGAGTTGAATCCAGGCAGGGCAGCAGATGCAGAGTCTAAGCTTCTATGATTTTATGAACAGAAAAATGAATTTGTTTTAAGAAACCATTAGTGAGCTTAGTTCATCAGGCTGAAAGATACTTCCTTTCTGGTTAGTGTTTTTCCCCCGCTCCAGACGTTTCAGAACCTCAAGATGAGTTTATTGCTTGGGGACAGAGGATCATTCATTACTGTAATATGGAGCCCTGCAGAAGTGTTAAGAACTATTTTGTGGCAGGCCCACCAACAGCTAGCCCATCACCCAGTTTTTCTTGCCATCTGTGTATACAAGAACTTGTGTTAGTAAACAGTGGGAGTATATCCTAGCCAACAAGGACTAAACACTCTTCTGACTGCCCCAGGAGGAGAAGCTTGGGCTATCAGGAACGTCAGAGGAATCTAGGAGGAGCAAGCTGAACAGAGGCATCTGTTGTTTTCTGTTGCAGGGTAGCAACTGAACAACAGTGACTGCCCAGTACTTATCCCCAAGCAAGTTTGCCCCCTTCCCCTCATCCTCTTTGCATTGGCCAGTGGACTTAGCAGCAGAGTGACTAAACCATCCTAGCCCAATCCATTTAGAGCTGAGAGGATTCCTTTCTAAGACGCAGATGAGAAACATTTGGCCTCATTTTTCTTGCTTACTGTGGGCTATTGCTCCACTGGGGACCTTTATACCAGCTCTTCTGAGAAACATCAGTGGGAGGCTTTGGAAGGAAGTCAGGGTTGTTAAGGTGGTGTATTAGGCATGAAGAAGGAAATGGTCCCTATCGAGTAAGCAGGCAGCCCACCCTAGTTTACTGTGGGTAGGATGATAATCATCACTGTAAAATTCAAGGAAATATCTGGTGGTGTAACTTATCCAGAATTATTTTGGGAGAGGCATTTGGGAAGAGGGTGAGGGTTTAGGATGGAGATAACAGTGCAAGCAAGTAGTGATAGGCTGGCAGGATGATGGTTAACAAATCAAAGGGAAGACGTTTCTCTGCAGTCTCATTGTTTTATTTGGGGGAGGACATGGCATCATTCCAATAGAGAGGATGCTGGACTGAAGATTTATTCAAGTCCTATGATTGTGACTTACTCACTGAATGATCTTTAAACAAATCACCTGACTTTTCCAGCTTTACTTTCCCCATGTGGAAAACAGAATTCTCTTGATTTTCTCTCTACCTCCCAAGAATGGCACAGGGATTAAGTGAGCTGTGTGTGGAGTGATTCAGGTCTTTGAAGGCATTAATACTGAGATTTCTTGAGTAGAGGAGTAACAATCTCAGGAATTCTGAGAAGAGCCATTGGACAGTAATCTTGCCCTTTCTAGTAGCCGTGGAAGTCAATTTGATTATTATTCTCTGAGGAAGAGGCAGATGGTAAGATGGACACTTTAGCTAAACTCTTGGGATGTCTGAATAGGATGAAGCTGGGTCTGAGGCCAGGTGATTAAGAGGGCTGAAATGATGAGGTTTCACTTACCCTCCAATCAACAGGTAAGGCATCTCTGACCCCAAAGCAAGACCCAGAGTCGAGTGACACCTCCTTCCAGGCCACCCCCCCAACACACACACACACACACACACACACACACACACACACACACACTCACAAACACTTTGGCTTCTACTGGTTTTCTTCCTACTTTATTGTCTATTCCTCAGTCTCTTTGATTGGTTCCTCTTCCTGCCTCACCCCACCCCAAAATGTATACAAGGCTCTGTCCTGGGCCCTCTTTTCTGCTCTTTCTACATTCCCTTCCTTGGTAATTTTATCTACTCCCACAGCTTCAGTGATCACCTCTTATACAAATAACCACAAGACTTTATCTCTATGTTTGTTTGTTTGTATTTTTGGAAGGGGAGGGCAGGGCAGTTGGGGTTAAATGACTTGCCCAAGGTCACACAGCTAGTAAGTGTGTCAAGTGTCTGAGGCTGTATTTGAACTCAGGTCCTCCTGACTCCAGGGCCGGTGCTCTACTCACTACACCACCTAGCTGCCCCTATATATCTCTAGCTCCAGTTTTTCTTTAAATTTCCCATTCCGTATTTCCTATTATCTTTGATCAGATATCCTGTCAACATCTCAAACTCAATATATTTCTATATCTAATTCATGAATTAGATTCTCAATAAAACATCACAGAATCACAAAGTTTGAGAGGCAGAACTCCTCTGAGTACAAACCACACATGAAAGGAATTGTCAGGGGTTTTCCATCCATCTTTTGATTCCTTAGTCTGCCAGTCATCTCTCCACAATCTAGCCCTGACCTTTGTTTCCATCCTTAGATAACATGACTCTTCACACTCTACATGTTTTACTTAAACCGGGCTACAATTGTTACCTGATTCTTCCCTGTGCTGTCTTAGCTTAGCAGGACACATCCTTTGTGCATGGAAAGAATCCCTTCCATATCTTTGTTTATTGAAATTCTTCCATTCTTTCAAGGCCAAATTCAGTCAACTATTCCAGGAACCCCTGATGACCCCTTCTACTAGCGAGTCTTCTGATCTCAGACATCCCATGCCACGTTGACTTCTCTTGTAAGATGGATTTATATTATTACTTGTATTATAGCTATGTACGAACAGTTCTTATCCTGCCCTCCCCTCTGCCCAAGTAGAAAATAAACTCCTTGAAAGAGATTGCATTGTCCTGAGAACTTCTATGTTTACTTGTTTTCTAACCAAACCTGTGATTTCATTGATGTAGGAAACACCTTTTCACCAATGAGAATGTGCAACTACTCTGCAATTTATGGTCTTAGAAGAGAGGTGAAGTAGCTTACCCAGGGTCACATCACCAGTATGTGTCAGCAGCAGGACTTCTTCTGCCCACTTGACTCTACCTCTACCTCCTCATACTATACCTTGTATATAATAAATTCCAAATTAGTTCTAGGTGACATGGTGGATAGAGCATTGGGCTTGGAAGTAGGGAGAGTAACCTTTCCAAGTTCAAATCTGGCTTCATACACTTACTACCTGGGTGACCCTGGGAAAGTCACTTAACCTTCTTTACCTTGGTTCCTGATCTGTAAAAAATGAGTTGGAGAAGAAAATGGCAAGCCAATTCAGTATCTTTACCAAGAAAACCCCAAATAATTGGACATGAATGAAACAACTGAATAGCAGCAGCTGCAAATCTGTGGACCATTCTTATTCTGGAATTTCTTCATATTAAATTGAAATCCACCTCTACCTATCATTCTCACTTCTGTCCTATGGAAACCCAGAAAACGAAATTTCATTATTCTGCCATCTATCCTTCTGAACAACAAAAGCAGAAATTATATCACCCCAATGTCTTTTATAAGCCAAATCCCTCTAGCTTCTTTGCCAATTCTACTGAGTTTACAGGACTCAGTAGCTTAAGTCCTCAAGATTACAAGACCAAATGTGAGCTATGGGTGATATGCTCTCCATGTATTGGCAAATTCCCAAGCTTTGCACATGATTCTCAGAAGAAAACATTTTGATCTAGTGAGAAAACATGTTCTACAAGAGGCAAGGCAGAGTTCACAGAGCCTGAGAGTGCTCAAAATGTTTGTCATTGGGCTGCCCTCATTCTTTTTAGGAGTACAAGTTGAGACTAGAAAGTCATGAAGGTTCAATGCCCTATTCCCTCCCCTGCCATGTACTATTGATGGTCACTATGTCATCAGATATAGAGAAGGACAAACTGTCAAGATGAGGCTTGAGAAGAGTTTTTTACTTTCAACTGTTTAGGAGTCAGAGTATGGGTAGCCTTCAATACAGAGGCATGGAACTTTAGGCACGACACACTCTTATAAGATGACCATCTGTCTGTCCCATGTAGTTCCAAACTCAATGGAGCCTGTCAGCATTGAGAAAACATTTAAGGAGGCCTTCCCAGAAAACAATTCTTTTCTTCTTCTTCCCATTCTTTAGATAAAGGTTTGGTTGACTATGAGATGCCCATGTTGTCCTTGTTGCTGAACCAGGAATTTTCATAACGTAAGCCTAGTCAGAGCCCATAGATACATCTTTCACTGAGGGGGGGATAGCTGCAGCAACAACATTTATTAGTATTATATTTATTATTTATAATATTGTATTTATCATATATTATATAATTATATAATTATGTTAATATGATAATATTTAAGAAGTATTTAATAATTATTGTATTTAATGTAGTATTGACGTATTGAATTATGCATTGTGTGGTCTCATGAATATGTCATATATTTTCCACATATGGAAACCTTCCCCTACCCCCAGTGTTTATTTAATATTCAAGGTCTGCAAAACGCTTGGTTTGGTAGAGCAAAATATGACTTTAAAGGTTTTTTTCAACAAGGCATCTCCCATGAATATATAAATGTTATACAAATAGGGGGAGAAGGAGAAGAAGAAACATTTATTAAGTATTTACTATATGCCAAGCACTGTACTAAATGCTACACAAATATTCTTATTTGGTTTTCATAACAACCCTGGGAAGTAGGTGCCATCATTCTCCCCATTTTACAGTTGAGGAAATGGAGGCAGAGAGAAGTTAAGTGGCTTACCCGGGGTCACCCAGTTCATAAATGTCTGAGACTAGATCTGAAGTCAGATCTTCCTGACTTTATCTATCATGCCGCTGAGACGGTCTGATTATTAATATCAAATGAAGCATACAATAAGCAGACTTATGAGCATGAGAGGGATTTTCCGTTGTCATGGATGACGTCCAACACAGAGACCAAGTGGAAGAAGGATGGATGCTCTAAAGATGGAGAGGTTTTCCAGATATTTCTATTTGTGGATGACATCGTGCTTTTTGCATTGAGCACTGGATTATTGCAGCCCCACCTAAGCGATAGCTGAAATCACTGAAAAGAGTTTTCTTATGACACACATAAGAAAAACAAGTTGATGAAGGAAATTCTTATTCTCAACATTATGATGCATTGGTAGATAGATGACCCATGAAACTGGTCTATCAACTCTCTATTCTAAATGAATAAGAACTTGGCTCCAAAAATGAATAGGAGGAGGATAGTGGGACTGATTACATTTATTATATTCGGGAAATTGTGTTGTGCTTTTGAGGACATCTAAATGGCACAAGGTCACCTGGGTGTTGTAGTGAATCAAATGCTGGGCCTGGGGTCAAGAAGATTCATCTTCCTGTGTTCAAATCTGGCCTCAGACTCTTAATAGCTGTGGGGGCAAGTCACTTAATTCTGTTTGCCTCAGTTTCCTCATCTGTAAAATGAGCTACAGATGGAAATGTCAAACCACTCCAGTATCTTTGTTCAAAGAACCCGAAATGGGGTCATGAAGAGTTAAACAAGGCCTGAAACAACTGAACAATAACAACAACTGTGATGTTTTTGACAATCCTGAGCTTCTCTCTGAAATATAACCCCATCTTTAAAAAAAAAACTCAAATCATTTTCTATTGATACTATATAGCTCTGAATCATGGAACATGAAAATATGTAAGAAATCAAAATTTCAACACACTCATGGGGCAGTGGAGGGACACATGGTGGGTGTAAGCAGGCTGCAGCATATTATCAAAGTGTTTCAAACGAGATGTGACTTTAGAGATAGTGCCTAAAAATATAGGACCAGAAAAGGAGGTGTACCAGACATGAAACAACATCGAAGAATTATTGACTCAGAGGTAATGAGCTGGACTGCTACATAATTTTAAGAAATATAGGATGGCATCCTTGGATGACACCCTTCTGTGTAGGATTTACAGTAGGACATACACAAGAGTAGTACAGATTGCGAAGGAGTGGATGAATTACAATTTGTACGTAAGGAAGGAGAACCCATATTGATGAGACCCTTGGATCCACTGAACTATTTACATATTAAATTATGCTTTGTGTGGGTCCATGGATAGATACATCAGGGACTATATGGAAACTCCCCCCACCCCAGCCCCAGTGAAATGATTCTGAATATGTTTAATTAAACATTTTAATAGTAAATATAATAAAGGTAAGCGACATAGTATGAATGCTAAAGGAACAGAAATGCTAAAGTACAGTAGAAAATGGAAGATAACATGGTATGATACAAAGAATGCTGGAACTGAGTCCAAAGACCTATGTTTGAATCCTCTGTCTCCAACTTGTTACCTGTATATTTGTGTGTTCTTTTTGAAAGTCATACAACAACAAAAGCAGAAGAAGAATAGATTTATATAATACTTTAATGTTTGCAAAGTGCTTTACATATGTTATCTTACCTGATCTGTCCGGATTTCAGTTTTCTCATCTGTAAAGTGAAGCAGTTTGGATTAACAATCTGGAAGCTTCACTTTTAGATTAAACACATGATCCAAGCAAAAACTCATTTCGATAATTGTCTTTGAGAATGTTTGTGACCATGACTTATCTTGGCATTGCAGTTAAAGCATACTAGTTTTAAAGTGTTTGCTTTGTTTGTTAGGTTCCTACTGTCTGGGACTCTGCGAAAACAATGTTATTGTTAGGACCTTGAGGGGAAACAGGTAAGCTGAGTGAATAGGACTGACCAACTAAGGTTGGCTAGAGAAGAAAACATTACTAGGAACAGTCAAGTATTTGGGCCTCCAGGCTCTATTCTTTTTGCTGGTGATTTGCCTTTCTTGGCCAACCCTAGACCAATCGAAATTATTGTGCTTCTCCCATTGGTGAATTCCTTTTAGGGTTTCCATTTTGGGAATGGAGCCATGTTGATATCCTTCTGCTGTGACAGCCCCTATCTTTTATTGGTGAATTCATTCAGGGGCCTTATTTCAGTATGGGACCAGGCCAGCCATGCTTATTCCACTCCTGGATGTGTTTCTGACTCTTCAGACTTTGCCTCCCTATTCCTACATGAGTACTTTTCCCCAAACCCCACCCCACCCTACTCTTTAGTTCCTGTCTATATGATGAATGAATCAATTGTGTTTTATTTGCTTTAAGAACATAAACGCCTTAAAATCTGAGCTTATTTCTTTTTGGCTTGTATTGGTATCCCCAGAACTTACCACTGTGTCTAGCACATAATAAGCACTTAACAAATGCTTGTTGCCTGCCTGCTTCTGCTACTTCTTTCACCTCTGATCTGACATTCTTGACCTTGATTGAGCAAATGCAATGCTTTCCTGCTGTGCCCCTGCCCAACCTCTCTGAGAATCATATAATCTTAGAGGTATAAGGGACCTTTGAAAATCATCTAGTCCAAGAATCCCACTTACAACGTGACCACTAGATAGTTATCTAACTTCTGCTTGAACATCTCCAGAGATGAAGAATCAGGAGACATCAGTTGCCATTCACTGGTATAGCCTTTAACAGCAAACATTTATTTAGTACCAATCCAGATCTGCCATACTAGCTGAATGAACGTGGGCAAGTCCTTTAAGCTGTTATCATCATCATCATCATCATCATCATCATCATCATCATGATCGTTGTCATCGTCATCATCGTGGTTGTTGTTATTATTCAATTTCTAATTTCTTCTCTTTTTAAAAAAAATTTTACCCTCCCATTATCACGCATGTAATTCCCTCTCCACAAGAGATAAAAAAGAAAAAAGAAAAGAAAAACAAAACCCTTATCATAAGCAAAACAGATTGCCACATTGGCCATGACCCAAAACGTATGTGTCTCTTAGCATTTAAGTTTACCACCTCTTAGATAGGAGGAGAATGGTGTTGTTCCATTTTTAGTTCTCTGGCCTTATGGTTTATCATTGTTTCAAAGCTGTTTTTTCTACAATATGGTTGTCATTATACAAATTATTCTCTTAATTCTGTTCACTTCATTCTGCTCTGAAGGAGTTCATTGAGATTCCCAGTTTTCCCTGGAACTGTCCATTTCATTGTTTCTTATGGCACAATAATATTCCATTACATCCATATGTCATACTTTGTTCAGCCATTCTTCAACTGATGGGCATTCTCTTAGTTTTCAATTTTGGGTTACTACAAAATGGACTGATACACATAACAGCTTATTTTGTAGTTTATAATAAATATAAAATAAAATAAATGTATTTTATACCCATCATTTCTCTTTTTCTTTGATGTCTTTGGGATATGGACTTAGGAGTGTTATAACTGAGTATCTCTGTATGAGATATAGTCCCATATTGCTTTCCTGAATGGCTAGACCAATTCATAGCCTCACCAACAATGCACAAGAGTAACTGTTTTCCTGTAGCTTCTCCAATATTTTTTGCTTTCTTTTTTTCCATCTTTAACAGCCTAATGGGTCAAAGCTTCTTTAATTTACATTCCTCTAATTATTGGTGGTTCAGAGTATTTTTTCATATGGTTTTTGATAGCTTGGATTCCTTAAGTGTTCTAGTCTCATTTTCCAATCTATAAAGTGAAAGGAAAATGAGCAGGTCTTAGAGTCAGAGACCTGGGTTCAAGTCCCACTTGTGATACATACTGACATATGAACCTGGCCAATTACTTCATCTCTCAATGGTCCAAGCAAATAAGCTTCGGAACAATTACAGAATTGCATTGAGAGAGAGAATTTCCTCGCTGGAAGTTCCCTTCACCAATGAGACCTGGACCTACAAAAGGGTGATATGGTGTGTGTTCAACTGGATGACTTGTGAGGTCCCTTCCAGCACGGTTGCTCTATGAGTCTTTTTTTAAAAATGTATCTCCCTAGACTGTATGCATGTAGGGAAGACCGATCAAGTTGGAGGCACAAATAGGAAAATGAATTAAATTCTATAAACATTTATTTAGTGTCAACACTGTGCTAAGCACTGTGGATACAAATAAGAAAAAGAAAGGTAGTCTCTGCCCTCAAAGAGCTTCAATCTAATGGAGGAAGGCAAAAGAGAAAAAGGGGTGAGGGGTACCAGAGGGTATGATGATCCACAGAGTTGAAACCAAGCAAGACTAATGATGGAAACAAATAGAGTTACCTGGAAAATTCAGATCCTAGCCATCTACAAAGAAAGGTTTTGGGAGGAATTTAGTACTTGATTCTCCAACTCTCCAATCAGAAGGGAACAGCAATGGAGGGAATGGAGATGTTCAGTATGAAAAAAATCAGTAAGGCAAAGAGATTTCAATTGAGCAACTTATCTTGGGGGAGGCATAATGTTCCATGGAGTTGAGACGAAGCAGAACCACTGAGCAAGATAGAGTTACCATTCATCGGTATTCCCTTAGTAAATATCCCTCAGTTTTGAAGGTACTATGCATGCCCTCTTTATCAACGCTGCTGGGGAATATGCCACTTTCTTTTGTAGTTAGTAAAGTCTGTTGTTGGGAAGAGATGGTAACTGGTGCCTCTGGTCCCCCCTTCCCTTTGATTCTCTTCGCCATTTCTCATTCATTAAACCCTCCTGGTTTTCTCTGCCAAACCTGGTGCTGTAGATATGCAAGCCTGGGAGCCAAGGCAAGCATTGCTTCAGGATGATAAACCAGGGCTTTTCTGTTCCAGCCTGCCCATTAGGAATTAGACATGAGTGACTTTTCTTTAGAACATACTCTTCTAGAACTCTGGCTACTGCATTCTTCTCAGACAAGCCCTTCTGCACCATCTTCTGCACCATAATTTGTACGATGATAACCAAATTGTAGAAAAAAATCCAACTTTGAAAGATTTAAGAGTTCTGGTTACTACAATGATGAGCCACAAGTCCAGAGGACTAAAAATGAAACAATACAACTCGCCTCCTACCAAACAGGTGGTAAACTGAAATGCTAAGAGAGACATATATGATGGTGCAGATGGTCCCATCAGGAGTTGGGTGTGAACTCTGTTTTCCGGTGGGAATATATTTGCCGACCTGATAAAGACCACTCTTAAAGCTATAGATTTGCTGTTGTTTTTCAGTTGTTTCAGTTGTGTCTGACTCTTTGCGACCTCATGGACCACATCACTCCAATACTATTCTTGGTGTTTTCTTGGCAGCAATGCCGGAGTGGTTTGCCATTTCTTTTTCCAGTGGATTAAGGTAATCAGAGGTTAAGTGAATTGCTCAGGGCCACACAGCTAGCAAGTGTCTGAGGCCAGATTTGAACTTAGGAAGATGAGTCTTTCTAATTCCAGGCCCAGCACTCTATTCACTGCAACCTAGCTGCCCAAAGGCATAAGTAGATAACATTTTTTTGGCCCTTTAGGTTTGGTTGTCATCTAAGTCAGTGGTATCACACTCAAATAGAAATGGGGGCCCCACCATACCTATGCATTCCTTTTAGCTGCATGTTGACTTAGAAAACTCCATATTAACATTATCTATGTTCTATTGTATTTTTATTTATTATGTTAAAAAATTCCCCATTACATTTTAATTTAGTTGGAAATCTGGTGCAGCAGCCATGTATTTGACCCCTGGGATCCCAGCTATTCTCAAAGTTGAATAGATTTTTCATGGTAAGAGAAACTTTTACAGAATTATAAATTTAGAGTTGGAATGGACCTTAAAAATTAATTAATCCTCATTTTACAAATGAGAACATTGAGGCCTAAAGAGGTTAAAGGACTTGTCTAACATCACACAGATAATAGTTAGGATTTGAATTCAGGTCCTCTGGCTCCAAATCTAATTCCAGCTAACTTTTCCATTGTACCACATTGCGCCTGGAGGCCCTGCCTTAGAGATAAAATTCAGGGGCTCTTACTCTGAAGTCCCTGGATTTCAGAGGAAATGAGATTAGAACATCTAAGGAATACAAGCTATTAAAAACCATAAAGAAAAATACTCTAAATCACCAATAATTAGAAGAATGTAAATTAAAGAAGCTCGATGGGGGAAAATTACATCTATATTTCTGCTAACTTTTATTTAAAATTTATTATTTCCTCAAATTTTGAGGAAGCAACTGAGTGACTCAGTAGATAGAGTACCTGGCTTAGAGTCAGAAAGATCTGAGTTCAAATCTAGACTCAGACACTTAGTAGCTGTGTGACCCTGGGCAAATAACTTAACCCTGTTTGCCTCAGTTTCCTCATCTGTAAGATGAGCTGGAGAAGGAAATGGCGAACCACTTCAGTATCTTTGCCAAGAAAACCCCAAATGGGGTCAGGAAGAGTTAGATATGACTGAAAAGACTGAACAAGACTAGGTAGGTAGGGGAATTGAGTTGATGTGTGTCGTGGTAGGGGGTCAGTTTTCAAGTTGGAGCTCATGTCGGCCTCTGTGGGTGGCTGGCTACTCTGACTAAAAGGCAGATTGATCCATAGCACCCCCTGATCCACTAAACATATATTTAATTGAGAAGAGAGGAGGGAACATAGGAACACTAAATTCTCCCTATGACCAGTCAAAACAAAAACTCCCTCTTACAAGGGTGATGCTATTGAGCTAACATTACATTCTGCTCTGGCTTGGGGGGTGGGGTGGCACTGGAAGCCAGTCGAGGTGTTGGCTGGTAGCCCATACCCTGCAGTTTTCCCACCCAGACCATTCTCTGAAATAAAATGGGCCTTTATGTGATTATGATGATTTTTTTAAGGTGATGGGGAAAATTTATGACTCAAGGAGAAAAGTGCAGCAAGGAACCCCATTGACTTTCCCTGTGGTTGTTAAGGCTTCATGCTCTCTCCCTTTCTTTACCACGTTAATGTCAAGACCTTTCTTTGCCTTCCTTGAGCTCTCCCAGAAGGTCTTGGGCAAGGTTGACTGCTCTTACTCTTTTCTTCATGCTTGAAGGTCCATCCTGTCATCTCAGATGGAATTTCCTAGTACTCTATGAGGAATCAAGTCCATGGAGGCCCATTCAGAGCTCTGCTTCTACTTTCTCCATCTGCAAAGGGAGAGGGAGCGTGATAACAACTCTTACTGCATAATAATAGCTGACATTTATATAGCGCTTGGAGATTTGCAATGTATTTTACATGCAGTATTTCACTGAGATTTATAAAGCCCTTTTGTCACAACTACTCCTTTAGGTAGGTAGGGTAAGTATTATTATGTCCATTTTATTGATGAGGAAACTGAGACCTCAGAGAGGTTTTAAGTGATTTATCTAGAAGCAAAGCCAGGTCTTGAAAATGAGTCTTCTGACCTCCTAGTACTGTACCATAGCACTGCCTGGATGGTAGTCAGAAAATTAATACAGTTAATAAATTAATAGAAAATTAATAGTTAATAAAAAAGGTTGAGAAGGAGAATGAGGCATAATTATGGGTAAATTAAATAAGTAAGCATTTATCAAGCACCTACTCCACGTAGAACACTGAGTGTTATTTGGCATGCATAAAGGATATTTGTCAGCATTGGGTGTGGAAATCATCACTGATAGTCCATCTATAGTCCATCTAGCAGCCAAGTCTTTGAAAGATGCCTGGGGCACATAGAGGGAGTTGAAGGGATTTGTCTGGGATCATATAATTAGGAAGCATCAGAAGGAGGCATTAGAAATTCTTGACTTAAAGCTGGCACTCTGTCCACTATATAATGCTGAATCCTATCGAGAACACTCATTTTGCCCCCACACTTATCCATACCCAGGAGGCCCAGCCCTCTCGTAAGGATGTTCCAGTTGGTGGGAAATCCAAGGTTCCATATCTGAATCACCTGGAAAATGAAAGGTACTATATAACACAATGCTAGATTGTAGTAAAGATGGAGCTTTTCTAGTCTCTTTTAAATGGAATTCTAGGCTTCTCCAGAGGCAGTTAGATGACGCGGTGGATAAGAGTGCTGGGCTTGGAATCAGGAAGACTCAACTTCATGAGTTCTACTCCAGCCTCAGATGCTTACAAGCTGTGTGACCCTGGGCAAGTCACTTAAGCCTTTTTGCTTCAGTTTCTCTTCTGTAAAATGAGCTGGAGAAGGAAATGGCAAACCACTCTAATAACTTTTTCCAAGAAAACCCCAAAATGGGGTCACAAAGAGTCAGACGTGACTAAAAGGACTCCACAACAAGCTTCTACAGACCCTTTCTGAGAAAAAAAAAATCACTGAACCATCAATGAGAACTGAAAGGAGCTTCAGAAATCACCCAATCCAAACTCTCATTTTGTACATGAAAATAAACCAAAGACCGGAGGACCAGAGAAGTTAAGTAATTTATCCAAGACCACACAGCTAGCTAGTGTGAACCAGAGGATTCTGTTTTGAAAATTGCTTCATGGACTGGGCAAAAAGACATTGGATTCCAAATCAAAAAGCCTGGATTTTTATTTTGTCTTTGCTACTTATAATCTGTGTAACCTTAGACAAGCCAGCTTATTTCTTTGAGGCTGGTAAACTGAGGGAGATGACTTCAGAGGATTTCAAAGCACAGGCTGATAGCCTGTGATTCTTCAGTGATACATTCACTGCTAAGAGTAAGAAAGACCTCAACTGAAAGTATCTTATCTGCTGGACTAGAATGTGGGGTTCTAAAAGGTGGGGGTCATGTTTTATTTATTATTGGCTCTTTATTCACCCTCTCCATTCACCCTCACCCTTAGATGAAAAGCCTACTATTGTTGAATGTTCTCATCTTATAGATGAGGAGTACTTCCATGCATCAGGAACTAAAAATGTTTGTGAAACAAAGGTTTTCCATGTTCTACAGGCAGGAAATTCCTTACATTTGTTTTTATTGTAGGTATCTATTTTGAAGGAGTATTATGAGGAAAGTTATCTATTACTGTTACCGCTATCCCTGCTTCCACTAAAAATTCACCCATCTAAGGGACTCTAGCCTGGACTTTAGATGAAAATGTATTCATTTTTATTTAAGGAACTGATGCTAAGCAGTTCATCCTCGCTTGATGCTAACTAATCCCATTTTGAGTTACAAGAGACTAACTCTTATTTATTGTATGGAGCCAGAATTGAAGTCCAAAACCAAAAGATCTCATGAGAGGTGAGACTGGGAAGGAAAAAGGAAGGTAACAAGAATGTAGAACACAAAGACTGCTTTTGCCTTCTCTGGAATTCTCACAGAGAGAGAAAATCATAGCATTTCAGAGATCCATCTACACACAGAGAAAGCCTGTCCCACAGCTGGATTGACAAAGTCATCTACAGTGAATAGTACAGCTGTGCACATCTGTTGCAAATATATTCCCTGTTGACTGCTAGGAGAAAGAGTGTGCTCACACTGGGTGGGGGAAGAGAGAGGGGGTGGGTGACCGAAGCTCTCCCATGAGGTTAGATCATGAAAAACAGAGGCACAGTTTCTTGAAGCACTGAAGATTGGGGGTAAGGAGTTAGAGAAAGCAAAAGGATAAAAGTACAAAAATAGCCAAGATAATTCTACATACGTTACATTAAATTATGCTTATATGTTAGTTTTAAAATAAACATTTTAACTTTTTGTCTCCAAAGCACTCGGATATCTATTATGTCATTTGAGCCTTGAAAAACTTCTGTTAGGTAAGTAGATTAGAAAAAATGGGTCCCAGAAAGAATAAGTATCTTCCTGAAGATCTCATGGTTTAGATGGTAAAAGTGCTTGGTCTAGTCACCAGACTCCTAGTCAAATGCTTTTTGTCCTCTACTATGCTGCCTGGCAGCCATTAGCATGGTTAGGTTATACAGTATGCAGTTTACCCAAAAGATGAAATTTGTTCAGTATTTGAAATACATGTTCTGATGTGAAAAGCCTGAGTACACACCAGAATACCTATTTGCCTTTCATAGATCTGATTTATTGTTCTAATCCTGGGGTCACAGGAATGTTGGCGTACAGAGCCTAGAAGAGTGGACATCAGTTCCTCTTACAAGAACTCAGATTCAAAAGGTATCAAGCTCATAGGCTATTCATCAGGAAAGCTTACACATGGATAAGCACTGGCTTATTCATGTAAATGCTGTATTCCCCTAGAAGTAAGCTCCTTGAGGGTAGGAATTTTATTTTTGTTTTTAATTCCCAGAATCTAGCATGGTGCCTTGTACTTTGATGGTACAAGATAAATGCAAAATGCCTACTATTGTTGAGTGTTCTCATCCTGTAGGTGAGGAAACTAAAGCCCAGAAAGATTACATGACTTGCCCAAGTTTATGCAGATAGTTGAGTAGCAGATTCAGAATTTGTAGAGTCCTGACTCTACATTCATTCTTCTGTACTCTATGCTATATGATCTCTTACTCTTGGGTCTATGATCTCATTGGTATGGGTAAAAATATTATTTCTGTTTTCATTTTGTTGTTGTTGTTGAAGGGGGTAGGTCTGGAACTGTGATTACTTTGGTATAGGAAGCTCCTAGTACAGAAAATCCTTGACTAGTGCTATTTAAAAAGGAATAATCTTAGATAGTCATCTAGGGTTTATGTAATATTTTCCAAAATGGTATATATGCTCACCGTCCAATGTAAAACGAGTGCAAATCATATTTTTCTCCACTTACCTGATGAATTGATTATGGAGTATCTTTATGCTCCTCTACCCTCAACTCTATTCATAAGCTAGGATTATTTCATCAGAGTAGGGACTACTCCATCAAGGGACAGGAAGGTTTAGATTATGAATAGAAGGAAGTTGGTTAGAGGCAAGGATGACCAAAAATCAATTAAAATGACTCATAGCATTCCTGATGTATCTTTCTCGACTCCTGCTTCCTAGCACCCTTCTACTGCTGGGAAAGAGGTGGGAATAGGGACAGAGAAGAGCTAGTAAACATGACTGAGGCATTGGTAGGCCAGTCCATGTTTCGAACCTATCTGTGAGGTTCTCTTATCACCCAAAATGTTAGGGTTCCATGCCTAGAAGGAATTACAAAACAGAGGGCAATGTGTTTAGTCTAGGGACTCAGAATTTTCTAGCCAGTGTCTGTTTTCAGATCCTTTCTATTCCAAGCCTTTTCTGACTGCAGTTAACCCATACAGTGAATCTATGCTTTGGATGGGAAACAAAACAAAACAAAACAAACAAACATACAACTTGTGTAATCTCTGAAGATTTATGAGATACCCATTGCTGCCTTCCCTTCCCCCTCCTGGTTACAGAGGACAAGCAATGGAAAAAAGGAAGGCAAGGAACACATTTGAAATAACTCCTCTCTTGGGAAAAACCATGCAGAGAGTCTACCATTTGCTACTTTATGAACACTTAACGTAGATCATAGGGTTTAGATCCAAAAGGGATCTTAGGAGATACCTGGTTTACCTCCACCCTCATTTTAAAGATTAGTAAACTGGGTGCGTTTTTGCTGCCTGGCCATGTTCCCAGTCAACTTACTTGACCCTTGAGTTTTTTAGCGGGGTATGACTGCTTATAGAGTAAAGAGTCCTATGTTCCAAGCTCGAGGGGATGTGCTGTTGATTTCAGAACTCTGCCACACCAGCACAACTCCTTCCCCAAGAACTCCCAACCCAGACTGGACTTAGATCTTCAGCAGGCTCTGCACTCCTGCTCTGATCCACCAGGTGGGCCTGGGGCCAGAAGCAACTGCAGCTATAGTTCTGTAGCTGCCCTACCTCCGCTGCCCCCGGGGCGGTAGCTGAACCATGAACTCTATCCCCCTGTTCCCAGCAGCTTTTCCCACTAACCTTCTCTGTTGTCTTTGGTGTTTGTGGGTTGAGAAGTCTGGCTACTGCCACAGCTCACTGATTCAGGGCATTAGGGCCTGTTCTGCCTGGTTCCTGGTCTAGTTGGTCTGCGCCACCCATGCTGGGCTCTGCTCTGCTCTGCTCAGCTCCCAGTCCATGCGTGAAAGACCTCACCCAGCAACCATCCAGGCTGTCCTGGGCTGGAGCCCTACTTCCCTCTGCTATTTTGTGGGTTCTGCAGTTCTAGAATTGGTTCAGAGCCATTTTTACAGGTTTTTGGAGGGACTTGGAGGGGAGCTCATGCTAGTCCCTGCTTTTCAGTCTCAGACTTTGGAATCTTTCTTTGGTGACAAAGAAGACCAAAACATACAGCCAGAAGAAGTCAACAAAGTCAAAGAGCCTACAACAAAAACCTCCAAGAAAAACATGAACTGGTCTCAGGCCATGGAAGAGCTCAAAAAGGATTTGGAAAAGAAAGTTAGAGAAGTAGAGGA
>CM053624.1:151664165-151789561 GCA_028646595.1 Phalanger gymnotis | reverse complement strand
CAACATCAGTATTGTGGAAGGGTTATACATAATGACATGCATGTGGCCTGTGTTGAATTGCTTGACTTCTTAGGGAGGGTGGGTGGGAAGGGAAGAGCGGAGAGAATTTGGAACTCAAAGTTTTAAAAACAGATGTTCAAAAAAAAAAAAGTTTTTGCATGCAACTAGAAAATAAGATACACAGACAATGGGGCATAGAAATTTATCTTGCCCTACAAGAAGGGAAGGGAAAAAGGGATGGAAGGGGAGTGGGGTGATAGAAGGGAGGGCTGACTGGGGAACAGGGCAACCAGAATATATGCCATCTTGGAGTGGGGGGGAGGGTAGAAATGGGGAGAAAATTTGTAATTCAAACTCTTGTGAAAATCAGTGCTGAAAACTAAATATGTTAAATAAATTAAATTTAATATGAGAGAAAACAAAAAAAATTAAATAAAGATGAGGAAAATGAGAACCATAAAAAAAAAAGATTAGCAAACTGAGTCCCCAAGAAATGAAATTCTTTCCTAGGATCATAGCATCATAAAAGTAGAAGTCCCTTAGAAGCCATATAGACTAAATTCTTTTTTACACATAACAATACTGAATCTTGAAGAGATGAAAGACTTTTATCTAAGATCTTTGGTAGTGAATAATAGAGCCAGAAATCAAGCCCATGACTCCTAACTCCAAATTTAATTTTTTTGTGTGTGTGATGCTATCTTTCCTTCCCATTATGGCACTTTGCTTTCTCTCACTCTCTCTCTCTCTCTCTCTCTCTCTCTCTCTCTCTCTCTCTCTCTCTCTCTCTCTCTTTTTGGAGGCAATAAGGGTTAAGTGATTTGCCCAGGATCACACAGCTAGTCAATTTCTGAGGCTGGAGTTGAACTCAGGTCCTTTTGACTCCAGGGCTGGGGCTCTATCTACTGTACTGCCTAGCCACCCCTGTTTTGCTTTCAATCATTATTTGTTTTAAATTTGTTACAACGGCAGTCGACAAATTTTCAAAACCCAAGCAGGTTATCAGGGAGGAAAGGAAGACTGAGATAAAGGTTGGGTTTTCCATCCTGTTTAATTTAACAAAGGTTAGGAAAAATGTAGGAAGAGCGATGGAAGAGGGACTTTGAAAACTGAGAGGCTATCTGCTGTTCTAAGGGCCATGTCTGCATTCTTACCTGGGATGCTCTAGAAAGCACACATCTAGAAAGCACAGGAGGTCTACCAGATATGGTTCCTACTGAAATAGCTACAGAAGGTCACATGCTACAGGGCTTGCTTTCCAGGGTTTTGAGGACTTCTGCTATTCTCCATAGCATTTGGAAAAGAACTTAAAGGATAACTTTTCATGAAAATTAACTTAATCCTATTGAAAAGATGAAGGATATGTGGTTTTGTCAGCATGTGGTGGGAATTCCTAGTGTGGGACCTCCTTTCACTAAAACAAATGGTAATTTGTCTCTGTTTAGTACAGTGTTGTCAAACTCAAACAGAATCAAGAGGGGCCACTAATGCATACGTAGGGATCTTGGCTGGCTGCATATTGGTTTAGTTTTAAAATGTAATTTTTTGTGTGTTTTTTGTGTATTTTTTATTTATTTTGCTAAATACTTCCCAATTGAATTTTGCTATGGTTCTGGATGCACTGTGACCTGGACCAGTGGTGTGTTTGACACCTCTGTTTTAGAAGGGAAATCCTTGAGAGTTTTTTGAGCTAGAAAGAGTTTAAATAACTTGCCCAGTGTTCCATATTCTGGTATCAGGGCCAGGACTTGTCCTAGGTTTTCTTGTCTCCAAGAAGAAAAGGACCTTATCTACTAAGCTATCCTGCCTTTCCCATCTGAAGAAATCTTTTTCCTGAATCATACACACATTTGATTTCACCACTTTGGTTTACAGAGTTACATAGGAAAGAGATCTCAGAGGGCATCTAGTCCAGACCTCTTGTTATATAGATACAGATAATATGAAAGATGGGCAGCTAGGTGATGCTGTAGTGCATAAAGTGCCTGGCCTAGAGTTAGGAAGACTCATCTTCCTGAGTTCAAATCTGTCCTCAAACATTTTCTAGCTGTGTGACTCTGCACAAGTCACTTAACCCTGTTTGCCTCAGTTTCCTCATCTGTAAAATGGGCTGGAGAAGGAAATGGCAAACCACTCTAGTATCTCTGCCAAGAAAACCCCAAATGGGGTCACAGAGACTTAGACACTACTGAAATGACTGAATAAAAAATTGTGGAAGGTCTCAGAAGAAGGAGTAGAGCTGGGATTCAAATTTGGGTCCTCCTTCCACTGCTTCTCATTCACTTCAGGATCATTTCTCAATTATAGGAAAATGCTAATTACACAAATACCTGAAATGCAGCTGTTTTTTCTTGTGTGTCAGGATTTGCATAGTTAATTGCTGCTATATGTGTCTTTGGTCCTAGAGTCTTGGTGTAATTAAACTGTGATTGCCAAATACACTGAGAAAAATCAATGGCTTGTTAATGTTCCTGGAGGAAATACCAGTTAGGGGAATATTTAATGTTGGCTTTGTCTATGAGTAAAAACTAAGTGCTGCTTCATGCATTCTAACCCGAGGTATTGGGAGAAACACCTGTGTAATCCTCTGCTAGAGGTGATCCACAGGTAGAGGGTTTTATTTTCCCAAGGCATATTAGATCATAGGATTATAGATCTTCAGCTGGAAGGCACTGGAGAAGTCATCCTGTCCAAGTCCTCTTATTTTACGGATGAGGAAACCAAGGCCCAGGTAAATGTAGATCCCACAGGTAGTGTCACAAGTAGGATTTGAACTCAGGTCCTTCTGGGCATATGACCAAAATCAATTAGTAAGAAATCCATTTCCTTTGACTTCAGAGTGAATATTCTTTTCACAGAACCACACAGATCTAACTTCTCCCAAACAACTAGTTTACAAATGGACATCAAAAGTTAGACTCATGACTTAACATCCCTGGAGACTGACCCGGGTATCCTGACTTCCTCATATGTCCCATTCCAAGACAGCAGCTTTATGTGAGGGGGTGTTTCTGATCCACTTTGGGGTGGGGAGTAACCAAAGGCTTTCTCACTGGCATTCCTTCCGTGACACAGTTGATGGTGAGCCAATAGAATCCTAGTGAGTTAAAGGAACAGAATGTATGCGTCAGGTTGATATCCAGCAGAAGACAGAACCTCTGTTTCTTCATATAAGGCCATGATTCCGGTAGAAGTTAAACTGCTGTGGGCTTGGAAACCCGTGCTCTGAGCATTCCCAGATGACATCTGTAGTTTTTCCAATACACAGCTAGCTTTCCTGACTCTTGGACTCCCAGGGACACGATGATTAGGCAATCTTGGCTTGGTCGATTAGGCTTCCTGTGAAATCTGTACATCTTCAGCACAGGAGGCTTAAAAACGCATTTTAAAGCTTTCACTAGTGCAATTTATCATCAAAGTATTTTTAAACAGGACCACTCCCATCTGCCACACCTTATTTTTAACTTGGGTTGGGAAATGATCTACCCTAGAAACCCTCACTGTTCTTTAGGTAAATAATTTGCTTCCAAGGAGGGTCCAAGGCCTTGTTTCCATAAATTCCTCCTCAAACCTTTTCACTACTTTTTAAAAGTCCAGAAGCTTCTGCACCAAATGCTGACAGCCTATAGGCAATATAACCAATTAATCAATCAATACGCATTACTTTGTATCCTTTTTTTTTACTCTTCTGTGAATACATTGTACCACACTAATAAACGAGCACCTATTATATAGATATTATACATTATGTTTATCATACATTATGCAGATGCAGACACTGAGTCTGAGAGAGGTAACATGACTTGGAGAAGATCACATAAGAAGTAGCAGAGCTGAGATTTGAACTCAGGTCCTCCAACCCCCAATAGTAACAAATGATGATATGCTCAAGTATTTATTGGATAAAATATTTCTTAATTAAATAATTAGATAAGTATTTCTTACCTTGATACAATTGATACATACAAGAATAGCTACATCGATACGTGGAGAGAGATACAAAGCAAAGCTCGTTGAATGGGAGGGGTGAGGTAGCAGCAACTGGAGAAATCAAGGAGGAGGTGACACATTAGCTGATCCTTGAAGGGAGCTGGGGGTTCCAAGAGGTGAAATCGAGGTGGCAAAGCATTCTAATTATGGGGGATAGACAGAAACAGGAAATGCAATGCCATATCCAGGAATACATATTCTTTAATCCATCCATCAATCAATCAACATTTATTAAGTGCCTACTATCTGTCAGGAAGTATGCTAAGTACCGGGAATAAAAAAAGAGGGGGAAAGGAGTCCCTGCTCTCAGGGAGCTCACAATCTAATGAGGCCCTATGCTTTACTTCATCTTAATATCCTAGTTTTAGGCCTTGGAAGGAACCTTAGAGATCATCTTGTCTAAGCCTTTCAGATGGAGAAACTGAGGCCTGGTGACTAGCCCAAAGTCACAAGGTAGGAAGCAGGGCTGGGAATTTAGCTCATATCCTTTAAACTTGTAGTTAAACTTAGAGTTGGAGCTAGAAGAGACATTAGAGGTCATTTAGATCTAAACTCTAATTTTCTGTACGACAAAAATGAGACCCAAAAAAAGAGTGATGTTTCTGTTCATATGACTAATAAAAGCAATAGGTGGTTTCTTTCTCAGGGTCACACAGCTGGTAAGTGTCTGAGGCTACATTTGAACTCAGATTCTCCAGACTCCAGGCCCGGTGCTCTATACACGGCACCATCTAGCTGCCTTTAGCTACTTCCCCTTTTCTGGGGGAGGGGAAGCAATTGGGGTTAAGTGACTTGCCCAGGGTCACATAGCTAGTAAGTGTTTGAGGTCACATTTGCACTCAGATCCTCTTGACTCCAGTGCATACATGGGTTTCAAATTCAAGTTCTCTAACTCCAAATACAGTGACCTTTCAGTCTTTTCACTAAACTTTCACTGATACTGTCCTTAATTGTCAATAAGAAATGTTTGAGGAAAGAGGTTAGCAAGCTCCCTTCAGCTCTCTCTTGATTCTGTAACCCCAAAGAGATAAGTATCTTCCAAAGCCAAGGTCCTTTTGTTTTGTTTTGTTTTGTTTTGGGGAGGAGGAGCCAGAGGGCAGAGGAAACATAAATTCTTATCACAGCCATGTGACTCAACAGGGAAACAGAAATTTGCAAGCACCGGGTAAGGAGAACAGATATAGGCCCTGCCCTTAAGAAGCTTTCCTGGGATCAGATCTTTCCCATCATCCCCTCAATATATTTAGTAAAAGTTGTCTAATAATTATACAATAGTACCGTGAGCAATAGAGGCCACCATCTTGCTAGGGACAAGTCTTTGCAGATTTGTCTTGTTACCTGTTCTGTTTGACAGTCATAACTTGGTTTTAATTCTCCTGGGAACAAATTCAACCTGGCTCTACCTCATTTGGTGCAGGAAGGTGGCTCAAGGGATAGAGTGCTGGGCCTGTATGTAAGCAGGAAGACTCATCTTGCTGAGTTCAAATCTGGCCTCAGATACTTACTAGCTATGTGACCCTGGACAAGTCACATCACCCTGTTTGCTTCAGTTTCCTCATCTGTACAATGAGCTGGAGAAGGAACCGCTCCAGTATCTTTGCCAAGACAAGTTCCAAATGGGGCCATGAAGAGTCAGATACGACTGAAAAACAGCAATTACCTCATTTATATCTGCGGTTTCCAGGCCTTCTCCTTACCTATTCTCCATAACAGATGTTCATTTATTATTTCAAAATGATTCTATTTATTATTTTATTAATTGTCAGAGTTTGTTCTTGGGACAAAATGGAGCTTTGCTGAAGATTTAGAGGGGCCAGTCAATATGAAAAGCAAACCTTTTGATTTGGTGGGATTTATGAGAAGGCCACATGGTTTATTGGACACAGTCAAGGGAAAGGACCAAGGGAGTCTATTGACCCTCCTATCCCCCATACTCTGGGGTCAGATATGATACTTCCTGACTAGGGCATCCTATTCAATACCACTGGGAAGAACAGGGGAGACACAACCAGTGATGTCTCCAGTAGCCCTGGACATGATGGTCTTTAAAAAATAAATGAAAGAGATCATAGTATCATACACATAGAGCTAGAAGGAACCCAAGATGCTTTTTCATATTTATCATTGGAAAAAAAAAACAAACACAAAAAAGCCAACCCTCTCTGCCCTCCCACCAAAAAAACCCAACAACCGCGGTCCACGAAGGTTGTGACTGGCCCAAGGGACAAGATAATAGGTAGAATTTGAGTTCAGGTCTTCTGACTCCAGGACTGGTGGGAATTCATGAGGGTCTGGTGAGAGGCTGCCCCTAGTATTTGGCACCTAGTCATAGCAAGCACCTGCTTCACGTGCTTCGGGGCACCCCCATCAGCTCCAGGGCCAGGTCAGTTTACTCAGCTAGGAGTCATATTAGTGATGCTTACATGTTCTGCTCAGGTAGACTTTCTTTATGTAAATTTGTATCATGCAAATTTGACTTTATGTAAAGAATTCTTAAAGACATCCATGTTAAAAAACAAAAACAAAAACAAAAACACCTATGTTACCTTTGTTGTATAGTACTGAGCTTTCTCTCACTGATCCTGCCCCTTGACTTGGAGACTCAGCCTCCTCACCTCCCCTCCCCACCAAAAAAAATCCTAAAAAACACCTCAAATCTAAGGGGCTACTTAGAGCTGCTTAGACAGAAATCTGTCTTCTGTTCATACACACTTAGGTATTGCCTGTCTGTCCTCAGCCCCCATTTGTCTGTCCTGTGCTCTTCCTTTTGATTCTGGTTAGATCCCATGTGGCAAGCCCAGATCCTCTGACTGTTCTTTTAGCTAGCTTCCCTGTCCCTTGACACCAGCCACCTCCCACCCCAGGGAGGTGTGGGCCCCTTCCTTCCTGCCTCCCTCCCTTCTCTATATCCCCAGGCAAATTCACGTTACAAAAATAGCTTTACGTAGAGGTCTTCAGAACAGTCCACCCGGGTAAAGTGAGAACTGTCTGTAATTGTTTCCAATTCCTGAGGTCCTAGGCAAGAAGACAGAAATCTGCTAGGAAATTATATTTCTTGACTGGATAACTCCAAATAGAGGGGTGAGGGTGAGGTGGGGAGTATGGTGGCAGAGAAAGCACCGGGAAAAAGGCGGCGGAGGGGGGAATATCGGGTAGGTAAAGGAAGCATCTCTAAGGAGTAGACTGAGAAAGACTAGGCCAGAAAAGCCAGCTTTTTCTTCATACTACAACTCAGAACTTTCATTCTGGGTTCCCAATTTTCCTAATTGATTGGTGAATGCCTCTATAGCTAAGACAGCTCCAACCATGCTTTATGGCTATCTTCTTGCCAGCTAACTTGCCAATGCTTTCGTATCTCCACCATCTAGCACCCCTACCCCCCACTCACCTCCACGTTCTCATTCTCCAACTAAACCAAATCAATATTGCCATTTCTACTGGAAAGGGCATGTCAGTCTGTTTCCCTATGACTCTATCCCTATGACTTCCCAAACCAAAATATCTCTTCCTAGCCATCGCTTGCTTATATGTATAAGATCTCCCTCTCTTAGTTTGCAAGCTTTTTTTTTTTTTTGAAATAGATTTTATCCTTGGAGATTAGCTAATGCTTGGCACACAGTAAGCATTTAATTAATGCTTATTCATTTATTTATTTATCATATATCATTGTGACTCTAGAATACAAAAAGTGCTTAAAAACACATATTGAGTGATTGATTTACTTTTCTGTTGTCTTAGATGCTGAGCTCTTGAGAGGCTACTGAATTTTACTTTTTATGATTGTATGCTTGTATGGATGGCTATCCTTCCTATAGGAAGTTAATATTAACATCTTCAAATAGTACTTTATGGCTGACAATGTGATTTTCAATGTCTTACAATTTCTAGGAGGTACCAAGCATAAACTTTATCATATCTATTTTTTAGATGGAGAAACTAAGGCACAGGGAAATTTAAGACATTTTCCCAAGGTCGCTTAGCTAGGAAATATTAGAGCTAGGATTTGAACCTGGATCATAAGACTCCGGGCCCAGTGCTCTTTCCAGCACGCCTGACCAAATGTGAGTGCAAGTCCCTTGTGAACCCCTGTCACTCTCTCCCAAAGTCCCTGTATTGTGGTCAATTACTAGTTGCTCGACAGGAGATTAAGGGTACAGTCAGTCCATCCCCATGGAATAGATTGAAATTTAGAACTAAAACTAACATGGGCAATTGGGTCTTTGTCCCAGGATGCTTCATGCGGGACAAAGTTCATCCTAAATGGATTCTGACATCCAGAGGGCTGTACTTCCTCCCAGTGGCATTTGTCAGTCAGTCTGTCAACAAAGCATAACTTGGGTATAAGGATATAACTTCTCCACTACAACCAGAGAGATGGGGTTATTACTGAAACTGTAACCAGTGCTTGGGAAGGATGGACAGGGAGGCTATGTCTCAGGAGAGAACCAGATCTCAGTGAGTTCAAGAAGATGGAAGGAGTGAGAAAGGAAAAGGTATAAGGTGAAAGATGAAAGCTCGTTTGTTACCTACAGAAGAGGAATTTCAGACAGAGCGGTTGAAAGGATGGGTAGCTTTAGAGAAAGACATTGGTGGTTTGGGGTTCAATGGGAAGGGAATAAGGAAATGGTCAGTGGGGGACCACTAAGGATCTGGTTGGAACAATGGCAGCTGTGGGTTCAGAATCACTGGGATTTTGCTCAGGTGGGAGTATATTAACCATTGAAGAATGAGTTTAGGTGGATTTATCTTTGTCCATATGGGTTTAATCTGGAGGAAGAGTTGTCCCAGGGCTTCAATTACTCTGTGTGGCAGGAGCATGGGACTAACAGAAAACTCCAAGGCATGGAGGAACTCTATAGGAAAGAAGTGCACCCCTCCTCCTATGCTGATACCTTGCCACTGCCTGAGTGTCCTGTTGCGATCACTGACATGACTACATGTAATCAAGTTGGACTGCTATTGTACCATCTGGCCTGAGAGTCCATGCCATACAAAGACACCAGAGATCAGGTGGCATGTATCCATTTGGTATCCTGAGGGTCTCTGTCTTCTTCTGTCCCAACTAAATTTGCTCCAGATACCTGAATCCCCATTTAAAGCAAAATGAGGTCCTTCTCAGCACAGTGCTCTTTTCAAGAGACTTATCAGAGGCTGACGCTTTGTACAGCGTTTTGCATAGCTAAGTGCTAAATAAACTTTTGATGATAAGGACTAAGGGTATGAAAAACACTTGAAGGGCAAAGTCTGACTCACTAAGGGAAGGTTATTCTATTTAATGTGGCTCAGAAAGCATATAATGTGTAGGAATGTTGGCTATTATTGCTCCTCCACTTAGGTCTTCCTTTGATGACTATTGTGGCATAGACATGACCTTGGGTCAACGGAAAAGAAATATCAAGGGCAGTGACTACTGAGAAATGAAGTCATTTATGAGTGCCCTGATAATGGTGGGGGTCTTGTGGAAATAGCAAGGACCACTCTACCCTTTATCCTATTCTCTTAGCTCTGGTATATGTGTTGATGTATTAGCACTGATTGTGTGTACTAGGAACCTCAGATGTTTTTCAGCAGTGACTAGAGAAGCATCTCCTCCTTCACTGGCCATCTAAGTTGTCAAAATTAAGAATACTCGACTTGGAGTCAGAAAGAACTAAGTTCAAATCCTGCTTTAGATACTTGTTAGTGGTGTGACCCTGGATACGTTTCTTAGCCTCAGTTTCCTCATCTGTAAAATGAGAGAGTTAGACTCTATGACCACTAACACGTACCCCCCACAACTTTGAAACTGGGGATAAGCAAGGGAGAATATCTTTTATGATCCAGGTATCTCTAGGGACAGAGATATAGAACAATTTAGTGTGAAATGCATTAAACCTATATCATAGCAAAACAAAGCAAAGCCTTGAAGTTTATGCACTTGTCTCTGGACACAGGGCATGCCCCTTTTTCCTTCTCTTTTCTGTAAAGTTCCATGCCATGTACTTGTGCCCGCTATTTATTTTGAGGTCTCTTAGGTCTCCCATGTTAGCCAATATTTAACATCTCTCCACCTGTGACATCAGAAATGAGAGGTCAACCAGATCTGCTTGAGCGAGAAAACTTGCCTCTTTTCTATGAAGCCTCTGTTGGTCTCAGTGAATAGTCCTAGTGGGGGAGACATCAAAAGCCAAGACTTCTCATGCATCTGTGAAGAAAAAATGCAGGGGAGCTCAGCAGGATCTGGGCATCCTGTTCCTTCTTTCTGACCTGGTCTAGCTCATTTCCTCTTTCTGTTTGTTCAACAACTTGAAAGGCAGATCCATACCCTATTACAGTAAGCACACCAGTATAGGTTTCTGTTCAATTGTATCTGACTCTTTGTGACCCTATTTGGGGTTTTCTTGGTAAGGATACTGGAGTGGTTTGCCATTTCCTTCTCCAGCTCATTTTACAGATGAGGAAACTGAGGCAGAGTTAAATGACTTGCCCAAGGTTACACAGCTAGTAAGTGTCTGAGGTCAGATTTGAACTCAGGAAAATGAATCTTCCTGCTTTCAGGCCCAGCACTCTATCCACTGTAGCAGGACTTGAATTCTAATCATGTGCTTATCAGGAGCATGCTCAGTTAAGTTAAACAAGTTTATCATGTAGTACCTCAGTTTCTTCCCATCAAAATCTTTAGGTTTTGCTTCAATTTAATTCAACAATCACCTATTAAATAGCAGGTACTGTTTTAAGTGGAAGAGAAGAGCAAAATAATACCTAACTTCAAGAATTTTATATCTTACTGATGTCTTACTGACTTAGGTGAATTCTACAGGTAAGAATATGGCAGCCATTTCCACAGAACACAGCTATGGATATTTTTGGGTTTTGATTTCTGGTGGAATGGGTGGCCCAGCATCCATATTGCTCATGAGTGTTTTTGTATAGTCCTCAAAATGCTTTGTTTTAAGTGTGTGGGGGAGGGGTGGGGTGGTGAGCAAAAGATATTAGACATTTGATGGAATTTCCAAGGACTTTTCTAACCTTACCTATGACAGCTGTTCATAACCATGGACTTTGGATTGATCCCAGACACAGCCTGTTAATAGAATAGATTTAATCGCATCCTGGGCTCATTCTGGCTAACTTTAGGTTGGTTGTTCCTAGTAGGTATGATACCTCAAAGCCTCTCTTATGAACTAAAAGAGTCCAGCTGCTGTCAGGGAGAGATGTTCTGATCACATCTTAACAGCTAGTGACAGGATACCAGTAAATGGACTTGAAGAGATGAAATCAAAATGCAGCTAGCAGAGAGAAGTTCAGAGTGATAACTTATGAAAGAGTGTACCCTACGTATATGCTCCGATCTATGCTTAGCACTTTATTTACTGTGTTGTTTGATAAAATATCTTTTGAACTAATGTGCCCTATGTCTGGCTGTCAAAAGTACACACACTGGTGGCGGATCAAGAACTATTGTTTTGAATTGATCTAGCCTGTGCAATGTCTCAAACTTGGTGGAGCTTTTCTGGAGACCCAACGTGGAAAATGTGAAAATCCCAGGTCCTGGTTTACTCTGGGGGGTGGGGCAAAGATGGCAGCTGGAAAGCAGGGACTTGCATGAGCTCTCCGCCAGGTCCCTCCAAAAACCCATAAAAATGGCTCTGAACAAATTCTAGAACTGCAGAACCCACAAAATAGCAGAGGGAAGCAGGGATCCAGCCCAGGACAGCCTGGATGGTCGCTGGATGAGGTCTATTGCTCATGAAGCTGAGGGAAGAGGAGCTCAGCGTGGGTGGCAGCAGGACCAACCAGACCAGGAGCCAGGCAGAACAGGCCCTAGTGCCCTGAATCAGTGAGCTGTGGCAGTTACCAGACTGCTCAACCCACAAACACCAAAGACAACAGAAAAGGTTAGTGGGAAAAGCTGCAGGGGACAGAGTGAAGAATTCACAGTTCAGCCAGTGCCCCAGGGGCAGCAGGGGTAGTGCAGCTACAGAACTACAGCTACAGTTACTTCTGGCCCCAGGCTCGCCTGGTGGGAGGAATTAAGTGGTAGAACAGAGCAGGAATGCAGAGCCTGCTGAAGATCTGAGTCCAGTCCAGGGTTCTTGGGGAAGGAGGAGCGCTGGTATGGCAGAGCTGGCTGTATAGAAATAGCTCTGAAATTAACAGCACATCCCCTCAAGCTTGGAACAAAGTACTCTTTGCTCTACAAGCAGTCATACCCCGATGAAAAACTCAAGGGTCAAGTAAGTTGGCTGGGAACATGGCCAGGCAGTGAAAATGCACCCAGATTCAGTCTCAGACTCTGGAATCTTTCTTTGGTGACAAAGAAGACCAAAACATACAGCCAGAAGAAGTCAACGAAGTCAAAGAGCCTACATCAAAAGCCTCCAAGAAAAACATGAACTGGTCTCAGGCCATGGAAGAGCTCAAAAAGGATTTGGAAAAGAAAGTTAGAGAACTAGAGGAAAAATTGAGACAAGAAATGAGAATGATGCGAGAAAACCATGAAAAAGAAGTCAATGACTTGCTAAAGGAGACCCAAAAAAATACTGAAAAATATACTGAAGAAAACAACACCTTAAAAAATAGACTAACTCAAATGGCAAAAGAGCTCCAAAAAGCCAATGAGGAGAAGAATGCCTTGAAAGGCAGAATTAGCCAAATGGAAAAGGAGGTCCAAAAGACCACTGAAAAAAATACTACCTTAAAAATGAGATTGGAGCAAGTGGAAGCTAGTGACTTGAGGAGAAATCAAGATATTATAAAACAGAACCAAAGGAATGAAAAAGTGAAAGACAATGTGAGATATCTCATTAGAAAAACCACTGACCTGGAAAATAGATCCAGGAGAGATCATTTAGAAATGATTGGACTACCTGAAAGCCATGATCAAAAAAAAAAGCCTAGATATCATCTTTCAAGAAATTATCAAGGAGAACTGCCTTGATATTCTAGAGCCAGAGGGTAAAATAGAAATTGAAAGAATCCACAGATAGCCTCCTCAAAAAGATCCCAAAAAGAAAATTCCTAGGAATATTGTCGCCAAATTCCAGAGCTCCCAGATCAAGGAGAAAATACTGCAGCAGCCAGAAAGAAACAATTTGAGTATTGTGGAAACACAATCAGGATAACACAAAATCTAGCAGTTTCCACATTAAGGGACTGAAGGACTTGGAATACGATATTCCAGAGGTCAATGGAGCTAGGATTAAAACCAAGAATCACCTACCCAGCAAAACTGAGTATCATGCTCCAAGGCAAAACATGGATTTTCAATAAAATAGAGGACATTCAAGCTTTCTCAGTGAAAAGACCAGAGCTGAATAAAATTTTTGACTTTCAAACACAAGAATCAAGAGAAGCATGAAAAGGTAAAAAAGAAAGAGAAATCATAAGGGACTTACTAAAGTGGAACTGTTTGGTTTACATTCCTACATGGAAAGATGATATGTATGATTCATGAGACCTCAGTATCATAGTGGCTGAAAGAAATATGCATATATATATGTGTACGTATATATATATATATGTGTATATATATATACATGTTTATGTCTATGTAGGTATATATATGTGAATATATATGTATATATATACATGTATCTATATGTATATGTCTATATACACATAGACAGAGGGCACAGGGTGAATTGAATATGAAGGGATGATATCTAAAAAAATAAAATCAAATTAAGGGATAAGAAAGGAATATATTGAGAGAGGGAGAAAGGGAGAGATAGAATGGGGTAAATTATCTTGCATAAAAGCGGCAAGAAAAAGCAGTTCTATGGGAAGGGAAGGGGGGGTAGGTGAGGAGGAATGAGTAAATCTTGCTCTCATCAAATCTGATCTAAGGAGGGAACACCATACAAGCTCAGTTGGGTATCTTACCCCACAGGAAAGAAGGAGGAAGAAGATAAAAAAGGGAAGACGATAGAAGGGAGGGCAGACAGGGGGAATCAAAAACAAACGCTTTTGAAAAGGGACAGGGTCAAGGGAGAAAATTCAATAAAGGGGGATAGGTTAGGAAGGACCAAAACATAGTTAATCTTTCACAACATGAGTATTATGGAAGGGTTTTACATAATGATACATTGTTGAATTGCTTGCCTTCTTAGGGAGGGTGGGCCAGGAGGGAAGAAGGGAGAGAATTTGGAATTCAAAGTTTTAAAAACAGACATTCAAAAACAAACAAAAAAAAGTTTTTGAATGCAACTAGAAAATAAGATACACAGGCAATGGGTCGTAGAAATTTATCTTGCCCTACAAGAGAAGAAGGGAAATGGGGATGGGAGGGGAGTGGGGTGGCAGATGGGAGGGCTGACTGGGGAATGGGGCAACCAGAATATATACCATCTTGGAGTGGGCAGGAGGGTAGAAATGGGGAAAAAATTCATAATTCAAACTCTTGTGAAAATCAATGCTGAAAACTAAATATATTAAATAAATTAAATAAAAATGGAAAAAAAAAGAAAATCCCAGGTCCTACCTATGAATTACTATTAACAATAATAAGACAGGAGAATTTCATTGCTAAGTCAAGGACTTTTCCACTGTAGTCATCCCTGTCATTGTTAATTCTCACTGCTCATCTATTCCTTCATCACTTGAAACACTCGTATGCTATTCTTTGTTTTTTGCCTTTGGATGGTACTGCCAACCACAGCCTTATTTACTTTAATTCCTACTTGGCTCTTCTGAGGTTGCTGTTTCTGAAGACATTTTTGTTGTTTTTCTCAGTTCTCTTCTCCAGGAATCAGATGAATCCATCCCTCTCTTAACCTCTGAGACAGAAAACATAGCAACTCTGTGGTAGTGAATTTTTCTACCAGGACTTCCATTCCTGATGACTTCCAGCCTTTGAAGACAGGCATTAGTTGCACTTCAGATAGCTTCTTTTTTCCCCTTATGGTCATAGAAAAATAAAGAACATTACCCCGCTCTTGCTAAGGCAGATTGTCGTTTTATAAAGGAAGAGTGTGCTTTCATTTGGACCCACAATGCCTTATAAACTGTCACTTGGTGGCAGTTCAGTATCTGGGGTTTTGCATTATAGAAAACCGGGTAAAAATAAAATTCATCCCTGTTCCTTAAACTAAAGTTTAGTTTATCAAGACTTCCCCAATGACTATTTTGTCTTTTTATATGACTTCGCTTTTGAAATTAGTCCCATGCTTCACATTCTAGCAACAAATTGTCTGTGATTTCCATCTATCAATTAGGGTATTTTCCTGGGGAATAACAAAAAATATAATAATTAGAATTTATATGCCGCTCTAAGGTTTGCAATATGCTTATATATACATACATACCCCCCCATAATATAATTTTCTTTGATCCTCACAATCCTGGGAGAAAAGTGCTATTATTATATAACCATTTTACAGATGAGGAAATTGAAGTGGAGATAGGTTAAATGACTTTCCCAAGCTCACATTGTCTGAGGCAGAATTTGAACTCGAGTCTTCCTTAGTCCACGTCCATTGCTCTATTCCCTATACCACCTCACTGGGATCTAGGATATGAGATAGGGGCTGTGTCAACAAATAGCTAAGTTGTTGCTGTAACAGTGAACTGCTGCCCCAGGGCTCCTATATTGCCCCTGCTTGGATTGCTTCCAGAATCTTGTGCAAGGTTGAACCTCCAGATTGGGGTTAAGTGTACTTAATTTGGAGGATTAAAATGATGAGGTCACTTTCAGTCCATTTCTTCTTGTCCTTGAGTTAGGAGGCAAATAACTATTCACCAACACTTGTGCTGCTGTTTTCTTTGCTGCTGTGTAGAGGGGCAGATAATAATTATATATGTATTAGTGATGGTCATATAGTCTTCTCTGGAGCCAAACCCTCACACAGAGAGAGCTACACCAACAGCAACAATGACAAGACTGGCTTTAGGAATTAGTAAAGCAGTTGGCTAGCTACACAATGATTGCCAGGGATACTAGGAAGATGTTCCTGTATTCTAATAGCCTCCTTTTTGGTGTCAAGCCTCATCCCACTCCAAACCATCCTCCACTCAATAAGGTTATTTAAAATTTTTTTTTGATTAATTAATTTGTTTTTAGTTTTCACCATTCACTTCCATAAGATTTTGAGTTTCAAATTTTCTCCCCATCCCTCCCCACCCCCACTCTAAGATGGCATAAGGCTCTACATATATATTCGCATTAAACATTTTCACATTAGTCATGTTGTAAAGAAGAATTAGAACAAATGGGAGAAAGCACAAGAAAGAAGAAATGAGAGAGAGAGAGAGAGAGAGAGAGAGAGAGATCAAATGGTGTGCTTCAATCTGCATTTAGACTCTGTAGTTCTTTTTCTGGATATGGATAGCATTTTCCATTATGAATCATTTGGAGTTGTCTTATATCTTTGCAGTGATAAGCAGAGATAAGTCTATCAAAGTTAGTCATTGTAAAATGTTGCTGTTACTGTATAAAATGTTCTTCTGGTTCTACTCACTTCACTCAGCATCAGTTCATGTAAGTCTTTCCAGGTTTTTACTGAAGTCCACCTACTCATCATTTAGGGAACAATAATATTCCATTATATTCATATGTCATAAAATGTTCAGTCATTCTCCAATTGATGAATATCCCCTCAGTTTCCAATTTTTGGCCACCGCAAAAAGAAATGCAATGAATATTTTTGTACATGTGGTCCTTTTTCTGTTTTTATGATCTCTTTGCGACACAGACCTAGAAGTAGTATTGCTGGGTCAAAGGGTATCCACATTTTTGTAGCCCTTTGTACATAGTTCCAAATTGCTCTCCAGAATGGTTGAATCAGTTCACAACTCCACCAACAATGCATTAGTGTTCCAATTTTCCCATATCTTCTCCAACATTTATGATTGTCCTGTTTTGTCATGTTTCAAAGTCATTTTCTTAAAGCACAGACCTACCAGGTCCCTCCTCTGTTCAATATTCTTCAGTGTCTCCAAGACTAAATAGAAAAGGCTAGTTGTTTGGCATTTAAAGCTCTTCATGACCTAATCCCTTCTTACCTTTCCAGTCTTCTCACATACTACTCCTCTCTGCACACTCTATGACCAGTCATACTGGATTACCTGCTCTTTCTCCTCTACAACATAATCTCTCCACTCTCTCTTTCTTTGTGCTGACTGTTCCCCTCCCTTGGAATGGAATGCAATCCTTCCTGATCTCCAATTATTAGCATCCCTAGATTCCTTTACAACTCAGTTCAAAACTCTTACCATCCTCTGCAGGCTTTTCCTGTCCCCAGCCATGTCCAGCCTGGGTCAACCTTACTTCTCAATCTGAGATTAACCTTGTCAAGACTCAAAGGAAATGTAAGGAGTCTGAAATTACTCATTCCCCAGATCAGTCCTGTTTTGCTTGCTCTCATTCTGAATGATGGCTTTTTTTTTTCTTTCTGGAAAAAGTGAATGGAGCACAGAATTGGAACTGGAAGTAACTACATATGCTAGGGGCAGGAGGGACTCCTGACATTTTCAGCAGCCTGGCTAGGACCAATTCTCCAAGAGGAATCTCAGTGAGGATTTCACAATTGAACCTGGCCCAATAACCCAGGAACAATGCTACCAAACTTATAACGGCCATGATGTAGGCAGCCTTTGCTCATGATGCATGCTATCTGATCTGCCAGGTTAGGGCTTTCTGGGGCTATTTATTTTTAAGTCTGAGCATTTAGAGTATTTAGTTTCTGAGTCCAGACATTTATTTAGTTTGTAGTTTTGATTAAAGGGCTACTAGGATGTTATTTTGTTGCTTCAAACATATCTTACTCTTTGTGACCCCATTTGGGGTTTTCTTGGCAAAGACAGTGGAGTGGTTTTCCATTCTCTTCTCCAGCTCATTTTACAGATGAGGAAACTGAGGCAAACAGGGTTTAGTGACTTGCCCAGGGTCACACAGCTAGTAAGTGTCTGAGGCCACGTTTGAACTCACATCTTCCTGAATCCAGGCCTGACACTCTACTCACTGCACCACCTAGCTGCCCATTGGATATGATTAAAAACTTAAAGTAATTATCTTGGGCCATTAAGTAGGAAAGATCTTAGGGGCCTATTCACAAATGACACATCCAAATAATATGCCTTTATCTAGGAGAGGGAAGGGAAGAAGAAACTTGAAGTTACTCTTTGTATCATTCAATCCATTGAGAGCTTTTGGAAGCCTACCGCATGCTCAGTATTATCCTAGGCATTACAGAGGTCCAGAATCTGTTTAAGACATGGTTCTTGCCCTTAAGGGGCTATCATTATTTTTGAGGAAACAAAACAAATACAAAATCAGAGGCCATATCTGTGCATTGGATAAAATGATGGACTTGGATACATGAAGGTCTGGCTTTAGATCCTAGCACTGGCCCTTGTAATGTTAAGCAGGGTGGTACTTTTTTTTACTGTTTTCTCTTTTGGAGGACTTATGTAATCAAGTGCCTTTGATGAGTCTAGCCTTTGTTTCTTTGATTAAATCAGGAGTCTTTCATGACCTGCTTACCTCAAGGGAAAGCCTAATTTACATGGTTTTGAGTTGGATGTTTCTGATGCCCTTTGACCCTGAGGAAGCTTTTAGATCATGTGGGTTTGATTCTCTTGGTTGTGATGCTCTTTGACTCTGAACTGGGTATATAAACTCAGAGGTTAGATTTATGTTTGGGGCTCTCACTCACTGGAAGAATGTCCTGTGATTTGACCAGACAAGACTCTGGGTAGCCGCTGGATCCCCCTGGCTTTGAAAAAACCCAGATGTTGGTACTTCTCTTTTTGGTAACTATGTATGTGATGTCTTGCTCAGACAAAGCCTGTCTGTTGAATTATGTTATTTGATCTGTTGATATTTTCTGTTTGTAATTTCTATTTGTATTTGCTCTCAAGTCCAGGGTTCTGGCTTTTCCCCTTGAACTAAGTGAATGATATATGTACGTTTGATTAAAGTAAGACTGCTAATCCCTTAAAGTTGCTTTCTTTTGAAAAGCAGATCAAAGAATCTGTGCTGGCAGCTCTTCTATGTGCTTTTGTTACTGGTCTTGGTGGGTCTTACATCTTAGCAGCAGCTGCAAGCAGCATTGTTGTTACAGCCCTTTGGATAATAATACACTTAGAATTGGTGGAGATTTTAGAGGCTGTCCAGTGAGTCCAACTTCCTTATTTTATAAATGAGGAAATTGAAGCCCAGAGATTTTAAATGACTTGCTTAAGGTCTTATCATTAGGAAGTACCAGAGGTAGGATTTGAACCCAGGTCCTTCCCTTCCTCTGACTCTAAGTTTATTGATCTTTCTATTTTACTCCAACTCCTTTGCCTTGTGACTATGCTTATATCACATCATGTTCCAATCAGCAGTGTTCTAGAAAACAGTGGGAACGAGGTTATACCAGGGTTATGGAGTGCTTTGGGGCCCAAGATGAGGATGGTTTTTGAGGAAGAAAATCACCTGATAATAGTGTCATTTTATGGTAATTGGTTTTGTAATGACCAGCAGAATAGATTATAAAGGCAAAATATCAAATCAATCCATCATTCAAACAAACCACCCAACTCTTTATTCAATTGTATTCTTTTGCTCCTCTACTCTACTTCCACAGGATTTCTCTCAAATCTCTCTTTCCATTCACATGGCTACCATCCTAGTTCAGGTCATCAGTATCTCTCATCTGGACTAACTGTATAGTCTTTTAGTTAGTCTCCTCACCTCCAGTATTCACCCTCTCCAATCTCTCTGCCACCTAGGTACCAAACTGATATTCTCTTTTTTTCTCTTTCTATTATATTTTTTAGTTTTCAACATTGATTTCCACAAGACTTTGAGTTACAAATTTTCTCCCCATTTCCTCCCTCCCCCCACCCAAGATGGCATATATTCTGATTGCCTTTTTCCCCTGTCTGCCTTCCCTTCTGTCACCTCATCCCCCCCTCCCTTATCCCCTTTCCCATTACTTTCTTGTGGGGCAAGATAGATTTCTATACCCAATTGCTTGTATATTTTATTTCCCAGTTGCATATAAAAACAACTTTTTTGAGCATTTGTTTTTAGAACTTTGAGTTCCAAATTTTCTCCCTTCTTCCCTCCCCACCCACCCTCCTTGAGAAGGCAAGCAATTCAACATAGGCCACATGTGTATCATTATGCAAAACACTTCCATAACAGTCATGTTGTGAAAGACTAATTATATTCCCCTCCATTCTATCCTGTCCCCCTTTATTCAATTTTATTTCCTTGACCCTGGCCCTTTTCAAAAGTGTTTGCTTTTGATTACCTCCTTCCTCACTCTGCCTTCCCTTCTATCATCCCCTCTCTCTTATCCCCTTCCCCACTACTTTCCTGTAGGGTAAGATACCCAATTGAGTGTGTATGTAATTCCCTCCTTGAGTCAAGTCTGATGAGAGCAAGATTCATTCATTCCCTTTCCCCTGCCCCACTTCCCTTCCAATAGAACCACTTTTTCTTGCCACTTTTATGTGAAATAATTTACCCCATTCTATCTCTTCCTTTCTCCTTCTCCTGATATATTTCTCTCTCACCCCTTAATTGTATTTATTAATTTATTTTTAGATATCATTCCTTCATGTTCAACTCACTCTGTGCCCTTTGTTTATATATATATGATATATATGTATATATGTATGCATGCATGTATGTATGTATGTATGTATATTCCCTTCAACTAACCAAAACAGTTCAACTTTAGTAAGTCCCTTATGATTTCTCTTTCCTGCTTACCTTTTCATGCTTCTCTTGATTCTTGCATTTGAAAGTCAAGTTTTCTCTTCAGCTCTTGGAAGTCCTCTGTTTTATTGAAAATCCATATTTTGTCCTAGAGTGTTATACTCATTTTTGCTAGATAGGTTATTCTTGGCTTTAATCCTAGCTCCTTTGACCTCTGGAATATCATATTCCAAGCCCTTCGATCCCTTAATGTAGAATTTGCTAGATCTTGTGTTAACCTGATTGTGTTTCCACAATACTCAAATTGTTTCTTTCTGGCTGCTTGCAATATTTTCTCCTTGACCTGGAAACTCTGGAAATTGGCTATAATATTCCTAGGAGTTTTCTTCTTAGGATCTTTTTCAAGAGGCAATTGGTAGATTCTTTCAATTTCTATTTTACCCTCTGGTTCTAGAATATCGGGGCAGTTTTCCTTGATAATTTCTTGAAAGATGATGTCTAGGTTCTTTTTTTGATCACGGCTTTCAAGTAGTCCAAAAATTTTTAAGTTATCTCTCCCGGATCTTTTCTCCAGGTCAGTGGTTTTTCCAATGAGATATTTCACATCGTCTTCCATTTTTTTTCGTTCCTTTGGCTCTGTTTTATAACTTCTTGATTTCTTATAAAGTCACTAGCTTCCATTTGCTCCATTCTAATTTTGAAGGTAGTATTTTCTTCAGTGGTCTTTTGGACCTCCTTTTCCATTTGACTAATTTTGCCTTTTAAGGCATTGTTCTCCTCATTGGCTTTTTGGAGTTCTTTTGCCATTTGGACTAGTCTATTTTTAAGGTGTTATTTTCTTCAGCATTTTTGGGGTTTCCTTTAGCAAGACATTGGTTTGCTTTTCATGGTTTTCTTGCATCACTCTCATCTCTCTTCCCAATTTTTCCTTTACTTTTCTTACTTCCATTTCCAAATCCTTTTTGAGCTCTTCCATGGTCTGAGACCAATTCATATTTTTCTTGGAGGCTTTTGATGTGAGCTCTTTGACTTTGTTGACTTTTTCTGGCTGTATGTTTTGATCTTCTTTGTAACCAAAAAAAATTCAATAGTCTGAGTCTTTTGCTGCCTGGCCATGTTTCCAGCCAACTGCTTGACCCTTGAGGTTTTTGTCAGGGTATGACTGGCTTCAGAATGGTGAGTGCTTTGTCCCAAGCTTCAGGACATTGCATTGCTGTTTTCAGAGCTACTTCTCCAATGCAAGCTCTGCCATACCAGCACTCCTCCTCCTCCAAGAATTGGCAACTAGGACCACAACCAAGATCCAAGCATGGCAAAGCAAGAGAACCCTGCCTCTGCACCAGCAAAGGGCTCCCTGTACTCCTGCTCTGATCCACCGCTTGATTCCTCCCACCGGCCCTGGGTCCGTAAGCAACCACATCTGGAGCTCTGAAAGCAGCTACAGGAACTTCCACCATGCTGTACCACCTCTGCTGCCCTGGGGGGGCTGGTGCCAACCAAGCGCTTCTCTCCCCTTGATCCAGCAGTTTTCCCACTGACCTGCTAAGTTGTTTTGGGTGTTTGTGGGTTGAGAAGTCTGGTAACTGCTACAATTCAGTGAGTCAAGGCCCTACAGTTTGCTCTGCCCAATCTCTTCAATGCCTGGTCTGCTCTGGCACAGCCCATGCTGGGCTGCCCTCCCCTCCTGCCACAGTGTGATAGATCCTTCCCAGTGACCATCTAGGCTGTCTTGAGCTAGGAACCTGCTTCCCTCTGTTATTTCATGGGTTCTATAGCTCTAGAATTTGTTCAGTCATTTTTTACAGGTGTTTGGAGAGATTTGGTGGGGAGCCTAAGCAAGTCCCTGCTTTCCTGTCAGCATCTTCCAAACTGATATTCTTAAAGGTCTGCCTGTGTCACTCCTATGCTCTAGAACAAGGGTGGAGAACCTGTAGCCTCAAGGGCACATGTGACCTTCTAGGTTCTTAAGTTTGGCCTTTTGACTGAGTCCATGTTTTACAGAACAAATCCTTTTGTTAAGGGGATTTGTTCTATGAAATTTGGATTCAGTCAAAGGGCTGCACTTGAGGACCTAGAAGGCCACATGTGGCCTCGAGGCCACAGGTTCCCCATCCCTGTGCTAAAAGCTCCATTGGCTCCTGATTCCATTCAGCATAAAATTCAAGCTCCTTTGATGGATATTTATAGCCCTTTACGATCTGGCTCCAACCTGTCTCTCAAAATTGCTTTCATATTATGCACTATATGTTCCAACCAAACTGCCCTATGTACTATTCCCCATATGTGACATTCTATCCCACCTCTTTACTTTTGCTCAAACTGTTTCTGTGCCTGGAATGAATTCCTTTTTTCCCTGTGGATGTACACTTCTAGAATCCTTGAGTCTCCTTTCAAAGGCCATATAGCCTTTGCCAATGTCCCCACTTTGTATATGTTATATTTACTTATTTGTGTACATGCTATTCTCCCCACATCTCCTGAACCTTCTCCCCATCCCTTCCCTCCAAAAACTCCTTGAGGGTAAGGACTATTTTGCTTTGGTCATTGTATTTCCAATGTCTCACATACCTCCTGAGGCAAAGTAGGCTTTTAATAATTGCTGAAAGAATGAAAAAAAGAATAAATGAATGACTAACCAACTGACTGAATGATTAAATTAATTTAACAAATTGTTCAATTTTTATTATTATATTCATATTATATTATAATATATTATTTTATATTATATTGTATATTATAATATAAAATGCAATATTACTTTATTGTATTAAATATATTAACATTATATAATATAATACATTATTATGTTAATATTTATATAATATTATTTTATTATAATAATATTTATTAATTATTTAATAAATAAAATAAATAAATATATATTTAATATATATAATAATAAATAAAATAAATATATATATTATGAATATATAAACAAATGGATAAATGCAGCCAAGGTGCACTTGTGGACCTCTAACTCTTCTTATAGACTCAGTGAATTGTCTACAATGAGCTGGAAATCTAAAAGAGAAGAGAGAGTAAATATCCTTGACCCTATGTTCAAGCGTAGTCTCTAAAGCCTTCTCTGAGTATTGGACTGCCAATAGTGGACCTGCTTAAAGTCACTGCTTTGCTATTACTGCCCATGTCTAGGTGTGCCAACTCTTTTCCTTCTTCCCTTCTGCATTGTGTTTATGTTCACAAAGATCCTAGGGTTTTTTCTTGGGGCCACATGGGTACCATACTCTGTCCCCACTGTACTTCTGTGAACCCCCACCATTGGGGGCTCAAATCGTAAGGATATTGGTATCTTCCCTCACTCACTCCCATCCAATGTAACCTTTGGAAGTAATTGAATCCCAGGTATTTAATTGTTTGGCATCCTTACAAATGCCAACAAGGAATAGTGTGAGGAAGTGCTGTGCAGTGGAAGGGGGATTGGGTTTGGAGTCATAGAACGTGAGTTCAAATTCCAGGCCTATTATTTAACTCTGTAATTCTGTAACACCTGGGCAAGTCATTTTAATTTCTCTGTGCCTAGGTTCCTGATCTTCAAAATGAGGGGGATGGACTACATGGTCTCTGAGGTCCTTTCCAGATCAAAATCTATGATCTCTGAATATCATTGGAACAAAGGAGAAGAAAATATGTAATTGAAGCAACAATAAATGATAAAATGATGTAAACAATGTATGTATGTATTCCCAAATAAAGACAAAATCTTTCTACTACTTTTTTCCCTCCAAATAGCTTGGAGAACAACTCTTCCAAAAGACTCACCCTTCCATAGGGAAGAAATAGACTTCTCTCTCTAGCTGTAGCATAATTCTGAATGATTCTAAGACTGAAGACTTTAGTGAAGGGCTACACTATGTCTAGGATTTCTTGCTTTGTCTGCTTACCTACCTGTGCAAGGCTGGTCTGCAGCTTATCTCTATTTAAATAGTTTGAAGCCATGCCTAAAGTCTCCAGACTGTCTTGGCTTTCTTCGGGCTCTACTCATCATTCATTTGGCCTGCTCTTGATCTCTGGCCAAAATCCCTACTTGACTATACAGAAGCTATCCATTCTGTATAGTCATGAGTTTGGCAAAGATACCCATTACCCTTTTCTCTCCATGGAGAGACAAGGCAAGATAAAACAAAATAAAACAAAACAAACAAACGAACAAAAACCCCTTATTCCCATAGCTATTTCAGCAAGAGAACGAATAAGATTGGCTCTGCTTAGGTGAGAAAGGCTCCTCTCTATTCTAATGTCTCTCATCAGGAGAGAGCTTCACAGAGCCTGGCTCTATTCTCTCATGAGCTGCCACGAGTTATTGTAACTTCATGAGAGATACAGTATTTAGTTTGTCAACCACTGCAGCATAAGACAATTTCTGAAAATGATAATAAAAGAATCCTCCCACTCACCATAGGCCCTCTCAAGTTATTTTGATATAATTCTTTTCCACATGTAGAGATGGCCCCTTAGGTGCCCTGTGGTCCAACATCTCATCTTACAGATGAGGAGCTAAAGATAAAAGCTCACATTAGTTGCAATTTACAAAGCATCCCCTTGCAATAGTTCTAGATTGGGTTAATACTGGCCCTGTAAAATAAAGATTTCATGATGAATAAAATATTTCATAGAGAAAATAAGAAAAACTAAACTTACTGATGTCAGTTTTGCTTTGTATTTCTTGTTTTCAAACTGCCATCTTGGCTCCGCCCCCTTTGCTTTGTATTTCTTAGCTAAAACCCCACAAAATACTATGCCATCCCCGTGTATGGAGATAAAAATGGAAAACAAAAAAATCAATCTCTAATTAGAGATTGGGTTGCATTAGAGCCAAGGAGGGAGCCAGAGGTCAAAGGGGAAATTGTGTTGGCTACTGCATATCTGCCTGGCTTCCACTGAACTCTTTTTTGGACAGAAAATGGAAATGGTGTTGATATGTCCAGTGGTTGGCTCAGGACCCTGGAAGCTGAATATGGAGAAAAGGGTTATTTCTCTGAAGCTGATGAAGATGATTGCTCTGAAGACAACTGGAGGGTAATATTGGGAATGAACAAATGTTCATTGGACTAATCCCTTCTGGAGAGACAAATACTGGCTAGGAGTCTTGGCATTGGCTCTCCTTTTGGAAAGATCCTTGAAAGGGCCAAAAGGCTGAACAGCCCCTGGTCCTGATAGCTATAATCACCCTTTCTGAGGAACCTGTCACCATTAGCTGGGTCAAAGGGAGAGTGTCCACCTCTCTAATATTATGGTCATAAAATGGTATCTCCTGTTATTGGTCTTTTCTCTTTCCTAGTAAATTTAAATGAAAATTATATTCCATTTGGAAGTTAAATCTTAGAGGGGCAGTTATGTTATCAGGGAAGTATTTATAGTAATAGTCAGTGGGTTCATATTTTTCGCTTTATGTGACAGAGTGTGTTAGCTTCATGACCCAGTAGATGTGTCATTGCAAAAGAAGATGAGCTGATTTCCTTTTGCTTTTATCCACAAAGGACATGACCATACTAAACCTAAATTCTGAAGTGAATAGTTTTTTTGTTAACATAGACAGGATCAGCACTACTGGACTGAGTTGCCATATTTATTAAAATACATCCATTGATGTTTCCAGAATATTTCATTATTCAAGTCAAGGTTAAAAAAAGGATTTTTAAGGCCCTGGTATGTACCAGAAACTGTGCTAAGCACTAGATTGTTTTTAAAATATCAAATTGAGTAAACTGCTTTTTGTACTACAAAAAATATAAACCAAAAATGAAATGTCTTATTCGCTCAAGATTTATGGTAAGAAAAACCCCATCAATTGGAATATTTTGGATCTTGGCTTTAAAAGGGCTTGGAAGAATCATATTTCCTGACAATGATGGAAAGTTGTCTGCTTTTTATATGGTATAATTTTATTTTAAATTTTAATTATTTGAGAAGTACAGCTGTTTAAATAGTATAAGAAAATAAGAAAAATGAGCATGCAGAATGAAAGCAAAAACTCCAAGAAATTGCAAATGATTATACATGTATGTGTAATGGTAATCAAGGTGGGACTTTTTTTTTCTCTTTTAGAATGCTAAGGCAATCAAATACCTTTGACGAGTCTTGCTTTTCAAATGTAGTGGCAAGCAAAGTGAACTTTTTGTTGTCTTTTGTTTCTTTGATTGAATCAAGAGTCTTTGACCTGCTTAAGAAACAAGCAAGCCTAGTTCACATAGATTTGAATCACATAGTCGTGACACCTGAAGTGTGACATGGTTTTGTGTCGCATGGTTGTGACACCTTTTGACTCTGAAGAAGTGCATATAAACTCAGAGGTTAGAATTTTGCCTTTGGGGGCACAGTGATTGAAAGAGTGTTTGAGAGGAGACTCCGGGTAAGCTATTGAAGCAGCCCCCCCGGCTTTGAAAAACCCAGACGTTGGTGCTTCTCTGGTAACTATATACTGTGATTTGGTCTGTTTATATTGTCTCTGTTTGTAATTTCTGTTTGCATTTGCTCTGAAATTCAGGGTGCTTCCTTTTTCCCCTGAACTAAGTGAATGATATATGTATGTTTAATTAAAGTGAGATTGTTAATCCCTTAAAGTTACTTTCCTTAGAAAAGCATATCGAAGAACGTGTGCTAGCAGCCTTTCTGTTTGCTTTTGTTGTTGGTCTTTCACCCCCACAACAGCTGCTAGCAACATTGTTGTTACAGTTTGATAGCAACATCAAGAGGATACTCACTACAAATCCTTGTGCCCTGTTTAAAAAACAGCTTCTAGGACCATTGCTGTTACAGTATGTAAATTTTATTTCCCAAATAGTTAGCTCTATCCCCAAAATGTGTACATATAGACTTTAACAAAATAGTGTTTACGTAGTTCTTGTTTTTGTCATCATTTTTGGCCTTCTTTCCTGAATGTACACCATGGATGCAATGCCATTATTTTTGTCTTTAACTATATATGCTTTTAATGTGTACATTAATTAATGTGTACATTAATGTGTAAGCCAGGTTTGGCTTAGATGAACATATCTTCCCATATTTATCATATTTATAATTTCATATTGTATAATAATATTATATAATAATATAATAATAATATTATATTACATTAACATTACCATAGTTTGTCTAGTCATTCTCCACTTAATGAACACTGCTTCGTTTCAGATTATTACAATTTACAAATTACAATATTATTACAAATGATACTGTTGGGAATATTTTTGTACTTATGAGTTGCTCTTCTGTCCCTAAATCCTACCCCCCCCCCAACTCCCACACACATATCAGTAGCCTCTTGGGACATATATTCCCAACAGTGTGACCATTGCTATAAAGGGCATATACTTTTGTGTAATTCATATAATTCTACATTTCTTTCCACAAAAGTTGGACCAGTTCATGCCTCTATGAACAGTGTATAATAATACAAATCTTATTTTATCACAGCCACACCAATTTTGTTGTCTTCTATTATTTGGCAATTTGATTTGTATTGTGTGACATTTTAGTTATGTTAATCTACTTCATAAATTTTCTGAAAATGTCTGTTTCTTCTTTTAATTTCCTTTGATTACTTATCCATTGGATAAGGGCTCATTCTTGGATATTTATGACAATTCTTTATATATTTTGGTTGTGAAGTTCTTATCAAACATATTTGATGTGATATTTTTTCCAGTTTCTTTCTTTCTGATTCTGGAAGGACTTCTTTTCACTGTGCAAAAACTTTGGCTTTATACAATTAGATTAATCTATATTATCTCTCAAAATTTCCTCCAAGTCTCAGCTATGTAGATATTTATTTCGCTTCCACAGTTTTGGAAAGTATAATGATACCTTGCCTTCTGGATTTTATGGAATATATTTTTTATTTTAAAACATTTTTTTTTTGTAAATGATATTTTTCCCAATCATGTGTAAAGATAGTTTTCAACATTCATTTTTAAAATAAAATTTAAGTTTCAATTTTTTCTCTCTCCTTCCCCTTCCTCCTCCCCAAGACAGCGAGCAATCTGCTACAGGTTATACATGTGCAATCATGTTAAAGATATTTCTGAATTAGTCATGTTGTGAAAGAAGAAACAGAACAAAAGGGGAAAACCACAAAAAAGTGAAAACTATCATGCTTCAATCTGGATTCAGACTCCATGCTTCTTTCTGTGATTGTGGATAGCATCTTCTATCATGAGTCTTTTGGGATTGGCTCAGATCATTGTATTGCTGAGAAGGGCAAAGCCTATCATAGTTGCTCATTGCACAATGTTGCTGTTACTGTGTACAATGTTCTCCTGCTTGGATATATTTTTTAAAAAAATTAGAATATCGATCCATTTGGAATTTGTTGTATTGCATTGCATGAGTTGCTATCTCTTTCCCTTTTTTTTTCATTCTGTCTTCCCAATGATTCTTGTGGAATAATGATTATTTTCTTCAGTGTTTTGTGATCCTAGGTTCAGCAATCACCAGGATACTGTATAAATACAGTTCTAGCTCACTATTCTAAACCTAGTTTTGCTTGTTTGTTTCCTTTTCTTTTTCCTTATCTTACATGTTATTCTCTTCTGAGGCTCTCTGATTGCTGTTTTTTTTTCTTTCTCCTCCTTATTTATACATTTATTTGGGAGAAGACCTCTCAGGCAGCTATATTAAAGGAAGTTTCTCCTCTCCCCCCTTGGATTACTTCACATCCCATGATTCTTGTAGTCAAGAACATTTTCTGAATTCAACGAGCATGAATTGAAGCAGCATCTTGTACTGGATAAAGTCACACATTTGAAATCAGAGATCCTGAGCTTAACTCTCTGCTCTGCTGATCGCTACCTGCCCAACCTAAGACAAGTCAACTCCCCTTTCTGTATCTCGATTTCCTTCAATGTAGAATGAGATTTGATTCGATGCTCTGTAAATCCCCTTCTAAATACCATGTTGCTAAAAATGGAGTGCCTGCTGTGATTATAGCCCTCACTTCAAAGAGTTTATAATCTCGCTGGGGAGAAAAGATATACAAATAAACAAAAACAGTCCAAGGAAGATTATCGTCAAGCATATGAATACTGCCAAATATAAAACCTTTCTATAGCAATTTGACTAGTCTTTCTCAGCTATCCTCAATGTAAGTAGAGAAGGATAATTATAAAAAAAAAACAACAACATAGGATACAACTTATCTTGGCTTCCTCTCTGCTGTTAGTGGCTTGATGGAAAAAGCTGGACTCGTTCTGTGGCCTCAAGTGGAGAATAATTAGACAACAGTGTTCAGGATGCTAAGGTTCCAGGCAGACCTCGTGAATTTTGTGAAGTAATGTGCTATACATGGAGTATTGCATTTGGAGTCAGGCCTGGGTTTAAATACTGACTTTGTTGCTTACTTGGTAGTTAAGTGGCACAATGGAGAGAGTGCAGAAACTGGAGTCAGGAGGACCTAACCCGAGTTCAAATCCTGTGGCAGACAATAATTAGCTGCGTGACTCTGGACAAGTCACTTTGCCTTTGCCACTTCATCTGTAAAATTAGGTTGATAACAACATCGTGGATAAATTGAGATCATATTTGTAAAATGCTTTATAAACCTTAAAATGCCACCTATACGACTGGAGGCTAATCGTTTTGCCTTGCTCGGATTCAATTTCTTTAAATATGAAATGAAGAGTTTTTAGACAAATGATCTCTAAATTTTCTTCTAGCCCTAATCTATGACCTTATGATCCTATAAACCAAACTCCAGGCAACCATATCAAAATGGTCACTGGTCCTTAGGTGGCTGGAAAATACTGAAGACATGAGCATATATTCAACCTTACTAATGGGGAAAAAGAAATCATAGTACGTGCCTGTGGATGTATCAATAGTATTAGCTGCACATATGAAGAACGCATAGATCCACATATACAAAGACGAACCCGTGAGAATGCTTAGTATATTTCTAGCTACCAATCAATAATAAATCCAGTGTTAGAGAAAAACTGGAGCCATTCCTCAGAAATGTCATTTTGAAGAAATGTGGTCTAGAGATCATAGATTTAGAAGCCATGTAGTCCAACCCCCTCATTTAACAAATAAAGATACTGAAGCTTAGAAAATTAAGTGACTTACCCAAGGTCACGTGGTGGCAGAACCAGCATTTGAACCCAGGCTCTCTGATTCCAAATCCCCCTCCCTAACCTAGGGCAGGGGGAGAAGGTCAGTTTTAAGATAGAGACCATACTTTTAACAAGCCATTGGAAAAGTGTTATCTCTTGTCAGACCATTTGTTGCAAGTTTTGATTTGGAAAACTTGGTCACCATGGCTCATCTCAATTAATTTGCATTTTGTTGCATTTTCCCAAAGTCTGTAGGCAATTTTGCAGTAGAATCCAACTTGTCACGGTCTCCACTTCCCCTGGAGAGCTAATTGCAGTCTCCCATTTTTTTGAGAGGGACACACTCTTTGAAGGAAGGAATTTTAACATGGCAGAGAGAGGCTTCTCAGTTTGACATATTTCTTCTAAAAACTCTGGTCTCTTGTCTTCTTCCTTATTCTCCTAGCACATAAAGAGGAGAAAATTCTATCAGCCTCTTACTGCACACCCAGTATCCTTTTTTGGCTCACTAAAGAATGGTCACAGTGTCAAACAGAAGGGGCCGTGGAGGAACCGGTGGTGGCCTCACAATTTAACATCACATAAATTGACCTGACGGCATAATGGGTTTTCTTTGACAAATCTTTTCTCTTCATCAACCTAAGAATGAGGAACTTCAGTATCTCCACCAAAAAAGGAAGATTGGAGAATAATATAGTGATCTCCAGGGTGTTCCTAGGGGCCTGATTAACTAATCTCGCCAACTAAAACCTACTAAAGCGTGTATGGCTTACTATGCAACCCTAGGGAGTAGGAGTGCTAAATCTTAGTTGCAAGCTTCAGAACTATGATGCAAAAGACGCGTGTGAACACTTTAGGCTCAGGGTGACTGGGGAAATGTATTGAGGAATGGGTGTCTTTGGAATTCCCTTAAATTATATCATAAATTTTGACCTGACTGTATCCAACTATGTAATTTAAAATCACTTTAATATTAAACATTTACATCGAGCTCAGTTTCACTTTGAGATGATATATAGGATTATAGAGAGCAACTAGGTGGCTCAGTGCACAGAGTGCTGAGTCTGGAGTTAGGAAGACTCATCTTCTTGAATTAAAATCTTGCCTCAGACACTCCCAAATGAGGTTGCAAAGAGCCAGACACAATTGAAATGAATAAACAACAACAAATAGGATCATATAAAGCTAGAAAGGACCTCAGAGGCCATCTAGTTCAGTTCCTTCATTTTGAGCCAGATCACACAAAATACGCATCAAAGGTAGGATCTGAACTCAGGTTTTCTGTCGTCAGAGTCACTGCTCTTTCTCCTGTACCGTGACTTAAGATCATAGGATCACAGACTTAGACCTGGAAAGGGATTTTAGGGGCCATTGAATCAATCTCCTTTATTTCACAGATTTGGAAACTGAGGTTGAGAGAAGTTAAATGATTTGCTCAAGGCCATATAGCTAGTGTATAAGGTGGGATTCAAACCTCTGTCTTCATGACTCTAAAGCTAGCCTCTACTGAGGCAGATTTTTAAAATACCTGCTTATATATGATAGACAATCAACTTGAATATATCCAGAAAGAGTGATCTAGTGTGTAGACCCCAATACAGGAGCCATAGGTTTTGTTCTGAGCTCCATCCTTGAGTTGGCTTAGGTGAGTCACCTCTTATTTTCCTCTGCTGACCCATTTGTAAAGTAAGATCAGTGATCCTCACCACTGAATTCTGTAAAAAGCTCTGTGAGATCTTTGTAAGAAAGGACTAATTTCATGAAATGAATTTAAAAAAATACAGCCCACCCAAAGTCTTGTCTGGTACTTGTCCCCTGTATAAGTACACATATACGTGCACACACATGTATGTGTGTATAATGTTTGTATATGTACTCAAGTGGGTGTGTTTCTGGCTCTTGCTTTCCCATGGGCTCAGTCAAATGTACCCTCTAGTATTTACATTTTGTTCAGCATAGCATTAAAAAAAAAAACCAAAACCACTATTGTACCAATAGTAACTTGGTTTCAGACAAACCACAAGTTTGGGAATGACATTTGACTATGGTATGGACAAGGCTGCCCAGTAGGAAATAGTAGGGAAGTAGAATTTGATTAATCCATACAGTATGTTCTGTACTTTGTAAGGAAAGCGGAACAAATAATTTGGCCCAACTTCATTGAGAAGGTATTTCACTCAGGCTCCTGATCTCTATGACTGAACCATATGACTGATATGTTTTTCTCATAACTCTGACCCTCCATGTGTTATCCATTATGGATAAAGTTGGTTGCAAGTACCACAATTCAGTATAAATAAGCAAATCTCTGTATATATGCAATTCTTAAGTTATTGTTCCATATTATTGCCCTCAGTCAACCACTGAGGGCATCCTGACCTTGTACCAACATGTGTGTATGTATATGTATATATGTGTATGTAAAATTACTATTTGCATGGGTATGTGTATGTATATGATTGGATTCAGAGGTGTAACGATCTCTACTTCTTTGCAAGAGTGATAAAGCTACCATTTCAAATCATATATCTTGATTCCTGTTGTCCAGAGTCCTTTCCAGGAAATTAGAAACTTAATGTAATAAACCTTTAAACCTAGCCTTTCAGAGAGATCCCTAAAGCTATTTGGAGATAATACCTTCCATCTAGGGCATCGAGGCAGCACAGTGGACAGAGGCCTGGAGTCAAGAAAACTTGAGTTCGAATGTGACCTCAGAGTTTGGGCAAGTCTCTTAACCCTATTTGCCTCAGTTTCCTTGTCTGTAAAATGAATTGGAGAAGGAAATGGCAAATCACTCCAGTATCTTTGCCAAGAAAACTCCAAACGGCGTTGTGAAGAGTTGGACGTGACTGAACAACAACTTCTGTCTCGTTTGTATATATCCTCTATATACCTAGGCGTTTACATATTCTCACTTATTACAGAATGCGAGCTCCTTGAGGGGAGAGGCTATTTTTATCTTTCTCCGTATTCCCACTACTTAGCACAGAGCCACGCCCATAGTGAGTACCTAAAAAATCCTTATTGGCCAACTGACTGATTGATGACCATCATTAACCATCATAAAGGACAGAACTCAGTAAAACTCATGAAAGTTTGCTGCAGACAATGTACATACCCACTACCAACAGTAATATAATTACTGTTTAAAACTTCATGCACAGATCTTTTGCTGGACTATTATTTATACTCTCTGGTAAAGGGATTGGAGGTTAATTAACTATCCTTTCTTATAGTTCCCAGAATATTTTACAAACTAGTCAAGGGTATGTTATTATGTTGTACTGGGTTGATAGAATCTCAGTGAGAGAGAGAGAGACAGAGAGAGAGAGAGAGACAGAGAGGGACAGAGAGACAGAGAGACAGAGACAGAGAGACAGAGACAGAGACAGAGGGACAGAGACAGAGAGAGAGAGAGACCTGATATACATATACATATGAGCATATACATAATGAGTGTATATGGTATTATGTATATGGGGAGAGAAAACGAGAAGTATTTGGTGATGAGTAGCAAGCACATGAACTTTCGGGTACATTTATAGCTTGGTACTAACATATAAACCCATCAAAAATGACTTCTGCAAATTGAGGATACATTTTTTTAGCAATAACTCTAAAGACATAAACACAAAAGCATTCCTGTGAAAAAGGAAGGAATTTATTTACCTATCCTGGTGCCAGGTTCTGTGCTGTTCACCAGGAAAGAAAGCCAGTGATCCCAAAGGAGAGATCTAATTTCCTTCAAAGCTCAGTTCAGACACTACCTACTATATAAATCCTTTCCTAATCCCTCAGCCAGTCCTGTTCCACAAAAAAGACACTCCATCTTTTGGCTCTGGGCATTTTCTGTCTGTCCCCCCTGCCAGGAATGTTCTCCCTCCTCATCAACACCTACTGGCTTCCTTTAAGTTCCAACTAAAATCTCGTCTTTTACAGGAAGCTTGTCCCAATCCCTCTTAAAGTACATTTTCTCTTTTAGTTATTTCTAATTTATCTCATATATAGCCTTTCTGTACATATGTGTTTGCTTATGGTCTCCCTTAATAGATTGTGAACTTCCCAAGGGCAGGGACTGTCTTTTGCCTCCTTTGTATTTACAGTACCTGGCACATAGGAGGTGCTTAACAAATGCTTATTGGTGACTGACAAACAGACTAGTACTTCCCTTCAAAAATACCCTTGTTTTCATTTTATATATATTGGGCATGTATTTATTTATAGACTTACTGTCCTCTTTGATAGAATACATGCTTCCTGAGAGCAGAAACTGATAAATTTTAGTCTTCAAATTTCCAGTGACATCATGCCTGGTACATGGTAGGGGCTTTCCAACTGTGTTAATTGATCGATTGGCACCTAGGTAGAGAGAAAGAGAGAGAGAATGGTGATCCTCTGCCTTTGGGAGGAAAGAGAGAAGACATAAAGGGAAGAAAGAAAAATCCCATGTGCATCTTCCCTCTTCCCTTTCCAGATCTATTCTATTCAAATTGTTCTTTTAAAGATTACTCTTCTTAGTATCTTTATAGTTGACTCATTATGAGGGTTGGAAGCAGATTCTCACCTTCCTTATTCCAAGTCATGTGAAAAGTTTGACAGTCACTGGGGTCCTGGTCCCTTTACAGAACAGGTAAGATTTGAATCGAGGAGGTCCAAACGTGTTAACAGTTAAAAGATGCCTCCTCTTTCTAGTAACATCATCAGGCCCAGATTAGTGGGGACTGAATTGTCTGTTAAATCAGGGAGTATCCAAAAAATTCAAGGCAGGCCCATATAAAAGAGTACATAAAGGGGCAAATAGATGGTGCAGTGAATAAAGCACTAGTCCTGGAGTCAGGAGGACCTGGGTTCAAATCTGACCTCAGACACTTAGTAGCTCTGTGACTCTGGGCAAGTCACTTAACCCTGATTGCCTCAAAAAACTAAAGCAGAGTAATGTAAAGAATGCTTCCAAATCTTATAAAACAAAGATTTATTAGAGACACACATGAAGCAAGTATGGGAAAACTGAGCAACAAACAAAAGGAGAAATTCAACCACAGAGAGTCACATAGGTGGTAAGTATCTGAGGCAAGATTCAAACTCAGGTCTTCCTCACTCAAAGTCCAGTCCTAAACACACGTACCACACTAGATCTTTACTTTGCATCTGTTGGTACAAGTCTTTCCATGGTTCTCTATTTATCATATTTACCATTTCTTGTAGCACAGTGATATTCCATTCCATTCGATTTGTTTAGTCCAGGAGTGGGGGACCTGCGGCCTTGAGGCCACCTGTGGCCCTCTAGGTCCTCAAGTGTGGCCCTCTGACTAAGTCTGAGTTTTGCAGAACAAATCCTTTTATTAAAGGGATTTGTTCCATGAAGTTTGGATTCAGTCAAAGGGCCACACTTGAGGGCCTATAGGGCTACAGGTGTCCTTGAAGCCACAGGTTCCTCACCCCGCATTTAGTCATTCTCCAGTGGATGGGCATCTACTTAGTTTCTAGTTCTTTGCTACCATAAAAATGCTGCTATAAATGTTTAGGCTTAAAAAGCTTTGTTTTTTTCTTTTTGAAGGTTGGTTATTATTAATGATAATGCTGACTATTAATAGTGTTTATGATGATAGACTAGTAAAGATAGTACACAGACAGATTACGTTAAGGGACACTGTATTCCATGAAAAGAGCATTGGACCAGTCAGAAGATCTCGGTTCTTAACATGACTAATATTTCTTCTACTTATTGCTAGCTTTATGAACCTGGGCAAGTATTAACCTCTCTGAACTCCAATTTCCTCTTCTATAACATGGGAACAATAATACTCCAGTTCCCTATCTAAAAGGGTTGCTCTGAGAATCAAATCAGAAAGTGTATGCAAAATTACTTGAAAAGATAAAGTACTGCAGGGATAAATTTCAGCTATTCTTTATGGGTAAATTAATTTTAATTATTTCAATTGATATTCTCTTATTTTAGTGATTGCTTTTAAGTGAAAGTTTTATAGAACTAAGCTTACTTTGTAAAAAACACCAAGCAACTCTTATTCCAAGCAACACCTGGAGAAATGTGTTTGAAAATAATTCTTGCTTACATCATTCTGCTCTTTAGCATTACACAAGTATGGACAATAATGTTTAGTAGAATGAGCACCAAATGGCTTTTCCACTAATTTAATTGGGTAATTTTAGGCAAGTCATAGAAGCATAGAGTGTGAGTTCTTAGAAATGAGGAAACCGAGACCCAGAAAAATGAAATCATTCAGCCAATAAAGATTCATTAAACCCCTACTGTGTGCTAAGTGCGTGGATACAAAGGAAAGCAAAAGATAGTCCCTACTCCCAAGGAGCTCACAGTCTAATGGAGGAGACAGCATGTAAATAATTTTGTACGAATGAGTTACATATGGGATGATTTGGAAATAATGAATCGAGAGAAGGCAGTAGTAATTAAGAGAGATCAAAAAAGGCTTCTTATAAATGACAGGATTTTAGTTTGGATTTGAAAGAAGCCAGGGAAGTCAGGAGGCAGAGATGAAGAAGCAGAGCAGTCCAGGCATGGGAGATAGCCATAGAAAATGCTTGGAGTCAGGAGAGGGAGGGTCTGGTTTGAGGAGCAGCAAGGAGGTCAATGTCACTGGATCATAGAGTGCATGAGATGGAGTGGTGGTGGTAGATTAAGATATAAGAAGATCGAAAAGGTATGAGGGGAAAAGTTTTACAGGGCTCTGAATGCCAAAGAGAGGAATGTGTATTTGATTACGGAGGTGATAGGGAGCCACAGAAATTTATTGAATATAGGGGTGACATGATCAGATCTGTGCTTTAAGAAGACTGAATAGAAGATGGTCTGGATCAGGGAGAGACTTGGAGCAGGGAAATGATTTGTCTTAACTCGTATTAGTGGTCAGCTGCTGAACCGGGACTTCTGCCAAGTCACAATGGATGTAGAGCTGTAAGAATATTTAGGGATCAACTTTTTGCCAAGTTATCCAATTTGCCTAAGGTCATACTGATAGGAGGATTGTTAGATCAGAGATTCAGAGCTGGATTGAGCCTTAGATGCCATTTGGTCCAACCCCTTCATCTTATAGATGAGGAAACTGAAACCCGGGAAAGGTTAAATAAACCAAAGTCACACAGGTAGTAAATGTCTGTGGCAGGATTTTGACCCAGCTCTTCCCATCTTCTAATTCAGTGACTGATTTTATCTGCCACCCCAATGGGGTCAAATGCAAATAGAATGTTCTTATAGCTGCATATTGACTCAGAAAACCACAAGTTAACATTATCTATGTTGTATTGTATAAAATAAATTTGTTAAACATTTCCCAATCACACTGTCATCTGGTTCAGGCAGGAGCATCGAGTTTTGCTGGCCTTTTGTGGACTGTAGGTCTTGAGTTTGACAACCCCTCACTACACTACAGTGCCTTCGTAGAGCATGAGCTCCTCCAGAGCAGGGACTATCTTACTTTATTTATTTGCATCCCTAGCACTTAGCATATAATAAGTGCTTAATAAATGCTTTTTTCACTCCTTCATTCATTCCTTCATAACTGATAGAGATTGGCAACTCATCTACAACTCATAGTCTTGGAGGGCTTTATGAGACACTGAGCGGTCTTATGACTCACTGATCCAAAGTCATACAGCTAGTCTCTGAGGTGGGATTTGAACCCAGGTCCTCCTGACTCCAAGTCCATCACCCTAAATCATGTAAAGTCAATAGTGGGACCTAATTTGACAACTTCAAATCCTCCCTATCCATCAGTGTCTTCATCTTTCAAATAGGAATAATAATACTATCTATTTTTCGTAGTTGGGATGAAAAGGATCTAATGGTGTAACAGGCATGAAAATGTTTTGGAAGTTTGAAAGCTCTATTCAGTTACAAGGTATTATCCTTGCAGTAGCTTAATCTTAGGCAATAACATGCCTAATATATGGCCATGGAAAGAAAACTGGCCTTTTCTTCGGAGGGAAGTAGCATAAATTGACTGTTGAATTTTGCAATTGCAGTGTGTCCGGGCAAAACTGTTTTTAGTGAACCAGAATCTCTCTGCATGGAACTTGCTACATAAATATTCAATGGACCATAGTTATTCTGAGAATAAATTATCCTCCTATGAATTCTGCCTGAACAAGGACTGTAGATCCAGGATTAGTAATGCCAAGGTCACACTATGGCTATTATTCAGTTAATTTGATGTTCCTCTGGAATTGCATTTAAATTGCAAAGATCATAGACTTTAGAGCAAGAAGCAAGTTTAGAGGTCATATAGTCCAGAGGTCCTTAATCTTTTTGGGATCCTTTTGGGAGTCTGTCGAAGCCTATTTGACCCATTTTTCCGAATGTTTTTAAATGCCTAAAATCTAATATACAGGATTGTGAAGGAAATTAATTATACTGAAATACAGTTATCAAAGATGATGACATAATTCATTAAGAAGAACAAATAGAACTGAATATCAAGGGAATAAATGAAAAAAAGTGAAGTAAGGCAGCCTAGCAATAATCATCAAAACATTCTGGTATTGGCTAAAAAATAGAGTGGTGGATCAGTGGGATGGATTAGGCACATGATACAGAATAATAAATGGCCCTAGAAATCTAGTGTTTGATAAATACAAAGCTTTTGGAGTAGGAATTCACCATTTGACAAAAATTGCTATGGAAATTGGAAAGCAGTTTGGAAGATACTAGACATAGATCAACATCTCACACTGTATATTAAGATAAGTTCAAAATGAGTACATTATTTAGACATAAAGGGTGATATCATAAGCATATTGATATGGCAAGAAAAATTTTACCTTTCAGATCTATGAATAAGGGAAGAGTTTATGACCAAACAAGAGACAGAAAATATCATGGGAAGTAATAATTTTGAGTACATGAGATTTAAAAGCTTTTGTACAAACAAAACCAATGCAACCAAGATTTGAAGGAAAGCAGGAAACAGGGTTTTTTTTATAGCAAGTTTCTATGATAAGAGCCTAATTTCTCAAATATATAGAAAACTGAGTCAAATTTATAAAAATAAGAGCCGTTCTCCAATTGATAAATGCTCAAATGATATGAACAGGCATTTTTCAAAAGAAGTCAAAGCTAATTTATAGTCATATAAATTGCTTCAAATCACTATTGATTAGAGAAATGCAAATTAAAACAAACCTGAGATATCACCTCATGCTTACCTAATTGGCTAACATGACAGAAAAAGAAAAATGACAAATGCTGGAAGAGATGTGGAAATAGAGACATTAATTCACTATTGATGGAATTGTGAACTGGCCCAACCATTATGGAGAACAAATTAGAAATTATGCCGAAAGGGCTATAAAACTATGCATACCCTTTGGTCCAGTAATACCACTTCTAGGTTTATATCTCAAAGGAAAAAAAAAGAAAAAGGACCTATAGTACAAAAATATTTATAGCAGCTCTTCTGTTGTGGCAAAGAATTGGAAATTGAGGAGATGCCCATCAATTGAGGAATGACTGAACAAGTTACAGTATATGATTATGATGGAATACTATTATCCTCTAAGAAATAATGAGAAGAAATGCTTTCAGAAAAACCTGAGAAGACATATATGAATTGATGCAAAGTGAGATAAGCAGAACCAGGAGAATATTATATACAGTAACAGCAATATTATAAAGATGATCAACTGTGAAAGACAGTTTCTCTGATCAATACAATGACCCAAGAAAATTCCAAAGGACTCATGATTAAAAATGGTATATACCTCCACAGAGAAAACTGATGAACTCTGAGTGCAAATTGAAGTACAATTTTTTTTATTTTTATTGATTTTTTTTTGTAACATGGCTAATATGGAAATATATTTCACATGATTTCGCACATACAGTTGATATCACATTGCTTGATTTCTCAATGGGTAGAGAAGGGGCTGCAGAGAAAGAATTTAGAACTCTGATTTTTTAAAACAAATGATAAAAGTAATAATTTTAAAAAGAATATATGCTTAATTAAACATTGCTAACAGATAAAAGTAATTATCTATATCTATTTTAAAATTCACGGACCCCAGGTTAGATCTTTGATCTAGTCCAACTTCTTCATTATACCACTGACAAAATGGAAGCCCAGAAAGATAAACTAATTGTCAGAAGTCCATAGAACTGCTTGGTAGCTTAGCTGAGACTTGAACCCAAATCCCTTTGCTACCACTCCATTAGTCTTGCTCCTATACTTATATGTACTCTCTCAGTTCCACCAAATTATTCTACAGGGGTTATCCTTATCTTCTTTTGCATTTTTTGTTATGTTGATTCATGGGTTTCATCATATTAGTTTGACTTCCAAGTTACTCTTTTAATGAAGATCATTCCTGTCCTGCCATCTGAAATGCTCTCAAGCTGTCCATTTGTCTTAATGCTCATCTTTATTCCTTCCGGTGAAGACTTTGTATTGCTGGTTTCATTCCTGACAAAGGAAAAAGGGAAGAAAAGATCTGTCTTGTTTTGTTTTGCTTTTGAAATATCCTGAAGGTCCATGCTGGCTAAGAAGGTCCATTTCACACCTTCTGTGCTGGCTTATGGTTCCCTCAGATATTGAAAAATAGAAAGGAAATAATGACCTTTAGGTAAGTTGTTTATTTTACAACTTTAAATATGACTTTTCCATCCTTTCAGCATCATCTCAAAGATGGCTATTCTCTTAAATGGTTTCCAAAGTGCCTGCATCACCAATGTTTATATGGATTTTTAACTGGGGTTCCATAAACTTTTTTGAAAATTTTTTTTAAAGAACTATATTTTAATATAATTAGCTTCCATTGTAAACTTCCTTTGTAAATAAGGGTCACATAGTAAATTCATGAGATAGGAGTCAAACTTGAGTCTTTATTTTATACATTTAAAAATGTTATCCTGAGAATGGATCCTTAGCCTTCATCAGACTGCCAAAGAATTCCATGAAACAAACAAGCACCCCATGGGTTAGAATGAATTCTGGCAACAGTTTGTTGAGACTACAAGAGAGAGCTCCTGAAAAGATAGATAAACTTTGTATAATGAAGAACAGAAAAGCCTGACTCTAATATATAGGGTAGGGCAGCTAAGTGGAGCCATAGTGGATAGAGTGTTGGGCTTAGAGGCAGAGAGACTTGTCTTCCTGAGTGCAAATCTGGCCTCAAATGCTTACTAGCTATTTGACCCTGAGCAAGTCACTTAACGCTCTTTGCCTCAGTTTCCTCATCTGTGAAATAAGCTGGAGAAGAAAACGGCAAGCTATTCCAGTATCTCTGCTGAGAAAACCCAAATAGGGTCTCAGAGTTGGACATGACTGAACAACAATGAAGCAAAGTGTATTGGAAATTATAGGCTCTTTGCGAAGAGTAAGTAGGCTTGCAGAGAACTGATTTGAGGGTCTTGGTCCTACTCACATGCCTAAATATGAGAGGAAGTGCAGTGTATTCAAAATTCAACCACTAGATCTTGAACTGAGAAGTGGGGGGATTTGAGTAGCAAGATATGTTTGAAATGAAAGTGATGCAAAAATACAAACTATCCGTACCTGTGTTTGTCTGTCTGTCTCTGACTCTCTCTTTCTCTACCTCTATCTCTGTCTTTTTCTCTGTCTCTGTCTCTCTTACCTACAGTTCAGAAGGAAAGAAGGAAAGGGACTTTAAAAAAATCTTTGTATCTATATGTAGTGCTTTGTGCATTTAATGTTTGTGTAATTGAATTATAATGATTGAATTCTCATTGCTATTAATACCAGTAAACCAAACCATTTAAAATGAAACGGAGAGGTCTGGATGTGTTTTATCCTTCCAGCTCCTGTCTTTGTATCTAGGGGCATGGTCCACCATAGTCCTTTTGCAGTAAATTACCAATGCCTGGCGTGTCAGTGACTCTTAGACAGCCCAGCTGTCATCAATGCCACACTATGGTTTGGAGAACTGGCTAAGGTAGTGCGAGAATTTTGAAGGAGGAGGTGTCAACTTAGTAGCAAGTGGATTTCAAAAACATGTCATAATATCCCTTTCTTCTGGACCGATCTGGAAATGCCATGAGCTAACAGACCAGCCTAGCAGACAGGACCAAGGAATTAAGTTGTTTTCTTCACACAAACACTTCTACCCCACCAGGAATCTGAAAGGTAAGATAGGTAACAGGCAGGCTCTTTGAATAGGAAGCAGCTAGACCTTAATCAGCAAATAAACGTGACATATCCTTAGGTCTTCTTGACTCCAAGTCCAATAACACTAATAAGCCCTTTCCATGTTAACATAACATATTTTTACGAAAAGTGACTATTTTCCAAAACAAAAATTTAGTGAGAAGAGGATTGTTGTTTTATATCTTTTTGAAAATCTCTTTAAAGTCTGACATGGTAGAAGATACTGGATTCTCATATCTGCTTCTGCTTTCAATTTGTTGCAATATGTTGTTTTGGTTAAGATATAAGAAAAATCCAGCCTCACACAGATGGTGTCATTGGGAAAGGGAGCAGTATTTTAATAGACAACCAATATCATAATATTATTATGAAAATAATTTTGACCTCAAATAATCCTGGAAGGATTTTGAGGACCACCAGGAGTTCAGGGACCATACTTTGAGAACCACTGTCCTAAACTATGATACTTTTTAGTTTATTATAATAATTGTTAGCAAACCATCTTTGAAGAGAATGGATAAGCACAGTGCTTGGGTAATTATTTGTTGGTGAATTAGATTATAGTTATCGATCAATGATTCAATCAAATAAGTATTTTTAATTAAGCATTGCTTTGTGTCAGGTGCTATGTTAGGCACTGGGGATAAAAAAAAATGAATGAAGATTAAAAAAAAACAGCAACCAATTAGTTCTTGTCCTCAAGGAGCTTACCTTTCACCATGATGGTCATCTTCAAGTATTTAAAAGGCTATCATGTAGAGTCTTATCCTACTAGACTTGTTCTACTAGGCCCCAGTGGGCAGAATCAAGAACAATGGGTAGAAGTTAAAAAGATTCAAATTTAAATTTAATGTCAGGGGGACAAAACACCTTCTTTATAATTACAGCTGTCCAGAAGTGAAATGGGGTAATTTGGAGATGATGGGAGCATGATTTCCTCCTCTTAAAATATTCAAGCAGAGGTTGTGTGATTACTTATAGAACTTGTTATAGAAGAGATTCCTTTTATATCTAGGTGGAAGTAGATCGCTGCCAAGGTCCCTGCTAATTCCCAAATTCTATGATTTGGGGATAGGAACATATAGAAATAAAAGTGTGGGGCAGCTAGGTGACACAGTGGGTAGAGCACTGGCCCTGGAGTCAGGAGGACCCGAGTTCAAATCTGACCTCAGACACGTGACACACTTACTAGTTCTGTGACCTTGGGCAAGTCACTTAACCCCAGTTGCCTTGTCTTCCCCCTCCAAAAAAATAAAACAAAAGAAATAGAAGTGTACATAAAGCATATATAAACAAATGCAAGGTAATTTTTGAGGAATACCCTGCAGAAGCCTCATTATTTTATAAAGCAGTCATTACCACCACCACCATCATCATCTTCATCATCGCTAGCATTTATATAATGCTTTGAGGTTGTGAAGTGTTATGCAAATAATATCTCACTTTATTCTCATAACATTAGAGGCTGGGGCTATTATTATCCTTCTATATACCCTGTATTCTATGTATATCCTTCTATATATCCTATATTCTATATAGTCTTCTATAAATCTTTGTATGTCTTATGATTCTATAAAGCAGTCTATTCACTACTATTACTACTACTACCAACCACTATTACTACTATACTCCTTCTCCTACTCCTGTACCCACCATTACTACTACTTAGCATTAATGTAGTGCTTCAAGTTTTGCAAAGTACCATACCCATAATATCTCATTTTATTCTTATAACAATCACAATTTTACAGATGAGGAAACTAACTGAAGAAGAGATTGGCTTTCTCAGACTCACTTTTATGACTTACTATTTTTTTCTTTTTAAACTAATGAATTATTATTTTTGTTTTAAAACTTTATTATTTATTTTAAGTGTTGTTTTCTCTTTAAATTTTGAATTCCAAATTCTCTCTCTCCTTCTCATCCCTCTACTACCCACTGTGAAGGCAAGCAAAAATGATATCAATTATAACATGTGAAATCATGCAAAATGTATTTCTGTAGTGGTCATATTAAAAAAAACAAAAAAAATGAAAGTGAGAAAATTATACTTTGACTTGCACTCAGAGTTCATCATTTCTCTCTCTGAAGATAGTATTTTTTCATCATGAGTCCTTTGGAGTTGTCTTAAATCATTGTATTGATTAGAGTAGACAAGTGTTCCACAGCTGATCATCAATACAACATTCCTGTTGCTGTGTACAGTGATCTCTTTGTTCTTCTTACTTCACTTTAATATTGGTCTTGCCATGTATTTTTTCTGAACCCTGCCCCACCTTGTCATTTCTTATATGTAGCAAATAGTACTCCATCGTAATCATGGGCCACAACTTTTCAGCCATTCCTAAATTGATGAACCTCCCTTCAATTTCCAATTCTTTGCCACTACCACCTAAAGAGCTGAGTATCTATCTATCTATCTATCTATCTATCTATCTATCTATCTATCTATCTATCTATCTATCTATGTATCTATCTTTGTTCTTACAGGTCCTTTTCCTTTTCTTTTGATTTCTTCAGGGATACTGCAATAGTATTGCTAGGTCAAAGGATTTGTACAGTTTTATAATTTGTGGGTCTGGAGGTGGAGGATAATTCCAAATTTTTCTCCAGAATGGTTAGACCAATTCATGACTCTATCAACAATGCATTAGTCTCCCTGTTTTTCCTCATCCTTCCCAACATTTGTCATTTCTGTTAGGTGTGAGGTGCTACTTCAGAGTTGTTTTAATTTACATTTCTCTAATCAGTAATGATTAAGAACATTTTTATGACTATAGATAGCTTTGATTTCTTTCTCTGAAAGCTATCTGTTTATATCTTTTAAGCATTTATCAATTGGAGAATGGCTTTTATTTTTTATAAATATGATTCAGTTCCTTATGTATTTGAGAATGGCTTTTATTGGAGAAACTTGCTGTAAAAATTTTTGGTGTTATTTCATCACCTATGGTACCTTTTAGTAAAATGTAGTTACCCTGATTATTTCTCTTAATAGATCTATTTTTCCTTTTACTTAGTCTGAAATTATGATTGCTACCCTTGCCTTTTTAACTTTAGCTGAAGCATAACAGATTTTGCTTCAGCCCTTTATTTTAACTCTGTGTCTTGCTGTTTCAGTTATGATTCTTGTAAACAATATATTATTGCATTCTTATTTCTAATCCATTCTACTATCTGCTTCCATTTTATGGGTGAGCTTATCCCATTCACATTCAGTTGTGATTACTAATGTTTATTTCCCTCTATTCTATTTTTTCTGTTTATCCTTCTCGCTTTCTTTTTATTCTTTCCTTCCTAAAAAATGTTTTGCTTCTAACCACTGCCTCTATTAATCTGCTCTCCCTTTCATCATCCTCCCCATCTCTTCTCCCCATTCTCCTATTTCCTTACTGGGTAAAATAGATTTTCGTACCCAGTTGAATGTACATGTATATTCTTCCCTTTTTGAACCAATTCTTCTATTTTTTCATTCTTAACCTCTTAAGTAAAGGAGGTTGGATTTGAACTCAAGTATTCTTGAATCCAGGTCCAGTACTCTATCCATTGTGCTCTATTTCCTGTAGAAGCCCTTTTCTGCCTTATGAAACAGTCATTGAAAAGGGTGTAGAACTTCACCTGATGGCAGTGACTAGGTGAAAGCAAACCACACAATCCATATAGGATCCTTTGAGGAAAAATTCATAGGATTATAGTTTTAAAGCTGGAATGAACCCTAGAGACCATAAGTCCACCTCCTCATTTACAGTTGACAAAATTGAGACATAGAGGGTTGTGACTCATCCAGGGATATACAGCAATATTTGAAGTGGTGTTTGAACCCAAGTCTTTCTGGTTTCAAGTCTAGCAGGCTAGCCACTACACCAAGCAGCCTTAGCACTTAAGGAAAGATTGGCCACCCTCCATGACTCAGCTCATGCTTCTGAAACTGTATTCCAAGGGTATCATTCAGAGCTCATTTGTGCCCTCCATTTCTAACTCTAATTATAGCTCATGTGCTACAGAAGGAGAAACCTCTGCTGAGATAAGGAGCTGCCCCATTCTGAAAAATTCATTAGGGTTCCTTATCTCTCAGCTTAAGCCTTACTCTGGTAACACAGCAGATGCCAAGATTGCCTCCTGTTTTCTGGTTGATGTGGTCCATCTTCCCCATGCCTGAGAAAAGGTGTATTTCATGTTGGGAGCTGCCTGTAACAGAAATAGATATGATGTTATAATAATACTGAGAATCACAATAAATACAGTAGTTTCAAAAAAAGAGAAAGAAACATTGATCAAATGCTTGGAATGCTGGGTGTGAAAACACATTATTCCCCACAAAGTTCAAATACTTTGAGAGGTTCCCATTCTAGAAGGAAACAGACACAGTCTTATAGACCAATAGCTAGAACGTTAAAATCATGGGACGTGGACCTTGCTTATAATATTTCGCTTTTAAGTTATTTTAAATAAATCCTTTCAGACAGGTAACTCTCTTTGGAATGGGCTGAAGGAGAGAAATTCCAGAGTTTCTCTAGGAAAACCTAGTGAGCTCAGGGCTCAACAAATTTGCTTTGGCACCATGGTCCAGTCCTAAAGTTTAGGAGACAGTTTTTTCAAGAGAAAAAAAAAGAAAAGAGGGTGTGGGAGAGATTATGTTTGTTGCCAGAGGAAAGTAATTGCCAGCTTTAGCAAGAGACTCAAATAAAGGCCACCAAAAGCCTCAAAGAAAGTGACTAAAATGTCTGTATCTTTGACCCAGAGATCTCGGTGTTAAGCATGCACCTTAAGGAGGTCAAAGACAGAAAGAAATGTTTATGTACACCAAAATGTTTATAGCCCACAGAAACACTTTTTGCAGCAGAAAGGAAATAGAAACAAAGCAGATGCTCATAGAATGGGGAATAAACAACCTGGGGTATGTGAATGTAACAGAATATTCTTGTGTAATGCAAAATGATCCATATGAAAAGTAGGGAGACATGGGAAGACATATGAACTGATGCAAAGCAAAATATTAAGTGCCTACTGTATGATTGGTGCTTTGCTTGCTGATAGAAATAAAGGAAAAAAAATGCAATAGTTTCTGTCCTCAGGGAACTTACCTTCAATTGGGGGAAAGAGCATGTACAGAGAGCAACATAAATGAAGTGGGTGCGTAGTAAGTGCTTGATAAATGTATATTAAGTGATTATTGACTGTACAGCATGGATAAAAGGAAACTTGGAGTTGGAATATTATCAGTGAAAATAGTCATGACTCAAAGACTTGTTTGTTTGTCTAACCAATGGGCTTCTGGAAATTCTGATCAATGTTAGCATTTCCCCTCCCCAAATTCTCCTGTGCCTCATCTTCTTCATCCAATTTTATCTTTTATTTTTTTTTTTGTATATATTTTGAAGGTAGGTGCAAGGGGTAGAATGCTAGGCCCGGGGTCAGAAAGAACAGAGTTGGGAAAGCCACTTAACTTATTTCTGCCTCAGTTTCCTTTGACTCCAGATCCACCTCTCTTTTCACTCTTTCCTATGGCCTCCCTTAGTTGCTTTTAAATTGTTTTGAACTTGCTATCAATATGTATGAAGATTTCCTTACAGAAACAATAACAGAAAAGAAGATTGCATATGACACCGTGAATCTCTGTTACGGATAGCTTGTTTTCCTAAAAGTTTTAAAAAGTACATATTAAATTTACTTCAATAGTTTCCAATGATTGTGCTTATCTTTGTGTCCTCTGAATTGTTCTCTTCCAAGCATTATTTTTAATGTTTCACTGTCATTCTTTTTTTTTTGTATCATTGATATTCCCCACCCCACACAGCCCTTCTCATAATTTCTCCTCCCCTTCCCCAAAAGAATAAAACTTCTCTTTTGTAACAATAAGCACAGTTGAGCAAAATAAATCCACACAGTGTCTATATCTGAAAATTTATGTACCTATGGCCCACTACCTCTCTGCAAGTGGTGGGAAGCATGATTGCATCATCGGTATTCTGGAGTTCTTAAGTCTTTCACAACTGTTTTCCTCTTGTAGCCATTGTATAAATTGTTCTCCTGGTTCTGATCATTTCACTCTCATTAGTTCTTACAAGTCATTCCAGGTTTCTATTTTTCTATCCCTTTCATCTCATTTCTCATAGTGCAATAATATTCCATTATATTCATATGTCCTAATGTGTCTATTCTCCAGTTGATGGACAGTCCACTGTATTCCTGTTTCTTTGCTACAATAGTGTGCCCCCAAACGGTTGTTTCCCCAACTCCCATGATTACTGTCATGCTAGGGACCCAGAGACAGGCTGAATATATCCTACCCTTAAGGTCCTAGGGTAAATTTGTGTTTTTGTTTTTGTGAGGCAATAAGGGTTAAGTGACTTGCCCAGGGTCACACAGCTAGTAAATGTCAAGTGTCTGAAGCCACATTTGAACTTAGGTCCTCCTGACTCCAGAGCCAGTGTTCTATCCATTGGGCCATCTAGCTGCCCCTTGTAGGGTAAATTTGAGTACTATCACTTGTGAGCCCCCGCCAGTGTGCTCCCCATCTATCCATCTATTGGATATCAATTAGCCAGCCTTGTTGTTGTTGTTTCTCCTTCATTCTCAAAGAGGACCAATGACATCAGGAAAGTGAATTCTTTATTGGCAACAGAACTCAATTTAAGAGAGGCAGGGCTGAGTCAGCCCTAATTGATTAGTTTCTAGAAATGAGTCTTTATCAATGTGTAATAGTAAGAAAAATTGGGTAACAATAATAGCAATACTTAGCATTTTTATAGTTCTTTAAGGTTTGTGAAGTGCTTTACAAATGTTATCACATATATTCACCACAACAACCCTATGAGTCAGATGCCGTAATTATCCCTGTTTTGCAGATGAGAACACTGAGGCAAGCAGAGTCTAAGCCCAGACTCACAAAACCAATAAGCATATGAGACTGGATTTGAATTCAAGGCTTCCTGACTCCAGGTCCAGCACTCTATCCACCGAGCTATCTAGTTAGTTCAAAACATACCTCCCTATTTTCCTCCCCCAAAGTCTAATTCTCCCACAAGTAGGTAGACAGAGAGCACATGGAGCAAAGTAGCAACTCACAAGTTCTGGTTGCATAAAAGTCCTTTTTTCCCATCTTAGAGTCCTCCCTGAGATATGTATTGCTCTTTATGAGGTTCTGAGTATCCCGAGGCTTTCATTATCTTCACCCCAAAGAAATCATACTCCTTGAAGCTCAGTGGGACTCATTTGTCCTCTCTCAGCATCTAGCTAGATTGTTTATTACTAACTCAGTCTCTCCAGTGATATTATCATTGACAGTGTATGATATTCTCTCTGTTCCCCTCTACTCCCTTTCCCTAACCCTTGCTGTACTCTCAAGGTAGTTGCCGAAATACTCTGTCCTGCAAGGTCCAGAAGTGGGATGAATTCTTTCAACCAATCCTCAAATATTTTCCTCATTTGATTATGTTCAATGGGTCCAGTCACTTAAGCCCTTTTAAACTGATTGAGTAGGTGTGTCAAAACTGGTTTTATGTCTGTTATTGGTTGATTAGTTCAATAGAGGTGTGCAGGACTTGTTCAGACTTATTTTTACCCTTTTGATTGACTGATTAACTGATTCTGTAACAAAGAGGCATTCTCACCCGATAAAGGTGTCAAGTCATCGAGCATCTCGTTAGTTATATTAATTGGGGGTTGGACTATGGGACACCCCTCTTATACAATGACAGCAACAACAGCTACAAAGTTCTGTTTTGAATATTCGTGTATACATCAGTCCTTCCTCTCTCTTTGAATTATTTCATGCTGCTTCTCTTAACAGAGTATCTGAGAAGTCTTGGTTTCTTCCCAAGGCTCTTTAAAGCCACATTGGTGGGGAAGACTGTTTTTGTTGTCATTTTTGTTACTTAGCATTAGAGTTGGCCTTTGAACCCAGGCTTGGTAGGGCTCCAAGTTCTGCTCTCTATCCAATGCTCCATAGGAGCCAGTATGGTCTAGTGGATAAAAGGGTAAACATTGAGTCAGCATCATAGAATCTTAGGGTGGGAGCTGGAAGAGCCCTTGTAGATTATTTATAGTCTAGCTCCCTTATTTTAGAGTTGAGCAAACTAAAACCCAGGAAGGTTATGACTTACCCAGGGTCATAGATTTGAATCCAAGTCCCCTGACATCAAATCTAGCCCTCTTCCTGCTATACCATACTGTAGATTCAAATCCTGGCTCATACACTTACAGACTCCGTTTCCTCCTCTCTAAAATGCAGAAAAGAGTAGCCATCACATTTATCTCATGGTGTTCTTGTGAGGATCATATGAGATAAAATGTATAAAATGCTTTATAAACTTTATAGTACCACATAAAGATCTTCATTATTATAAAATTATGAAAGATTTTATTATAAAATAAAAATTATTATAATTATGTTTAAGGCTATCTGAATGACTTCTTGAAGTCTTTTGTCAAAAGTATCGAAAACTTCTCACATAAATAAGAAAACAGAGGAACAGTAGGGGGACCATGAGAGTTTCAGTAGCTGGGTCCATTTTAGGGGAATTTGATGCTACTGTTAGAACATCCTGAGTTGGAAGCGAGTACTCTCTGTTCCTGGCACATTGTCCATCAGGGCAGCAACAAACTATTTCCTCACCAAGACCTGGAATGTCAACGTAATGAACATTTTGGAATTGAGCTGTGCTCCTGGCAACTCTAAGCAGAAGGGGAAAAAACACTTTACAAAATGAAAAGAGATAAGAGGAGAGAACTGGCATTATTCTGCTGGCTGTCACCCGGCAGCCTTGAAAAAGGGAACTCAAAAAATTCCAGGGAATTTAGTACTTTGGCTTTTGTCTTAAGTGTGAGGTCTTCTGTTAGTCAGAGCATCTTAAACATCTGAAGGGGCAGCGACTTGAGATAGGCAGCTACTTGGGAAGAGATGCTACTTGGGAAGAGGTCGCAGGAGTGGGGATATCTGCAGCCTCCAGGCCAGTGTGGCCCCTTAGGTCCTCAAGTGTGGCCCTTTGACTGAATCCAAACTTGACTAAAAAATCCCATCTACCTCCAGTCAACTAGTCAAACTTCTAGTTTGGATTCAGTTAAAGGGTCACACTTGAGGACCTAAGGGGACACATGTGGATTTGAGCCCTCAGGTTCCCCACTCCTGTCATAAGAAGTTTGCCTCATTGACTGCCTGCCTTTTTCCTTTTCTCTTTCTTTCTCTCTTCCCTTCTCTTTTTTATCTCTTTCTCTCTTTCTTCCTTCTCTCCTTTCCTTCCTTCCTTCCTTCCTTCCTTCCTTCCTTCCTTCCTTCCTTCCTTCCTTCCTTCCTTCCTTCCTTCCTTCCTTCCATCCCTCCTTCCTTCCTTCCTTTCTATCTTCTTTCTTTCTTTCTTTCTTTCTTTCTTTCTTTCTTTCTTTCTTTCTTTCTTCTTTTTCCTTCCTTCCTTCCTTCCTTCCTTCCTTCCTTCCTTCCTTCCTTCCTTCCTTCCTTCCTTCCTTCCTTCCTTCCTTCCTTCCTTCCTTCCTTCCTTCCTCCCTCCCTCCCTCCCTCCTTCCCTTCCTTCCTTCCTCCCTCTCTTTTTTTTCTTTATCTCCCTATCTCACCCAGGGAACTTTAAGATGCAAGATATTCCTGTGCCATCCTGGGCCAGTTTGTCCATCCTCTGACATCCTGGTAATTCCTTCTCCTACCCCAGGCACTTCTGGAGGTCCATGATATTAGTACTAGACTTTGTATAGACATGCAATCTGCTGTAGCCCTACCATAGCTCAGAACTCCCAAATTCAAGTGATTCAGCTGCCTCAGCCTCAGCCTCCCCCCATTGCAACTCAGTCTCAAGAATTCCTTTCTGAAGAAGAAATCATGATTGATATTTTTGAGAAGGGAAAAGATAAGGAAGGCACAAGGAAGACAAGTAGATTTCCTTATATGGAAATGTTTAAAAGTAGAGAAATAGCTTGAAATGGTGCTGTGTGTAGAGCCTGCAAGACCTGAGTTCATGGTTTGACTCTGACATTGAGTGATTATGGGCAAGTCACTTAAATTCTATGTATCTCTAACAACTCCTTAGAACTTATCTACTCAGAAAAGGTCCACAATTGGTGAGTATCCCACCAGATTGACACTGTATGTATGTTAACTCATTTGATCCTCACAATAATCCTGTGAGGGTGCTATCATTACTTTTATTTTATTAAATGAAGAACTGAGACACTGAGAGGCAAGTGACTTAACTCGGTCGCACAGCTAGGGAGTATCTAGGCAAGATTTGAACTCAGGTCTTCCTGACTCCAGGTCCAATGTTCTTTCTACTGTGCCTCCTAGTTAAGTGACACCCCCAAAAAAGCTAATGTGAGTTTAGATTGCCTTAAGAGAGAGTCATTGTATCCAGAAAGATGTTGGTGATAATCTTTCTGTGGACAGCTGGGTGGCTCAATGGACAGAGTGCTAGGAGGCAGGAAGACTCAAATTCCAGTTCAAATCCAGCCTCCCACACTTAGTAGCTGTGAGACCCTGGACAAGTCACCTAACCCAATTTGCCTCAGTTTTCTCATCTTTAAAATGAGCTGGAGAAGAAAATGACAAGCAGTTCCAGTTTCTTTGCCAAAGAAACCACAATGGGGTCATGAAGAGTTGAACACGAATAAAAATCAACCGAACAGCAACAGATTGTGCGGTACTCATCCCTGGTTGTGGTCTGTCTGGCGTATTGCGTTCAGTTCCAAGCGTCATATTTTAAGAAGAATGTCAATGAGCTAGAGAGCAGATAGAAAATGTTGACCATCATAGTAATGAGCCTTGAGATCATGTTATACAAGGATTAGCACAGAAGGAATTAAGAAAGGTTTACCATCTCCTGGCTTCTGTCTCCAAGGGAGAAGATGGAAGAGGATTTCTGGCTGCCAAAGGAAAAGACTCTAGGAAAACTTGAGAAGAGCAGGTGGTCTCCATCACGTCCAGATTTCCAGCTTGCTACTCAAGAGACTTTGAGGAGTTTCCCCTTTGGTGAGATCTAGTACCCTCTCTCGGTTGACCTGAGGTACCTCACTCTCAATAGAAGAGTTCCTTCATTCATAGTGTCTGTTATACATTCTCCTATGTATACCTTCTCTGATTTCTGTTTTGCTATAATTCGGATAAATGGGCTTCTTTACTTTAAAACAAAAAGAAAGGCTTACCTTGGAGAAGAGAAGATGCCAAGGATATATGATCTTTGTCCTCAAGTATTAGACTCATTCTGATGGGCCTCAGTGGGCAGAGAGACAGTGTTGAAGAGATACATACATATTTCAGTTTGATGGAAAGGAAAGTTTGCTAAGAGTTGGAGCATCAAGGAAAGGAACAAGTTGCCTGGGAAAGTGGGGAGTTCTTCACAAGGAGAGGAGGGAAGAAGGGATAGGAGGGAATAGGCATTATTAATTGCCAAGTACTACACTAAGAATTTTACAAATATTATCACAATTGATCCTCATGATAACCCTGGAGGGTAAGTACTGTTGTTATCCCCATTTTGCAGATAAGGAAACTGAGGCAGGCAATGATTAGGTGACTTGCCCAGGTTCACACAGCTAGTAAGTATCTCAGTAAGGACCTGATCTCAGATCTTCGTGATGCTTCTCTCCTTAGCTGCCTCTTAGAGATCTTAAAGCAAAGACCAGTTGACCACTTGTTGGATGTATCACAGAGCACAGTCTTATTCAAATACCACTTGTTCTAACTAGCTTCTGAGGTTCCTTCCAGCTCCTAGATTCTGTAATTCTTTTTATATGTCTCTGATCTATGTTTAAAAATGTTTTTTGTTGTTGTTGTAAATCCAGGGCTCAATAAGTAGAGAAAAGAAAAGGGAAGCTCCTACCGGGAGGAACTCAACAGGCCTCCTGAGAGTACTACTGGTAATGATGCTTTAAGATTTACAAAGTGATGGCAGGATGATTTCCAGATGCAAACGTTGGGCAGCTAGGTGGCTCAATGGATAGAGGGCTGGGCCTGGAGTCAGGAAGACTCATGTTTCTGAATTTAAATTTGGCCTCAGATACTTCATAGATAGTGACCCTGGGCAAGTCCCCTAACCCTGTTTGCCTCAGTTTCCTCATCTGTAAAATGAGCTGGAGAAGGAAATGGCAAACCACTCTCAGTATCTCTGCCATGAAAACTCCAAATAGGGTAATGAAGAGTCAGAAACAACTGAAATGATTTAACAAAAGATGCCAATGGGACAGCGAGGTGACACAGTGAATAGAACACTGGCCCTGGAATTGGGAGGACCTGAGTTCAAATCCTGCCTCAGACACTTAACACTTACTAGCTCTGTGACCTTGGGCAAGTCACTTAACCCCAATTGCCTTCCCCCCCCCCAAAAAGATGCCAACTCAGTGATGCAGAGATAGTTGGGCCTAAAAAACCAAAAAAACAGAAGCCCAAAATTTATTACCCCAAAAGGGTAATAAATGGATGTATGACTGAAAACTGATAGCCAGGTGGGTTAGTCTTTAAGCAGACACTTGTTGATATTTTCTTGATTGACTGAGGGCTGGGAAAATGGTATTCTAGGAGTATAATGGCACTGGAGGAGGATGGGTGGAATGCAATTCAAATCAGCAAGTACTTATTATGAATCTCCTCTATGAGAGCCAGCATGATATGGTGGAGTCAAAGCCTAGAGCACCTAGGTTTATATTCTGCTTCTGACCCATGGTATCTATCCCTGTGAGCCTGGAAAAGTCACTTAATCAATTAATGCCTCAGGTATTAATTGATCAGCTGGGGCATAGCATAAGATAAGGATTCATGGTGAAGAGATGGAAAAGGGATAACAAAAGCCCTGATCAGATATGTGTGTCCATACAAAGATCTAGAGATTTCTTGGTAGCCACGTGATTTCAGGGATGGCTCTCTACATTGAAGGAAAGAAGAAGCTTACATTTCTAGGAAATGGCCCCCGATGTGTCTCTCTTTCTAACGCATGGGATCAGAATGCTACATGACATGTTGAAAAATACCAGGGCATTGTGACAAAAAACTGGTTTGCTTCTTTGTTATCTACCAGAGGTATTTAGCCTGGGGTCTGAGAACTAAAAAAAAAAATCTGAGAGCTGATTCCAATATAATTTCTGTTTCTGTTATAATCCTGTCTACTTTATGTATTTAAAATTTATGTATTTAAAATGTATTTAAATTATTTTTTCTGTTTAAAAATATTATTTTGAGAAGTGGTCCATGGGGCAGAAGAATCCATATTATAAAAAGGCTAAGAATCCCTACTTTGGAGTCAAATTGAAAACTTTCAGTTTCATCAGATGGGATAAGAGTGTTAAACGGGATCATCCTGAAGGTCTTTTCTATAGCCCCAGACTTCTTTGAAAGGTAGGTAGGGGGTGGGAAACAGATGGGAGAAATGTAAAAAATGTCATGAACCTCACAATTAACTTAGATCTATCCTCTTGTTCCCAAATTCTGAAGTTGAAAGAGATCTTAAAGGTCATCTAGTCTAACTCCTTCAATCTAACTCTTTACATCCATTTTTCAGAGGAAGAAACTGAGTCTCATTGGTATAAAGTGATTCATTAAAGGGTCCACAGTAAATAAGCGGCAAAGACAAGACCCAAGTCTCCTGATTCTCAAGTCCAATGCTCTTTCTACTGTAATGTGCTACTTAACCTTACACCTTCTTACCCCTTATGCTCCTCCATATACCCTTTGAACCAGCAACATTTGGCCTCCTTGCTATTCCTCACAGAAGACACTTCAGCTCCTAATTCTATGTTTTCACTGACTGTCCCCCATGCCTGGAATGTTCTCTGTCCTCATCTCTACCCGGATTCCTTCAAAACTCAGCTAAAATCCTACCTTCTTCAAAAAGCCTTTCCCAGTCCTTGTCAATGATAGTGCCTTCCTTTGTGATCACCTGTTCTTTATCCGATATGTCACTTGTTTATGCCTAACTGTTTAAGTGTTGTTTCTTCATTAGAATGGGAGCTCCTTGAAGGCAGAGACTGTTTATTTGTATTCCTAGCACTTAGTGCCTGGCACATTCTAGATATTTAATAAATGCTTCTTGCCTTGACTTTGTTTACCTATACCTGACTGCAGCTGTTTCAGGGGAGTAATAAAGTTTTTTTTCCCTTCTTTCTGTAATTCTTTTTTCATTTCTGAACAAATTGCAATATGTCACTTTACCCTTGAATGAAACATTAACTGCCCCAGTGTCTAGGGATAGAGAAGTAGCCCATTATAGCAGAAACAAAGCTGAGTTTAGAGTTAGGTAGCCTGTGTTCAGAGCCCATTTTTGCTACTTATTATCTTCGTGACCTTAGTTAACCTCTGGAAAGTTCATTTTTCTTATCTATAAAATGAATGGGGTGCGATAAGATGACTTTTAAGGTTCTTTCTAACTCCATATCTATGCTCTTATGATTACCAAACTGTTAGACTAACTCATTTCAGAAAACATTTTTTTAAAACAAGTTACATTTTGAACTTCTTCATAACAAAAAAATTAAATTTATATTTACAACCCACTTTTCACATTCCAGCAATCTGTTGATAGGCTTTTGTCTGCCACTATGGCTCTAAGACATTGCAGGAGATGAACAAGAAGTATGATATGCAATCCCTGCCTTTCAGAAACTTATAAGCTAGCTGGAGCCAAAGACAGAACATTGGTTTTGGAGTCAGAGAACTGGAATTCAAATTCCTAATAATGTTAATTGCTAATTGTGTGATCTTGGACAAATCACTTTACCTTAAGGGGCCTCATTTATCTCAGAGGAATTTGGACTATCAGCAGTTCTCACACTTTCTGTTGTGAGGACTCAAAGTATACTTTTAAAAATTATTAAGAACCCCAATAGGCTTTTGTTTATATGGGTATCTATTGATGTTTACCATAACAGAAATTAAAGCCTATTATTATTATTATTGTTGTGGTGGTGATGGTGGTAATGGTAGTGCTGATCACAATGATGAAAAGAGTTTAGATTTTGTAGACTCACTGAAAGGATCTTGGGGACCCCCAGGATTCCCTGGACCACACTTTGAAAACTGGTAGATGAGATGACTTCTAAAGCCCTTCCAGTTTAAAATCTATGAAGCTGTAGTCTATGACACTTACATCAAATGAGTGGGAAACATTGTAAATGTTACCTCCTCTTCCCCCGCAGAAGTAGTTAGAGCTAAAAATAAAAGAACCTTCACAAATATCAAAGTAAGGAAAAACTGAGTAACAAAGTCCTTTCCCTTTTGTACTTGGACACACAGCTGGCTGCCCTAGTGGCTTTTTCCCAGGAATTACACGTTGGTAGGCCTACTTTTTATAGATATTTTATTTTTTTAAAATGACTGTAAACTCAGCCCTAAATAACAAAACCAAATAAACTTACATCTACAACTAATTAAACTTTAAAAAGGCTGTCGATGTACAGACATCTGTAATAATTTGCTGGCTACTAGTATTTTCTTTTCCATTCTTCGTTTATTCGCCACTGCAATTGTGCAAATAATTTCCTTTTACAAAATACCTTTTTTTTTGATCTGTGATTTTATTTGTCTAGGGAACTCCTTCTACCAATGTAGATCTATCAACTGTTCTGCAGCTTATATAGTCTGAGAAAGACTACCTGGGGCAATTATAAATAAGTGACTCACCCAGGGTCACATAATCAGTATTTACCCAAGATTGGCATTGAACCCACATCTTCTTGACTCAGAGGCCAGTTCTCTTATCTACCATCCTCACTGCTCTTACTTAGTCATGGTTTCATTCATTGTATGTTTTATTGAGCAAATACGAAATGCTCTGCTTGGCATTCAAAGCACTTCATAACCTAGCGCCCTCCTGCCTTTTCAATCTTTTTACACCGTACTCCCCAAACGTACACTTTGATCCAGTGACATTGACCTCCTGCCTGTTGCATGAACAAGACACCCCATCTCTTGGCTCTGGGAATTTTCTTTGGCTCCACTTCAAATACTGGCTTCCTTTAAGTCCCAACAACTATAGGAAACCTTCCCCAATCTCCCAATTCCAGTGCTTTTCATCTATTGATTATTTCCTATTTATCTTGCATGTAGCTTTCCATGCATATTTGTTTACATCCCCCATTAGACTGTAAGCTTCTTGATGGCAAAGACTGTCTTTTGTCTCTTTTTTTGTATCCTTAGCATTTAGCATCACGCCTGGCATACAGTAGGCATTTTATAAATGTTAATGATTGATTGTTTCTACATCCTTAGCTCCTAGCACAGTGCCTGGCACCTAGGATGTCTTTAATAAAGGTTAATTGGTTGAATGAGTTAACATATGCAAAACACTTGGCAAACTTCAAAGTACTATTTAAGTGTTAGCTATTAGTATGATGATTGCTAAATGATAGCTCTACATGTCTATTCTCTTTCTATAAATATACATATACACATATACATACATAAACACATATATCTATGTACTGATATTCCAGATGTGGTTTGGTTGCCATTATTTTTTCGACATTTCTTTATGTCCTTTGTTGTGTTATATGGTCTCACTATATTGATGTACCCCTGTTTATTTGCTCATTCTACAGTTCTTGGGCATTTAGATCATATCTATTTCTTAGTTCCAGTTATATTCACTCGGTCTTTCCTTCCTTTCTCATCTGTATCATGTTCCTCTACCTCTGAACTCCTAATAGAGGTCAATATTACTCTCTGAGTCTTCAGATTCTTTTTCTCCTATACTTTTGCATTGGAGACCTTTATGGAAACATGCTGAAGTCCCCACTATTGCTGCTTTAGGCTATATGCTACATAATAATATTAGGACAATACTTTAGTCTAAAGTCCTTGGTCCCAACTGCATGAGAAGCCTTATCAGGACTCACTAAAACTTTTGTAGAAACAATACCCACAATTAAATTCCTCTGCCTCCTCCCCTCCTTACCAAAGGCCTAACAAGTTTCTAAGCCCTCATTTCTGGTAGGCCAAGGAAGGTTTCCTTCCTGAAGTGATTATGGTAATGATCGGGCTAAGAGAAGGAAGCAATGTTATATTACTTGAGCTGATAGAACCATGTGTTGAGTTTACATTGGATCATACGGAAAAGAGACTCCTCGGAAGGAATGTTGAAGAGATTAAATGATTTTAGCATGATTCTCTAGGGTATGTTGACATTTTGAGGTAGTATTCTTCTAAGTCTGAACTCTGAAGCTCTGATTAATTTTAATTGTGGAACTTTGTCTATTTCTTGAAATATTATATATTATAACTCCAAAATGGCTTAAGTGAGAGAGATTTTCAAAGGCATGGGAAAACTCAACCTGTTTTCTGATACCTCTTTAAGAAGAAGATACTTAAAAATAGGTTGAACATAACCAACGAAATCGTATTTAGTGGATCGTACTTCAAATAGAGCATGGTTTTCTTTTTCTTCAACACCTTTATTATTATTAATTATTATTACTTTTATTATCATTATCATTACTGTTATTGTTGTTTTTGTAATTATCAAGAGGATTTAATAAGAACCTACTCACTATGCCCTTGGCGCTATGCTAAGTGCAAGATACAAAGGAGGGAATGAGATCAAATCCCTGTTCTTAAAGAGTTTAAAATCTCATTAGGGCACCCACTAATGAAACAACAACAAACAGTTCAAGACCATGTGGAATTGTATGTCTAAGGGAAACTGGTACATATACAGATTACGTGAGTATTTTTGGCTGAAGCAAAGTCCCATATTGGAGAGGCTAGAGAACCTGATTCTGGGCCAGGTTTGCTGAGGTAGAATGGAAATATCTTGCAAAGGTTGAGGTGCTAGAGTACATACTCTATAACTGATTTGAGTCTGCTGATCACGTGGTTAAAAGAATTTGCTTTTTTTTTTTGATCAATTGCATAGGCATAATTGGGAGTGTCCTCAAAAAAGACCTGAATTAGGCTCTGCCTAACTTCTTTGATCATCTCTTCATTAGACGCTTTGCTTGTGGTTGGACTCCTTAATTGACGGTATTCAGTAAGAGACGAAGACTTGGGCCCTCTACTTTCTGAGAGCACGTGGTCTAAGGAAAAATAAGCCTTAGTCCTTGACCTCTGCATATATTCTTTTCCATTTTAGGTGAGGGGTTTGGGAAGTGGTCCTTTAGGTATCCCAGCACCCAGGCTTCACTGCATCAAAGGCTAATGGACAATTCAATATTGGTGCCCAGAGAAATAAGGAGTGACCTTCAGAAGTAAACTTTAGAATTTAACCCATCGTAGGTGATATAAGTATTCATCCAGCAATGTGGATTAATGGAACCAATACACAACTGAATACAATATTGGTAGAACCAATGCTAGGTGAATATAAATTTTAACCTAATTTCTCCAGAGACTATGGTGATACAGAAGTCAATGGGTCTTCAGGAGGGAATCACCTACCACTACTATTCATCTCTTCCTCTTCTAACTCTTAGTAGATGATTTCTGTGTATCTCCATTATTATTCCTTCTGAAGAAAGCCAGAGATTAATTTTGAGAGCATTTATTTGGGAGAATTTGAGGCTAAGGTGAACAAGGAGAAGGAGAAATACTTAAACCAAAGGTGAAGAAAGACTTAAATAGAAAGGTCTAGGGAGGGGGGCAGCTAGGTGGCATAGTGGATAGAGCACTGGCTTTGGAGTCAGGAGGACTTGAGTTCAAATTTGGCCTCAGACTCTTACTAGCTGTGTGATCCTGCACAAGTCACTTAACCCCAATTGCCTCCAAAAAAAAAAGACCTGGAGAGGAGGAGAAATAGGAGAAAAAGAAGGCTTCAAGGAAGAAGAGGAAAAAGATTACATTTTCATATTCTTTGTAGGAAATTTGTCTTATTTTTCATCTCTTATCAACTTCTTCTCCATCTTGTCCTATTAATTTCCTTACATCTCTCTATTCTTCTTTCTTGAGTCTTTCTATTAATCTTTCTCCTCTTCTCCTTGAATCCTTCTTTTTCTCCTCGCACATGACAATTTATCTCCCACCTCCATGCCATTCCACTGGCCATGCCTCATCCATGGAATTCCCTCCCTCATCACCTCTGCCTCAGAGAATTCTTCTCTTCCTTCAAGATGCAGTTCAAGCACCACTTTCTACATGAAGCCTTTCCTGATCCCCCATGTCCTCTCCAACTACCTTTCACTTAAACCACTTTGTATTTACTTGTATTCATTATATTTATTCTTCATATACTTCTATATGTACTTGTCTACCCTATTAGAGTATAAGCTCCTTGAGGATAGGCAGTGTTAATCTTTGTATTTGCATCCCCCAGCCCAGTACTATGCTCAGACTATGCTTGTTAATTGATTATTAATTTACTTTTGAACTACGTGGATCAGTTCTATATATTTTGAATTCAACTTAGGGGAAAATGAATTTCTATTAATTGCAGAGATATAGTTATTATTTTCAATCTGAGGCATATTGAGTTTAGGGGTGGGGTGCCTCATAGGGGAACAGAGAAAAGTCTGATAGGGCTGTGCATGTATGTGGCAGATAGAACAGAACTTTGTATCACCCATAGTGTTTGACCTGTGCCCCCTCAGGGAGTTCAAGAGTGAAGGTGACCTTAGAAGAAAGGGGAGGTTTGGGGATGGTGATCATAGGGATGAAGAGGTGTGCTGCTTCCTAATATTGGTACCACGGGGTGAAGCTACATATGTCCCAGCCTAGTTATGCTTCTTTAAATTCTTAAGAATTGAGAGGGGCAGCCAGGTGGCACTGAGAATAGAAGAGTATCAGCCCTGGAGTCAGAAGGACTTGAATTCAAATCTGGCCTCAGACCGCTTGACACTTACTACCTGTGTGACCCTGTGCAAGTTACTTTGCCTTGCAAAAAAAAAAAAATCCAGGTGAAGTCCTCTGACACATACTGGATATATGACTATGGGCAGGTTGTATAAATTTTCCAAGTCTCAGTTTCTTTGTTTTTAAAGGAGGGGGTACTACACTAACAGCATTATTGTAAAAATCATGAGCCAAGACCTTCAATTCTTCTTCATGGATTCAACATCATTTTTCTTTCATCTTTTGCCTTAATAGAACAAGATGAAATGGAGATAGGTGAGTGTTTTTGGACTGGGGAATTTATTTAATAAGTTTCTCCAACAAAGGACATACACAGAGAGGATTCATGATTAAACCAGAACAGGCCACAGCACTGGAGAGTTTGTATATGTATATAATTACTAAGCCACTTTTGAAGTTATTCCTTTGATTTTTGGTGAGAGGAATGTGATATTTATTTTTCTATGAAATCTCATGCCCATGCTTTGGCTTTAGTTCAACTCAAACCAACAAATATTTGAGTATCTACTATAGGCATTCCATATAGATTGGGAGAGTACTATATTTAGAGGCAGGAATTCTGAGTTTAAATCCCCACTGTTCTAGTTACTTTCTTCGTGACCTTGGACAGATCACATTCTTTTTGCGTCTCAGTGTCCTTAAGACAAAAAATGAAAGCAATGGGCTGGATGATCTTGGTGCCAAAAGGAGCATTATATATTCCCTGGTACCCTGGAATTAGCAACTGGGAACATGTCTGGAAGCTATCACAGATATAGCAGTTAGGTGGCCCTTTGGTTAATGTGCAGCTCTTGGAGTTGGAAAGACCTGAGTTCAAATAATGCCTCAATCACTTACTAATAGTGTGACCCTGGGTCACTTACCCTCTGTCAACCTCAGTCTCCACATATATAAAGTAGAGATAATATCGCCTACTTCCCAGAGTTGTTGTGAGGCTAAAACAAGGGGTTTCGCAAATCTTAAAGTACTATATAAATTCTGGTTATTATTATTATTTAAATTCATTATTATTATCTAACAGAATGTCATTGATCCTATACCTCCATTCTACTAGTTAGAAGATTAGTTAAAAGGATTCTCATATCAAATATAAATGTTCCTTAAGATTTTTTTTTACTCCTTGGCATGGTATGGGGATGAGAACAGTAGATTTGGAGTCAAAAGACCCAGGTTCCAAGCTTGGATTTGTAACTTCCTACCTGTATGATTTTGGGAAAATCATTTCTACTCTCTGGGCTTCATATTCCTCATGTGCAAAATGAGTAGGTGGGACTTGGTGGCCCCTAAAGTCCTTTCCTTGTATGACCTCTGAGGTCCCATAGTGTAGGGTTATGCTCCTGTAATTCAAGGAGGAAAAATATTCAAGTCAACAGCCACACAGTCCATGTAGAATAACCAGGCCTCTCTTCAAGCAGCAATCCCACTTCTAGGATAGCCTTAGAGCAGGTGTGTTTTTTAAAATTTTCTCAAAGGTTCTTTCACAGAAGTCTCACTATATGGCACTGTCTAAAATTCCTACTCTCTCAGACCCAGAATAAACAAGCAGCCATCTAACATCAGGGAGTGTGGACCCGAGATAACCTCTTCTGCAAACAGGGTCTACTTTGAAAGTTAACACAGCAAATAGTAGAGGGATTCTCTCTTTCCTCCTTTTTTCTAAGCCTTATGTGGGAGAGAGACCCAAGGGAGATCCTTATTACTTAAAAAGTAAAAAGAATTCTTTGATGGGTATGTGTGTTTGGACTGGTCTATTTGTGGCCTGCCATGGAAGAGGGGTGAAAGGTTGGGGGTGGGGTGGGGGGATAGGGGAATGAAAGGTCATGAAGGAAGCTGTCATTTTCAAGGTCAGTGGGAGAAGCAGCCCACAGTGCTTGCCAAGGCCATGCCTGATCCCAAGTGCCTTTGGAACATGACTAAATGGCCCATTTGTTTTGCTCTTGTCCTCATTCCTCGGTGAGACAGTCTCAGATGTAGTCTTGAGTGCTAGCCCTGGAGGGCTTCCCTCATTTCAGAGCCTTGTCCTGTTGAGAGAAGACAGAACCCAGCTTGTATGACCCCTCCTACCCCCTTTCATTGGCACTTTAGGTGAAAAGAAAGTCCAATTCACTGTTTCCTTCTGGTCTACACTTGCCTAGCCATCCTGGGTGAGTCACAAGAGATTTCCCAACAATCAGGAGAATAGCAGCTAATCCTGAAGATGGCTTAGAGGGAGAGACTAAGAAACAGGCGTGATATTTTATATGTTCAAATTAATTAACCTAAATGCAAATCATTATTAAGTGAGTTTAGTTGATTGTATCTATTTTCAATGTTAAACTTTTAAGAAAACATTTTAAATAGAAAAGCAGTCTATTTGGTTTCTATTTACTAGGTATCTCCTTTAGTGATTGGAAAAAAAATTGGAGAACGAGAGCTTTTTATCTTATGTTATTTTTGATGGTTACTCAACCTCAGAGTGCTGAGCTTTGAGTCAGGAAGACATGAGTTCAAATCATTCCTCTGACATATGTCCCATTTGGACAACTAGTGACAAAGCATTTAACTTCTCATTACCCCCAGGAAGCTCTCTGACACTATACATTGTAGACAAGGTGACAGCCTGCTTCTGTGGAGAGCGTTTCCATAGATGGATGAAATCACAATACCTCCAACTCATCTTGAAATATTTTACAGCGTATCCTGTGAATACCCTAAGTCCTAAGAATAGTCATTTATTTTCTCTGATTAAACTCTCAGACCGCCGTTTATAATCAGCTTCCTTATTTCAGACTAGTCAGATTGCAGTTTTGTTTGGTTTTATGTTTAGCATTCTCCCAGGGACACAGGCAAAAATCAATTTGTAAAAGGCCATGTTTATGGTCTTTGTCTAGTCAGTTTGACTTTTTGGTTCCCAGGCACTGACCTAAGCCTGTCATGTTTGGGTCCCCAACACCACAGAGAATGTTGAAATGAACAAATCCACCCCCTGCCCCACATAATACTCATATACAAACTCTACACTAAGGGAAAGAACTCTGCTCAAAAATAATTAACAAAGACTTTTCATTTCACATGTGTATAATGATGCATCTTTTAGGCACTTGACTTTGTTTCTGAAAGTCACTGCTGGAGCTACTTAATAAAAAATTCCCATTGACCTCCCTGGTCGTTGGTCAAAGGGCCTGGGAGAGAAGCTGGACTAATCACTTATATGTTCCTCCAATTTGGTTCCTTTCCAGGTTTCTCAGGCTTGAAATGTTCTTCGGGTAGACTCTGTCTTCTGGTGTCTGTCTGCCTTTCTGCCTAGGTCATTCTAGAGAAGTTGGCCATGCTATTTAACCACTACCCAGCTGCTAACGTGATGGAGATAGAAGACATTAAATGAGACACCAGGGTTGAAGCTACAACATAAACTAAGGCAGGGCATTGAAATAACTGAAGCAGAGCTAGAGGAGTTCCTTCATGGTGAGTGACTAAGTTTGAAGGTCCAAGTTGTGCTCTCCATCAGACCCAGGAGTTCCCTGTATCAATAAAATTGCAGGATCGGTCCCAGCAGAAAACACACATAGCACTCACATTCATGTTCAGTCATTTCAGTCTTGTCCAACTCTTCGTGACCCCTTTTGCTATAGATTTGGCCTCGACTGTGGAATGATTATAAGATAACCTGAAACCAGGTATTTGGATGCGTAGCGTAAGAATGATTTGGCAAAAGTTTTCCTCCAAGGAATGGAAGAAAGTCGACCAGGGACATAGGTTGTTCTTGTAGCTTGCCCTTCATTTTTGAAGAAGAGCGATGGAGCGGGATAGTAGGGGAGTTCTTGGTTCATCTTCCAAGGATCATGGCGTCACAGATTTAAAGCTAGAAGTGACCCTACAAATCATTAAGTATAGCCCCTTTCTTTTCTTGTTGTTCAGTTGTTTTCAGCTGTGTCTGACTCTTCATGACTGCATTTGGGGTTTTCTTTGAAAAGATACCAGGGCGGTTTGCCATTTCCTTCTCCAGCTCATGTTATAGCTGAGGAAGTTGAGGCAAACAGGGTTAAGTGACTTGCCCAGGGTCACACAGATTGTGCTTTAGGTCAGATTTGAACTTAGGAAGATGAGTCTTCCTGACTCCAGGCCCCTCCTTCTATCCACTGCCTAGCTGGTGCCTATTATGCAGAAGAGGAAACTGAGAACTAGACAGGTTAAATGACTTGGCCAGGGTCCCTCAGCTAGTAAGTGTTTGAGAAGAGATTAGAATTCAGGACTTCTTGACTCTAAGCCAATTCTTTACTATCGAAATATGTTTTCAGATCTTGATCTGCCAAATTTTCCCATTCATGATCACCATCAAATATTTAGTATGTGTGAGGCTCTGTGCTAAGTGGTTGGGACACAACAGACTCCTTGCCTTCAGACCACTTATATTCCAGTTCAACATATGCATGGAGTGGTAACCAATACCATCTGGTAGCTGAGCTACTGTCTCCTGTGTGTATGATTCAGCCAGTCCTAAATAGCCTGTCTGATTAACTCCTTGGAAATGTTTTTGCCTAACATTGTTATTTTTCCACTGGAAAGAATTCCAAATGCCTCTGAAATGACCAAAGTGCACTTTTAAACATAAATCTTTTTTTTTCAGTGTAGAAAAAGGAAATTCAGAATCAAGATACCAACTTTCAATTTTCTTCACTGGCAAAGGCATGCGACAATGAAATAAACCTTGAGAAATGGGACTCCTTCAGTCTAAGATTCCCTCATGAAAGCCAGAGGACAGAGACTGGTCCTCACAGAGGGGTCAAAGGGGAGCTGGTGTTTGGAGAAGGAATTGGAGAACTCTACAGGGCCAGGGATGGGAGGAGAACAAGACAGAGAAGGCCCAATCTGAAGCAGAGACCCCCAGAGTCCTCTGCTAACCTTTGTCCCCAGCTACTCTCACCCTATCCCCATGCTTCCTTTTCCATTTTTTGTAGCAGTTTCTTTTTGTGTATGTACTCAGTTGGTACCTTTGGATGTTTTCCCATTAGACATTAAACTCAATAAGGGCAAAGACAGTGTCTTGTCAACAGATATTTATCATGTGCCTACTATGTGTAAGGAATTAGGACAGAAAGACAAAAATGAAAAGAGTTTATGTGTCCTGGAGGGTGAGGAATGATATATATAAAGATAAGTGTAGTCTCTTATCAGAAAGTGGGTTGATGGAAAGTGTCATTTTTTTTCCAGATATAAGGAAGGACTGAAGGACCATGGGATATGGATGCACAATGGTTAAGAGATATCCCAGAACTTTGGAGCCTTGGAGGTAGATACACACCAGACCAATGGCCAACTGGTTGCAAAGGCACTTGTCTGACTCACTGACCTCTTTGGGAATGGATCTGCTTGCACAGAAATTGCTGCTGAATTGGTAGCTCAAAAAATTTGTCCCTGCTTTATTTCCTCCTGCTTCTCTTCCTCACTGCTGCCTGATAAACTGATAGTACTCACCCTCAAAAGTTCCCTGCTGTCTTCGAACTGCTTCTATTCTTTTATCATGGGTTTTGTCTTCAGATACAGGAAAGCTGATATTTTATTGAATTCCGAAGGAATGTTTGCTACACGTGAATGAACTACACCATGAGAAAGGACAAAGGGGATCCCTTGGACAAAGAGACCTAGACTTACTGTGAGTTTAGATTGAAGCTCCCTTTCTCTGCCTCCCTCTCTGTCTGTCTCTTCCTTTCTGGAAGCATAAAGTATTATTCTTCATAAGTATGATAAAAGTTAAAGAATGACATGAGTGAGAGATCCAGACCAAGTATTCTAAGAAAATGTGAGAAGAAAAATATTGCTTTCAACAGGGCATGGGGGCAGAGGACCAGGGAACTTAGGTACATGTTAAGTCATAGGTTCTTAACTTTTTGTGTCATGCACCCCTTTTTCAATCTGGTAAAACCTGTGGATCCCATCTTAGAATAATGGTTTTAAATGCATAAAGTGAGATATATAGGATTACGACGGAAACCAATTATGGTTATCAAATTTTTAAAAAGATAAGTTCATGGCCCCAGGTTAAGAACTTCTGTACTATAATGCCTAATGAATGCTTATTGTTATCACTTGGATGAGGGTATATAACCTATGTTGCCGTGGACTACTATGGCCAAACAAATTCTGAATTTCATATGTCATTCAAGCACTTGCTCAGTTGGCCATAGGATACAATGAACTAATTAGAAGTCATTGATGCCAAGACCCAACGGAGCATGAGTCCAGTCAGTTTGAAACCTTGTTAAATACTTGGAATGATATGGCTACAAGAGTTACTTGGGACCACTAAAAGATGACTCTGTCAACCATGAAGCTCTTAATCTTGGTTGTCTTTGAACTTTCTGCATCTTGATCTCTTCAGGTTTTTGCATGCTTCATGCTGACCTATTAATTAATTTATCAGTCAGTATTCACTAAGCAACTACTGTATGCCAGGCTCTGTGTAAAGTGCTAGGGGAGATAAAATACAAAAAGCAAACAATCTCTGCCTTCCAACAGCTTTCATTTTATTAGAGGAAAACAGCACATGTACGATACAAATAAAGTAAAATAAATACATACAATATAATATTGTGTAGGGTATTTGAACACATTGTAATACTGTGTAATTGCTGAGGTAGGGAGAAGATTGGGGAAGGTCTCAGGTAAGGTAGGAGTTGGTGTCTGAGCTGAGCTTTGAATGGAACTATGGATTCTGAGAGGTAGAGGTGAAGGAGGGCACATTCCAGGAAAGGAAGAGAGCATGTATGGAAGCAAGGAGTTAGGAGGTGCAATGTCATATAGGAAGAATAGCCGGCAGTTTAGTTTGACTGAATCATAAGGTTTGTAAATCTGAGTAATGCACAACAAAACCAGAAAGTTGGGTTAGAGCCAGGTTGATAAAGACTTAAAACGGCAAATAGGGGAGTATATATTTGTTCTTAGAGTGATAGAGAGCTATTGATATTTATTACCATGAGTGGCGAACTGGCATGGTCATACCAGTGCCTTAATATTACTTTGGCAACTGTGAAGAAGTTGGATTGTAATGGGGAGAGATTGGAGGTAGAGATACTAACTAGAAGACTATTTTAATAATCAAGATAAGAGATAATGAGGGTCTGAACTGGAATGGTTGTGGTTAGAATGAGGGCCATGAATTAGGGAAATGCTGTGAAGATTGTTGCTCTTCAGTCATTCAGTAATGTCTGACTCTTTGTTACCCCATGGATCATGCTGTTCATGAAATTTTCTTGGCAAAGATGCTGGAGTGGTTTGCCATTTCCTTCTTTAGTGAATTAAGGCAAACAGAAGTTAAGTGACTTGACCAGGGTCACACAGCTAGTAATTATCTGAGTCCGGATTTGAACTTGTATCTTTCTCACTGCAGGTCTAGAGCTCTATCCACTGAGCCACCTAGCTCAGTGGATCTATTTATCAATAGATTGGACAAATGGGATGAAGGTGAGTGAGAAGCTGAGAATGGCTTCAGGATGTGTGACTGGAATGACTAGAAGGATGATGGTGCTCTCAAAAGAAGGTTTGGGGGAAAATTTATTTTGGACGTGTTGAATTTGTGATGCCTATAGGACTTAGAATTGTCCATTAAGCATAGGTGATATGGGTCTAGAGCTCAGGAGAGAGACTAGGACTGTGTATCTGCATAGAGATGACAACTGAACTCACAGGAACTGATGAGGTTACCAAGGAAGAATGTAGATGAAGCAAAGGGTGCAAAGTAGAGCCTTTTACAATATCTGCAATTTGAGGTTAATAGGAATGATAATCCAGCAAGAGAGAACAAGAAGCAGTCATGCATATAGGAAGAGAACCAAGAGATCAGGATCATTAAAACTCAAAGAGGAAATTTAATTGGGACGGCATTGAATATATAAATTAGGTTAGGTAAAATTGTTATTTTTATTATATTGGCCCTGCCTACTCTAGAGCAATTAATATTTCTCCAATTATTTGAATCAGATTTCATTTGTATAAATTTTAAAAATATTTTTTCACATAGTTCCTGTGAGAGAACATCTAGGTAGAAACAGTTTTCAACAGTGTCAAATGCTGTGAAGAGGTTTAAGAAGGATGAGGACTGAGAAAAGACCATTGGAGTTGGCAATTAATAGATTGTTGGTTACTTTGGAAAGAGAAATTTCAGTTGAGTGATGAAGGCAAAAGCCAGATTTGAAGATGCTGAGAAGAGAGAAGTTGGCCAATGACTGTAGACAGCTTTTTTCTAAGAGTTTGACTATAAAAAGGAGGATATATAAAGATGATAACTTGAGGGGATGGCAAGGGCATAGGGAAGGGGATAGGGATGGGAATAGGGACTGGACATTTGTTTTCATTGATATGTGGAATTCCTAGGTGAAGAAACTCCCTCTACAAATGCAGACCAGCACCTCCGCTGCAATTAATAATTTTAGGGAGCTGCTTGGAGCACTGAGAGGTTGAGGGATTTGTCCAGAGTCACAGCCAGTAGGTGTCAGAAGTGGGACTTGAACCCAAGTCTTTTGGGCTTTGAGGCTGGTTATACTTTCAACTATAGGAGAAGTCTAGTTATGTTTGTGGCCAGAAGAAAATGAGCTAGAAGAAAGTAGATCTTAATGATGATTTCCTCGCTGCTTAGGTCTGGTTGTAAAATTTATGGGCAGGGGGTTGACTAAATAGCCTTTAAAATCTATTCCAGCTCTAATTCTATGGTACCCTACTGTTTCCCCTTCCTCATATATTGTTTGACCTAGGTGCTCCCTATGTTTTCTGATTCTCCTTAGGTCTCCGGCCAATATCTACTTCTAGTAGTCAACACTTTCTCCTGCTAACTGAACTCAAAAGTAGGTCTTACCCCATAAATCCCAAGCTCTTTAGGTTAGGACAATTACAAACGTCCATTTGCTTACTTTTTACAGTTTTCCTTCCTGACATGAAGTTAAGCAAATGATCCTACGTGCCATATCTGGCACTCTGCCCAGGTTCCTCCTTGACCTTGGTCATTAGAACATTTTCTGGAATACATACATGTGTGTCTAGACACAAAGTTGGTTCATTTTTGCAAGAAAAAAAAAGTCCTCTAGGTCTGACTCAACCTAATCTAGAGCCAAGAAATGTGAAGATAAGGCTCATGGGCAGCATCTTAACCAAAAAGCCTCAAAGGCAAGAGTGAAGAAAGAATTACTCTGTTCCTGGAGTTTCCTGAGGCATGTTGGCCTTAGATATGCTCTCTTTGTATTTTAGGGTAGCCAGAGAGAAGGTGATTTCACTTCCTTGATTATTCTTTGTCTTTTATCACTTTCCTTCCATATTCACCTACAAGGATCAGTTAGTTTTGCTGAATAAAAGGGGAAACCAGTCTATGATCATGCAATCCATATAAAAAAATTCTACTATAAATTCTTAGGGTGTTCAAGGTTTACCTTTTCATTTCCTGCTCCATGCTTATGAGGAATTGACTGGGGATAAGTGTTTGAGAAATGAATGCATAAGGCTATTTTTTCTCTTTGTCTTTACAGTACTCAGGGCCATGAACCTATAGACTACCAGAAATCTCCCCCTAAATTCTAGGTACCTTTTTCACTTTTAAGTGTAGTAAAAAAGTGTTGAAATAAATAAGGGGCAGAGACATGAAGAGAGTCAGAAAACTTGAGAAGAACTAAGATCAATTAGTGAGTGAGAAGGGAAGTGGTAGGTTCCAAAAGTCATTAGATCATAGAATTAGAGGTAGAATGGATCTTAAAGTTCAATTACCTTACTACAAAATTAACCACCATATCTAGGAAGTTACCATGAGGATCTATTATCTACTAGCTCATTCTCTGCTGCCTACAAACACATCCAGATTTCCTCTATACTTAAAAAAACCCAAACAAACAAAAACAAAAAAACAAAAAACAACCATCAGTAGAGGACACTGGGGATAAAGAACTGATCTCAAAGCCATAAAGACCTTGCAGGACATATTTTACAGGCCCCCACCAACGCGTTTACTGTTACTAGTCAGCCAGAAGACATAAATTTAGTTCAGAGGAAAAAAAAGACCTTTTTTTTGCCAAGGTTACACAGCTAGTAAATGTGTCAGGTGTCTGAGGCCAGATTTGAACTCAGGTACTGCTGACTCCAGAGCTGGTGCTCTACTCACTGTGCCACTTAGCTGTCCCCCAAAAATACTTTTTAATGAAATAACATAAAACAATAGCAGAACACTTTTCTACTCTCTTCCCCTTCAAACCTTAAGCTTACTTTCCCATAAATGTACACACACGTAGTAGGAACAGTGGACCTTCACAGGGATGATACATGAGTCATGAGCACATAAGGAAGACATGAAGTTAGGGTAAAAAACACGTAAGGCATAAGTATGTGCTAGGGCACATATGTGGAAGGGCAACTCATTCCCCTGATGCTTCAGAGCTATTGATACCTGTAGATGATGTCTTGTGTTCTTTCTGATGGTCCTGCTTTCCACCAAACATTGCTCACTGATGCTCCCTGATCGTTGTCACATACTCATTAAAAGTGGTTTTCATCTATCTAAAATTCTTCAGCATCACCTAATATCCTGACCATACATAATTAGTGAGCTTCTCTTTAGATCTGTTGGCCACCTTTACTATTTACTTGGAGGAGGGGAGAAGTGGAGTATTATGGTTAGGAAGTTTGTCTCCTGCAGAGGATTTTTAGATCGATTTATTTAGGCTTTAATTGAGTCTCAGCTATATTGAAGTGTTATCTTCAGGCCCACCTTAGGTGTTCCTGTGTTTATTAATCTTTTCTTCTCAAAGAGGGTTACATCTCTGCTTGGTCAATTCTCTCAACTAATAGAGAAGCTCTTCTTATTGGCAAAATTGCTTACAAAAGATAATAGATTGCCATATGATGATAATATTTACTCTTTGAACTCTTTTAATTTTTTATTCTGAATCTGCTTTTCCTCAATCCTTTACTGCCTCCTTTGCATCCCTCAGTAAAACTCAAAAGGCTTATGGTCAGAAACCTATTTTAATTTTTATCATATCCTGTGGCTTAGACTTTCACCAGGGTTCTTCTTCAATCATAAAAGATGAGTGATACTGTAGTGAAGAAACTTTTTGTAACTTCTCCATCATGTTTTTCTGTTCTGTGCAAATGACGAGGGCTGAGCTGGTTGGAGAAGATGGAAAAGAATGGCGACCTTTTTTCTTCTCTCCCCTGCCCTCCCCACCCCAGCATTATACCACATTGCCTGGTTTGTCTCATATCCACATCTCTTTCATCATGTAATTCAGGAAATTCCTCCAGTTTGCTCATCTGTAAAATAGAAAGTCCACAGTAATTCTATGACAAATAATAGTTTTTAGAGTAGATTGAGAAATGTGTGGCAATTTGGATCTTGAATTATTAACTTTGCCCCGCCCCATCCTCTAAAGTTGAGCTATGGGGTAGGAAAGTAACGCCAGCTATCAGTAGCCCCGATTGAATCAAACTCTACAAAGATCTATTAAGAAATAACTATAAAAAGGCACTATTATGTACTAGGATACAAGTTAAAAACCAATATAGTCTTGGCCCTCATGGAGCTTACATTGTACTGCAGTTGAAAGTAGAGGAAAGGGATAGGGAACATGCACACAAAGGTATAAATACAAGATAATTTGAGAAGGAAGGGAACATGAATAATTGGAGCAACAGAAAAGGTTTATATAGAAAGGCACAGTTGAGTCATAAGATACAGACTTAGAGAAAAGGTGAGGAGGGAACGCGTTCTAGGTGTGGGGGACAGCTTGTGCAAAGGTACGATGGTGGGAATCCGACTGTCAAGTCTGAGGAATAGAAATTAGGTAATTTTGTCTGGAAAGGAGAATATCTAAAAAGGTACAAATAACATTAAGTACATTGGGAAGGGCAGGTAGATGAGAGTCAGATTGAGAATGGCTTTAAATGACAAGATAAGGATTTCCTGTTTCCACCTAAGGGTAATAGGTAGATGCCAAAGATTTTTGAGTAGACAAATGACATGGCCAGATTTTTGTTTCAGGAATAATATAGTAGCCACTGTGTTGAATGGAGAGGGAGAGAGAATGGAAGATGGGGTAGCAATTGGAAAGCCCAGACAAGATGTAGTGAGAGCCTGAACCTGATCCCTCGTTGGGGTGCTGACTTTATGAGTGAAGGGAAGGGCTCAACCAGGAGACAAGTTGTGAAAAAAGATTCAAAAAGAGTTGACAAGGGATGAGAAGATAAACCACTGTCTCGTGCCACAGTTAGCAAATAAAGATCCATAGAGATAGGACATTGTTTCTCATCCATCTGTGGAGGAAGCTGCTGAGAGATGATTACGTGAAATGTCAAAGTAAGGAGAGAGTCCAGAAGAAGTCTGTGGGCATGATGAGACAATATGTTTGCAATGACTAGGAGCCTCAAGTATGTTCCTCCTGTATGTATTTGTGTACTCGGCTGGTCATTCTCCCCTTGGGACTGGCTGCCAGGGCAGTGGTGGTGTGTACATCCCTGGGGAGTTCTGTTCATTTGTGGCTGAACTGTTTGCTGTGTGGGAACCAGGCACATTTTCTTCTTTGACTTGGGCTGTAAAGAAAAGTTATGAGTATAATCAATAGAAAACCTTCTATGAGTCCCTCCTCCGTGAAAAAAGCATCTGTCAGGTTTCAGGAATCACCAGCCACGTCAATCCCTCTTTCAACTTTTCCTGGTCCCCAGCCTATACCCTTTTCCTGTCTTCTATATGGTCAGTCAATACCTTATGAAGTAAGGTTGCCAGCTGTCCAGGTAGAGGATGCCCCACTAAGAAATCTACTGCGTGATGGTTCTAAATATTTTCATCAGCGCCAGCTCCTCCAAATCACCAAGGACTCTTGGCTGGCAGAATTAATTTACATAAGTTGACAGTGTCATCCCTGCAAAATTCCCAGCATGACAGTAGCTATATCCTGTTTGCAATGGTGCTACCACTCAACTGGCCAGCAGCTTCACCTTAACAGCAGACACTATCAAAGAAGCAGGTTACTCTTTTCTATCAGAAGAACTTCCTAATCCCAGGCTACCCACTCTACCCACCTCACTCAATCTGTGTATAGTGAGGGTCACCCTTGCCAGGTCTATTGAGAAGTTAAAAAAAAAACATGGACGAGATTTAAAAAACAAAAAAGACTAATTCACACTGTCCTAGGGAGGTCTCAAATCATTCCCCTTATCACCGGGATACGGGTCAAGAAACAATGGCAGGTTCAAGAGAAGCAATGGTACCTTGGTTGAGGGTGCTTGTAGAGCTTACATGGGAGATGCTTCTATTATCCCATAAATGGAATATATATATGTATGTATATATATATATATATATATATATTTAGCTTGTATTTTTATATGGGTATTTTATGTATATTTGCTTACCTCATCTATGAATTAGGTTAGGGTCCCATGACCTCTGATATAGATTTGTCTGGGAAGTTAGAGAAAGGCTTAGGTTTTATCAAGAACACCATTATCTCTGTATTTATAACACAAAGCCATCCCTGTCTAGCCTTCTGGTTCATTTTGTAACTAAGACATCAAGCACATTATGGCACAGATCAATAAGTGACTTCCCTTAAGAATACACATGACACAGGGTGGAGTAACACTAATTTAGGTATACAGGGATAGCCACAGGCAAGCAGGCTCTCTAGACTCATAACATCCTACCATCTAGGTAATACTGGGCCTGGCGTCAAAAAGCTCTGAGTTCAAATCCAGCCTCAGACACTTGCTATCTGTGTGATCCTGAGCAAATCACTCAACCTCTGTTGCATCTGTAAAATGGGGCTAATAATAGCACCTAATTCGCAGGACTGTTCTGAGGCTCAAATGAGATAATAGCATTGAGCTCAATGCCCAGCATTTAGTAGGTACTATATAAATGTTAGCTACAATAATGACATCAATTATCATTAATAATAATAATTACACAGCAACAGTTAATGTTATTAATTAATATTAATCATTATTATTATCACCAAGAGGCTTCACATGGATTTTTTGTTCTTTCTCCTTCTAACACATGTAGTTTCATTGATAGAATATAATGGGCCATATTCCTGATTTTATCTGCTGTGTTTAGGTAAATTCAGATTGAAGAGGTTGCTACCTTCTTTGAAGTGATGGCCAACAGCTACTGACATCCCACTCTACAGATTATTTGTCATTCTTTTAATCAAATAATCACTAAGAATTTATTAAGTGTATACTATGTGTCAGCCATTTTACTAGGCGCTGGGGATACAAAGAAAAAAATGGAGCAATCCCTTAAGCTCTTCCACTCCTGATTGTTGCTGTTGGCCTGTGAGGTCTCAGGGAATTAATTGGATTCTCCATCGGAAGTGTGCTCTGCTCATTTCTCTTCCCATCATGCCCCTGGACATAATCCCTGGGCCAGTGTTCACAAGGGCATGGGCTAGAACCGTCATCCAGACTAGAGTCTGTGCTCATCTTTCTGACAATCAACAGATAAGTAGTAGTTTTGCTTCTCATTCCCTCTAGGCTTGTTTTTATTATGAGCTAGAAGGGATTGCAGTATCATAAATAAGAGAATAACTAAAATTATCAAGGGGTTCATCAAAGAATCCTAAAGTCAGAGCTGAAAAGAGACTTAGAAATCATGCAGTTCACTTCCATAATTGTACAGATGAAAAAACCGAGTCCATAGAAGTGAAGTGACTTTTCCAAGGTTACAATAACATTAGCTAATATTTATATAGGGCTTTCCATGTGTGATGCTATAGCTATCCTCCAATAACCTTGGGAGGTAGGAGCTATTATGATCCCCATTTTGAAGATAAGGAAATGGAGGCCCATATTGATTAAATAGCTTGTCCAAGATGGCACAGCTAACAAGTATCTGGGGCAGAATTTGAATTCAGGTCTTGTCAACTTAGAAGTCCAGCATAATACATCATATCACCTCCTCTGAGGCAATTACAAAGCAATTTAATTCTATGTCTGGAACTAGAACCCTGATGGTCCAATTCTCTACCCACTGCCCTGCTTTAGTATTTTGAAGAGACTGTCTAGGGACCAAATACAGAACCACTCATGTGTCTTAGGTCCTTGGTTCAAGATCAGGGTCCTAGAAGCAGAGATTCACACTTCTCTGTTCTGGGGAAAAGCCCAGAATCCCTGTCTAGGAAGCTGAGGTTTCTTGGACGCCTAGAACCTCTTGCATAACCCTATTTGTAGGAGTAACATCAATGAATCAGGAACACATGGTTGGAATTTCTCTCAGAACACACAGGGTCTTAGCTTAGCCATCATAACCAAAGGTGACAGAGCACAAAGATATTTCAGGCGTCATCCAATGCTTGGAAACTACTCTGTGCTTTGTTAATCCCAGGAAAACAGCAAAGGCTGGATCTCTTACCTCACCAAGAATGCATCTCCAGAGGGTTCAAGGGGTGGTCCCTGAGCTTGCTAATTAATGGGCCAGTGCCAAAAACCTGCCCTATTGTCAAATTGAAGCTAGTGACAGACTGCCAGTGCTAGAATAGGGTAGAGGATGGGGAGAAGCACTGAGTCTGGAAGAGTTGAGGACACGTAGAATTCTACGAGAAGGACTTTGGAGGTGATAATTCAAAGAGGGTGTCTTGTTGATTGGTACTATTTATAGTCAAGATTATGAAAACTGGGAAACAAAAGTCGATTGATGTCCTGTCAGCCAAAATCAATTCAATGTACTGTCACCATTATGAGTGTTTGAAATTTATGTGTGTATGTGTGTGCATGTGTGTGTGTGTGTGTGTGTGTGTGTGTGTGTTTGGGATTTGCATTCAAAATTTATTAACATCATGGACTAAGGAACAGACATTAAGTCACTGTGCTGGGGTGGGAGGAAGCCAAATTTTGCTTTCTCCCCCCTCATTTGCCATTTTAGAGACTTTGTTACTATTATCAAGATGACAGGATGGCTAAGATGGAGGGAGAGGGCAATAGCTCCTGCCGATAGCTTTGGGGAAGCTTCAGCATCTCCTCAACTATCTGAAATCAGTCCAACGAAGTTAGGAGAAGCAATGCTTCTTTGCTAATGCTAAAGGTTGACCCAGAACTGGTTATCTTAGAAGGAGCTTTAAGAAAGAGGTACAGATTCAGGTGAAAGAAAAGGGTCATGTGTGAGACAATTATTTCCTTCCTTTCTTTTTTCCTTCTTTCCTTTTTTCGCCTCCCTCCTTCCTACTCTCTCTTTCCCTTCTTCCATTCCTCCCTTCCTCCCTCCCTTCCTTCCTTCCTTTCTCCTTCCTTCCTTTCTCCTTCCTTCCTTCCTTCCTTCCTTCCTTCCTTCCTTCCTTCCTTCCTTCCTTCCTTCCTTCCTTCCTTCTTTTCTTTCTTCTTTCTTTCTTTCTTTCTTTCTTTCTTTCTTTCTTTCTTTCTTTCTTTCTTTCTTTCTTTCTTTCTCTCTCTCTCTCTCCCTTCCTTCCTTCCTTCCTTCCTTCCTTCCTTCCTTCCTTCCTTCCTTCCTTCCTTCCTTCCTTCCTTCCTTCCTTCCTTCCTTCCTTCCTTTCTCCTCCTCTCTTCCTTCCACTCTCTTTGTTCCTTTTTATCTTGTCTAGTCTGGAAGTCAAAGGATCACTCAAGGGCCCTATCACACTCCAATTGGCATAGGAAGTTTGACCTGCTCTGGTTCTGACCTGAGCCAAAAGTTCGACACATTAATGGTGAACTTAGTATAGACACCCTAATGGTAAAACGCGCTGCATCTTAGAACTCAGGAGCTCAAGAGATCTGCCAGTCCATGAGGTCTACCAGCTTTAGCTTCTTCAGGAGCAGGTACTCCAAGCATGTACCACCTGGGCTCTTACGGCAGACAATTTTGGCAGTTGTACCTGTAGAACTTAAGCGACAGGATCTCAGCTAAAGAATGAAGGGAGCTCAGAGGACATTTAGTTCAAACTATTTTAAAGATGAGGAAACTGCCTCAGGGAGGCAGAGTGACTTACCCAAAGTGACACAGGCAGGATGTGTCAGAGGCAGGGTTTGAACCTAGGTCCTCCAACTCCTAGGTCAGTGTTCTTTCCACATGTATCACCCATGAAAAATCTCAAAGTCAATGAAAACTCTCTAAAGACAAAGTAGTCAGGAAGTTGGTGGAGCGATTAAAAGTCTAGGTGTAGTGGGGAGAATTATGATATGTAGATGGAAAGCAAAAAAAGTAAAATTGAAGGAATGGGAGGATAAACGGATTCCAAACTGATTTTCCTAAAGCACAGATCTGTTCAGGTAAGCCCCTTGTTAAAGAAGGTCCTGTGGCCTCTTAATTCCTTTAGAATAAAACACAAACTCCTCTGTTTGGCATTTCAAGCTCTTCCCAATATGCCTCTAATTTATCTTTGCAAGCTAATTACACATGACTTTCCTTGTCATACTCCACACTCCCTTCAAAATGTCCCTTTAGGACATTCTATCTTTTACCTCTTTGCCTTTACACTGGCTGTCCTTCATTCCCTTAAGGCTTGGAACCCTCACTCCCTTCAAGACTCAGCTGCAGTGCCAGGCCTTCAATAGGCTTTTCCTATTTCCCCTAGTTGTATCTTTCACGCAGCTGTATTTATTTATCTGTGAATGTTCATATCTCACCACCTCTACCCAGAGAATGTAAACTCATTAAGTGCAGGAATTGCCTCATTTTTGTCTTTGTACTCCTAATGCCCCCAATGCTGTCTCAAAGAAGGCATTTAAAAATGTGTTGATTGAATGACTGACAAAACCTTTTTGCAGTGGACTATGTGACTAGAAGGGTTCTAGCATTTCATCTTTGCTTGTCCCTGGTTGTCTTTGTTTATGCTCCTTCCTATGTGACTTGTGACTCTAGGAAAGTCTTATGTGTTGTTCTGTTCTGTGAGCTACATGAAGTCTTAGACAGAGAACACATTGTAAAAGTCTGGTGGTGACGAATCCTCATAGTATCTGTGGTGATTATAGCTATGCCCTTAACATCATTTTCTGAGGTATTTCCTCTGCACTTGGGCACATCTGTGCAAACGCTTACAAGACCTCGATGGTGTCCCACACTTGACTGTTTTTGCTTATTTGCTGTGCTCTGTATTTTTTTGCATAAGAAGATTTCTTTTCTCTTTCATTTCTGTCTGCCCTGCATTGAACTGGGCTTGTTTTCTGCGTCTAGAGTCACTATCACATTGTGTGCAAGCCTTGTAACTAGTTGTTTTTCTGGCAACGGGTATTACTCAGCATTTTTTACAGGTTTGCCTCCTCATCTGTTAGTGACTCATCGTTCCTGGTGTTTATCTCTCATTTTGTGTGCTTCTGCTCTGAGCTGGCAGCCCTTTGAAAACCTTTGTGACAATAGGATTGCTAAAACATTACTCTGGAAACTTTTACGATTGACTATTACACAAACAGCTTCTTTTGCCCTTGCTCTTGATCACGCAGGATGGAAACTGAGTGAGATGGGATCCTAGGGGAGAAAAGAGACATTATATGCCATATCTTCGGTTAATTAGGGGAGAGGGACTAGTTACCAGACCACAATTATTCTTGCTATGCCGATTGCTGTCAGTTTTCCATAAAGAATATGGGATGGATAATATCTGAAAGGATGCTCAAAGGAGACATTGATTTTTCAGGAACCGAGATGTTTCTACTTCTTGGTTCTAAACTCAACTGTGGAACAATCATGTGTCCACAAGTGCTTAAAAAGGAGTGTATGTAGGGAGGGGAGAGAAACAAGGTAATAAAATATAGTACAATTCCACTTACGAAGGATGTTTAGCAATTTTAGGTGTATTGCCTCCCTTGCTACTCCATGACCCACTCTACGTGTATTTATTAAAGACTGCCTACAAAGCAGTCTGTTAGCTTGTTTCCATAGCTGTATTCCCCATGCAAAATCAACATCTCTTCTATTGACCTTCCTTCCTCTTGTCCTGTATACCTTCTTCCCCCATTTTGACTAGGAGATAATCTGGAATGTAGTCCCTAAACACAGCTGGTGGTTCAGTGGACAGAGCACTGGGCCTAGAGTCAGAAAGACCCCAGTTCAAATCTAGCCTCAGACACTTCCTACCTATGTGACCCTGGGCAAGTCATTTAACCTCTTATTACCTGACAAAATGGATCCACTGGAGAAGGAAATGGCAAACCACTCCAGTATCTTTGCCAAGAACACCATGAATGGGGTTATGAATGGCCAGACAAAACTGAAATAACTGAACAATAAAAATAACCCAAATATAGCAGTTCTTTGTTTTTTCTCATTGTTGCTCTTCTCATCTATAAGACAAATAAAGAGATAATCATTTCCTTCCGTAAGATTAATTATTAGTCATGACTGGGAATTTTGGCTCCTGGAGGAAATTCAACTAAGCATGTATTGGGTGGGCAGAAGATAGAGGATAGATATATTAAATGACTCTAGGAGGTGGCAGGAATGGGAAGGCCATAGGTGGGAGCCCAGTGGGGTTGGATGGGGGTGAGACACTTGTGTCAGAAAGCGGACCCCAGGGACCTTACGGTTCTGTGTGGCACAGAAGATTGTAGGTCAGAGAAACCCTTCTCTCATATGTTGTATAAACTCCAGCTGACTTGCTCTAGTTACAGCTCTAGACGTTGTGATGGATCACTAATGAAAACTACTGCTAGGCAGCCAGCTCCTTCACAGAGCCTTCTCCACCCACTGAAGTCTATTTTGACTTCTAAATGTCATTGCTAAGATGTGTTGTTATTTTCAACCCCTTTTGGCACTATCAAAACATGTTCATTAAGTTGTATCATCAAGCAGCACATGAGAATACCAAGGCACACATGTGGACCACTAGAGCAGATCCACACATGGAAAAAGCCTATGGGGACATTCTCCTGAGGGAAATGAGCAGCATTCTTGGCTATGCAAGGAAAGGAATGTGCTCCATGAGTGAAATATTCTAGTTGAACTGGAATTGCATGGCAGGGGGTAAGGGGGGAGTCCCATTCAATATGACAGTCATCACAGAGAAACTGTGATTTCTAAACCAACCAAGATAAGACATGACTCTTGCCCTGAATAACCTTCTGCCTTCCAGTAAGACCCCTGGCAATGGTTTACCTTATTATTAGAACTATATTAATTCCATAAACCTTGATTTGGAAGCATCCCCCATAGAGCACGAGCCAAAAGTGAAAGTGGAATTTCACAGAGGGAACATCAGCCCCTTTGAAGTCATATTTTTGGATGAAATTGAGGCTAGTTGTCTGTTACCAGAATTCTTCTAAATTCATCAGGCTAGTTGGGAGGCGGTGAAACCCCAAGGGGTCACTGCCAGGGACTCTACTCCTTTCACACAGGCCAAACTCCCAGGGTGAAGACCTTAATATTTGGAGTTATTTCTCCAGTGCTTGTTGACAAATGGAAATGTCTACTTCCCTACATAAACATCCTGTTGGAATGCAGCTGGGAGAACGAATAGGCATTTCACCACCCTCCTCATTTTATACATAAGTAAAATAAGAATATAGGATCATCTTAGGACCATATGTTTGAAGCTTTGAGAGAGATGATTATTTCTCTCTCATATTAACAATCAGATGAGGATTTTTTCAGAAGCATGAAGGTTGGTCATTCTTTGAAGGACATTGCTGATAATCTGATTGAATTAACTTTCTCCTCCATCTTGTTCAGACCCCACCCAGGTGGGGAGGCCCCTTGTGCTTTATATGGCTTTGGGTGGGGATGGATTCTTTGATTAGATTGCCCAAGGCTGAACAATTTAGAAGTAAATGATATAACCAAAGTCACATCTCCCATCCTCTCATTAGAATAGGTCCATCTTTCATTGTCATATTCATTCTGTCTCATTAATTGTCAACCAATCTTTGCTGCCTTCTGGAATACCTACACTTCCTAGGGCATATAAGCCTCAAGAAGTGGCCATGATTCCTCTTTGATCATGGAGAGGACAATGAGCTCTTTTTGTTAACCACTTGCTAGCTGTAGTTGATTATAATTTACCAAAACACTCTGTTTCTCGGAATATTTTACTTGCCAAGCTTTGGGGAACCTTTGAGGTCACTGAGTCCAACCCTTGAGGAAGCTAATGCCCAAAGAGGGTCACACAGTAAGCATCTGAGGCAGGATTCAAACCCAGGTCTTTGGGCTTCTAAGTCCAGTGCTCAATCCATGACGCCAGACCTAGAGAGGCTAGCAAATAGCAGTACTGGAATTTGAACTTGAGTCTTCTTTCCCTCTTCAAATGATACTGACTTCCCTGTGTAGATATTGTATTCTTCTAGTGGACCACACATTCTTTGAGGATTCTGTGAGGGACATCTTTTACCTACCAAGAGAGTACATTATAGGTGTTTAATAAATACTTGTTAAATTGATTTGATTTCCTATTATATTATGCTTCCTGGTGACCTCTTGCTATAACCACCATATAGTTCAGAACATTTGTGGTGTGAGAAAAGTACCGGTACTTTTAATGGACTCTGAAAAAGAAATTTCACTCATCAGAGTATGGTTCTCGTTTGTTGGTTTGGAAAAATATAGTTATGCTATAAACTACAATTTCAGAAAAGCAAGAAGAGTAAGTATGTTTAAGGCATATGAGCAGCGGTCTACCCTTCTTATAATTTCTGGTTATTCCTGGTACAGGGGTGTATGGGGTTTTCAGGCAGGACTAGCACCTCTGGTGTGAGGGCTTGCCTCTTTCAGGGCTAGTCATCCAGCTCTGGTGTCTATTTGTAGTAACTCTCACCCGTGGCTCTAAAAAGATGTAGCATGTGAAGTGGCCACACCTCAGTAAAACCATCCCAGCAGACAAGCTAAAACCAAGTTGAGGGTAACTGATATGCCTGAAACCTGTCAGTGACTTAGGATGATGTCTACTCCAAGTGTGTAGAGACATCCCCTGGTGGAATGGGTTGCAGCCCAGCGTTGGTAATCTTCCCAATGAATCCTTGTGAAGTTACTTGGTATTCAATACATTTTTCCGGTAAGCAGATCTAAATGGGCTTGGACTCTTCTGTAGGACAGATAGTTATTTGTCCCATGATCTGTAGGGCAATCAGGAATTATCCTATCCAATTTTCTGACTTTAGGTATAATCAACCTAGTCAACTAGATACTTCGGTTGTTTACCCTCATTTTGGGTAAGAAGCAGCATGGCATGGTAGAGGATGTATTGGACCTGGAGTCAGGAAAACCTGGGTTTGAATCCTGTCTCCAATACTTACTAGCTATCTGACCAACGGCAAGCCAAGTGACCTTTCTAAAACTCATTTGTCCTTAAACACTCAAACGTATCAGTGATCTCCCTGATGTGAGCATTCCCTCCCATGAGAGAGATCACCACAATATCCTGTATAATACTTGTCCACAGCCTCCCATAAGTTTGCCACAGGGGGCTCACTTTGATTACTTTTTTCTTTTTAAATTTATTTTATTTTCAATTCCCACAATAAAACAAATATTTTTATAACATTGTACAATAAAAAAAGATGATTGCACATGAAACTTCGGATCTGAGAAGAGGGCAGAGTAGCTTAGAAATTTCCAGGTTCTCCAGGTTTCCTTCATAAAGAGGAAATCACCACTAAATGAATATAGAACAGCAAAAATAAAGGGGTGAAGTGGTTATCCTCCCAAGATAACTTAAGAGGACCTCAAAAAAGAAGGGGCCTCCAGGACTGAGGTTTGGCCTGAATGAAGGAATTATTTTTTTCTTAACTGTAAACTAGTGAGACCAACAGTTCTACCCCACAGGGGTTATTGTGAGACTCGATGAGGGGTTTGTAAAATACTTTGCAAACCTCAAAGTTCTCTATAAACGGTGTTAGATGTTAATTTTGATAGGGTTGTTACCTGTTCTTTCCCCCACCCCAACCCGCAGTAGGATGTCACCTTCCTGAAGATTGCTTCTTTAAATGCTTAGCACAATGTCTGGGATGCTGAATCCCCTTCCCTGGCCACCATGTCCCATAGGTTTTGTCTCCCCTATTAGAATATAAGCTCCTTATATTAGTTTCTCTAGTACTTAACACAGTCCTTAGGACATAATAGGGAAAGACATAAATATTTATATAGCATCTACTCTGCGCCAGGTGTTGTGCCAAGTATTGTTTACAAATATTATCTCATTTTATCCTCACAATAACCCTGTGAGGTAGGTGTTGTCCCATTTCATAGTTGAGGAAACTGAGGCAAACAGGGTTAAGTGATTTGCCCAAGGTCACCACAGCTAGTGTCTGAGGTGGGAAATGAACTCAGGTCTTCCTGACCTCAGGCTCAGTGCTGTATCCACTGCACCAATTAGTTGCCATAGTAAGCCCTTAATTAATAAGTGTTTTTAAAAAATCATTCGTTCATTGAGGCATTAACTGAAGTTGAGTTATTATTTTTCTTATTATTAGAATGTCTCTAGGGAAGGACATGTCAAGCTGGATGACCACTTGTTGGTATGTTAGGATTCTTTTCGTATATGGGTTGGACTAAATGATTGCTGAGATCCCACCCAACTTTCAAATTCTATGATTTCCCCAGACTCCCCTAGCAGATTACTCTAACAGCGACAATATGGGATTGAAATATAAAAAGGCTGGGTTCTTGTCCTGACTCCATCACCTACCATATAGCCAGCACATGCCACCTAACCTCCTCACCTGTATATGAGTCTAATTCTTTCTTTGCCTTCCTTCCAGAAATAGTGTGAAGGAGAACCAAAGTACATGTGAAGACTTGCTGATTGCTTCTGATAAAAAGAATTGCATGAGGTGTGTGATGTGGTGGTGGTGATGTGAGTACATTCCATTGTTTCACAAGTCAGCAAGTGGTCAAATCACCTTTGAGCTTTACTCTCCCAGACTAAATAATCTAGGAGATGGGTAAGACTTCTTAGATTGAGGTGTTGGAATCCAAGCCCAGGACCACCTTATGCTTTCTCAGTGTTTAGCTAGATCAGGACATAGTCTCCTTCCCCTTATGGAGTGTGTCCCACAGAGGAAACACATGGTTCCCTATTTCAAGACTGTGAATATCCTACAGGTTTGGGGAAAAGCAATTGTCTATTTCACCTAGGGATAGACTTAGAAGCTGGTGGAAAAAAGGTAGAAACAAAAAGAAGAGAGTGTTCTCAGGGTCTGTGTAGAAATGGAATCACTGTCCCTTTTCGCTTTCAAAGATTTTCCCTTCTCCCATGACCTATTCTCCTTTGGGAGGGTAGTTTCCTTCAATCCAGGGATAAACCAGAGAGAATAACCAGGAGGAGGTAACCAGGATTCAGCTCCAGGGCATCTAATTCAGCTGTCTCTGAAAACCTTTTCAAACACCACAGCTTAACAATTAGGAAGCTCGTGGATAAGAGGATCATTTTCCCTTTATTTTTGGTGCTATATGGCTTAGGCAAGTGTGTGTTAAAGGCAGGACGGGAATCCAGATCATCTTAAGTATGAGGCCAGCTCTCTCTTCATTACTTCATGATGCCTTATAGGATCATAGATTAAAAAAAAAAAACTAGGGATAGAAGGAACCTTAGAGATCCTCTAGTCCAGCCCCTTCATTTTGCAGAGACAAAGCATCTCTCACAAGATGAACCAGAGACTTGTGAATAATTTGAAAATATGGCTAGATGTATATGGAATTGGTCAGAAGGGCAGTTAGGAGATGTTGATTTTTAAAAAATATATTTTCATTTATTTCATTACATATTTCTTTCTTGAATGAATGGAAAAAATTTTAACAGTCATTTAAAAAAATTTTGAGCTCTAAATTCTCTCTCCTCTCCCCCCTTCTTGAAAAGGCAAGCAATTTGATATTGATGACAGATGTGAAATCATGCAAAACATATTTCCATATTAGCTATGTTGCAAAAGAAAACACACACAAGCAAAAACCCCAAGAAAAATAAACAAAGTAAGAAAAATATTCTTCAGTCTGTACCTAGGGTTCATCAGTTCTCTCTCTGGAGGTGGATAGCATTTTTCATCATGAATTATTTGGCACCGTCTTGGATCATTGTCTTGATCAGAGTAGCTAAGTCTTTCATAGCTGGTCATCCCTACAATTGCTGTTACTACACACAATGTTCTCCTGGTTATGCTCACTTCACTTTGCATCAGTTCATACAAGTTTTCCCAAGTTTTTCTGAAACTATCATGCTCATCATTTCTTATCTTTCTCTTCTGGAGACCATCTGCTTCATATCCATGACATCACAGTTATACAGTTATACATAACATAGCAGGAAAAATATTTTCTCCTGATCACATAACAAGTCAATTGAAGAGTTGGGTCCCAAGCACTGAAGTCATTTGACTCCCAATCAAACATTCTACACAACAGAACATGCTATTTCTCATGCTCAATTACATCCTTCTCCCTACTAAATAAGAGTGGTGTACTTGAAAGCATATGTCTTTAAGCTTGATACAATATCCCCCGCATTGGAATGCCTCCCATAAAGAAATACCCCTCCTTAATAATTCATTTACAAGGAACTTAAGGGTCTTAGCCAAGGTTGTACGAAGCTCTTATATGTTGGAGCCAGAAATACAATCTAAAACATATTCCTTTTATGGCCACTTTCTCTCCTAGATCAGGTCAGTATGTTAAAAGATTGCTTATTTATTCTGTCTGTCTTTCCATGTGATATTTTCAATATTTGCCAAGAAGATCACAAAGTTTCATAATTCTTTAGTTCTCTAACTTCTCTATCAAGATTAGGCACTCTCTCCATTCTTACTCTCTGTCTCTCTGTCTCTGTCTGTCTGTCTGTCTGTCTGTCTCTCTCTCTCTCTCTCTCTCTCTCAATTTCTCTCCACCTGGGCAAGTGGCTGTCAAAAGGGAATGGTTGATACTCTATTTATAAAATTTCCAAGAAGGTAAAGATTCTGCAAAAGTTCTTGGTAGTCAACAATGTTTAATAAACCTTATAGTCGTTAGGTGGAAGCCTCCCCATCACCATAGGTATTTAAGCAAAAGTTTGATGACCATTCGTTAAGGGTGCTCAAGAAGGGATTCTCACTCAAGTACCAGTTAGACTAGGTAGACTCAGAGGTCCCTCATGACTCTGAGATTTCAGTGATTCTCCTTTGAGACTAAGTCATTTCTGAACAGGATGCTCTCAGAAAAACCTGGAAAGACTCTCACATGAACTGCTGCAAAGTGAAGTGAGCAGAACCAGGAGAACATTGTATGCAGTAACAGCAATATTATATGATGATCAGCTGTGAATGACTTAGCTATTCTCAGCAATACAACGATCTAAGACAATTCTGAAGGACTTCTGTTGAAAAATGCTATCCACCTCCAAAGAAAAAACTAATGAAGTCTGAATGTAGATCAAAGCATACTTTTTTGCTTTCCTTCTTTTTCTTTCTTTCTTTTTTTCATCTGTGTTTTCTTTCATAATATGACTAATTGAAAAATGTATTTTTGCACTACTGCACATGTATAACCTATGTCAAATTGCTTGCCTTCTCAAGGAGTGGGGAGGGAGGGAGAGAATTTGGAATTTGAAATTTTTAAAACATGAATGCTAAATTTTTATGTGTATTTGGAAAAAATAAAATATTTTATGAGTCAAAAAAGGACCAAGTCATTTCTAGGACACAGAAATGAATCATAGCAGTCAGTCAATCAATGAAGCACCTATTATGTGTCAGGTACTATGCTAAGTGCTAGCTCAGACCTAAAAGGGGCCTGAAATATAATCTAGTCCAGGGGTTCTTAACTTTCAATCTGTGAACTTTTAAAAAAATTCATAATTCTTTCAAAGTAAGTGGCTTCCTTTGGAAATCTAAGTACTTTATTTTGCACATTTAAAAGCATTATTCTAAGAAGAGGTCTGTGGCTTCACTAGATGGTTAGAGGTGTCCATGACACCAAAAAGATTGAAACCCTTGATCTAGACCTATCCACTTGTTTTATTGCTGAGACCTAGAGAACTGAAATGGCTATGGAGATCACTAAGCCACTTGATATTAGAATCCAAACTGGAGCCCAGATCTCCTGAGTTCCAATCTAATGGAACTATGGGGAAACTGAAGCATCTTTCTATCTTTTCAATGCCCTCTTTTCTCCCTGCCAGTCACCATCTAGGGAAGCAATCCTGGTGGAGTCACAACTTGGCAACTGGTTCTGCATGGGCTGTAGCCCCTGTGTCTTCAGTAGCCTTGGCTATGGAAGACCTAGGAAAGAGAGATCTTTCCATCAAAGCTTTTGGCACTTTTAAATGGTTCAGCAAATATAGTTTTAGCAATGAAAATGACACTGAAGAAGATACATCACCATCTGCCTGGATTATGCACTCCAAGAGCCACTGGGACTTTTTATCTGATTTGCATCAGAAATCTCCTTTATAAGTTCCTTGACACCAGAGATTATCTTGATTTTCTATCTCTAGTGTTTAGCTTGGTGCTTGGCACATAGTAAGCATTTAATAAATGCTTTACCATTGCATATGTTGTCTCTTCCAGTAGAATGTGAGCTGCTGGAAAACAGGGACTGTCTTGTGGTTCTCTTTATATCCCTAGACATAGGTTCTGTGGAGTGCTTACAGCTTGGTCAGGCATCAAAGAAGTCAAGGTCATCCACTGCATCCTGGGCCATCAAAAGCCATTCTGACTTTTGTCCTGCCACTGGACTTCGATGACTCTGGAAAAGAGAGTGAAGCTGACACCTTTGCACAATTCTGCCTCACTTAAATTCAATTCATGCACAGGTCGAGAAATCACCTGCGATGTCATTAGTCCTCTTAAAAAATGAAGGAAAACAGCATATCTCCAAAACTTAGTACAGTGCTTTGCACATAATAAGCTCTTAACATATATTTTTCCTTCCTTCCTTCCTTCCTTCCTTCCTTCCTTCCTTCCTTCCTTCCTTCCTTCCTTCCTTCCTCTCTCCCTCCTTCCTTGTTTACTTCTTTTCTTGCTTCCTCCCTCCTTTCCTCCCTCCCTCCTTCCTTCCTTTCTTCCTTCCTTCCTCATTCTTTCCTTGCTTCCTCCCTCCCTTCCTTCCTCCTTTCCTCTTCCCTTCCTTCCTTCCTTCCTTCCTTCCTTCCTTCCTTCCTTCCTTCCTTCCTTCCTTCCTTCCTTCCTTCCTTCTTTCCTTCCTTCCATTATGCAATTTTGAATAGAACTAGGTTTGGGAACATATGACTTGAAAGTTTTTTCCACCGCCAAAATATTTTCCAGTCTTGGAATTGTATGAAACGCATTAACTCAGCCATGCAGTGGAACTAATCTGAGAGAACTGCTGAATCCAATTAGTAGTAGATAAGGTGTGATTCTAATATGATATGACTATTTGACAAATGTCCCAATATTTATGCATCCAAATGTATTATCCTTTTCAATGTAGTTGCCTTCAGAGGAGATTTACTTGTTCCAATCATATTGTGAGCACACAAGCCGTTTTGGGGTCTCCTCTTTGGGAGTTTTCTTCAGAATTTAAGGAAACACTTCTTGTCTTCTATGCCAGTGGGGTTTAGGAAGAAAGAGCTCTGGTTTGGAGCCAGAGCACCTGGGTTTGAATTACAGCTCTGTCACTTACTACCCATGTGACTTTGGGCACATCGCCCTCTCTGCATCTCAGATTTCTCATCTGTAAAGTGAGGGGATTGGACTAGATTGTATCGAAAGTTCTTTTCTGTCCTCAGTCTGTAATTTTGTGAATAAAGAGAGAGATCTACAGGTGCCAGGTTCTCAAGTGAGAGAGTGGAGGGGAAAATGGGAGTGGGGGGAATGCTTGAATCCCAATATCACCAGAATTGGTTTAAACAGGAAGAATACACACACACACACACACACACACACACACACACACACACACACACACACACACTCAGTTGGGTATAGAAATATCTTACTCAATAGGGAAAAACGAAGGGGATAAGTGACATAAGCTGGGGGAATGATAAAAGGGAAGGGGGATTAAGGGAAGTAGTAGTCTGAAGCATGACAGACTTTTGAGGAGTGACAAGATAAAGAGAGTGAAGGATAAACTGAAGAAAATGGGGCATAGGGAAATACACAGTAATCATAACTGTGAATGTGAATGGGATGAACTCACCCACAAAACAGAAGTGGATCAGAAACTAGAATTTAAAATATATTGTTTACAAGAGACATACTTGATACAAAAAGACACACAACATTAAAATGAAGGACTGGAGAAGAATCTATTATGGCAGTCATGATTTAGACAAAGCAAAAGCAAAACAAATACACCTAATTAAAAGAAATAATCAGGGAAATAATATTTTGCTAAAAGATACCATAGACATTTCAAAAAATTTGAAAGCAAGTTTCTCAGGTAAAGTTCTCATTTCTCAAATATATAGGGAACTGAGTCAAATTTATAAAAAAATAAAGCATTCTTGAGGCCTTCTGACTCTCAATCCAGTGTGCATTCCACTACACCATGGGGCCAATCCTAAAGAGGAGACACGAAATTATTCTGAGCAATGACAGCATAAGTGAACATGATGAGTTTATGACTTCCCAAGGTGAACATTTTCAAGAGGACCACACTCATTTGAATGTCAACGTTCATATATCTTTCCTAAAAGTTTCATTAAAATCATACCACCTGCATCGTGATTGTACAAGAAGGCAGCTGGAATTAATGACTATTCTCACATGGGTTTTTCTTTGTGGACTGCATTCCTTCAGGCAACATTTGGCCAAGAGTATTGGTCCTGGGAACAGAAGCCATCTAGCTGTATCCTAGAATCAGAGATTTAGAGTCAGAAGGGACCCTAGAGGTCAGTGAGTCTTTTAAATTTTAACAGATGGAGAAACTGAGGCAGAGGGAGGTTAAATGACTTGCCTGGGAGGTCATACAACTACTGAACTTCTAAGTTGGGGATTTGAACAGAGGTCTTCTGGATGTCTAGTTCTATGCCCTATTCACTGTGCCATAGATAGGTTGCTCAAGTTTCCAGTTAAAATCAGGTTGGAAAGATTTCCTGCTGTTTTCATTTCTGTAGCCCCAGCTCTGATCTTCAGAGATATCCTGGAGTCTCATCAGCTCTGTCACTTCAGCTTCTCCTCCCAGGACACACCTGGTGGGTCTGTTTCTTTTAAAAGTCACTGTGGTTGCATCTGTCCTATGGATCTTCTCCAATAATGTGGTTTAGGGAAATCAATCATCAGAGTACTTTGGTGCACTGTATGAAGCATCATGGCTACAGGCACAGCACATGCATTCATTCCACCTTTCCCCACCAAAAACAAACAAACAAATGAACACATAGAACACAAGGAGCTGGAGACAGTTCCTCTACTGTCCTAATCCTTTGGGAAGCATCCATGCCTTTCCTTGAATGTTTGATAACCCCTATCTTTGCCAATCTACATGGATTTGACTTTATGACCTAGGTATTTGGAACAACAGGAGCGATTGCCTAATTGACTCAAAAGCCCCTTTTGTGAAGCAACTTTTTGCCTCTGAGCTTTTTTCATTTCTCTGCATGTGGAAGAGCCCTTGCATGCAGATGTCCCAACTTGATCAAAATAATACTAATGATAATGATAATAACAACTTGTATTTATATGATATGTTGTTGCTTACAGTAACAGTTTATATTTCTATATTTCTTAAGGTATCATTGTGTAGTGGATACAGAGCCAGGAAGACTTGGGTTGAAGTCCCATATCTGACACATGCTGATTATGTGACCCTGGCCCAGTCATTAACTCATCGCTATAGGGGTGGCATGGTGGCGTGGTGGACAGAATGCTGGACCTGCAGTCAAGAAGACCAGAGTGACCCAAGGCAATTCACTTAACCTTGTTTAGCTCAGTTTCCTCATCCATAATATGAGGATAATAATAGCCCCTATATCCTTGGGCTGTCACGAGAATCAAATGAGAAGATATTAGTAAAGCGCAGCTCCTGGCATACAGTAGGTGCTTAATAAATGCCTTCCTTCCTATAGGCGACTTTGTAAGTTGCAGAGAAGGTGCTGCTCTGCATTAGATGCTCTGCACTCACCTATATCTGTGAAATCACAAATCCAGTCCCTTTATCCAGTAAAATAGTTCACAATAAAAGAGCAGCTCTTGTTCCTGAATTGTTTTAAGGTGGACGAAGTGCTGTTCACCCAACACCGCTGTGCGATAGGCAGGATGATCATGCTGTTCCCATTTTACAGAAGGTTCCGAAGAGTTATGACTCGCCTACAGTCCCATGGCTAGCGAATGTCAGAGCTGGGCCTTAAATCCGCTTCATCTGACTCTAGGTCTGGTTCCCTTTCCACTACATCACATTGAACAGAAGAAATTTGATTGATTATGGTTCACTCAGCAGATACTGAGTCATGGCCCCTCAGTGACTCGTCTTCTAGATGCTCTGCTTTGAGTTCTGGTAAATGGTGGGACCTGAGCGTGAAGAATTTGCCACATGATTCAGTTCAGCTACGCGTGTTATCATGGATAGAGTGCTGCAAGACCAGGGTTCAAATCCCTCCTCAGATACTGACCAGCTTATTAATGACCTCGGGCGTGTCTTTGTCTTCTAAGCTTTAGTTTCCTTCTTTGAAAAATGCTAATATTGTATATTTAAGGTTTAGTGTTTAGGTTTAAAATAAATTAATAGAAAATTAAAAACAACGGGGGTAGTAATTGTCCCTACTTACAAGACTGTGAAAATTAAGTGAGATAGCACATTAAAGTGCTGTGCGCTCCTTAAAATGCCGTTGTCGTTGACGAATCATTTCAGTCACGTCCCACTCAATGTGATCCCATTTGGAGTTTTCTTGGCAAAGATACTGGAGTGGTTTGCCATTCCTTTTCCAGCTTATTTTGCAGATAAGGAAACAGGCAAACAAGGTGAAGTGACTTGCCCAGGGTCATACAGCTGATAAGTGTCTGAGGCTGGATTTGAACTCAGCTACTCCTGACTCCAGGGCCAGCGCTCTATCCATCATGCCACCTAGCTGCCCAAGATGTTATATAAATGTTTATATAAATTATCGTAATTACTATCATGGATGAAGGGTCTCATTGGAAGACTTTAATGAGAAGATGAATTTCAATGAGAGGCAAGGGACACAGTGGGAAATCAAGCCTATAATCCAGCTAGGTTGGAGGAAACGTGATCCTTGCTGATGAGGAGTTCAAATTTTTTTGAAAGAATAATCTACTTGCATAAAGAGCTAGAGAGCAGCTAGGTGGCTCAGTGGATAGAGTGCTGGTCCTGGATCTATGAAGACCTGAGTTCAAATCTGGCCTCAGACACTTATTAGCTGTGTGACCCTAAGCAAATCACTTAGCCCTGTTTATCTCAGTTTCCTCATCTGTAAAATGAGCTGAAGAAAGGAATGGTAAACCACTCCATTGTCTTTGCCAAGAAAACTCCAAATGAGGTCATGAAGAGTCAGACACAATTGAAATTATTGGAATAACAACCATAAAAAGAGGTAGAGAACGAATTTTCAAGCCATGGATCCATGGGGCCCCCAAGGTAATGTGGATTGATTGTAGGGGGTATGCTATTTTGTTTAATTTTCACAATCTCATAAGTAGGGACCATTATTACCCCCATTTTTCAAGGAAGGAAACTGAAGCTTAGGAGACACACCCCAGATAATTAATACAGCTAGCGAGTGTCTGAGGAGGGATTTGAACTTCGGTCTTGTAGCAGCCTATCCATGATACCATGCATAGCTGAACTGAATCACGTGGGAAACTTTTCACTCTCAGGTCCCACTATTTACCAAAACATGAACTTGGATGGGAAAAAAATGCAATTTTATTTTCATTGGTCTCCAACCAAAATTTAGCATTTTCTTCAATTTTGAATTAAAAAGAAAAAACTTTATTCTGAGAAGGAATTCTTAAGTTTCACTAGACTTCTGAAGCTGTCCACGACAAAAAAGGTTAGGAGCCCCTGAACTAGAGAATAATTACACAAGGTGCCTGCATGCCTACGTGCGCACACACACACATACACACACACACACACACACACACACACACATACACACAAACGAATTGAAGGGGATAAAAGAGTCACTAGCAAGAAATATTTGCTGAATTAAAGTATAAACTGTGTATATAAGAGTGGAGAATATTGACATCTGAGAATGATTGGAATGGACTGAAATTAAACAGATTTTCTTAGGGAAAAGATTTGGAGCCAGACATCCTGGGTTTGAATACAAGCTTTGCTACCCACTAGCTCCATGAACCTAGATAAATCACTTTCTCTCTGAAATCCTTGATTTCCTCATCTGTAAAATGAAAGCATAACTAGAGCATCCTCAAGGTCACTTCCAGCTCTAGGCCAACAGGCTACCTTTAAAAGAAGAAATTCAGTGTGATCCTAGGGTCCTCAGGAGCATTAACAAAGTTTTTGGAGTTGATTTGTTTTGAGCAAGGGCTACAAATACTGGTGCTAGTGGGTACCGAGGGAGATTTAAACATAAATAAGACTTGATCCTTGTCATTGATTGGGAAGATATATACATAATAAATGGAAGCGTTTCAGAGGAATACACATTTATATGAAACTGGGCGATGGAGAGCTCACTTTCAGCTTCAGGCTCCATTCAGCTCTGCCATACGTGCGACAGAAACCTCTTCACTCTAAGAGTTCATTTCACCCCTGAAATTCTCACACTAGAAGTACCTTCCACTCTGGGGCCTCTTCCTCTGATTGGCTGGTTCATCCCTGAACCTCTATATTAAAGAAGATACCTAAGTTAGGTATGTCTTCATTCCACCCCAGGCTGTACTTAAACTCTCTGGACTTCTACCATGTCCCCTACATGGGCACTCCCACCTTGTTTCATCTTTCTTTTATGTTATCTTCCCACTCCCCAAATCCTTCTCCTCATTAGAACATAAACTCCTGGAGGGCAGGGACTATTTCTCTTTCTGCTTATATTTGCCTTCCTAATAATAAATTCCCAACACAGTGCTTGGTATAAAGTAAGCATTTAATACATGCTTGCTAACTTGTCGTGGGTCAGAGAAGACTTCATTGAGAAGGGAATATTTGAACTAGGCTTTGAAGGCTAAGGCAGATTACAATAGGCAGAGATGGGGCGGGGAGAGAAAAGACATTTCATGTGCGGTAAATAATATGAGTAAAAGGAAGGAAGCATGAAATATGTTGGGGAGATGGTGAATAGTCCAGTTTGACCAGGGCATGAGACATACATATAGGGTAATAACAAGATGACTTGAGGGCAAGGCCAGGTGTGAACTTTCTTTAGTAGATAATGGAGAATCACTTTTGCGCAGTGGAGTGACACAATCGGATTGGTGCATTCAGAAAATTAATCTGACAGCCTTGTGTAGGATGGTTTGAGAGAGGAAAGGTCTTTGTGGGAAAGAGAGTTAAGAAATTTTAACCTGGTCTAGCAGAGAATTAATGTTAACTTGGAATAAGGTGGTAGCAGTCATATTAGAAAGGAGAAGGTGACTGAAAAATCTTGTGACAATAGACTTCAGCAGAACTTGGTGACAGGTTGGATATGTGAGAGGAGGGAGAAGGAATAGGTCAAATGACCGAAGCATTGAGCCTGAGTGACTGGGCAAATATTGGCTAGTGACAGAGAGAGGGAAGTCGGGGGCCTGTATTGGGGACTAAGAGGAAGTGAATTTAGAAAGGAACAGAGAATAGGTGATTGGGTGTGAGGAAAAGGAAAGAGAGGTGGGGTAGGGATAAACACTAGCCTCTGGAGCTTGGATTTGGTTTATTAGGCAATAGAGAAGCATTGTTCTCTCTGTTGTGAGTAGGAATTGGACATAACGAAAATGATGCATGAGGAAGTTGATTCTAAGAGCCATATGGAGGATTGATTGGCATATAAAGAATCTGGATGGAAAGGCTCACCTGTGAGACTTGCAATAATCTAGACATGAGGTGATAAGAGCTTGGGCTAGGGAGGTAGCAAAGAAATAGAAAGGACAGGGGTGGAGGTGGAGGTGGAGGTGGGGAGATGAGGGACATTGTGGATGAAGAATCAGGAGGTGATGATGGCTGAAGGAATAACTAGTGTAGGGCTCAGAGCAGGTAAGCCATTCACGAACTACCTGTGATTGAAAATAAGATGTAAAGAAGCAGGGGGTGGCGGGGCGGGGAGGATGGCAGCCAGGTGGCATAGTGGATAGAGTACTGGCCCTGGAGTGAAGAGGATCTGAGTTCAAATGTGATTTCAGACACTTACTAGCTATGTGACCCAAAGCAAGTCACTCAATCCTGATTGCCTCTAAAAAAAAAAACAAACCCAAAAAACCAGAAAATGTAATAGCATGATATGTAAGTTGACATACAGTAGGGAGAACGTGGACTCTCCTCTTGTCATGTACAGTGCTGGTCAGCTTTTCCATGGAGCAGCAGGCCCTCTTCTGAGACTTTTAAGTGGTCTAGGATGAGGAACACTGGAGGTGGGAATCAGGGCAAGACTAAAAGGAATATTTTGTCATAGTGGAAAATAAATCTTCTAAGAGAAGTTTAAAGTAATTGGAGTCATTCTCTATGAAGAAGCGAAGGCTGGAGTGTGGAGTGGTGATAAAATCCCACATTTCAAGTATAAGGAAGGACCTTTTGTCAGAATACGATTATCACTTTTCCACCAATGCTGAGATGATTATGAGGAAATAAGCTTGAACTCCGCATACGGGAATGTGCGTGAGATACGAGGAGGCTTTTCAGACAGTGAAACTTCTGCGAGCTGACTCACTCAGGTCACATTTGGCTGCCTTCTACCCCTCTGTTCCGGGTGGGTGTCACGGTGGTGGCAGCCTGATTACAGGTCGCTGATTCCACTTCATCATTATTTTCCAAGAGGTCTATGGCATGTCTCCAGAAATGGATTGTATTGCTTCAGAACAAACTGATAGTCTATCCCAACAGAGTCAGTAAATGGAACATTTTGTCTTTGCATGTCTCCTTGTCCATGTGTTTTCCAGATGAGAAATGATAAGTTAAAGTGGGTGTGTTTGATTTTGATTTTTTAAAAGGGGATGAATAAGACACAGGGGATTGAAAAAAATGCCTTTGACCTGAGCTGTCCAGTCTTATCAAACACTGAAATTGGAGCCTCAAAGAATCATTGATCTCAGGCCAGAAGGAACCTCAGAGGTTATATAGTCTATTTAAAGATGAAAAACTGAGGCTCCTTGCCTAATCTTTGAATTTCCACTCCTTAATGTTCTTTCTTCCTCATTCATTTATTTATTCATTCATCTATCTACCCAAGCATTTATTACACCTAACACTCTGCTAAGTGCTGGGGATACTAAGTCAAAATACTCTCTGCCCTCAAGTAGCTTATTCAGGTTTTCCACTTACTACTTTGTCTTTCTACTTTCTTTGAATCCCCAGCACTTAACAGAGTGCCTGAAATTGTTGTTCAGCCATTTCGGTTGTGTCTGACTCTTCACCACCCCATCTAGGATTTTCTTGGCAGAGATACTGGGGTGGTTTGCCATTTCCTTCTCCATCTCATTTTACAGATGAGGAAACTGAGGCAAACAAGGTTAAGTGACTTACCCTAACAAGGTTAACTTAACAAGGTTAAGTGACTTACACTAACTTACACAGTTAGTGAGTGTCCGGGGCTAGATTTGAACTTAAGAAGATGAGACAGAGAGATATCCACCAAGGAGGAAAGTTTCATTACAAACGACTTGAAGCTAGTAAGTGTCTAAGGCTAGATCTGAACTTAGGTCTTCCTTACTCAAAGTTCGGGGCTACTTCATTTGTTACCTTGGGCAAGTCACTTAACCTCTCTGGGTTTCATTTTCTTATCTAAAAAACATAGACCATTGGGTTTGATGGTGTCTGAGGTCCTTTCTAGCTTTGGATCTTCTAAAATCTTAATTCTAAGATTCTTCAGGGTAGGAACCATATCTTATTTGTCTTGGCATCTCCCACAGGGATTAGCATAGCGTTCTACACACAGAAGAGACTTCCTAATATTCACTGACTGTTGAATAGATGAATGAGTGTTAATTTTCAGATGTACACCATAAGAGTTGTGCTGTTGCCACAGCGTACAAAGAGGGAAGGAAGCTGTGTAATATTCCATCACCAGGCTTCAGGGGTTGCACCCAATTTAATAGGGGTTTGAAGAGCAAGACACTCCCTTGGGGCTTCCTGGAGATAGTTTTAGGCTGGCAAGATCTGAATAGTTTTGTTTATCTTTCTGTCTATTGTAATTACTTCAACTTCACCCATCAACTTGTAGCCAACTTGGAATGGGAAGTGGCTAGACAACAGATCCACAGTGTCTCTCTCTCTCTCTCTCTCTCTCTCTCTCTCTCTCTCTCTCTCTCTCTCTCTTCCCCCCCCCCTCTCTCTCCCTCCCCACAAATATACATTTATATATATATATATATATATATATATATATATATATATATATACAAATATACATTTATATATATATAGGTAGATAGATAGATTCACACGAATACACTTTTATGGAAATATCTACAGAATATATGCCGATAGATCGATAGATAGATAGATAGATAGATAGATAGATAGATAGATAGATAGATAGATAGATAGTCTTGTTGTAGTTCTGATTATATGTAGTATATGGAGGGACAATCTCAAGGTTTCTGAAAAATGTTAGATTCAATTGTGAAACATGGGAGACGCTGGCACAGGACCACCTAACATGGCATGCCCACGTCAAAGAAGGCTCTGTACTCTATGAACAAAGCAGATTTTTCGGTAGCTCAAAAGAAATATAAATTGTGCAAATTTAGAGCCATCTCGGCCACAAATGTTCATATGGACTATTTGTGCCCAACCTGTGGCAGAGCCTTCCGATCTCATTTGGTCTGTACCTTGACCTCAACATAATGATGTCGTTTGTCTTCTTTGAGAACCCACTTTGGGGTGGTATCTGGGCCTATTTCACGATATAAGGAGGTCCTATAGGGAAGAAACTTTCTACCAAGGCAGATCTGTGCCATGTGCAGTGTAACTGTGCCATGATTCAGTGGGGTTTCTGAGATACCTGGAGAGTGACTTGTTGAGGGGTTACTTGTATAATCAAAGAATTTCAGAATTACGAGGCCATCTAGTCCTAGTAGTCCTGTGCCTCAAGGTCCAGTTAAATGAGACTTTCCTCCTTAGTGGAGATCAATTGTCTCAGCTTCCTTTTTTAAAAAACAGGGATAATAATAGCAAGTACCTACCAGGATTATGGTGAAGGTAAAATGAGACAATATTTGTAAAGGAACTCCTGCTATTACATACTCAACAAGCAGTCATCCAGTCTCTGAAGACTTCCAAGGAGGGAGAACCCATCACCTCTCAAGGCAGCCCATTGTACTTTTGGACAGCCCTAATATTAAGAATGCTGTAATTGTCAGAATTCGTCAGCTAACACATTTCAAAGGTAAGGCTTGAACATGGGTCTTCTGGATTCTGAGATCACCCTCTATCCACTACTCTATGCATATTTATATATGTGCATGTATCTGTAAAAACTCAATATATATGCATGTCTACAGATGTATTAGGTGCATCAGAATGCTTATATATGCACATGTACGTGCATACATATGTGTGTGTATTCCAACGCCCTTGAGTTCTTAAAGGTTATACAAGCGTAGTCTAAGCTCTGGCAAGGTCTTACCAAGCTAGAAAGGCTTCAAAGATAGCCCTGGTCATGAGCTGTTTATCTGTTTTCCAAGGCCTAGCCCGGCCAAGTTGAAAATCACCAGACTCAATCTGTCAACCACAAAAATTCTCAAAGATCATCTTCTAACTTGTAGGAGAGTTGAAATTTGCATCAATGGAGGGATAAGCACTCATGAAATTATTGATTCTTAAACATTTTCAAATATGTGTATGTTGGGGGTACTGGTGGTATGGTAAGTATAGAGATTAGAAAGCTGGCCTTGAAGTCAGAAAGACCTGGGTTCAAGTTTTGCCCCTGGACAAACTAGCCATTTTGCTTTGAACAAGTCACTTGACATCCCATTGCCCTGGGCAACTCTTTAAGCCTACTTTGCAAGATAATTGCTTGTCTGATCTCTTTGGTACAGGGAGTTTACTTACTAGAAGTTCCACATATAAAAAAAGTGACAGATCTGGGCCAAAAAACCCTATGTGTGTGTTGTGTGTGTATATGTATGTGTATATGTGTATGTGTATGTACATATGCATATTCTTATATATGTATGCGTATATATGTGTATATATGTGTATGTATGCGAGTAGTATATAAACGCATGCATATGTATACATATATGTATATATTTATGCATATCCACATATATGCATATGCGCACTTGTGTACATATACTTACGTGCATAATACTCTCTTCCCACCTTCCTCTTTGTTGCTGTCTCTTCCTCTTTCCTCTCTTTCTTTTTTTCTTTCTCTTTCTCTTTGTCTCCTTCTCCCCTCCCTCTCTCTCACTGTCTCATTTACTTTGTTTTTGTCTGTGTCTTTCAGTATCTGTCCCACCTTCCTTGGTATCTTAAATTTCTCCTAATTTCACACTTACTGATTGTTTCCAGAGTCAGTGCAGATTGAAGCTATTAAATCCTAAAACTGAACTAAGACTTTTGGGACACTGTATATATATACAGTGTACATATATATATATATACACACACATATATATATATAAGATTATATGTACATAGAATTCACATTCACATTTCATTTTGTGGTTCAAATGAGATTAAAGCAGAATTTCTCAAGGGGAATAGTTGTAAATGGAAAACAAAGCTGTGAATCATAGATTGTCTACAATAAGAGTCCTGCCTTAAGACTCTTACACATAGATCTGTGTCTCAGAGTTTTAGTTAGTCCTGGTGCTTGGAAATCTAATGGTTTTAGTCTCAGCTCTAATGCTGGAGTATTGTAGGTTATTGGGCAATTTCTTTTAATTACCCATTCCCCTGTTGCTCCATTTGGAAACTGAACCACAGTATTCAACCTCCTTTGAAATATTTAATCTTAATAATCAGTTGTGGTCAAAGTGTTTAAGAGCTTTGGATCATTGGCTCCATCTCCACACCTAACACCTACCCCATTTATTTCCTCAGTCCAACATTGGGAGCCTGCTTTGAGTTGTGGAGAAGTCCATGGTTGTTTTGTGCCTGTCTGTGTTTTTATTACACATTTGCTCCTGAGCTCATTGAGGTGCACGTGTCCAAATTGTGATAGCTTCTAGGCCTGGCCCTACTGTACCCCTAAAAGGGCTGGGTGAACACACTCCCTAAAACTTTGTAGCTGGCTTTAGGATGATTCTAGAAAAAACAGAATGAGACTTCTGGGTGATATCAATTCCGGAAATACTCAGTGGCTAAGGTGCCCAGAGCCTGATGACAATGAAGCAGTGGATTGAAGGGAGGAAAAAGCAAAATAAGTAAACAAAAACAAAATAGAAAATGAACAAAATTTCACAAACCCTGTTTCTAGTTTTTATCTTTATTTATTTTTTGGTCTAGATGTTCATAGTAATCAGTTTGGAGGGTTAGAGTAGATCACTCAAAAATGTTCCAGGCCACACTGAGCCATCCAGGGGTGTTTGCCAGGGCAACAAGCCACTGTGTCTTTGATTTTTCCCCATGTAGCCCTTAGATTCTACCTAGGTTCGAGCACAGTAGGTGGAGTGCACCTGGAAGTGAATGGTGGCCAGTGAGTGGACTTTTCAGGGACTGAGGGTCATCCCATCACCACTCTTTTCCTGGAAGGGTCCTTAAAGATCAACTAGGCCAATCCCTTCATTTTACAGATCAGGAAACTGAGACTCGAGAGAACAAGTGACTTGCCTGAGGACACACAGGTAGAAAGTAGAAGAGGTAAGATCCAAACTAGCATCCTCTGATGCCAAATTCATTGATGGAAAGGTCACTGTACTACTCTCCCTGCTTCTCATCTTTTCTCCTCCTGGCATGCAGAGGACAAAGAAGAAGCATTGTGCAGTGGGAAGAGCATTACCTCTTTAGTCAAAAGAACTGGGTTAAAATCCGGGTTCTGTAACTTGCTATCTAGATACTCTGTGGGCAGGTTGCTTAACCTCCCTGGGCCTCAGTTTCCCTGTCTGTAAAATGAAGGAATTTGACATGACCTTTAAAATCCCTTCCAGATCTAGAGATAGGTTTTGACGATCCTTCTTCTTCTCTTTCCATAGCACCTTTTGCATTTGTCTTCTTCTGTCTACTCATGTAGCCGATACCCTACCTGAAGCCTTGGCACCCCCATCTGGAGTCTTGTAATAGCCTCTCAATTGGATTCCCCATCTCAAGTCTCCTTTCTTCTTTAGTCTCTCCATATGGAGATTTTCCTAAAACACAGGTCTGACCATGTGACTCCTCTGCCCAAGCAGCTCCAGAAGATTCCAGTGTTTGGCACTTAAGGTCCTTTACCATCTGGTTCCAACCTATCTTTCTTTTGTGTCTCTGTTGTCTAGCAGAGTATTTGGTATTCAAAAGATGCTCGTTAAGTGCTTGTCAAATTCGATTAAATTTGTATCACCTACATTACCTGATCCAAAGGCAGGCATTGAGTGCTCAATAAATGATTTTTGAATGGGTGAAATCAATAGTAATAATAAAGATTAACAGCAGTAATAATAGCATTAGTGTCTGTACATAGAATTATGGGAAAATAATGTTGGAAGAAACTTTAAAGATCATTTAGTTTAGTTTTTCATACTTTGAACTACAAGTTTACCCCAAGATGCAAGTAGAAACCATACAACAGAATGGACTGAGTGGTCACAACCTAATCACCCAAAACTGGTCAAAAAGCAACTTGTCCTTTAGGGGGGCTATTTCTAGAGCTGCTGCAGTCATTGAATTTGTGCATCTTGATAAGAATGGCCATGTGCCAAACATCTCTAGGCTCCAAACAAAATGGAGAAATGGAAAACATAGTTTACTCCTTTGTGTTTCTGTGTGAGCTTTCTCAGCCTCTTCTCCACATTGGAGGTCTGGCTGTGGCCAACAGAATTCATCTTAGATCCACCTTCTACCACCATTTCCAAGAAGGACTCTTCACAAACTACAGGGTTTTTAGAATCAGTGCCTAGCACAGTGGGTTCTATCCAGCGGTTGTTCTAGAGATGACTGTGGCAATCATGAGTGAAATCATAGAATCATAGAGCAGGAAGGCACCTTTGCAGATCAAGTGGTCAAGCTTCCTTGTTGTACTAAAGAAGAAAATGAAACCCAAGAGGTTGAATGCTTTGCTCAAAGTTACAGAGCCACATAGTAGCAGACATAGGCTTAGAACTCAAGGCTTTGGATTTCCAGTGGAGCAATCATTCCACAATGTGATATATTTATCGATGGTTGACCATTTTAGGAGATCCCTGGTGAAAGTAGGTCAAAGAGCTACTGGGTCTTTCAATTATTTATCATTCCCAAATCTCTCCTGCTGTTATCTAGTTTACAAACATATACATCCATAGACATATATGCAAAGACATACACACATATACATATCTACATACACACATATGTAGATATATACTATACACTCACGTGTGTACTCACATACACACATGACAGCTAGGTGGCGCCATAGTGGATAAATGCTGGGCCTGAAGTCAGGAAGACTCATCTTCCTAAGTAAAAATCTGGCCTCAGACTAGTTTGTGACCCTGGACAAGTCACTTCACCCTGTTTGCTTCAGTTTCCCAATCAACAAAATGAGCTAGAGAAGGATGTGGTAAACCACTCCAGTATCTTTGCAAAGAAAACCCCAAATGGGGTCACAAAATGTTAGACATGACTGAAACGGCCGAATAACAACAAGTATACACATACATATACACATAGACATATACACATATACATGTAGATATATATGTATGTTGCATATTTACACATATATGTACATATACGCAAGCACACATACATATATGTTTTCCGTTAAACTGTAGCCACCTTACTCTAAGATATGCCACTGAATATTTTTTGGCAAAGTACAGAGGTATCAAACTTTAGGCCTGTTGTCTACATGCTGTACACAAAACTTCCTAGTGTGGCCAGAACCAGATTAAAATGTAATTGAGAAATACTTAACAAAATGAACAAAAATACAATATAACATAGTTAATATCGATTTGTGGTTTTCTAAATCAATATGATGCCCACAGGCATTTTTTTCTATTTGAGTGTGACAGTGGTAGGCTTCTGTATTCCTCGTCTTGGTTCAAATAGAATTAATATCTAGATTTAAGATCTAGAAACAAAAACAGTAACTTCTCAGTCAAGAGTAGGATTGACAGAAGTTTACTTTAAAGTAGAATAATGAAGTTGACCTGCATTTTACTTCAAGATGCTTTTGTGAAGGTCTGATTTTTTTTTTATCATTTGAGACTCTCTAGAAATGTGTTGGATTGTGCCAAGGACTTTGGTAACAGGAACTTTCTTTTCTTGTAGTGGAGTACGCATTTTATCCCAAAGTTAATAGGAAACCACCAGAGTTTTTTGAAAAGAGGAATGACAGAGTCAGCTCTGCGTATTAGTAACATTACTTTGGCAGCTATAAAGAGGATGAATTGCGAAGAGGAGAGGCATGACCTAGGAAGATCGTTGAGGAGCCTGTTGGAATGATAGTCTGCTCAAGAGGTGCTGAGGACCTCAAGTGGGCTGGTGACTGTGGGGGTAGAGGGAAAAGGAGAGATGGAAGAGTTGGGGCGGAAGAGGGGAGGGGACACGTGGGGGCAGAATGGACGAGGCTTAACTACAGATCTTAAACAAGGGGGGAGGGATGAGAAGGTAGAATCAAGAGACAATCCAGTGCCCCGAGAACTTCTAGCATTTTAGACATTGTTTCTAATGGCAGTTCTGGTAGAGAAGCTGTGAACCTTTCTCTGTTTGACATTTTATATGGTGCAGCAATCACTAAAGGCTGCCTCATTTAGTTGCCTCCCAAAGCCCTTTTTCTAAAGGCCAAAACACATTTTTTGCCATAATTTTTTACAGACTGTATACCTTTCAAGAAAAAGGAGTATGGCGTGGCTGAAGGGTATCCAGCCTGCAAGTCAGGAAAATCTGGGATCCCGTTTCCACTATGTCTCTACTGGAGGGACTAAAAGCTCCCTTCTATCCTCCTCTCACCACCCTGGCCTGCCCCTCATTCTGCCGTGGCGCTGATCTTATTGATATCCACATTGAGGAAAGAATTCTGTACCAATAGGCTTTGGAACTTGGGTGTTGGAGAGAGAGACAGAGGGAGGGAGGGAGAGAGAGAGAGAGAGAGAGAGAGAGAGAGAGAGAGAGAGGAAGAGAGAACATACTATGTAATATATACATATAATATAACATTATATAAACATGTACATACATACACAAATATATATAAAGAAATATATATACATAAAGAAATATATATACATATATATATATAAATATATCTCTATCTTTCTATCTTTTGTTTGGTCATGTCCAACTCTTCATGATCTCATTTGGGGTTTTCTTGGCAAAGATACTGGAGTGCTTTGTTATTTCCTTCTCCAGCTCATTTTACAAATGAGAAAACTGAGGCAAACGGGGTTAAGTGACTTACCCAGGGTCACACAGCCAATAAATATCTGAGGCTGGATTTGAACTCAGGAAGATGAGGCCTCCTGACTCCAGGCCCAATGCTCTAGTCACTGTGGCACTGAGCTACCCATGTTATACATGTACATACAGACATTTACTTTATATTTATATGGATGTATATATATGCACACATGTATATATACATACATACACATACATATGTGTATATACATACATACATACATATATATATATATACACACACACATACACACACACATACACATATATAAAAGAGGCTAAGTAGCACAGTGGATAGAGTACTAGACATGGAATCACGAAGACCTAAGTTCTAATTTGGCCTCAGACATTTCTTGGCTTTGTGACCCTGGACAAGTCACTTAACCTGGTTTGCTTTAGTTTCCTCATTTGTAAAATGAGCTGGAGAAGGAAATGGCAAACCACTCTGGTATCTTTGTCAAGAAAACCCCAAATGGGGTGATGAAGAGTCAGGCATGACTGAAACGATTGAACAACAAAGCATTTTATACAGTCCCCAAAGTCTTAATGCTATTTAAGCCTTGCTTAGCTATTCAGGCTCAAAGCTTAAAGATTGTACAAGACTTTTGGGAAACTTTGTATATATCTAACATTATGAACTCATCTACCCCCATCACCCCCCTTTACCCACCACCTGCCTTACCCCTACTCCTGTCTCCCCATCATAGGAACATTGAGGTTGAATCTACAAGTGAGGCAGGCACTTAAAGTAGTATTGTGGTCAACTGAGGACAGAAACTTCCACAACAGATTGATTCTGAGGGGGAGAATGAGGGCCTTGATTTGAATTACCCAGATTAGTGGGCCACGTGAATCAAATTCATTCATGTAGATGTCCACTTCTATTTTCCTGAGTAGCTACAGGCCCATAAACATTGGTCCCTGCAGTAATGCACCAAGGACTCCCCTGGTGGTCCAAAGAGTCAGTGGCCTTCCATTGACATCACTTCAATGATGCTCATTGGGGCTTCAGACAGGTCTGAGAAAAACTTCAGTCAGGGAAATTCAATTCACATTCACTATGTTGTGAGGAAGAGATTATGACCTAGGTTATTGAATCCACAAAGTTGTGAGGTGCTGTTCATGATGGGAAAATGTCTTCTCTCTCTTAGCCTTCTTTGTGTTTCTGGGCCTGCCTGAACACTGCTGAGCTTGGCTGTCTTCTGGGTTATTATTGAAACTAATTAAAAGGGGAAAAGAGAGGAAGAGCTTCAGTTTTATTCAGATGGCAGAGTCAGCACTTTCATTAGTTAATGAGCTCTTTATCTCCTGGGTTTATTGCTCAACTAAAGGAAACCAGCAATGGGCTTATGTCTGGAATCAATAAGATGCCATTAATCAATGGATTTAATGGTTGATTTGTCGCTTGTAAAACTACTTGTTAAAACAGAAAGATCAATGTTAGTTTTGAATCATGGATCCCACATCTGCTGGGGCTGTTTCTAAGTGCCTTGTTGTAGACTTTTAACCACCTATCAAGTTTGTTGCTTGGAAGAATCTTCATTCCTCTTTTTCTAACACTTGGCTTAAAAATTTCAAGCTCAGTGCAGCTACTTTATTTTTTCATTGGTTCGGTAAGGGAGGAATTTGTTGTTGTTGAGTCATTTCAGTCACATCTGACTCTTGGTGACCCCATTTAGGGTTTTCTTGGCAGTGGTTTGCCATTTCCTTCTCTTGCTCATTTTACAGATGAGGAACTGAGGTAAATGCGGTAAAGTCTCTTGCCCAAGATCACACAGCTAGTATCTGAGCCCAGATTTGAACTCATGAAGATGAGTCTTCCTGATTCCAAGCTCAGTTCTCTAACCACTGAGCTACCTAGCTGCCCAGGGGAAGAAAATGAACACGGCATAAGGGAGAAGAATGTATTCAGTTGCTTATAGTTCCTTAAATGCAGTCAGTTTCACACAGGCAGGCCTTGTAGACTTCCTGGACCAGGATTTCCTAGCTTTTTTGGGGTCCCGGACAGTTTTGGCTATCTGGTCAAGGCTTTGGATTCTTTTTCAGAATATCTTTAAATACATAAAATAAAATACAAAGGAATTCAAATACAAAGGAAATCAATTGTATTGGAATAAAGATGCCATTTTTCCCCCATCCAAGTTTACAAATTTCTGAAATCTATCCATAGACCCCAGGTTAAGAAGCCCTTTTCAGGCTTCCAGGTCTCAGAAGAATGGTGCCTTTTAGAAGCCATTGCTTAAGGGGAGTGGTTGACTTTGGTAGTCTTCCACGTAGCTGCATCTATTATTTGTTACCCCACTGGGAACCTCACTTTTGTGGAATCTTTTTGTGTCCATCAGCTGCTGTTGCTCATGTCAGACCAACTGAAATTTATGCCGTGATTCCTAATAGTGAAACTTGTATGAAGCGGTCTGGCCACAGAAAAGTATTAGAATATTACTTGTGTAGAGAGGGTACATGCCCTGGAGGTCAAACTAGTGTGTGAAGAAAAGAGATACTGCTATATTCAAGAATGAACGTTTCTTTTATTTGGATTTCAAAATTGAATTCCATCTAAAGTGCCTTACCTAGATTTTACTTTGCTTTCCATGACCAATTTAGATATCACATATATTACTTTTAATATTTGTAAAAGTAAGATATTATAGCTTCACACATAATTAAATGACTGGATTATTGCTTTTGGATAACATTTCAATAAATTATCTTATAATAAAACAAAAAATAAGCCCTTTTCTAGGTTTAGGGTACCATGGTAACAAAGAAAATGCTGAGGACTCATGAACTAGCCTATGTGTCCACTAAGCATGTGCTTTGTTCTTTTCTGTCCTTGGGCCATATTTGTAGAATTGGAGCAACCTAGAATCACAGAATCTCAGAGTCCCAATCGGTCTAGCTTGTGCTTGAACAGGACACCTGCCTACAGCAACCCTGAAAAAAAGCTAACCTCTAATTGTAAACTTCTGGGGATGGGGTACAAATTTCTGTTCAAGATATCCTGCCTGTTATGCTTTTAAGCAACTCTAATTGTTAGGAAGCTTCTTCCTTAAATGAAGCCTAAACCTGTAATTTTGCAATTTAAATTAATCCTATTTCTACCCTTAGAGTCAGGTAGAGCAAGAATAAACTTTCTTCCAACTGCTTGCTCTTCACACATATCTCATCTACCTCAAGGGGGCTGAATGCAGAGTGAGAGGACCTGAGTTCAAAACCTGGGCGATTCATTTAATCTTGATCCCCAATTTTCACATCTGTAAAATGAGAGAGTTAGACTAGATGGCCTTTGAGGTATCTTCCAGCTCCTGGTCTAGGCTCCTATGACCCCTAAGTCCCTTTTAGCTGCAAATCTGAGATCTTGCCATCTGTTATCTGAGCTAAACATGTCCGGATCCTTTCGCCAATCCTCACACATGGTCCCCTGCTTCTGCTGCCTCCTCATTTCCTGTCATTATTAGGATAGAAGTGGGAAAAAGCGATAGGTTTCTCAATGTGACTAGCTAATTCAGTGAGCTATCTTTTCTAGCCACTGGTTCCTTTGAGAGACAGAATGGCAGCTTTCTAACATCCAGTTTCTGGTGTTGAAACTCTCTGTCCTAATAGTACTGTTTTCTGTTATTTACAAGCTATTTCCAGCACGAAATTTTCTGTTCTGCTTCACTACAAACATCAAACGGGACAAAAGCAGGTTGTGAACCATTTCCTTCTGACATTCTTTATTAGTTACCTCCTGACCCAGCTGTGACTATGCCTTTTGTAAAGCCATCAGCTGATAGGCTCATTAGGCCATCATTTGTCCCACCAGGAAAACACAAGTCAGGTTTGGTGCCTGCTACATGTGTGTGTGATTCCATGGCACCTGAAGGAAAACAAGGCCCCCATGCTCCCCGGCCTAGAGCCACCAAATATTTTACTGAGTCAATGTTCTAGCTTATTGAGAGATGGAGATGATTTCCTGATGCTCTAAGGAGTGGGCAAATTACATGGAATTAAGTGGCCAGGAGGAAAGTAAAAAGGAGATCTGGACCATCCTCATGTCTCCAGCAAGGGGAAAGGGACCTGTTATTATGCTAGTATAGGGAAATTCCTGATGAGAAACCCTGTTGTCCCTACCTCATGCACCTTCTCCACAACATACAGTCATCCCTTCCACATCATGACTTTCCTCATTGTTGTTTTGGTATATCGCGGGTCGGCATGAGAAATTAAATGGGGAATTTGGTGGAAGCCACAGATGATACACAAAGGTCAGCAGATGAAACTGAAAAAAAAGTTTAGAAACACAGAAATGCATAAAATATGTGTGTAGTATTATATAATATCAATGTATTTTATCTTTTAATACCATAATAATTCAGACTTCTTTTCTGGTATGAAGGGAGGACCAAAGAATTTTAAGTGGATTTTCCAGATGGGGGAGGTGCCATGCTCCCAACGTCCAGGATGTGGAAAGGATAAGTCTTAGAGATTTGTCTTTTACGCTGAGAGCAGTTTAGAGAGTTGACTATAGCAAGGAGTGACTTGCCCAGGGTCACATAGCCAATATGTGTCAGAGGCAGGACCAGGTGTCCCCAAGGCCAGCTCTCTAGTTTCTACACCATGCTGTTCCCAGCAGGAATGAACCGAAACCATCCCAGACTGATGAGTAACCAAGCAGTTGTCAAGGACTCAGTAGAAAAAAAAAAGATTGCACAACCTTCCTCTGCCTCATATTTCAAAGTTTAATGGTTCTTGCTATGATTCCAGTGATGGGAGAGTAGTGGGTTGTCATACTCTACAGGATTGTTTCAGACACTAGGATCAATCTATCTGTAATAATTACAGCTTGTGTTTAAATAGCACTTTAAGGTTTGCAAAGCACTTGATTATATAGGCTGTCTCATTTGATCCTCACAGTGACATTGGAAGGTAGGTTCTATTACTACACCCATTTTGCAGATGAGAAAACCTGAGTCACAGAGAAGTTGCTCAGGGTCGTGCAGTTACCAGCTACCAAGTGGGACCACGATTGTAGAGAGTTTCCAGACTGTATGTCCTATGTTCATCCCTCTGTTCTGGGGCACTAAACCTGGAGCATGAAGACCCCACTATAGACAGATATGGGGGGGAAGGGAGGGTGTCTGTGAACTTGAAGGGGAAAATTACATCTTTATTGTCACTAATAAATGCTTACTTTCAGTTAGCATTTCCTACAATTACGAATTTTAAAAATAGCATTCTGAAATTTTTTTGTAAGAAACCTTTCCTGGTCTTCCTTAATGCCTTTCCTCTAATATTAGGTCCAATTTATTAGATAGCTAGCTAGATAGGTAGGTGAGTAGATAGATAGATAGATAGATAGATAGATAGATAGATAGATAGATAGATAGATAATTTGTACATAATTGTTTTAATGTTGACTCCCTCATTAGCCTATGGGCACCTTGAGAGCAGCAGCTTCATTTTTCTTTTCTTCATGTCTCCTGCATTTAGCACAGTGTATGGACCATGATAGGTAGTCAATAAATGCTTGCTGACTTAGCTTGACTTTCGAAGCAGTCCAAAGACTTTACCAGACTTCCAAAATAGTTCACAACACAGAAAAGGCTAAGAGCCCGTGTTTTATTTTCACATTTGTATAATCATCAACACATATTTATTAAGCACTTACTACGTGTCAGGAATTGTGTTAAGTGTTAGAAATACTAATATAAGCAAAAATAAAGGCAGCCCGTATGCCCATCAATTGGAGAATTGCTGAATAAGTTGTGGTACATGATTGTGATGGAATACTATTGTGTTATAAGAAATGACGAGGGGCATGGTTTCAGAAAAAAAAACCTGGGAAATCTTATATGAACTGAAACAAAGTGAAGTGAGCAGAATCAGGAGAATTTTGTGCACAATAATAACAATATTGAAATGACGGTCAACTGTGAAAGACTCAGCTACTCTGATCAAGACAATGATCCAAGACAATTCCAAAAGACCTATAATGAAAAATGCTATCTATTATCTGTCTCCAGGGAGAGGACTGATGAACTGAATACAGATTGAGGCATATTTTTTACTTTATTTTTCTTTTGTGCATGCATGTGTGCGTGCATGTGTGTGTGCATGTGTGTGTTTTCTTTTGCGACATGGCTAATATGGAAATATGTTTTGCATGACTTCAAATGTATAATTGATATCATGTTGCTTGCCTCTTTAAGGTGGGGAAGGGGTAGGAGGGAGAGAACTTGGAATTCAAAATTTTTAAAAATGAATGTTAAAATTTAAAGATATATATAATTGGGAAATATTTGACAAATATATATACATATACATATATATGTATTTATACAAAAAGCAACCCCTATCTTCAAAGAACTTAGATTCTAATGGAGGAAGATAACACATGAAAAGAAGGGAGTCACTGAGGCTCTTCTTCTTGAGTGAAGGGAGTATAGGAAATAGAGTACTGGGCCTGGAGTGAGGCTCTAATTCAGCTGTAGACATTTAATCTAATGTGTTCTCATCTAGCCTCAGACATTTACTAGTGACCTTGGAGAAGTCACATCACCTCTGTTTGTCTTAATTTTTCCAACTATAAAAATAGGCATAATAATAGCATGTACCTTTCAATGTTGTTGTGAAGATTACACGAGATAATATCATAAAGCTATTAGAACAGGGCCTGGTATATAGTATGTGCTTAATTAATTTTTTTTCTCTTCCTTATGATGGAGCGTCAGAAACAGAGCTAGGGGGAAGAATGAAGGATGGTTGGTCTACCCCAGACCCTTCCTTCCCCCCCCTCCTTTCCCCCCCACTTAATAGTATTTTCCATCCAATTATGTGTAAAGATAGTTTTCAACATTCACTTTTAAAATATTTTGAGTTCCAAATTTTTTCCTTTCCCCAACTCGTCTTCTCTCCCCAAGATGGCAAGCAATTTTATATAGACTATACATGTACAATCATATTAAACATATAGGCCCTTCCTTAAAATGGAGGTTATGGAAAGAGCTCACCAATGGGAGAAAAGAATCATCAGGAGGGAAGTAGGTTCCCATGTGAGAAAGTCTTTTATGTTGAAGGAATTTCAAGGATGAGAAGTTAGCTGAGGCATGCTGATGAAATCTGAAGAGGCAGGCTGAAATCTGAGAGAGGTAAATTATAGAGTATAGCTGTATGTATTGTTTGTAACAACCCCACATGGGGCAAGGGGTACAAGTATTAGTGTCCTCATGGGATGACCTTAGTCCTCTTTGTCCAAACTAGATTACTTACCATTTTTCCATTGAGTACTGGCCTCTTTTGTCTTTCTGTATTTGTATACATTGCTCCATGTCTGGAATAGGTTACCCACTCTTGTCTGTCTGCTCATTTCTCCTTTTACAAGGCCATGCTCATCTATTGCCTCTTCTATGCTATCTTCTATGATTTTAGACTTCCTCTTCTCCCTGCTATTTAGAAGTGATCCCTCTCTCCTCTAATTCCTCAGGCACGTAGGATCATATAATTATAGATTTAGAACCAGAAGGAGCTTTACTGGCACCCAGACCAACCTTCTCACTTTACTGAAGAGAGATGAAATGATTTACCCATAGTCATAAAGGTATTAAGTGGCAGAATCAGGATTTGGTCCATGGCCCATGGATTGGGCTTCTCCTTTGCATTATCCATACCCTAATGTGCTATTATATTTGACTGTTTATATGTCAAATTCCCATGACTAGAATGTAAGCTTCTTGAGGGCAGTAACACTGTCTTACTAATTCCTAACACCTAGTGTTTATCATGGTGCTTACACATAGATATAGGAGTAGGGACTAGACCTGGGATTTCATCGACGTAGGGAACTCTTCTATGAAGAGAGTTGACACTTTCTTTTGCAATTTAGAGAGGGTCTTAGAGATATACTTAGGGCACAGAGAGATTTAGTAACTCAATGAGGGTCATACAACCACTACAAGTCATTATCCCACAACTACATTGCCATCTTCTTCTGGTTTAAAATCCCATTTTATTTATCTCTGTAAGCTAGCATGATGCCCTGCATGTGCGGAGGTACCTGGGGTTTCAGTGGCATCAGAAACTCCCAAATAGGATTTGTTTTTGTTGTTGTTAAGTCACTGTTCAGACATATCTGATTCTCTATGACCAGATTTGGGGTTTTCTTGCAAGAGATACTAGAATGTTTTGCCATTTCCTCTTCAGCTCATTTTACAGATGAGGAGACTGAGGCAAACAGGGTAAAGTGACTTGCCTATGGTGACATAGCTAGTCAGTGTCCCAGGCCAGATTGGAACTCAGGAAGATGAGTCTTCCTGACTTCAGGCATGGCACTCTATCTATTGTGCCACCTAGCTGCCCTCCTCCTCCCTCTACAAATACCTTCTCTGAAACTTGTAGTCTTAGATGGTCATCTAGAGCAATTAAAGGTGAGGTGGCTTGCCCAGGGTCACACAGTCAGTATGTGTCAGATTTGGGTCTTGAATCCAGGTCTTCCCAGCTCTGAGGCCACTGTTTTATTCACTAAGACAACATTTTCAAGAAATTTCTGTGGTCGAATGTCATTGCAGAATCTCATATTCAGAGAATTCTATAGTTGGAAGGGATCTCACTGGACAATTAATCCAATCCATAACCCCCTTCCCCATCAGTCAATCAATAAGCATTTATTAAGTCCCACTATATATCAGGCTCTTTGCTAGAAGCTGAGGTTACACATACTACAACAAAAGAATCAATTCCCACTCAAAAGATGTTTATAGGAAGTCTACTATAACACCCTTAATAAGTGGTATTTATTTGTTTCTACTGAAGAATTTGGAGACAAGTTGCTCATTTCTATAACAGATGGACCCTTCCATAAAACATTGGGAGCTATGTAATGGAAGAAAACTACTCTTTCAGGCTCCGTGTATTATTATGACTTTAATAGAGGATAACATCATCATTCTTCTACCAACAGCCTACCCCAAAGCACCATCATAGCATGGAGGTGACCTCGGGCTCTTGAAGGTTGTGCCAGCAAAATACAAGTCCTGGCAGGTCATACCAGGCTAGGAAGGCTTCACGTAACAGCTTGGCGATGGACTGCATGTCTATCATCTAAGCACCAGCCTATCAACTCATCACCGAAAAGTTGGGCACCAAGTCATCTTGCTTTTTGGCTATAGCAACTCACAAAGACTGTCTGTGAGGTGTGGCTGTCTGTACCAGTGGAAAGATAGCCAAGCCATCCTCCCCTGACAAAATCATTGACCTTTGGAAACACTGAAACAATATTCTCATTCTCAAAGACAGACAGATTATTCCTCTCAAAGTATCTCCTCTCCAGGAGCAGTGTTAGGAATGGCAATAGTCCCAGTTGCCCAGATTCCTACAACTGGCAAGCAACTGAAAACAAATATGAGTCTTATCTCCAGAAGTTTTTTTTAAAATGTTGTATTATATTTTTATTATTTTGTTAAATATTTCCAAATTATATTTTATTAATTTATTTATTTTTAGTTTTCAACCTTCATTTCTACAAGATTATCTCCAGAAGTCTTGGAAAGATGGTTGGCTTGATCTTCGTGTGGACACTGCAAATATCAGTGCAACTCTTTGAAATCAGTTTTGCTGGACTTATCAGGGAGCACAGACTCTTTTCATTCAAAGAAGTTTGTTTGCTGCAGGCTGAGGTTGGGGTGGGGAGTGAGGATGAACCGAATGAGGAGAGGCCAGTGGGGAAAGGGCAAGATGTCACCTGAAGGGAGCCGTGGCACTGCAGGTATTTGCCTATTTTGGAAGGTTCCTGGAAATCTGCCAAGATGACCTTGTTTTTTAAGTAGGCCTGTTCAATGATGAAGGATTAACTATTGTGCACAGAATAAACCAACCAATAAAGTTTGGATATTTGAGATTTCAGAAGATTTGTTTATAGTAAGTGCCAAAGTACCAGCAGAACAAGGTGAGACCAGGGAGACTGAAGGCCAGACACCAAAGACTCCCTCGAAGGGGACTTATGATGCTGCGTTTTTGCCTATTCTGGAAACCTTCCAAGACGGCTGTTATTTGTTTCTTTTTGTTAAGTGGGCCTTTTAAATGGTGATATGTCCACTACCATGAAGAGAATGAACCAAAACATACTGTTTGGGTAATTGAAGATTTAGAGGGTTTGTTTATAACTACTGAGCTACAAAAGCTACACTTGAAAGCTGGAGGATGTACTCTGCAACATCATGTCTTCTATATGCATCTATTGCATTTTTTAAAGCCCTAGGCTTGTCCTGTTTGCCATATCTAGTACAAAGTAAGTGAAGTGATTTTATGTAGATTTGTTTACTAGCCAGCCATTGGACTTTTCATTATTATTATTATTGTTGGTCCTTCATTTTCAAAGAGGACTGATGACATCATGGGGTGATGTCTTGACTTGCCCTAAATGGAAGTTAAGTGAGGTAGAGTTGCATGAAGTCTTTAGCCTCACTCTCTCTTCCAGCATCATTGAAGTCCAGTGGCAAGACAAAGGTCACTACAACTGATGATGGCCCAGGATGCCATTGGATGACCTTGGCATCTTCCATGCCTGATCAGGCTCTAAGTGCTCGCTCCACAGCACCTGCTTCAGACACCTTCATGACTGCTTTAACGAATTGTTCCCATCTGCCCATTCTGCTGGAGGAAGTCTTCACACACTTGGGGTAGTCATCCCCCTAACTTACCAATGGGTATGAGGCCTATCAGTTACCCTCAACCTGGTTTAGCTCATCTACCGAGAAGGTTTTACCTGAGTGTGGCTGCTGTAGTTTCTTGGAGCCACAGGTGAGAGTTGGGTGAAGGTGGGCACCAAAGGTGGACGAGCAGCCCTAAAAAGGGCTTGTCAAGCCCTCACACCAGAGGTACTAGTACTCCCTGAACACCCCCGCCCCCACCACACACACACACACACATATATACCTCTGGGCTTTATAGAAATCCTGTATACAGAAGAAGGGGAATGAAAGGGCCACAAGACCTCCTCTTCCTCAATGTTCTGAGTAAGCACTGAGTTGGACTGAGTTGGCTTCTTTCCTACTTTTTTGCTTAGCCTCAGCAAAATTTTCCCCACCCCTGCTTTAGCCTGTGCAACTCAGGCTGCTGGTAATTTCCATTAGGGAATGAATACAAATGAGATAGTTTTCAACTCAAGTCTTACATGGCGTAGGGGAAACTTTTATAGCCCTTAGTACTTTTCTTAGTGAACTTAGATGGAGGCGGCTAGGATAGCTGTTTAGGATACTGGCCTAGGGCCTGGAGTCAGGAAGACCTCCGTTCAAATAAGCCCTCAGACGTTTGTTAGCTATGTGATTCTGGGCAGGTCAATTTACCTCAGTTTCCTCATCTGCAAAATGGAGATGATAATAGCACCTACTTCTCAGGGTTGTTTTGAATGAGATAATAATTGTAAAAGGTTGAAGATGGTGTCTGGACACCTAGTTAGTGCTATATAAATATTAGCTATTTTTGCACACTCTAGTTTATGTCAAAGTTCCCAATTTGAACACAAGCTCCATGAGGGTAGGAATCTTGTCTTATTCATCTTTGTACCTTCCACAGTGGCTCATTGTATGCATGAAGCAAAGAAGGAGACTTTAGGTTAAGTAGAAGATGAGCTATTTGGGGAAGTGGTTATGCTTTGTGGTCCCCTTACAATGTACCACACAATTATTCACTTATTCTCATTTCTTTGATGTTGACTGGAAATTTAATTAATAATAACCATGACACTAAAAGGTCAATAAATAAAAGGTTAAAAGGTCAATAAATCAACATGCATTTATTAAATGACTATTGTGTACCAGGCACTATGCTAAGTGCTGGGGATACAAAGACAAAGCAAAAACCATCCGTGTGCTCAAGGAGCTTATATTCTAATGGAAGAGATAACATCTATGTAGGTAGGTACATAGCTCCATCCATCCATTCATCCGTCCATCCATCCATCTGTCCATCCATCTATCTATCTATCTATCTATCTATCTATCTATCTATCTATCTATCTATCTATCTACCCAGCTATCTATTGTAAGAAGGAAGGCAGCCTCTGAGAAGACTACCAGTATTTAGGGGTACTTGGAAAGGCCTCCTACAAATAGTGGCTTTGAACTGAATCTTGAATGAAGCCAAGGATTCTAAGAGTTAGGGGTAAGACTGAAGGTAATGGAGATTCCATAAGGATTAGAAAGTGAGTTACACAGTAAGTACTTAAGACTTCTTAGCTCTAATTTTCCAAGCTGAATAATCACAAAAGACACAAATTCCTTTTTTGTTTGTTTAGAGGGGGAGGCAGGGCAATTGGGGTTAAATGACTTGCCCAAGGTCACACAGCTAGTAAGTGTGTCAAGTGTCTGAGGCAAGATTTGAACTCAGGTCCTCCTGACTCCAGGTCCAGTGCTCTGCTCACTGGACCACCTGGCTTCCCCTACATATTCCTTTTGATCCATAGTAGCCTTTGATGCAACACAGTGTGAATGCCTTCTTGTGTCCCCCACTTTCTGGACTAAAATTCCATTTTCAGGGGCAAAGGACAAAATTGCATAACCTGTTACCTCTTTGGATTGGACCCACACTTTTGAAGATAGGTTGGACCCTGAGAATGTGCTCAAAGGACATACAACTTTATTGCTGCAAATGACCTTATAGGTTTTCTAATCCAATCCTTCATCTTACAGAAGAAATCCATTCTGAGAGATGAGATGTCTTTCCCAAGGTTCTGCAGCTAATCAGAGATAAAGTTGGGACTAATAACCTGGATGTCTTGTTCACTCCAGTAGACTGTATGCTCCCTGAGGGCAAGGAACATTTCAGAACTGTTGTTTTTTTTTTTAACCTCTTTGTGTCCTCAGTACCTAATATAAAGCAAGCACTTAATAAATATTCATTGAATTGAATTTTCTCCACTGCACAATACTTGTCCCTCTATTATTATGGCTTTTGCTTAAGTAAATTTACCTTCCCTTGAACCTCCTTCTACCTTGTTGCTTATCTTTCCTAAATGATATACCATGCAAGCTGGAACTTCCACATTGTGGGGGGCCCTGTTTGCGTGCCAATCCCATTTCAGTTGGCTCTATGGTGCAACGTGTATCTGCTTACTTTATTCATAACTTGGGTCATATCAACTATAAAGTGTTGAGACATCTGTTCTTTGGAGACCACAAAGGAAACTGTAATGTCTTTTGTGAATGCATGAGTAACAGTGAAGAAAGTTAGGGGGTACCCTCAGCCAGTGCACTGGTGGTTTTATTAAGTATGAGAAGGCTTTTGAAAGAGCGTCACTAGTTAATACACGTGATTTATTGGTCAGGTTTGAGCCACAGTTCCTCCAAATAGAATTCAGCTTTTTTAGGGTAAAACTTCTGTGTTCCCAGTTTTTCAAAATGAGCTGGTGAAATGAAAAGTAGTCTGGATTTCATGCCAGGTGACCTGGGTTCAAACCCCACTCAGTATTTATTGCTTCCATAAATTAGGTAAATGCCTAAATGAGGGATTTGACTGTGAGTGATGGAAACTGAGTCTGGTAGATTATTTGAGTTGGGAAATTCTGAACTACAGTTGAGCTAAAGCAGATCAGGTGTCAGAATTGTCCATACCAATATGGTAAAAGCATGGGATCAGGGTGCTACCAGACTGTCTTAAGAAGGGGAGAACCTGGAGCACCTAAGTGGCATAATGGATAGAGAACCAGCCCTGAAGTCTCGAGGACCTGAGTTCAAATCCAACTCAGACACTTGCTAGCTACGTGACCTAGGTAAATCACTTAAAAAAAAGTGGGGTGGGGTGAGAACTTGATCAGGGTGGAAAAGAAGTAGTTTAAAATTTCTATGCCAATTAGCTTTAGGCTTGGATCTGTGAGTGACTGATGGACTTCTAAGCTCAGTGACATGGAAGACCCAATCTCTAAACAAACAAATAAAAGAGAGAAGTATAATAATGGTATTTATACTCTCTCCCCCTCTTCACAGCACCCTTGGGAGGTAGATGATATCCCCAACATATTGATATGGAAACTGAGGCAGAGAGAGGTTAACTGATCCTCCCAAGGTCACATAGCTACTGTGATACCGAGGCTAGATTTGAATTAGGTCTTTCTAATTCTAAGTCCAGTAGTCTCTTGCACATCATTGTAAACCCCTTACAGACGTATAATGAGGATATTAGCCAACGTGATGGAAATGGAATTTTTCTCCTTGTCCCCTTGTTCAGTTTCTCCCTCTCAGATGGAAATCCATTGACCAGTCAATCGAAACAAGTGCTCACAATGTGGTATACACTATACAGTACTAGGAAATGGGGATATAAGGACAGAAAAGAGACAGTTCTTGTCCTCCAGAAGCTTATAGTCTGTTGAATAAAACCTATTCCTCATTTGTCTTCCATGTTCAGAATAGGAGTTAATTCCGATTCCTTGCCATCTTTTTTCCCTATGATATCAAGTCATTATCAAGTCAGGGAGAGTATCTTTGTATATTCCTCAATGACTGCAGATGCTTTGCACGCAATCAATGTTTAGTAAATGTTTGGATGAATAAATGAATGAAATGTTATGGTTCACATTTCACATCTGGGAAATCGCTAATCCTGGTCTTGCTTAAAGAACTACAACAAAAACAAAAAGTAAGCTCTCTCTCCACCAGAAAACACCCAAACCTCCCTTGTGTCCTCTCTTTGTCCTCCTCATGACTATTTCCCTTATACGGATCTTGGTTGGCTTTCCCTTGAACATGGTTCTCTGCTGCTTTTCTCCTTCTAGCATTTCTTTCCTTTGGTCAAGATAGACTATATCCCAAAAGCAGCCATTTTGGTCCCTTTTAATCACAGACAAGAGTTAAACAACTTGGAATGGTTAGGGACCTTCAAGAGAATCAAAACCAACTCCAACACTTGGCAGATGAGCAAAGTTAGGCCGAGAGAGAGAGAGAGAGAGAGGAAGCTATTTGTTCATGAGCACATAGCTAATTACCGGCTAGGGGCCAAGTCTCCTGACTTCCCAGGTCAGTGATCTTTTTTCTGAGATGCATTGTCTCTCATTTACATGTTCTGGAGCATCTCATTTCCCTTATTTAATGTGTTCTAGAGCAGAGATGTCAAATACATGGCTGGAACCAGGTTAAAATATTTTAATGGGCAATATTTTACAAATAAAAATACAATACAGCATATATAATATGACATTCTAAAACTAAGTCAATATGCAGCCTACAGGAATGCTTATGTATGGTTGAGTGACCCCAGTGGAGTCTGACACCACTGCTCTGTTCTAGCATGCCCCATTTCTCTTAGTTGGGAGTACTACTTACTCCCTTTATTAAATGCTTGCAAGATATTAATTTCTGAGTTCTTCTCTAACTTTTCCCTAACCACTCACTGCTGGAAAAGCCTTCTTTTCCTTTTTCTATCTTTCCTGACTCTATCCAAGTTAAATCAAGGAGCATTTATTCAGCACCTACTATTTGTCAGGCACTGTGCCAAGTGCTGGGGATACAAACAAAGGCAAAAACAGTCTCTGCTTTCAAGCTGCTCACTGTCTAATAAGGGAAACAAGATGCAAACAGTGTACAAATGAGCTATACATGGGATAAATTAGAGATAATCAATAGAGAGAAGGCATTAACAACAAGAGGGATCAAGAAAGACTAATTGCAGGAGGAGGGATTTTAGCTAAAAGAGGCTACGTTGGAGACCATTACCGATGCCTACTAAGTGTTATTTGAGGGAGTGTTTTCTTTTATCCATTTAGGAGAGAATGAATTCTATTCAAAATGACCTTTAAATTTTTCCTCTGGAGAGCACGGTGGGCAACTGCAGGCCAGCAAGGTATTAGTAATGTATACTTAGGAACAAAGCAGGAACTCTGGGCTTTTGTGAGAGTGGTATTGTGGTTGACTTGTTAGAGCAAGATTCTGAGGACAGTCGGTCAAGTAACATGGGAGCTGGTAGTTCACAAAAGAATGAAAGAATGAACAAGCTTTTATTTTGTTTTTACCATTTACCAAGCTCTCTGTTAAGTTCTAGAGATATGAATAGAAAAAGTAAGACAATATCTCCTCTCAAGGACCTCATACTCTAATTAGGGAAGACAACACAGAATAAAAAGTTCAACCTGGAGTGTAGACGGAAATGGCCAGCAATCCCAAGGGTGAAGTAGAAAGGCTGACGGCAAAACCCAGGGATCCTGAGGCTACATCAATAGATCAAATGGGGGTGTAGGGAGGTGGCATCATGGAGTCATAGAGAAAGAGGAGATCTGAGACTGAGACGAGTTATAGAACACAGATAGAGCTTCCCCCCTCCAAAAAAAGCCCTCAAGATATTAAGCTATGATGGTGGAATGATAGGCTATGTGGTTGATTTTGGGGGCAAAGGAGACTTCTTGGCATTCTCTTAAGTTACGCCCACACCCACACACACACACACACACACACACACACACATACACACATATACACGCACAGCTTAAGACTGAACTCCTTGGGCTAAATGATTACCTATTTTCCAGGGTCATTTCTTGGACCTCTTATTGGAAATCCTTGGGGCTACCTCCAGTAAATTCAAAGCCCCTGACGTGAATCATGATGATGAGAGACTAGGAGACTCAAGAACGAGCTTTCAAGAGGATTCCTTAGCATATACCAAGTTAAGGCATATGTTATCTGATGACCAGCATGACTCAGGTTCTGCTATTAATATAAACCCAGAGATAAGATGTTTGACAAGAACTCTCTTTGGGACCTCAGGAAACTGGAACTGCTTTTATAATTCCTGGAATAGCAAATAGCCTCCGTGTGTGGGTGTATGTCTAAGCCTGTGTTTCTTCTGGTGTTAAAAGTCTCACTGAAGTCACTCCAGGGTAGGAGCAGGATCTCATTCTCTAAGTTCACTTCTGTGATCTCAAAACAATGAGGCATTGTTGTCACCTTCATGCTGATTAGGCAGCAGCCTAGATCATACACCAGAACAGCTAATGCCCCAGAAAGAATAATACATTTATTATCCAAGTCATTAAGCATTAAAGTGGTAGAATCCTGTCCCTGCTGGGCAAACCATGGAGTTGGTAGCTGAGCTAGAGAAGGGGCTGATGGCTGCAGAGTTCCCAGACAATTCTGGAGATTGGGGAGCCAGTGATGGAAAGAGAAGAGGGTAGTTGTGTTATCTTAAGCAAATCACTTTAATAGTCCATCACTCACTCGCTCATTTGCTTCATCTGCAAAATAAGGAGGTTACACTTAGAGAATTCCATACTCTTTCTCCTCTCCTCCCACTCCGATACTTGAGGACACTTGTCTTTGTGTTCCTAGCACCTAACCAATCTGTTATTGGTCCTGGTCCATATTTTCATAGAAAACTCCTAGTGTTTACACTCCCTCTACAATGCAGATCAGTCATTGTTCTGCAATTTGTAATGTCTGCGGTCTGCTGGCTCTGATAGGTGAGCTTTTGCCTACTTCCCAGCTATCTTCACCCTGTGCTTCCATAATCATGTTCTCCCTCCCAGTTTGCCACCTTCCCTTTATATGTTATCTTCCCACATTTAAAGGTAAGCTACTTGAGAGTAGGGACTATCAAAATAGCTGGTAGCATCCCCAAAGCATTTAGCACTTGTACTTCGGACATAGCAAGCACTGAACAAATGTTTCACCTAGCTGTTGCTGTTGGTCCTTCATTCTTGAAGAGGACCAGGGTGATGTCTTGATTTGCAAATGAATTGGATTTAAGTGAGGCAGAGCTATGCGAAATCATCAGCCCCACTCTCTCCTCCAGTGTCATGGGGTCCAACTGCAGAACAGAGGTTAGGATAACTGGTGATGGCCCTGGATACAGTGGAAGATCTTGGCTTTTTAAAAGTAAGGTCTTTCCCAGGTCTCAGTTCATCTAGCTACCTTTTCGCCTAGGACATTGAAAGGTTAAGCAACTTGTCTATGGTTACACAGCCAGTACAAATCACACACTGGACTTGAACACAGGTCTTCCTAAGTCTCAGGGCATTTCTCTAGCCACTACACCAGGTTGTCTCTCAATAAATGCTTGTTGATTGATTAATCTCTAAGGTCTAGGTACCTCCAGCTCTAATTTTCTATGATCATAGGCTTCCTTGAGCATTGATTAACTGGATCATGTTTCCAATTGCCCACTTTTCTTCCCTTCTAAATGTTAAAGTACAATTGTCATTGGAGTCACGCTGTGCTTCATTCTACCTTCACCAAATGGACAAATTCTGGTTGAGTTAAAAAAAAGTCACTACTACTGGGGCGGAGCCAAGACGGCGGCTGGGAAGCAGTGACTGGCGTGAGCTCCCCACCAAGTCCCTCCAAAAACCTATAAAACAATGGCTCTGAACCAATTTTAGAGCTGCAGAACCCACAAAGTGGCAGAG
>CM053624.1:151625570-151663665 GCA_028646595.1 Phalanger gymnotis | reverse complement strand
GGGAGGAAATGGGGAGAAAATTTGTAATTCAAACGCCTGTGAAAATCAATGCTGAAAACCAAACATGTCAAAAATAAATTAAAAAAAAAATAAAAAAAAATAAAAAAAAAGTCACTACTGGAGGTGGGTAGATGTTGTGTTAGAAGAAATCTCAGGAAAAGTGTTTAACTCTTTCCTAAAAGAATTGAAACTTTTAGGAGCAAGACAGGTTCCTACTAGAGAATATACCACTTCTCAGGTTTATTGAAATGCATTTGGGAGCTTTTCCCAAGTCTACCTCCTCTGATTAAATGGAAGAAGGGAGACCTGTTTATTTGTGACTGCCAACCCAAGGCATTTCCTGTTCCTTCCCACACTTTTCTTGAAACCTGCCTAGGCTGCTGACTTGCCATGAAGTGGTGAAAAGGTCCAGTTATTGACCTGAGGAATACTTAGACTCTTTCTGAATTTTAGCATTTCTTTCTATAAAAATTTGGGATTTGGCCAAGCTGGCATCTAAGGTCCTCATTTTGATTACAAGTTTAGGAAGGTTGAAATATTATGCTGGAGTCAAATGTTCAACTTTCAATGTAAGAATTTTCACCTTGGAAATTGATAAATGCTTTAAATCAAAGCTCTATTTATTGTTTTGTTGATTATCTAGACTGAAGAAAATGTTAATTATACAGATTAAACTTAAAAATGTGTCATTTGTACCTTTTTTTCTGAAAGCTGATTGTTAAATATTTACCAGCATGTTCTCAATTTACAGAATAACACCAAAGACTAGTCCAAGGAATCAGGGAGCACTCAACAAGATAGAACAGGAAGCCAGCTTTATTGAGTAGACATAACTGCAATAGGGCAGCTATACAGTGGACAGAGTGCCAGGCCTGGAGTCAGGAGGACTCATCTTTGTCAGTTCAAATCCAGCCTCAGACAATTACTAGCTGTGTGATCCTGCACAAATCACTTAACCCTGTGTTTGCCTCACTTTCCTCATCTGTAAAATGAGCTGGAGAAGGAAATGGCAAACCACTCTAGTATGTTTGCCAAGAAAACCCCAAAATGAGATCATAGGGACAACATAATTACAATAACAAAGGACAGGAAGGGAAGATTGGGTCTGCTAGGACCCAGGTAGAATTGAACATATCCCCCCTGTAGTCCCAGAAGGAATGGGGTACCCCCACCTAGAGGGTGTTTTGGGTTCTTATCTGGATTGAGTTGGAGCAGCCGTTGGGGGGAAGGGAGTGAGGAGGCTTTGCCTAGAGACTAGTGCTGATTCATGCTTGTGAGGAGTGGGGAGAAGACTCATGGGGAATTTGCAGTTAGTCTTCATACTCATTGCCTTGATGAAGAGACATTGGGTCGTTACTGTTGGTCTTATTTGACAGAGTGACTCAGGGGTTTTGAGCTCTGGGGTGACTTTTTTGTTCAGTGGAGTGGGGAGGCCACTGGGATCATTACGGCCTCTTTCATTGCCAACATTCTTTAAAATGAATCTTTAAGGTGAACAATGTCCTGGAAGTCTGCTGTTTCAGACAGCCCAGTAGGTGATAATCATGCCATTACCTTCAAAATTCTGTTAAAACAAATAAGTAAATCTCTAACTGACTACACAAGTACTCTGTGTAGGTATTTACTTCAGTTCAGAGTTAGGGTCCTTCACTCCCTGTCATTTTAGGGAGGGTATTGACAAAATGGAACATGTCCAGGAGTGTTCTGATAAGAACGTTTAACAACCAGCTCTCTGAAATGCAAGACATACTTTTCAAATATCATCTACAATGATAACATTTTCTCCATCGCTTTCTTAAATCTAGATGGCCAACAAAGCAATAAATCAAGCCCCATTTGTAGCATTCGATGATTTTTGAGGTGGAAATGCTTCCATGGAAAATTTAACCATTGCCTCTCAGGAGCCAGAAGAAGACAAATTACTTCCAGCACTCCCCTGAGTGCATCCAGAGGAAGGCTAGGATAGTGAGAAGGCTGGATACCATAACCTCCGAGCATCAGTAGTAGGAACAGAAGCTGGTTAGCCTGGAGAAGATAAGACCTAGAGAAGAACATGATAGCTGTTCTCGAGGATCTGAAGGGCTTTCTTTTGGGATAAAGATTAGATTTTTTCTGATGACCTCTTCAGAGGTCAGGACTAGGAGTAATGAGTAGAAGTAGCAAAGAGCCAGATTGTGCCTCTCTTTCATAGGAATGAAGGTCATAGTTTAAGACCAGAAAGGGACCTCTGAGTTCATCAAGAACAACTTCATTTTATAGTTGAAGAAACTGAGACTGAAGGAGGTTGAGAATTGATCAAAGGTAGGATTCCTCTCCCTCGAGGGTCAGTACTTTTCCTGTCTTAAATAAAGAAAAAAATTCCTATCTTAAAAATGAAAAAAAAATGAAGCTATAACTAGAGATACCCAAAAGTGGAATGGGCACCCTAGGGAAGTAGAGATTTCCCTATCACAGTAGGACTTCAAACAGAAGCTGGATGACCTTTTGTTCTTCTTTTTTAAAATATATTTTATTTTTTCCCCAATTACATGTTAGAATAAATTTTTTAAATATTTGGTTTTTTTTTAAAGTTTTGAGCTCCAAATTCTATTGCTCCCTCTCTTCCTCCTGCCCCAGACAATCAGATGTAGTTATTCATGTGCAATCACGTAAAACATTTCCATATTGGTCACTTTGTACAAGAAGACGAATAAAAGAGAAAGTGTGAAAGGAAGTGAAAATAGCATCCTTCAGTCTGTATTCAGACAGCGTCAGTTCTTTCTCTAGGGGCAAATAGTATGCTTCATCATTAGTCCTGTGGGATTGTCTTGGATCCTGGCATTGCTGAGCATAGCTAAGTCATTCACGGTTTTTCATCAAACAATATTGCTGTTACCGTGTATCACGTTCACCTGGTTCTGTTCATTTCACTTTACATTAGTTCGTGTAAGTCTTTCCAGGTTTTTCCAAAATCTGGATGACCATTTCTCAAGATTATTGTCGAAGTAATTAACTGCTGTTCAGGTGTGGCCTGGACTAAGTGATCTTTGAGATGCATCACAACTCTGAGATTCAGTATTTATCTGGTTAACCGCTCAGCACCAAATTCTTCTGAAGCTCCCAGTCATAGGGTGCAAGGCAGGGCATTTTAGAGGAATTTGTCAGAAGAGGTATCCAGGCAAACATAAGGCAATAATAATGATAGTTGAAAATTATGTAGTGATGGAAGGATTGCGGTGTCCCCATTCCTCACTCCTTTCTTATCTTTTAACCCCTTCTCTGCATCTCTTTTATTGTTCCCTCTCAAATGTCCCTTCCCAATGCTCTCCTCTTTCCTGCTCTGAGATTGGCTGCCTCTTCTCCCCTTTTCTCAGACAACCCTCTGTCTTCTCCTCAGATCCTCTCCTCTTCCTCCTTTCCTTCTGCTGCCTTCTTTCAGAACCTGGCTCCTTTTTCCTATTTTTAATCTCTTTTTTTCCTTCTTCCTCCCTCCCTTCCTCATTCCCATCTTTTCCTTTATACTCTGCACTTCCCTCCCTGGCTTTGTCTGTCCAAGGTCAGTCTACTCTCAGCAACAAAGACTAATAGATTTGGAGTCAGAAAACCTTGGTTCTTTGTTACTTGCAATCTGTGCGATCTTGAGCTTAACCTCTCTGGACTTCAGTTACTGTATCCATAGGATGAGGAAGTTGGCCTAGGTGGCCTCTATGGCCTCAAATCTCTGGCCTCAAAATCTCTGCTCCCATAAGTCTTGGTAATTGTGATTATTTGTTTTTCTCAAGGTTGGCGAGTCATACTGTCAGACGTGTTATGCCTATTACATAGCACCGAGGTGACTAAGTAACAGTTCTCCTTCACTACATAGGGGAAAATCCCCAAGGCTCTTAATGATAAACTTATCACTGTTTTATGTCAAAGCAGCAGCCCCTCCCTCACCCCCACGGGACAGGGTGGCTCAGTGCACAAAGAGCACATGTCATATCTTTGTAAACTTAGCATCACAGCTTCCTGTTGGTGTGATCGTGTTAATGAAGCTACACCCAGCTAGGACATGGAGGAAAGAACAGTAGATGAGAAGATTAAAGATCTGAGTTCTAGTCCGGGCCTTGGGCAAACTACCTCAAGCAAATAACTTTCTTTTCTTTTTTCAGTTTCTACTTTCGTAAAATTCAATAGTTAGAATAAATAACTTGGAGGAATAATTTGAAGCAGCATTAAGTTTATACAAGTTGCAGTCAAAGGATGTGGGCTTAAATCCTGGCTTTGCCATAGTAAACTATGTGACCATAGGCAAGTCATTTTATCTTCCTTTGCCTCAGTTTCCTCATTTGTTAAATGAATGAGTTATACCCACCCTAGAGTCAGGAAGGAAGACCTGAATTCAAATCTGGCTTTGGATACTTAGTAACTGTGTGACCCTGAGCAAGTCACTTAACCTCATTGCCTCCTGCAAAAAAGGTTTTAAAAAATAATACAAATAAAATGAGTGAGTTACACTTGGCTACTCTGCTCCCTTCTAGCTCTGTCCTCTGAGCTCAGCGACTCTTCAATCCTTTTGAACTCTACTGAGATTGTACATAAAGATTACCTCACTTTCATCATAATAAGGGAGAGTCAGCTAAGGCTGACACCAAGTTGTTGAGCTTGTTAAGGCACTGTGCATACAAAAGCAAACATGAAACAGTCTTTGACCTCAAGAGGTTTATATTCTATAAGGGGAGACACTTTAGTATTCACAGGAAATAAATACAATATAATTGAAGGATGGGTGTTAACAGCAGGGGGAGAGACATCAGTAAAGACTTCATTTAGCATTTAGAATCCTGGTGAAATGAAACTCTTCATGCATGCTCCCAATCACTTCACCATTGGCTACTGATCTTAGCTATTCCTTCAGTGTTCTCTTTTCTCATGAAGAGACTTCTGCATTTTGGGGTCCAGTTCATATGTATGAACTAAATTTAGTAAAGTAAATTTTCTATGGGAGTGATGGAGACATCTATGGGTGCCATTAGATCGGCAATAGAAGGCCCCAAGGCCTTTTAGTCCTGAGAAGATACTTTAGAGGCCATCTAGTTACCCTATCATTATATAGATGAAGCAATTAAAAGCAGAGAGGCTGTGACTTATCCAAGGTCATAGAGGTTGTACGTGGCTGAGCCAGGATTTGAATCCAGGTTGTCTGCTTCACAGGTGGGCTTCTGACTCTCCGGACTTTGGCGCCATGCTACCTGGAAGTCTCCTCCTGACTTTTCAGTTCTCTTTCATATATTGTCTTCCCCCTGCCCCATTTTTTCTTGTATTAACACAATGCCTGGAACTTAGTCAGAACTTAATGCTTATTGTCTTGTTACCTTGGCTCCTCCTGGGATTCTGGATCCAGCCTTCTGCTGCATCTTCTTAGTTAGTTGCCTTATCTGTCATCTATTCTCAAATTGCTCCAGGTATTCCTTGTAAGTTTTTATTATTATTATTATGTGCTAGATACTAGCCTGTTTTGTCATTCTTTGCCCCATCTTTTTTTTTAAACCCTAAAAATGGAATGCTAAATTAAAAATTCCTCCGAAATGAGAGTTCTGTTCCTTTGGGGCCAGTGAAACAAAACTTGGTGAACTAGATTTTCTTTTTTATAAATGGCTTGGGATCCATGTACATTCATTAAAATCTATATCATCTATGTCTACATCTGTAGGAACTGTATCTTCACGATTCACACTGAATCAAAACTATGGATGACTTCCATCACCAAAGATTCCAACATGTGCCTGTACTGTGTTCAGTTAGTTGGGAATTCACCTACCTGCTTCCCTCTCCCCTCTATGCCTTCCACCCTCCATACCCATGTGTTATGAATTACACATCTGACCTGAGTTACACAAGGGTGGGCCGTTCCCTTGATAACATTCTCATCACTTGCCTGTGGCATGCACTGTTCATCAATGGAGCTGCGCCTTATGTCCCATTCCCTGGTGCTTTCCAAGTGCTCACATATGGCTGCCTTATGATGTCTCCTTGATGTTGGGAAAAGACTTTCGGTAAGATCCTTTAACCATGTGCCTGGGGAAAATCCTCAAACTGTTTGTCAATTGCACTGGAAAGTTAGCTCTTCATATCTGGCAGGCAAAATAGGAGAATAGTCACAAGGGCGAGAGTTTGTCTGATCCGCCTCTGTGAACTTCCACTATCATCTTCTCCAAAAACTTTTAATGTAATCCCGGTGCTCGATTGCATGATTAACAGAGGTAATTAAATCCCTGTCTTAGAAACATCTGATTCGTGAATAAACATGAATGAGTGGAAGAGGAATCTAACTCTAGACTCACTGATCCAGCCATCTACAGGCACAGTCACCTTTTCATTTCCAAGTCAGATTTCCTTAGAGAATTGTTTTCCTGGGGAGATGCTTCCTTTCATGCAAATGAAGAAAGTTAACATGTTCCCAATAGCCAGGAATATGTAATCCTCCTTCACAGTGCAGCTCTAATGTCTCTTCCTGCCTAGTCTGTCAAAAGCAGAATGAGTGGCCTGAAAATGCAGTGAGACACATCACTGGACATTTTCAGATAGAGGTATCTCCGACACCAGGAAGGGGTATGTGCTTTTGGTTTCTTTACCCCTTTCTTTCACACAGCAGCCAAAGTGGTTTTCCTAAAGCTCACTTCTGACTATGCTACTCCTCAGCACAATAAACTTCAGCGGCTTCCGGGAATCTTTAGGACCATATACATGTTTTTTTCTCTTTGGCATTTAAAGCCCTTTACAACTGAGCCCCGACTTTAAAATACATTACCCCTTCATGCATTCTTCAGTCTGGCTAAGCTGGCCTTTTTGTCAGTCAAGCCTATCACGTGATATTCTATCTTCTTCATACAAGTTGTCCCACATGCCTAAAATGTGTTCCATTATCCTTGTTTCCACTGCTTAGCATCCCTAGTTTTCCTCAAAGATTATCTCATTCACCACTTCTTACAGTCTATCTTGATTCCCTCCAACTGCTGATGCCTTTCCGGTGCCCCTCCTCCTCTAATTTCATGGTATTTAATTTGTATATACTTACTGGTACATAATTACATTTGTACATGTAATTTCTCCATATAGAGTGGAAATTCCTTGAGGGTAGAGATTGTTTCATTTTTTTTGACTTTGGTCTTCAATATCTAGTACAGCCCATAATGTTCTGGTCCATTCTGCCTTGGCCAGATATGTGAAGTATTGTGCTGGGTTTTAGACACAACCTTTCAGGATGGTCATTGAAATAAAAATAGACCAGTTCTATAGGATATTGACCAGGGTGCTGATGGGACTGGGGGCCTTTCTATGTGAAGATCAGTTGAACGACCAAAGAATTTTTAACTTGGAGAACTGGGTCATGGTGATTATTATCAAGCATTTAAAGATTTATTGTCTAAGAAAGAAGCATTAGCTTTGTTCTATTCAGCCCCAGATGGCTGAATTTGGAGGGGGGGCAGGTGGTAGAAATTATATAAAAGCTAATTTCTGTTCGGTGCAAGATCAAACTTCCTAACAATTAGAAATATCAGAAAGTGCAATGTGGTACTTTGAGACCTTCAGAGCTCTCTATTCATCTCTGGAGGTCTTCCAGCAATGGTTGTCTAGAAATCCACTTGCCAGCGACGCTGTATAAAAAATTTCTATTCAAACCTGGGTTGGACTGGAAGATTTCAAATTTTAAGATTTTGCAATCCTGGGAATATCCCTTTCGAGTTAGTCAAGGAAAGTTCCTCAAAGATGTGGTATTTCAGAAGTTGTGGGCAGTTGTAATAAAGAACCCAAATTGAGCTTAGGTTTGCATATTTCAAAAATGGGCATAATCTTGGTTTTCACTATTCTTTCCACATTTCCAGATATTTTCTGATCAAATTATCAAAAAAAAATTAACCCACATTTCTAGGCTGCTCCCAATAAATTTCATAAGAAAACCGGTAGGCAAGGAAGCTTTCGCTGTGTTTTTAAACACTTCATTTAGGCCAGAAATAAAGTAGGTTGTCTTGAGAGAACCATTCTTGTAAAGTTTCTGAGTCAGATTGGTATTGGGGAGACTCAGAGTAACCGACCTAGAAAAAGAGGCATGCTGACAAATGTTAAACAGCTTGGTTTTGGAGACAGAAAATATGTAAGCTCAACACCTTTAAAGTTTAATTTTCATTCTTAACATTTTTTCTCTCTTATTTCTAGGTTATCAAGAAAACAATTAATGATTTGTAGATTTCTGAGGTGTAACTGCCCACACTAAAAAGTTAAGTATAAGAAGCTATAAGTATAAGAAGGACTCCAGTGCACCCCAGGTCTAGAAGGGACCTCAGAAATCACGCAGTATGACCATCTCATTTTTCTTTTAAATGAAGAGGCTGAGATCCAGGAAAAGAAAAGGGCTTGTCCAAAATCACAAAGATGATGACTATCAGAAGCAGGATTTAAACCCACATTCTTTGACTTCATAGCTAGGACTTTCTCCACTGTGCTACATTGTCTTTTCTTCTGTAACGTTCCATGATTAAAATTCATGAGAATGATGAGGGCCAAAAAAAAAAAAAAACCTTTTCAAAGTTAAGAATAAATGAGTAAAGAGGAAATGTCCATAATATTTCAAGCATATATGTGTCACTCGTTCTATTAAAGGAGTCAGAAAATAAAAGGAGAGCAAAGTTAGAGGGTAGACCAGGGGTATGCTGGAACCAGCTCACACAAGTTCCAGAGAGCAGAGTATTAAATTTTCAGTGTGAACATTTTTACATAGGAAATTGGCAAATACTACAAACCAGGGCTAGATGTATTGTTTTGTTGATTGTCTAGTCTTAAGAAAGGGATGGTGGAAATGTTATTAATGAAGATTAAATTTAAATGTGTGTTGTGGGTTCATTTTTCTCCCTGGAAAGCCAGTTGTTAAGCATTTGCCAGCATACCCTGGGGATAAAACTGTGGATGTTTGTAGATAAAGTGCTGATGGAAAGGGAGATCTTGAATCAATTAATCAATAAACATTTATTAAGTGCCTATCATGTGCCAGAAATTGTGCTATATGCTAAAGAAAGTGGACAATTGAGGGAATTAAATCCCAGAAAAAGTGGGAAGAGATAGGATATTATATTGAAGAGGAATCCATTGGTGGTTACGTGGAAAAATGGAATGAGCACTGGACTTCTTTGCATTTAAGGAGACCTGGGCATCAAACTACTTCTAACACTCAAAAACTGTATGACCCTGAGCAAGTCACTAACTTTTCTAAACCTGTTTTCTCATTAGTAAAATGGAGATGATAGTATCTTTCTTAAAGGGAATATTGTGAGGATCACATGAGAAATATATGTGTAAAGAGTTCTTGAGGAGACTTCCTTTTTCAATTCGATGAGAACTATCTTCCTCTAAATCTGGGATTCTTAAACTTTTGTGTCATGGACCCCTTTCTCAGCCTGGTAAAGCCTATGGACCTTTCTCAGAATCACATTTTTAAATGCATAAAATAAAATGCATAAAATTACAAAAGAAACCAATTATATTGAAATATAGTTATAAAAATAATTAAAAAAACAAGTTCGTGGATCCCTAGAAATATAGCTATAAAAATAATTTAAAAAAAAACCAAGTTCGTGGATCCCTAGTGGATTCTGCTCTTCAGGAAAGGTCTTAAACTAGGACTTATGAACTTAAAAAAAATTTTATAACTATATTTTGATATAAATGCTTTCTTTTGTAACCTTATATATTTCATGCATTTAATAAGACATTCTCAGAAAGGACCCATGGGTTTCACCAGAAGGCCAAAAGAGTGCGGGACACAAAAAACAGTTAAGAATGCCAGCACTACAGTGTGTGAACATGCCCTGTTGGTACCTGCTTGGAAGGATTAAAGATACCAAAGTGATTGAGTCGAAGATTAATGGATTAACTCTGGTTGCTTTGGAGCAGATCCACTCCTTTTGTTCTGGCCCTATAAAGGGAGTCTTTATTGTAGTCCCTTGCTCCACATCCCTCCCCAACCCCTTTTTTTTGTGAAGATCCCGATTTAGTTAAATTTGGACCTGGGGACCACAGAGATAAAAGCGTTCTGTATGATGTTCTATGCCCAGGAGTCTGCAACTTCTTCCTCTCCTTTCTCTTTCTCCTCCTTGCCCTCTGCTCACTCCTCTCCACACCCCCATGGATTCTGCTATTGGCAGCAGCTAGTGGCCGAACCATTTTGCCTCTGGGGAGGAAAGAGTCATATGTCCCCTTTCTAGAGAAGATATGAGATTTCATGGATGATTTCAAATTCAAAGACCTAGTCTTCTAGGAAAAAAAAAAAAAGAAGGAAAAGAAATTCTTGGACTCAGCCTCTTGGAGAGAAAAGAATTATGCATGTGGCCCTAGGAGCAGCTAGAGTCTGAGCCAATTATGGAAAGCAAAAATCTGGACTTTGCCCTTTGCCGCTAATACAGGTTATTCAAATGGTTTAGATCCAATGGGAAAGGCATTCTCCTCTTTAGTAATTGCGAATCTACTTCCTTATGAGTAGATTCCAAGCCCTTAGGGTCATACCATAATGTGGGAGGCTTGTATGAGTTATGAGAGTGAATAAGGGACTCAGTGGAATGGTGGGTTGTTACATCTCTGGCAACCCCAAATTTGTTTCCTTTCCAAGATGAGTCCAAACCACAGGTGGCATTACAAATTCCAGCACTGTATAGGTTCCTGGGGTGAAGGTGAGACACTGAAAGAGAGAAGACAATTTTGTTGCTTCTTTTAGAACTTTTGGAAGTCCTTTAAGTAGTTTTGAATTTTCTATAGGTTGAAATAAGGGCTGTGTCCTTGTTCCTATGCATTGTTATTTTGATCCTCCGTGGTGGAGACCTAGGCATGAGCTAGATGTTAAGCTTCCTGGGATAACCTTTGATGGCAGTAGAATAATCCAAGGAGTTATGATTTGGACAGTAATTCCATCTGTAAGACTGGACCCAGTCCATGTAAACTAGAACTTGATATCTGAGTGTTGGGTTACATATTTGAAAGAACTGTGGAGTCCAGTCAAACTCTGGTCTTTGATAAGTAGGATTAATAGATGTGAATTTAATTTATACTCCTTGTGGCTCAAATAGTATAATGAATTTAGTGGAGTCCAAATAAACAAATAATGAGCCTTACCTCACTCAAAGTGAGAATCTGAAAAGGCCTTAGCCTAAAAAGGCCAGGGTCTCCCATTGCACCATGGGCCATCTCCAGTTCTCCTGAGGACTATCTGGCCACTGGAACCAGATGGCTCAGGAGGAGAAAGTGAGGCTGGCACAGCCCTCCACTCAAAAGTCAACTGCAAGTCGTGTCATCATTTTCCTGATGTCATGGTCCTCTTCAAAAACAAAGGACAAACATAACCTGTGAGCAGACCTGAGCTGCCTGAATGAGGACCTAGCCAGCTAAGTAACTGAGCTTGCCCTCTCCCTCTTCTTCTCTTCTCCAAAGGAAGGTAAATTTGGAGATAAATCCTAATTAATTGCAGGATATTGTCTTATATTCGTCTTGAGAGTCAGCCAGAGGTAATATGGGAGAAGAAGAGAACCAGACCATAAAATAGTAAGAAAGCCTAGATTTGATTCTTTGCTTTATCACTCTCTAGGCATGCGAATGGGAGTAAGTCACATCTTTCTCTGATCCTCAGTTTTTTCATTATCATCATCATATTTGCCTTACACAAGGATGCCACAAGGATAGGAAATCTAAAGACGTGATGATAAAGAAGATTATCAATGTTAATTTATTTTACTTTGGGAATCTAGAAATAGGAGGGTGGCTTTATGACCCATAGAGAACACTTCTTGAAAATGCTCCTCCATCTCCCATTTCACAACTGGGGTCAAACATCGAAGGATTTGGTTAAGCAATGGTCACAAAACTCATGTTGCTTTCAACATTTCCTCTTCATCTCTAATCATCTGTGTCTTAAAAAATTGCTCGTCAGATTTGTCTTATAAGCAATGAGGATTATTTTTGAAAATGAACGATAGTGATTTTTCAATGTCGTAAAACTAGAAATGGATTAACATTCTCAAAATGGAAAAAAAATTATTGAATTTGTTAGGTATGGTCTCATTTAGGGTTTTGCTTTCAAGGCTAATCATTTGTCTAAAGCTGTGGTTTTCAAACTTTTTTGGCCTTAGGACACCTTTATACTCTTAAAAATGATTGAGAACCCCCCACTGAAGAGCTTTTGTTTATTTGGGTTAGCGCTATCAATATTTGCTGTATTAGAAATGGAAGCATCTTAGTATTATTATGAAAATAGGTTTGACTTTGAAGAGCCTTTGAAGGGGTCACAGGGACCCTCAGACTACATTTTGAAAACTGTTGATCTAGAAGGAAGGAAGTATTTATTAATTTCCTACTGTGTGCCAGGTGCTGTGCTAAGTACTTCCATTTGATCTTCCCAATAACCCTGGGAGATAGGTCCCTTTATTATCCTCATTTTACAGAGGAAGAAACTGAGGCAGACAGCATCTGACACTGGATTTGAGCTCCCATCTTTTTGACTCCAGGCCCAGCACTCTCTCCTCTGTATTACCTAGTTGCCTCTAGAAGAAGATTCTTTGTCAATGTCATTAGTAGCAAGCAATAAAAGATCTCAAATATTCAAAAGAATTGGGAATATCTTGGTATAACAAATCACAACCCATTCACTCTTCTCTATCCTGGGCAAGTCTTTTCTAGGCCCTCACTTAAGTTCACCACAAGTTCACAATGTGCTAGAGGCCTTCCTTCCTTTCTGCTGACATTCTGAAGATACCATTGGTGTTCTCCAGATGTCTGTCATATCCTGTCCCAATTATGCAAACGGCACATCTTTTCTTTCTATTATACATTTCCCTGATGATATTTTTTCACTACTATCCTACTCTGAAGTTCTTCATTGGCTATATGGTATAGCTTGTTCACATTCACCATGAACCTCTCTCTCCATTACCCTTTGGGTAGTATTCATTTTCAGTATTTTGGACATTGTTTGCAATGTTATTTTAAATTAGACCTATATTTTAGGTGAATTTGGGGGTCATTGAGGAACTTTTTGGATTTCCTAAAGGAAATCCAGGCTATTTTCCCCCTATTCAACTTGACGACAGAATGAGTAGAGAAGAAAAAGTGACATAGTAGATAGAAAGCTAGCCTCAAAGCCATGAAGACCTGGGTTCAAGTCTTGCCTCTGATAAATGTTAGTTACATAATCCTGGGCAGGTCACTTAACATCTTGGTGCCCTGAGGCAAGTTTCTAAGACTCCAAGGTATAGATAAGTTGCTGACTTGTATTGGTAGAGGAAATTTCACCACCCAGGAGTTCTCTATATCATTGAATCACAGGTCTAGTAAGTTTCTCTAAATTCCAGGCCCTTTACGTTCTGCTGGAAATACGAAGACAAAGCAACAAAGACCACAACAGCAACAAAACAAACACAGTCCCTTCCCTCAAGGAGGAGATAACATATGCACATACATGTATTCAGAATATAAGGACATACAAAATAAATACAAGTTTGTTTTTGGAGGGATGAGGCGGTGGAGAAGAAGGCACTAGTAGCTGGGAGGATCAGGCAAAGAAAAAAGATACACGAGTATGGGATAAACTTGAATCCACTTGAAGTGTTACAAAAACATCCATTTTTTTTTTCTTTATAACAGTGTGACTTAGTCACAAAATAAGTATTCACCATAGAGTGGAATTTCTTGCTACGAGTAGCATATGCATTTGTAAAATGCATCTTTCACTCCACCCCCGTACAGAGGATGCCCTAGTTGGTTGCTAACTTTGCCTAGCACTAGTTTTGACTGTTCCTGAACTCTTAAAGCATCCGTTACTTGCCCTTTCTCATACAACTTTGCTGCTGTTGCTCTTCCCCTGGAAGCAAGGATTCTTGCCTGTCTGTTGGCTAGGGAGGTAAAAATTTTACATCAAAAAGAATGATGAAAAAGAGTGGGTATCTTGGGAAAGCTGGAAATCCGCATGGTACAAGTTGTAAGGAATCCAGGCTAAGCACAAAGGCAGAAGACAGTGACTCGATTCACCCCAGTGGACTTTACCAGTCATTAATAAAAGATGAAACATGATTCAAAATTTCAGTCCTGGAAGCAGGAAATTCTTGTTAGTGGTACCATTAAAAAAAGGTGAAAGGTCATCTCCCCAAGGAAGGGAGTAGCCAAGAGAGGACAGAAGATACACACCAACCCTCAGGAGTCCCAGATCCTTCAGACCTAACTCCCAGGACCTTGAAAGTGACTTATAAAGCACACCCACCCATCTGGCCACCCATTCATCAATTCTCAGGGGAAAACAGGAAATCTCAGAAGCCAGTTCAAGTTCCCAGATGGATTTGGAAAAGAATGAAACCATTTCAGTGACATTGCTGTGGTGACATTTTAGGAGAGGGACTTTTTTTTAAAGGCTATGTTTTGGTGTCCCAGTGGTCACACACACAGAGTAGAAAAGAATAAGGGACCTGAACAATGAGACCGGAATAGGCAACACCCCCTCTTACTCCTCTACTCCTTCCCACTCTCCTTGAAAAAGAAAATACGTGTAGTTTTTTTTTTCTTGGAAGTTTCCCATGGAGGAAGCCTAGAGTTAGAATCCTAATGCCTATTCTCCAAACCAGAAGGATAATAAAGAAATTAGGAATGGACCCCAGATTTCAATCATAGAGAAAATTCCCCAGTCAGGAAACTCCTTCTATTGATACAGTTAGAACCTTCGTCTTCCAATCTTAGAGAGTGGTCTGGGGCTCTAAGAGATTAAATGACTTGCTTAGGGTCACACAGTCAGTATGTGATGGAGATGGGACTAGAATCCAGATCTTTCTGGCATCCTAGGCATCTCTCTCTCCTTTTTTCCACATCACTACTCTTCCCAAATAGTTAAGTTATTTCTTTTCAACCTTTGCTCTCTGATTCTTTAAAAATTTGCTTTAAAAGATGTTTAGTGAGCAGAGGGAAAAGGAGGAATGTCTGCATGGAATCACGGACTATTAGACCCTGGTGAAGTAGAATGAGCTCTGTTCTAGAATCAAGGGCCAGAACTGGATTCAAATCCCAACTCCGATGATCAATAATTGTGGGACTTTTGGCTAGTCACTTCAACTCCATGGGCTGTTTCCTAAACTCACAAATAAATAAAAGAAAGGGGATGGGGATGGCCTGGATGCCCTCTGAGATTGCTTTCACCTCTAGACCTCCAGAGAGGAAAGGGCCCTTAGAGCTAGAGCTATGTGGTCTGGAACAAGTTACATTGGAAGACTTAGAACTTGACCATCCAACCCTTTTATCTTACAGATGACAAAAAGAAACCTAGATTTCAATTTTTTAGATATAGATATAAAGAAAACTGAAGGTGATTCATAGCTTAACAAGTCAGACAAAAAACTAAAACATTCCTTTTAAAAATAATAGAATTTAAACATCCAAATAAGCTTTTGTCTACTTATTCCATTTTTACCAAGTTGAAAGTCTATTTTGTTCTTCTGAGTGGTTAGCTTGAGAAACTAGAGAATCCAACTCTTTTGTTTTACAGATGAGGAAACTGAAGCTTACAGAGATGAAATGCTTTGCCTGAAGTGATAGAACTTGTGAATAGCAGACCTACTGGATCCAGGTCCCTTGACTTTAAGCTCAGTTCTTTCCAGGCATCACTTATTAATAGAACTGACTTTGACTTTAAATTGGAAATGCACGAGTGTGGCTAGCTAGTTATATGTTTCGCTGATTTTAGCACAGTGTCAGCAGCAACTCTGCACAAAAATTTAGAGAAGGCAACTCCACTGTGGGCACTTTTCCCTGGGGCAACTAGGTGACTGTGGATAGAATGCTGGGCCTGGAGTCAGCAAGACTCATCTTCCTGAGTTCAAATCTGGCCTCAGACACTTACTAGTTGCCACCGTGGACAACTCACTTAACCCTGTGTATTGTTAAGCAAATTGTCTTCGTAGTATGGCTTTTGTTCTTTTTGAGTGGAAGTACTTTCAGCTGTTAAGTGCCAAGCCCCAGGCCCAAAGCCCTATCAGGTGTGAAAGCTGTGTGAGTGTAGATTAATGACTTAAGAGGGGCCAACTCGGGAACCAATGGTCTCTGGTTGTTGAGGCGGGGCTTGAGAAAGCCAGAGGCTCAGCTGCGAAGAAAGGTGAGCCAAGAGACGGTTTTCAGTGGAAGCGGAAGCTGTGGAAGCAGGGCTTACCCGTGTGTAGACCCAGGAGTGCAAGCAGGAACTTGAGGCCAGTAAAAATGATTTGGCTAAATACTATCTTGTTCTTCTGTGGCCTCCTGGTTACTCTTGTGAGGTGAGCTTTCTGGGCCTGGAGTCTTTTTGTCAAGATGTCGGAATGGGGAGGCTGGTTCGCGGATCAGCTGCGGTGGGGCCTAAATAAATTTCTTGTTGTTTTCTCGTTAGAGAACCTCTCATACCTTGTGATTTCGAACCAAACATATACATGATTATATTTGAGTTTATAAATTCAGCCTTCCTACTACACCCTGTTTGTCTCAGTTTCCTTAAAACGAGCTGGAGAAGGAAATGACCAACCACTTCAGTACTCTGGAAAAGAAAACCCTAAATGGGCCCATGAAGAGTTAGATACAACTGAAAACTACTAAACAACAAAAAGAAATGGAGAGGGAGGAAGAAGTAGTCTTAGGAGGAACATGTTGTTGGTTTAACTTAAGCAGTGGTGACAATAGGTTTAAATACCTGGGGAACACAGCTTCAAGAGTGTGTCTACCAGGCACCAGGATGGTGGGACATTATTTCTTCGGGGAGGTTGCCTTCTCAGAGCTTTTGTTTGTCCCAGGCTTCTCACCCCATGGGCTTCTGTCAGAATGTGCCCTGGAGGAAATGGGTAGGGTGAGACAAAGCTGGTAGTGGGGAGAAGCAGACTTCAGGATTGGGGTAAGAGATCTGGATTGTAAACATCGGTGTTCTGAAGATGGATGAATCCTTCCAGTGACAGCACCAGCCTCTAACCCTATGGAAGCTGAGGTAGAGACGGGGTCTTCAGAAAGACTCGTACCCACAAATGGACTATTCTCTATGTTTCTATTATTACCATCTCCACTATACCACCACCTTCCTCTCCTCCCTATTCTTTTTGTCTCTGATTAAAAAACAAAACAAAATAAACAAAATCCCAGAAATCCCCAGAAACAAACAAAAACAAAATCTTTAATTAAGCTTTCTGATAATTCCCACCTCTAAAGATGTCTAAGTCTGATTTTTGCCAGTAGCACTCTAAAACCTAGAGTATATACATCAGGGGTGTGCTAGTAAATGTTTAACAGCCAGTTCTGGGGATAAGTGGGGAGGCATAAGTACAACACACTTTTAAATTTAAACTGCACTATTAAAATTTTGTCCCTCACTTTCTTAAGTGTGAACAATCAACATAGGAATATATCAAGCCCTGATCTGTAGCATTTATCATCAATTCCAAGGTATACATGCTTACACTGAAAATTTAACTATCGACTCTCAGGAGTTATTTAGAGCTTTCTACAGTACACTCCTGGTTACTACTGTAGGGCTACTACTAGTAACTACTGTAACATTGTAAAATTAATGAGTATCTGAGGGCTTTGTGAACATCTCATCAATCGTTAAAGTGTGTCGATGTATTACTTAAGTGCAAAGGGTTGGAGTTTCTCGTTTCATGGTAAGACAGCTGAAAACCTTAAATGTTCAATCAGTGGTCCAGTCCAGGGAGAGGAAGCAGAAGTAAAAATGCTTCCCCTTCTTCTACCTTTGCCTCGTGGTTCCATTTGCTGTTGTTCAGTAGTACTTGACTCATCGTGGCTCTATTTGGAGTTTTCTTGACAAAGACACCAAAAAGTGCAACACACTTTTAAATTTAAACTGCATTATTAAAATTTCCTCCCTCACTTTCTTAAGTGTCAACGTAAGTAATTTGAGTAACTGAGGCAAACAGGGTTAAGTGATTTGCCCAAGGTCACATAGCTACCATGAAGAGGAGTCTTTCTGACTCCAAGCCCAGTGCTCCATCCACTATGGCACCTTGCTCCCCCTCTCTTGGATACATTAAAGAGTCTCAAACTAAGAGTTTAGAGGCATCCTTTGTAATGTCAGCTCTGACTTGCTCTTGGTAATGTGAAAATCAAGTGGCTGCTCTGTGTCCTGTAGCTTTTGGTCCTTGTAAGTTGAGGCTTATAAATTGTGTTATTCTTCTTGATTTTTTTTTTAACAGCCAAGGAGAATATGAAGATTAGGATAATTTGAAGAGGTGGTACAGTGCATAGGATGAGCTGGGTTCAGATCCTGCCTCTGATACCCGTGGGCTTTTTAATCCAGATCTGTGATTGTTTTGGAAAAGGAAACCTTCTGCCAAGGCAGATAGGCAGCTGCTTTCAATTTACAGTCTTAGGGAGTTTCTTGGAGCCCTGAGACATTAAACAACTTTCCCTAAGTTCCAAAGCCAGTATGTGTCTGGAGTAGAATTTGAACCCACATCCTTTTAGCGCTGCGGCTGGATCTCTAACCTCTGTACCACTCAGCCTCTCTTCAGTTAAGAGAAAAATTGGGAAAGGTACTAGACCTGGAGTTTCATTATTATAAGGAACTTTCATATGAGGAAACTCCCTTAACAGAAGGAGTTCAGCATTTTCTGCAACTTACAGTCTTAGAGAGCTTCCTAGAGCCCCAAGACAGGTTAATTGACTTGCCTAGGGTTACATGGAAATGTCATTGGGGGTACTCGCTTTCCATTACATTTCACTGTTTCTCTTCTGTGGTACAGTGGAAAATGAGTGGGGTATATAAATCCAGAAAACCTGGGCCATCCTGAAGGGCACACATGAGCTTTGGCAAGTTCCTTAAATTTAGTGTGCCCCAGGACCGTCTGCAAAATGAGGGGGTGGATTAGGTGATCTCCAAGGTCCCTTTCAGTTAGAAATCTAGAACTCTATGAATGATGTGGATTAGATAACTGGGACCCAGAAAACATTTACATCAACAACAACAACACGAGATTTCTTTATTTCAATTGAAAATGCTACAATTCCTTTTGAAGATTTTATGGTAAACTGTTCAAGGTCACTTAGAAAGTAAGACTTCGGAGAAGCAAGGAAATCTTCCTCCTCTTTGCTTCCCCCTTCCCCTTTCCCCTTCTCCTTCCCCTTCCCCTTCCCCCTTCTCCTTCCCCTTCCCCTTCCCCCTTCTCCTTCCCCTTCCCCTTCCCCCTTCTCCTTCCCCTCTCCCCTTCCCCTCTCCCCTTCCCCTCTCCCCTTCCCCTCTCCCCTTCCCCTTCTCTCTTCCCCCTTCCCCCTTCCCTTTCCCTATCCTCCTCCTCCTCCTCCTTCTTCTACACACACACACACACACACACACACACGCACACACTCACACACTCACATACATGGGTAGAGCTTTGATTAGGTATCCTCATGGGGGTTATGGTAAGGTTAAAATAAGATAACATATGTGTAAATGTATAAATGCACTCCTTATATCTGTAAAGCTTTTCGCAAACCTTAAAACACTATTAATATCAGTTTTCCTCCTCTTCAACCTCCTTCTCTTTTTCCTTTTCTTCCTCCTTCTTCCTTATCATCATCATCATCATTATTATGCATGAACCAGCATTCTATGAAGTATTTTTATCATTGTGACCCACAGAAATGTGCTTGTCTATCTTATTTCCTCTAGTAAGCCCTAAGGTTCTCAAAGGTAGGGACTGTGTCCACTGTTTAATCTGTCTCCCTTATACACTGCCCTGGCTACTTTTGTAGGCACTTGGTAAATAATGGTCCTCTGTCTGACTGATTAGACCTGTGTGGTATAATGAAAGGAGTTATGGACCTGGTTTGAATCCAAGCTCTGACCTTTACTTTCTTTGTGGGCCTGGGCAACTCTTAGGTACCCCTTTTGAACTCCAGTTGCCACATGTATGAAATGGGAATACTTACAATAGCTATCAAACAGGTATTGTGAGGATGTGAGGAAAATGCTTTGAAAACCTTCAAATACTATGTAAATGTGAGTTATTATTATCACAGGCATTAAAGACCTTTTGCCCATTGTGGCATTAAAAAATTAAAATGGATTAGTTCTCACATTGTTTCATTTAGTGGTTGATGGGTGTCATTCCCTTAGTCTTCATGTTGGTAGGGGCTAGTCCTGGAGTAAGGAGCAGTGACAACTTGATGCAATGAAGGCTGTGACACAAAATTAATAGTCAAGGACTCCAGCATATGGATAGTTCATCAAAGAAATGTCTGTCCAAGTTCAAGTCCTCTTCCAATTCTTATTGGATGACTCTCTTGGCCAAAGCCAGCTTGAGGCAGCCAAGACAATTTCTCATAGAAACTGATGGTGACGGTGCTGTCAAGATACATTTTTTTCCATGGGCTGTTTCCCATTTTTTAATTAATTTAAAAGGCATATTTTAAATTGTCTTCAAGTGCCAGACCACAGATATGGAAATGCCATCCCAATAACAAAAATCAGGGAGGACAATGAAAGATATATGGCACACCGATGCAGAAAATGATCCCACACATATACACCCAGAACAGAGGCTCTTGGTGATACACATTCCAGCTAAAGGCTCTCCAACTTTACAGATTTAACCAATTAAAGGGTTCTGTCCCTGATCTTTCTAAATTATTCCAAATATGGAAATCTATTTGATGCCAGAAAGGACAAACACATGTCAATGATATTGTCCATGAATGGTTGAGGCTCCCCAGGGAATAGGTGCATTATTCCTCTGTGACCTATGATTCAGGGCCTTTGGAATAAAATTGAACTCCAAAATGAGTATCTGCAATCTTTCTTCATAAACATGTGTGAGCCAATGTGCATAATTTATTTTCCTTATGCCACATACACAAGTGCATGAGCACACAAACACACACACACACACACACACACACACACACACACACACAAATACTATAACATTTAAGTCTACAACTTTGGGGAAATCCAAACCACTAAGAGCCCACAAAAGCATCACCAGACTTTGATTTAAGTAAATTAAAAGGTAAGACCTTAAAATGAGAGGCCTAGCCTAAGAGATCTTTAAGGTCCTTTGGTCTGACATGGCTACAAAGCCTATTCTTTAAACTCAACAAACATGAAGTGCCTACTGTGTGCAGGACAACATGCTAGGGGCTAGAATTACAAAGAAATAATGACAACAAAAAGTATAGTCCTTACTCTGAAGGCATTTACATTCTATGGAATTGGGGGCTGGTGAGAGTAGGGCTAGAGAATATAATGTGGACAAAATAAGTAAATAAAGTTTACAAAAAGTAATTTCTAGAAAGCACTAATAACTGGAGGGAATTCAAACGCCTTGTTTATGAAGTGTCTGCCAAGATATGCTTTAAGGAAAGTAGGGAATCCATATTTTTAAGTCGAGTCTGACCTTGCTCTTGGGGTACAAGTAGGTGAAATGTTATCTGGACTAAGCTTATTTTAAAAATGAAGTTATGTTTAAATTGAGTTTTGTTTTTTCAATTATCAAGCATTTATTTTTTTTTTCTCTTTCTCCCCTCCTCACACCACAGTGGCAGAGAAGCAAAAAATTAAAACCTTTGTAATGAACAATCATAGTCAGGAAAAACAAATTCCTATATGGGCCACGTCCAAAAATGTGCTTCAATCTGCAGATTAGCCTATCACCTCTCAGGAAGCAGGGGTAGCCTTCTTAATCATCTTCTTCCAGAATCATGAATGAGCATTATATTAATCAGAGTTTTCAAGTCTTTCAAAACTGTTTGCTTTTACAGTGATTTGTTAGTGTAGAAATTGTTATCCTGATTTCTCTCATTTTACTCATGCGTGTAAGTCTTCTCACTTTTCTCCGAAATTGTCCCTTTTATCATTTCTCACAATATAGTCCCTAATATTCCATTACATTCACATCTCATAATTTGTTCAGTCATTCTCTACTTGATCATGAAAAACTAGGTCACTTTTTTAGGCCCTGGAAGATTCAGCTGTAGGACTAGGTTGTGTTTGCATGGAGTCATTTTCCTTAAATGGGAGTGAGATGTGTATAGAAGTTACTATTTATAATATTGATTTTGAAGAAAAAGTGTAATACCCAAGTTATGTAAGTTCTCAGTTATAAAACCATTGAACAGTAAATACCTTAGCTACAGACCTAGAGGAAGTCTGGCCCAGAGTCAGAAAAGATCATTGCTTAAGCTCAGTCACTGGTGACTGAGCAATTGAATCAATCTCTTCCCTCTTCAATTTCCTCATCTGTAAAATGGAGCTGGTAAGAGTTTTACTAACCCATATGTTTGTTAAGCAGAAAATCCTTTGCAACCCTCAAAACTATATATATATATATACATCCTTTGCAACCCTCAAAACTATATGTATACATATATATATACACACATATATGTGTGTGTGTGTGTGTGTGCACATAGATACATATATACATACATACATATGTATATGCACAGGGGTTAGGGGCATGGCAATCCCCATGATCTGGAAAATCCAGGCAAAAGTTTTTGGCTCTCGCTTCTTATCTGAGAAGTCTGATTTATTATGGTATTAAAAGATAAAACATATTGATATTATACAACACTATACATATATTTTATGCATTTCTGAGTCTCTAAACTTGTTTCTATGTTGTCTGCTGGCCTGCTCCATGTCATCTATGGCTTCCTCAAAACTCCCCCAAAATTCCCATTTAATTTCTTATGCCAACCCATGGTAGATTAAAACTTTGATAGAGGAAATAGTAATGTGGAAGGGATAACTCTGTGTGTGCATGCATGTGTGTGTGTATGTATATGTGTGTGTCTCTTTTTTCTTCTTTCACTAACTCACTTTGTTAAAGCCTTTTCAGTCTTCATGTAGTGCCTTCCCTCATCTCCTGCTCTCCTTTGGTGGTTATTGAAATCTCATACTCTGTGCCAGATAAAGCACTTCTCTTCCCATCTCAGCTTAAAGGTCATCCATCCCAGGGAGCCTTCTTTGACTGAATGGGAGTGTGATATTGATAGCCACCTATATAGATAAAGAACTAGCAGAATATACTATTGAATTCAGAGAAGCTGCAATATTTGTTTACCTATCAACTCTCAGAATGGCAAATGAAGAAAAATATCCAAATGAGACTTAACTTTGGCTTTGTTTTTACTATTTACTAAATAGTATCTGATTAATAAATATGAATCCTTTGAATGATGATGAATTAGATCAAAGATTAGGGAAATAAACACTCACACATAACAAAGGGAGTTAGTGAAAGAAGAAAAAAGAGACTCTAGGTTGAAGTAGCCTAGTGGATGGTGTGGAAACTGCAGAGTGAGATGTGCTTTGAGAAGAGTCATGTTGTCCTAGTGGAGGAGAAGGAAGAAGATCCTTCCCTTGGGTCCCTGCCTCCAGCTGTCCATTTCTAGAACCATAATTAAACAATATTATCATTCCACTAAAAAGGGTGCCTTGATCTACTCCCCAGAGACTCTACTCACCATCCCAGAAACTTTTCAGATTAAAACGTGCCTTCCTAGCAACTAAATTTTTCTACTCTGTGTTAGAATGTAAGCTTCTTGAGGAAAGGAACTGTCTTTTGCATATGTGTCTCCAAGTGCTTGGCTCATCTTATGAGATTAATAAATGGTTTTCCATTTATTGATTCATTAATTTGTTGGTTAATTCATTTTTTTCATTTCTTCACCCATCCATCCATCTATTCTTTCATTTTAGCAGCAGCATCTTAATCCTGTCTGGGGGGAGAGAAGGCTGTGGTAGTGAAACTAGTTATGACTACTTAGCATCTTTGTGAAAAAAGTGAAAATCAATATGGCACTGAGGTGATATGGTGCATGGTGAGCTAGAATGCCAGTATTAAGACAACTGGAGTTGGGGCATTTGGTCCGTGAGGCTAGGAAGGCAGTAGTTGTTTCCTGTTGTCCTATTGAGGGCATCAGCCTCTGTTCCACTGTAAGCCTACCTGTAGATAACATATGAGGCAGCTAGGTGGCACAGTGGATAGAGCACTTGGCTTGGAATCAGGAAGACTTATCTCCACGAGTTCAAATCCAACTTCGGACACTAGCTGTGTGATCCTGGGCAAGTCACTTAAACCTGTTTGCCTCACTATTATTCCTCATCTGTAAAATGATCTGGAGAAGGAAACGGCAAATCACTCCAGTATCTTTGCTAAGATTACTCCAAATGGGGTCAGGGACAGTAGGACAGCACTGAAACAACTGGACTGAATGACAAGAGATAACACCTAAAGAGAGGGAGCACGGAACCTTGACACTGAGATAGGGCTGGCCCTTTGAAGGTGAATGTGGAATTGAATGCTTTGGAAAGAAGGAAATCTGAAAAGCCAGATAAGATCTGTGCATTGTGGAAGTCCTGTAGCTCCCTTTGCCAACAGGTGTGCCGTTGCCAGAGGCTGCAGGCCCTGAAAGTCAAAGACAGTTGGGCACTTGCATTCATTTAGACATGATAATGCTTATTTGCATATATTTTTCCAGCTGTCCATGAGGCCACGGTAACCCTTTTTGAAAGTAATGTTTCTCTCATGTAGCACTTTCCTGAAAAATTTAGAGTCTATTTGAAAAGAAAATGTTCAACAATCCAGGTCACTTCCCCATAATGCTAATCTAATTTAATCAAATCCAATCAATTGAATCTAATCTAGGGGCTCTTCACTTAGCCTGGGGAGATTTGACCCTTGAAAACCCAATTCCAGAGTAACCAAAAATTCATGAATTACCCAACAGGAAGTTGTGGAATGGAAGTAATGTTGAGTAAGCACAGTAAGTAAGCCTCATAGATAACAACAGACAGTGAGCTCCTGGAGAGCCTTTGCCTTTCTTCATATCCCCAGCACTTAGTACAATGGCTGGTAGATTATAGGTACTTAATAAATGATTGCTGACAGGATAATGATCTACTGATAACATCTTGGTGGTTGATATCTTTTAGAGGAAATGTTGTACAGTGAATGGATAGATCACTGGACTTGGAGTCAGGAAGATGAGTTCAAATCCTACCTAAGGCCACTTATCATCTGTAGGACTCATTCTTTTCATCTGTAAAATAAGAGAGTTGAATTCAGTGACCTTTAAAGCTCCTGCCAGCTCTAAATTTATGATTCCATGATTTGCTTCCCTTTAGGGGCAGTCTAGTAAAACCTTTCAGACTGTTGCTTTCATCATAATCAAAAGTTAAGACATACATGCAATGCTTATGCAAAAATTAATAAATGAGACAATTTCAAACCTGATTAGCAACAAGATCCCTCTAATGAACCTTAGGCTGTAAATGTTTTAGTCTCTGATCCATGGATTTGCCATTTGGTCCTGGAGTTCCTGATGGTTAAGAGGCTTGTGTATTCATAAGGACAAAACAATGAAGGAGAAATGTGATGTGTGGGGTAGTATTCCTCAATCCCAATCCCTTCCCCCTTTTTGTCTCAATTTATCCAGTAGGTTAGAATGTTGGCTGTGTTTCAAGCACCTTGCAAAGGAATGATGAAAATGGCCAAGAGACAGTTTCAGGCTGTGATTGTGGTTAGTCAGGTTGTTGTGAGAGACAACAAAGCAATTGAATACCCTGCCTGGCCTGGGCCCAGGGACCTTCCAGTTGAGCCTGACCTGAGGTAAGCACAAAAGACTCATGCACCATGACTTGAAAATGTGGCTGGGTCTATTTACTTTTCAGCACAGAAGGAAATTGGAAACAGAAGATTGGGTTGCTATTTGAAGCCCTCTCTGAGTTAATTAATCAAGGTGTGTGTGTGTGTGGGGGGGGGTACCCACTGGATGGAAAATAGTGAGGTGGGAAGTATAGACAGTAGAAGTATTCTTACTCTAGAAATTCAGGTACCCATTTTGTCATTTGCTTTGTGATCTCATATTAATCACTTAGCTTCCTGGTTTCCAAGTTTTTGATTCTATAAAGTATAGGTTTCAGGCCTAACAGACATCGTATGTGTTATATCCCTAGATTGTAACTTCCTGAGGTTAAGCATTGTTCCATTTCTCATCTTTGCATTGCTAGCTTGTTGGTGGTTAATAGAAGGGTTTTCTAAAAAACAAAATTATTTGTCCAGTGTGTTTTAACAAGACGCTAATAAGTAATTAGAAAACACTTTTAAGTCAATTGATCAGTCAAATAAAGATAGCAGTATGGGAAATGCAGGGGAATTTTTTTTCAATTTGACTCAAGTATACCATAGGTCAGGCATTATGCTAGGCACTGGGGATGCAAAGATAAAAGAAAAAAATCCCTGACTTCAATGATTTCACATTCTATTGATGATGATGAAGCCAACATCTTTTTTATTTTTTCTTAATTACATGTATACAGCAATTTTCAACATTCGCTTTTTACAATTTTCTGTTCCAAATTCTCTCCCTCCATCCTTTGTCTTCCCCTTCCTTGATAAGGCAAGCAATCTGATGTAGATTGTGTATATACAGTCATGCAAAACATTTCCATATTAGCCATGTTGCAAAAGAAAATGCAGACCAAAAAGAAAAAAAAAACAACTGAGAATAATAAAGTAAAAAAAAAAAAAGCATGCTTCAATCTGCATTCAACATTTTAGGAGACAAAGGATCATAATGGATAGTCCAGTGGTAGAAAGGATACTAGATCAGAATTCAGAAGAATCGGGTTCCAGTCCCAGCTCTGCCAATAGGCTTAATACCTGTATGACCTGAGTCAATTAGCTTTTGGGGGCCTAAATTTCCTTAAGGAAAATTACAGATTTGAGTGAGATGATTTCCAAGGGTCCTTTCAATTATAAAATCCTGTAATTCTCACTGAGATTCAGATTGCCTGAATGACAATGAGTCTCAAGTTTTGTGAATGATAAAGAAATGATTATCAGAACCCTGCCTACCTCACAAGGTTGTGGTCAGGATCAAGTCATATACATAAAATTCTTTGCAACAATTAAATGCTAGACAAATGAAAGTTAATAATAAATTATCGAGATAATAGGAAAAAAAGTCTTCTCTGTGATAGATTCTGGAATGGATGGGGAGAAGAAAAAACATGCAGGGTACATGCCATTTAAGATGGTGCTTAATGTAAACCATACCTTGACAGCATATGATGTGTGCTGAGGATAATGTGATTTGGCACAGATCCACAAAGGAATTTGGGTAAAGAATGAAGAATTCAAGTATTTTAATAAAGGCATGTGGATTAACTCTATTTTGCAGCATGCTTATTTTTTTTTTTTAAAGATGGGCTCTCCTCTTGCTAAGAATCCCATTCCTCAGGCTTAGATGAAACCAATTTGAATGGAAGTGGGGATAGGAGGTGGTGGTAAGGAGAGAGACTGTGAATTGTCTCATTCCCAAGCGTACGGATCCTTACCAGTCGTTTAAACATCTCAGCCCTCCATGACACAAAGTTTTCAAAAAATTGTTGCCCCACATCACTAGAATATTGGTCCTCATTTATCATCTGGAAATGCCCAGGAGTCTCCAGGCATCTCCCTACTTTCTCTGGGAGAAGTTAGTAATTCATGTCAGTTATTTTCCATTCTGCCTATGGCTGTTTAATGAGGGGGTCTGATATGAGCCTAAGAATTTGGGCTCTGCTGGGGAGAAAGCTTTTATCTCTCTAGAGATTAGGCCTTCTTTAAGGTTCTCACTTTACAGAATACAGCAATTGAAACAAAGCATCTGGGTCTTCGTGCAGGTTGTATTCTATGTCAGGAATGTTCTCACCTCTTAGCATTCCTAGCTCTAGTTCCTGGTTTAGGATTCCAAGGCCTAACTTGGGTGCCACCTCTGATACAAAGACTTCTCAATTAGCTAAGTGTCCATTGTCTTCTGAAATTATTTTATATCCACTTCATAAGTATTTTTGATTTACTTAACTGGGTCCATGATCTTTTCTGTTTGTCTTTTTCTCTAACAAGCTAAATCTCTCTGTCTCTGTTTCTCTTAGTCTCTGACTCTTCCTGTTTCCCTCCTTCTTTCCTCTCTATCCCTCAGCCATCTCAGTGTAAGCTCCACGAGGGACAGGAACCATTTCTTTTTTGGCCCTTGTATTCCTGGAAGTGTCTTACACGTAGTTAGTCAACAATAAATTTTATTATTTACTCAATTGAATCCAACAGAAATAACAATCAGAAAAGAAGGGAATTTGTTCAGCAAATTTTGTTTTTTTTTTTACACATGCAGTAATAACCAGTTTTGTTTCTATTTCAGAGAGTTATTCAGTCTGGTGAACTTTACACAAAAATCTTTTGATTTATTTTCATCCTTTGAACTGACTTCTACTTTTGCCCCCTGAACCAACCTGAGACTGTTCAAAACTCGGTTTCAAGCCGAAACTCCAGATGCTGAGTTGAAAGTGGAGAGTCCCAATCAATACCAGGCTGAGTGGTATTGTGGGAATTTAAATTTCCTTTTATTCCTCCTGCATCTTTCAGTTAATATTAACCTCACTTGACTAAAACCTGACTTGTGGGATATCATTTTTGCTTAAATCCTTAAATATTCCTTAGATAAGAAGGCAGAGGAAGAATCTCAACTGTCCCTGACATGTAAATCCTCCTCTTCAATCAACCTATTTGAAAATCCTCTAAATATAGTTTAATCTGTACCTTGACTTAATTTACCTAGGGAGTTTATTTGATGAGATTTGTCTCCTTAAGGGATGTATGAGATTGCCACTCTGTTGAAGTTTATTCACCTTTTATGACATTGAAGGAAGTACAGGATTATGGATCTATCTCTTCTTCAACTTTTAAGACCTAAGAGGAATGTACAAAATTACACTGTGAAAATAAATTATTTTTCTGTCATTCTAACATAGTTTTGCCTATAAGAAACCTTGTTAGAATCCTTACGGTTGTTCAGATTTTCTCTGAGGCCTGAACCTCTGCTTGAACATAAAAATAAAACCTAGGTTTTTATCTCTACTGTTTCTGCATCACTGTGAATATATCTTTGGCAGTAATTACCCAACACGTGAATTCAGAAAGGAGATGTTTCTCCTACAATATCTGGAAGGCCTATAGCGAGTATCTAGTCTCATTTCTTCATTTTACAGATTTGGAAACAAAGGCCTAGACAGGTGAAGTAACTTGTCCACGCTTATACAATGATCTTGTTTTGCCTATCATCTGAAGTTTACCACAGCCTGTCCCCAGAAAAGTAGGAGAGTACAAAAGGGTAGATAAGTTTGGAACATATTACTGTTTCAACAATCTGGCTAGCAGCTATTGTGGAGGTGAAAGACCAACAGAAGCCCAACAACAAGCACTTTGCCAAAACCCAGGTTCTTTTAATCTGCTTTAGTAAGGAAAGCAACATTAAGGGGTTGACAAGCTTACTTTAATCCAGCATACAAATACCATTCACTTAGGTCAGGGGAAAAAGCCAGCACCCTGAACTTCAGAGCAAATTACAAACAAATTACAAACATTGACAGACAGACCTTGTTTGATTCAAATCCCAATACATAGTTACCAGAGTTTAACCAAGTCCCAGCATCCTGGTTTACAAGCTGGAGGGCTCCTTAGCTACAGCTTCCTGGAGTTTCTGCGAGCCACCAAGAGTGAGAGCCCTGCGCAAATGGCTCTGTCTTCTCTTCTTAAAGCATTTCAGACGTCATCAAACGTCATCTGAATGACCAGACCTTCGGCTCCTATGACTGGCTCTTGAGTGAGCACCTCCCCATAGTACCCTGGGAGCTTCACACCCACATAGGTTTAGCACCTAATAGGGGTTTGGGCCTGGGGCTTAGCACCTAGTAAGACTCAGTGAAATACACTGAATTACTCAAAGGAAACAAAAGCCTAACTCTTCAAGAGCACTTGGTTGAACTAAATGCCAAGAGCCCGTTTTGCTTATCAAGACAATTACCCAGGTATTTCTGCCCTCACCAAAATCCTGTGTGCCTAATTGTTCCAGGTGTGCATATGGGAGAGGGATAGAGGTGATATATGTATGTGTATATGTATGTGTATATGTATATGTATGTGTATGTGTATATATCTATGTGTATGTGTACATATATGTATACATATAGGTATATATGCACACATATTTATGTGTATACATATTTATATATGTATTTATATACACATATATTTACATATGCGTGTGTACACATATATGTGCAAGTGTGAGTAGGAAAGGAGATTAGGAGTAGTCTGAGCAATACCGTGACTGTACTTCTTACTAATGGACAAGAAGTTTGATAAATGTTTATTTAGTGCCTACAATGTTTTAAGTACATAACCTACCCCAAAATTTGGGTTTATACAGTGTCCAGTTAGGGAGGACGGAGACTTTAAAATCACTTTCTCTTTGACTTGCTTTTTTTCCTACTCAGAACTTACCACAGTAAATCTCAGAATGGGGCTTAAATGTAGCTTTTATGTAGGTTTCTGTAGATGTGGATTAAAGTGTCAAAATATATCCCACATAAGAACTTGAGGTAAAAATGTATATCAGACATAGGGCAGCATTTGCTCTACACTACAGAAAATATAGCATACACAAAGGATTCACAGTAACTGCTTACCAGTTAGTATAACTGCCACTTCACGGAGTTCTACCTTTGCCCAGTAAACTAATAGTACTACTCTGTGGTTTTGATTTCCCTTAAAAAGGAAACTAACTTAAGGTTGACTATTGGGACAAACCCCTGACATTTTGGTAAGTCCTCATTTTACCCCAGAGACCCATATGGACATTCAGCCTTATCTTACTATATTCTCTGAGGATATGTTTGGTTACCTGTGCCATTACTTTCATTGGAGACCCCAGGGATCAGTGGTAATATCGGGTACATTGGTTTAGTTAGGATCCTTTATGAACCCACACTGTGCTTTCTCTGGTTGGTCTCTTCCCTCCAACCTCCCCAGCAGTGTCCCAGGCTCTCAGATGATGGGGATCATCAGAGGGTCTCTGTCTCACCTCTACAGGGTAGTGTCCCATTATCAGCCTTCATGAAGTCCTTTGTCCCAAGGTTTCTCTTCATGTCTGCCCTCACCCAACTGAATTTACCCCAAATATAAGAACTCCTGGTTTGCTAAACACAGTCTTTGGTGGGAGTCTTTTATCCGACACTGTCAACTTGTTAGATAGGGCCCTTGGTTTGAAGTTAGTGGACCTTGGTGTCTCCTCTCTCACACCATTGTTTATGAAATGTTCTCCTCATCAATGTGCTTCTGCTGACTTCATCTACTTTCCCCATGGAAAAAACAACCTTGCTTGACATCACTGACCTAAACACTAATACACTTCATCAACCAACCTAAGAAGGCACCATTTATAGACCTCAAAGATGTTTGCATTTTTCCTCCAACATTATTACAGTAAATCATATGAGTACAGGCAGGATGTTGGACCATTTTGGACCTGAACAATGCACACTTGAAAAAAAATGGTTCACTGCTCATTTCCCTGAAGTGTGTGGTAATGTTTGGGTGCATCCCATGGACTGATTCAGAACTGGAAATGGGTATGAAGTTTGAGATACTATTTTAGCATATTATTCACTCCACAGAGGGAAGGGTAAACAAAGGCTGAGTCCACACAGGACTTTGGTGGGAAGGAATGTGTGTGAGGAATAAATTTAGAATGAGACAATTTGACAGGCTTTCTTAGCTTTGGGTTTTTTGTTTTTTTTTCTGATTTCAAAGTAATTAAAATGTTGTAAAATGTTGAACATTTTACGGAGGAAAAAATGCTCCTGCATTTACTCACCCAGTGGCTTTTTTTTTTATTTGCAGATTTGGCTTTCTTTCTAGCCCTGAGTAATTGCATTTGTGGTCTGTATTGTGCGTTTACATAGACATAGACAAGATCATGTCAATCAAAGTTCTCTAGAGCTTCTGCTAGCAAAAGGGCCTGGGACTAATCGAAAGAGATCAGTGAGGGGAAAATAGATCACTTTTTACAAACCTCATGTGAAAAATCTAGAATCTGCATCAATGCATCGAAAATTCCAAATTGAATGTTATATCCTAATAGGGGACCAACCTACTCCTTAGAGGGCAGTTTAAATAAGAGATAACTCCAGCTGAGAAAAAGAATTCTCTAAATTCATCAAAGCTCACATCATCTAAAATGAAAGCACACCTAGATCGGACTAGGAACCATATGGAACATACAGAAAACAGAGTCCCCGTCCTCAGGGGGCTTATATACATGATAAGAATAGCTCCGCATTTAACATGGTAATGTTGGATCCATTGAAATATTGGAAATATTGGATTGGAAGTATTGAATATAGTCCAAAGTCATTCTATAGTCAATTTGTATCGATTCCTTGTTGTATGTGCTTTAGTGGTGAGTTATATAAATTTAAGGCTCATTTGTGTCATCTGGGTGTCATTTCTCCTTCATGGATGGGGAACCTGCTGCCTCGAGGCCACATGTGGCCCTCTAGGTCCTCAGTGTGGCCCTTTGCCTGAATCCAAACTTCACAGAACAAAGCCCCTTGATCCCCTTAATAAAAGGATTTGTTCTGTGAAGTTTAGATTTGGTCATAGGGCGGCACTTGAGGAACTAGAGGGCCACGTGTGGCCTCGAGGCCGCAGGTTCCCCACCCCTGTAAGTTTTCCCATTTAAATAGAAGTAGTGAGCATGCCAACCAAACCAATTTGTGCTGATTGGTGAAACGGTTCTGGATTCATTGAGCATGAAAGTGGAGGCAGTGGGGCAGCCAGGTGGCACAGTGAGTAGAGCATCGGCCCCGGAGTCAGGAGGACTTGAGTTCAAATCTGGCCTCAGACACTTGACACATGTACTAATAAGCCTCGTGACCTTGGGCAAGTCACTTAACCCCAATTGCCGTGCCAAAAACAACAAAAAAAAAACAAACGAAAGTGGAGGCAGCTTGGCATTGTGGAGTCAACAAGAATTTATTGAGTGCCTACTGTATGCCAGGCGTTATGCCAAATCCTGGAAGTCAAAAAGACACAAGTTTAAATCCTGTCTTTGATACTTTGTAGCTATGTGAATAATGTAACCATCAACAAGTCACCTAACATCTCAGCCTCAGTTATCCCATCTATAGAATGGAGGTAATAACAGCATGTAACGTTCCAGGGCTGTTGTGAGAAGCAAATGAGATAAAATTCATAAAGAGCTTAAAAAAACTTTTATAAGAATCTGTCAACCTTAAAGCACTATATAAATGCTAGCAGCGATTACCGTTATTTATTATTTTTATTGGCATAGCCTTCCAATAAGGAAGACCTGGGTATCTTCCCTATGATGTCTTCCAGCTGTGTTACCATAGTCATAACTCTTTGAACTCCAGGCATTTTTCTAAGACTGGGGTTTTTAATCTTTCTGTGCGTTGTGGCTGAATGGAAGTATGCTTTAGTACCTTGAAAGGGCTGAACTATCGAAAGAGCCCGCTCCTCCCCACTCCACTCAGCTATTAATGATCTCCTAAAGCGCAGGTTGGAGGCAGGTAGGTGGCTCAGTGGATCGAGTGTCAGGCCTAGAATCAGAAAGACTTGAGTTCAAACCTGACCTAAGACACTTCCTGGCTGTGTGACCCTGGACAGATCACTTAACCTCTGTTTGTCTTAATCCACTGGAGAAGGAAATGGCAAAACATTCCAATATCTTTGCCAAGGAAACCTGATGGACAATGTGGTCCATGGGGTCATGAAGAGTTACACACGACTGAACAACAATAACAAAATCCCAGGTCCCAGGGTATCCCTATCACCTTGAGTATTAAATATAAAACTACTTGTCTTTCAAACACCTTCATAACATATATATATCTCAGCCTTTCAAATCTTTTACATCGTACATTTCACCACAGACTCTATGATCCAGTAATGCTGATGTGTAATACTGATTTACTTACTGTTTTTTGAATAAGGCACTTCATTTCTGTATCTCTGGGTATTTTCACTGGCTGTCCCATACCTGTAATGTTCCCCTTCCTCATCTCTGCCTCCTGGCTTCCTTCAAGTTTCAATTAAAATCTCACATTTTATGGTAAGTTTTTTCCTACCCCCCCCCTTAATTCTAGTGCCTTCCTTCTGTTGATTATTTCCAATGGAGCTTGTTTGGATGTTGTCTCCCCCATTCAACTGTGAGTTTCTTGAAAGCAGAGACTGTCATCTGTGGTCCTTTGGATTCCTGGTGCTTAGCACAGTGCCTGGCACATAGTAAGCACTCATCAAATGTTTATGGACTGACTGAGGGATCTGATGAAGACTAAATGAAATAATATTTATAAAGCATTTTATAGACCTTGAAGTTTGTAAATACAAATGTTGTTTTTGTTATATCATTTCACCTTGCTTAAAAACCTACTTCTCAAACTGTATGACTTGAGGCGAATCACCCAAACTGCATGGGTAGGCCAAACATTTCTCATCTATAAAAAGAAGGGATTGTACTAGTATCCCAACCTGGTGTCTTTGAGGCCCCTTCTAGCTGTAGATTTAGTATTCAATTCAAGAAGTACAGGCATTTCTTAAATGACTTCTATTTAGCAGGCACTGTGCTGGATCATGGAACTCATCCTGGCCTTCAAGAAGTTTATATTTTATTGAATATAATGTGAGATTCAGTGGTTTCCCTTTGCCTATTGAATAAATTTCAGATTTCATATTCCCTTGTGTAACACATAGCTACAACAAGGACAAGGGAATTTTGAAAAGTTTATGCGACGTAGAGGCAGAGCAAAGTAAGGTGAAGATGAAGCTAGGGATGAACCACCTGGATTTCTTCCACTAAATATGACTGCTGGAGTAAAGAATGTATGTGTTCAGAGCACTATTGCCACCCACAACATCTTGATGTTATAGGGGCATCCCCAGTGTGAAGTGGGGTCAGAGGCTTCACGCCTGGAAGGGCACTTCACAGATTGCTAAGTTTTCATATTTTGCTATTTCTTCTGGAGAACTGAGTGATCTAATTCACCGAGAGCGTTTACAGATGATATCCATCAACAGACCAGTTCTGGAGCCTGTACTAGAGGTTCCTCATGGTAAAACTCTTTCATGAGCTTGGTTATTATCCCAGCGACTGGTGGAACCTTCCCAGTACTGTTGAACATGCTTTCATCTCCTTATTATAGGGAGGTATTTGTGTGCTTGCATTACACTGTTAGCCACCCCAGCCTGAAGATTAGAATTTAGAATCAAAGGATCATAGCTCTAGAGCTGGGAGGGACTTTAGAGACCTAATAAAATCCCCTCCTTTTAGAGATGGGAAAACTAAGAAATAAGAAAGTGAAGTGACTTGCTTAAGGTCACACACTGGTAGAAATGCAATTTGAAATCAGCTCTTCTGGCTCCAGAGCTAGTTACCTTTCCACTGTACTATGCTGCTTTCCAGAACTAATATAGTAAGTCAATATCATAGGTCTTTATGGGGTTTGGGTTTTACATCCCAGGACCTTGTCCTTTCATGACTTTAAATAAATCTCTGTCAAGACTTTCCTAAGTTTATTGACCCAGAAGGAGAAGGGTGTGCTTTCTTTTTTTTTTTTTGTAGGCTTGTGTATATAATGCCCATGAATGGCCATTGATCTTTGAAGTGGCCTAAAGGCTTTCAAGATACGAATTTTTCAGCCTACTTCAACTACTGCTTTGATATAAATCCTTATAGAGATGGTGGTATGGTTCGTAGGGATGTAGGATGGATGACTCCCATAAAAAAGACTTCTTACTTAGATTACTATCAACTTCCCAGTAATGGCCTACCTAACTCACTTCTCTCCTTTGTTCTTTACATAGCTGTCAAATTATTTTTTCTATGCCCAGATTTAACCATATCACTCCTTTGCTTAAAAATTATCAGTGGCTCTCTGTTGCCTAAAAGATAAAATACAAACTTCTGGGCCTGGCATTTGAAACCTTCCACAATCTGGTTCCAATCTACCTTTGCAGACTAATTTTATATTATTATTTTCTTTTCTCAAAGTCTACATTCCAACTAAAATAACCTGCCAGCTATTTCCTGTATTCAACATTCAATCTCTCATCTCTGTGCCATTGTACAGCCTGTCTCCTGAAAGTGGAAGTTACCCCCTCCTCATCTGGCCCTTTTAGAACCCTTAGTTCATTTTGAGGCTCATCAAAAATGCTTTCTCCTATGAAAAGCTATCCTGATTCCTGCCCCCCTCCACCTCTATTAGTACTTTTTCCCTCCCCCCACTTTCTAATCTGTATTCTTGTTGCATCCTCCCAGCACAATGTCAGCTTCGTGAGGACAGAGACCATATTGCTATGGGCTTTGTGTCTCTACCACCCAGTCCAGTGCCTTGTATTTTAAATTGAATTATCAAATAGTTATTAGGCTGTTATTGGTAAATCAAGAGAAGGCTGAGAGTTATGGAGCCAAGGAAGATGAGGAATTCCTGTCCCCTATCTTAGCTCTGACTATCTTTGGCCATATTCTGGAGCTCAGGAACAAAGTTCAGAGTTCTAGCATAGGCCAGAGAAAGGGATTAAGAGTCAATCTGAAGCCAAAATGTGGCTGTTTCTGCCATGAATTCCATGAACATCCCCCACTCCTACCCCACCCTGCAATCGCTCTCTTCCAGTCCCTGCTAAGCTTTAGGGAAAGCTTACGTGGGTCTTGCTTTAAATGTACCTATGGGGAGCCAAGATAGTGGCTGGAAAGCAGGGACTTCCCTAAAGCTCTCCCCCAGGACACTCCAAACACCTATAAAAATGGCTCTGAACAAATTCTGGAACTGCAGAACCCACAAAATAGCAGAGGGAAGCAGGGCTTCAGCCCAGGACAGCCTGGACGGTTGCACGGAGCTAGGAGCAGAGTAGAGCCCAGAATGGGCTGCACTAGAACCAACCACACTGGACACCAGGCAGAACAGGCTCTAGGGCCCTGAATCAGTGAGCTGTGACAGTTAACAGACTTCTCAACACCCAAACACCAAAGAGGACAGAGAAGGTGTAGCAGGAAGGCCGAATTTATGATCTCAAAAAGGATCGTACATATATCTGAATGGTTCGAAATCATTGGGTATATAGAATTCTCTAAGCAGAAGGCATCAAAAAGTTTATTCAGGGCCCAGAGCAACAAATTAGCCAACCAACCTCCCCATTCCAGTATTGTGAACACAAGCCTCCTGGGCCTGGGGCTTAGCATTTAACAGGTGAAAGTACTTTCAAGGTAAACAAAAGACAAAACTCCTCAAGGGCACCCATTAAACTAAGCCCATTTTGCCTTACTGGCACAAAAGGTTAGTGGGAAAAGCCCCTGGGACAGAGTGAAGGGAGTTCTTGGTTTGGCCACCGCCCCGGGGCAGCAGAGGTGGTGCAGCTACAGAACTACAGCTGCAGTTGCTTGTGGCCCCAGGCCCACCTGGTGGGAGGAATTAAGGGGCAGATCAGAGAGGGAGTGCAGAGCCTGCTTAGATCTGAGTCATGGTCCGGGTTGGCAGTTCTTGAGGGAGGAGGAGAGCTAGTGTGGCAGAGCTTGCTGTGTAGAAATACCTCTGAAAACAACAGTTCAGCCTCTCATGCTTGGGACAAAGTACTTTCTACTCTACAAGCAGTCATACCCCGACAAAAAACTCAAGGGTCAAGTAGTTGGCTGGGAACATGGCCAGGCAATGAAAATGGACTCAGATTCAGACTCAGACTTTGGAATCTTCCTTTGGTGACAAAGAAGACCAAAACATACAGCCAGAAGAAGTCAACAAAGTCAAAGAGCCTACATAAAAAGCCTCTAAGAAAACATGAACTGGTCTCAGGTCCAAAAAGGATTTGGAAAAGCAACTTAGAGAAGTAGAGGAAAAATTGCGAAGAGAAATGAGAGTGATGCAAGAAAACCATGGAAAACAAGTCAATGACTTGCTAAAGGAGACCCAAAAAATACTGAAGAAAACAACACCTTAAAAAATAGACTAACTCAAATGGCAAAAGAGCTCCAAAAAGCCAATGAGGAGAAGAATGCCTTGAAAGGCAGAATTAGCCAAATGGAAAAGGAGGTCCAAAGGACCACTGAAGAAAATACTACCTTAAAAATTAGATTGGAGCAAGCAGAAGCTAGTGACTTGATGAGAAATCAGGATAGTATAAAACAGAACCAAAGGAATGAAAAAATGGAGGACAATGTGAAATATCTCATTAGAAAAACTACTGACTTGGAGAATAGATCCGGGAGAGAT
>CM053624.1:151593738-151625070 GCA_028646595.1 Phalanger gymnotis | reverse complement strand
TAAGTCACCAATCCACACCCACACAGGTTTCACACCTGACAGGGCCCTGGGCCTGGGGCTTAGCACTTAACAGCTGAAAGTACTTCCACTCAAAAGAAACAAAAGCCATGCTAATGAGACAATTTTGCTTAACAACACAGTGACCTTGGGCAAGTCATTTAACCCCAGTTGCCCTGCCTTCCCCCCCCTGCAAAAGAAAAACCAAACAAAAAACAAAAAAAACCAAAAACCAAACCAAAACAAACAAACAAAAAATAGATGGGGCAGCTAGGTGGCACAGTGAGTAGAGCATTGGCCCTGGAGTCAGGAGGACCTGAGTTCAAATCCATCCTCAGACACTTGACACACTTACTAGCTGTGTGACCTTGGGGAAGTCACTGAAACCCAACTGCCCTGCCTTCCCCTCTCAAAAAAAAAAAAGACAAAAAAACCCTCAAGAAAAATAAAGAAAGCAAATAAAGTATGTTTCAATCTGTATTCAGACACCATCAGTTCTTTCTCCAGGGATGGATAGCATTTTTTGATTATAGGTCCTTCAGAGTTGTCTTGCATCATTGTATTGCTAAGAATAGCTAAGTCATTCACAGCTAATCATTTTACAATATTGCTGTTACTTGTACACAGTACATTTTACTTTGCATCAGCTCCTGTAAGTCTTTCTAGGTTTTTTCTGAGAGCATCCTGCTCATCATTTCTTATAGCCAAATAGTATTCCATCATAATCATACACCATAATTTGTTTAGCCATTCCGCAATAGAGGAGGATCCCCCCAATTTCCAATTCTTTGCCACCAGAAAAGAGCTGCCATAAATATTTTTTGTGTATATAAGTCTTTTTCCTTTTTTAAAAATCTCTTTTGGGATACAGACCTAGTAGTGGTATTGCTAGGTCAAAGCTTTCATAATGGTTTTATAGCCCTTTGAGCATGATTCTAAATTGTTCTGCAGAATGGTTGAATCAGTTTACTACTCCACCAATGGTGATTAATATCTCATTTTTCCTGCATCCCCTCCAATATTTGTCATTTTTCTTTTGTGTCCTATTAGCCAATCTAATAGGTATGAGGTGGTACCTCAGAATTATTTTAATTTGCATTTCTCTAATCAAGAGTGAAAGCATTTTTTTAAAAAAATATGGCTATAGATAGCTTTGATTACTTCATCTGAAAACTTTATATTTTTTGATCATTTGTCTATTGGGGAATGGCTCCTATTTTTATAAATTTGACTCTGTTCTTGCTATGTTGGAGAAATGAGGCCTTTATTAGAAACTTGCTTCAATTTTTTTCACAATTACTATTATTAATTGTATTTCCCTCCATCATTCTCTCCCTCCCCCCATTTATTGTATTCTCTTTCTCCTTTCACTTTGTTCTTCCTAAAAATGTTTTTTCTTCTATCTCCTTCCCTGATCTACTCTCCCTTCTATCACCCCCCCCCCTTAATCCTCTTCCCCTCCTACTTTTCTTTAGGGTGAGATAGATTTTTATACCTAATTGAATGTGCATATTATTCCCTCTTCGAGCCAATTCTGATGAGAGTAAATTTCACTCACTACCTCCCCCCGCCCCACATCTTTCCTTTACTATAAAGACTTTTTCCTGTCTTTTGTCTGTGATAATTTATCCCATTCTACCTCTCCCTTTTCCTTTCTGCCAGTATATTCTTCTCTCATCCCTTAATTATATTTTTAATATACCATCCCTTCATATTCAACTCACACCTGTGCCCTCTGTCCATATATACTCCTTCTAAGTGCCCTAATAATGAAAAAGTTCTTATGAGTTACAAGTATCATCTTCCCATGTAGGAATGTAAACAGTTTAACCTTGTTAAGCCCCTTATAATTTCCCTTTCCTGTTTCTCTTTTTATGCTTCTCTTGAGTCTGTATTTGAAAGTCAGATTTTCTATTCAGCTCTGGTCTTTTCATCAAGAATGCTTGAAAGTCCTCTATTTCATTGAATATCCATTTTTACCCTGAAGGATTATGCTCGGTTTTGTTGGGCAGGAGACTCTTCATTGAAATCTTAGTTCCTTTACCCTCCAGAATATCATATTCCAATCCTTTAATACAGAAGCTGCTAAATATTGTGTGACCCTGACTATGGCTCCATAATACTTGAATTGTTTCTTTCTGGCTCCTTGCAATAATTTTTTCTTGACCTGGGAGCTCTGGAATTTGTCTATAATATTCTTTTCATTTTGGGATCTCTTTCAGGAGGTGGTAGGTGGATTCTTTTAATTTCTAATTTACCCTCTGACTCTATAATATCAGGGCAGTTTGATAATTTCTTGAAAGACAAGTCTAGGCTCTTTTTTAAATCATGGTTTTCAGGTAGTCCAATAATTTTTAAACAATCTCTCCTGGATCTATTTTCCAGGTCAGTTGTTTTTCTAATGAGATATTTCATGTTGTCTTCTATTTTTTTCACTCTTTTGGTTTTGTTTCATTGTTTATTGATTTCTCATAAAGTCATTATCTTCCACTTGCTCAATTCTAATTTTAAGGAATTTTTTTCTTCATGGAGCTTTTGGACCTTCTTTTCCATTTGGCTAATTCTAATTTTAAGAAATTTTTTTTCTTCAATGAATTTTTGTGCCTATTTTTATATTCGGACAATTCTGCTTTTTATGGCATTCTTTTCTCATTGGTTTTAAATATTTCTTTTAACATTTGGCCTAGTCTGTTTTTAAAGGTTTGTTTTCTTCAGTATTTTTTTTTGGTGTGTGTGTCTCCTTTACCAAGCTGCTGATTTGTTTTTCATGATTTTTTACATCACTCTCATTTTTGTTCCCACTTTTTCATCTACATCTCTTACCTGATTTTCAAAATTCTTTTTGAGCTCTTCCATGCATAGCTTGAGACCAATTCATATTTTTATGGAGGTTGGATGTGTGAGCTTTGACTTTGTTAACTTCTTCTGAGTTATCTTCCTTGTCGACATAGTAACTTTCTATGGTCAGAATTGTTTTCTATTGTTTGCTCATTTTCCCAGCCTATTAGCTGACTTTTAACTCTTTGTTGAGTAGGGCTCTGCTTCCAGGGTGGAGGGCACACTGTCCCAAGCTTCAGGGGTTTTGTGCAGCTGTTTTCAGAGATACTTTTGGGACCTGTAAGATTTTAGGCCTTCCAAGGTGGTATGATCTAGGAAGACGTGTGTTTACTACTCTCCCAGATTAAAGAAAAGTTGAAACTTGATCAGTCCCAAAGTGGGGGACTCTTGAGTAATGAAGCTCTCTGTCTCTCAACAACTCCTCCCTGGCCCTTACACAGGGAGGGGCTTTTATCTCCAGCAATAAGAAGAGAGTCCCATACCAGAGGATGTTCAGATGGGAATTGCATTCATTTTTATTTATTTTGTTAAATATTTTGCAATCACGTTTTTGAATTTTATCATTTTTATTTAATATTTTAGTTTTCAACACTGATTTCCACAAGATTTTGAGTTACAAATTTTCTCCCCATTTCTACCCTCCTTCCCACTCCAAGATGGCATATATTCTGATTGCCCCATTCCCCAGTCAGTCCTCACTTCTGTCACCCCACTCCCCCCACCCCATCCCCTTTTCCTTTACTTTCTTGTAGGGCAGGATAGATTTCTATGCCCCCTTTCCTATATATCTTGTTTCCCAGTTGCATGGGAAAACAATTTTTTTTTGAGCAACTGCTCAAAAATTTGAGTTTCAAATTCTCTCCCCTCTTCCCTTTCCAACCCTGCCCCAGGAAGGCAAGCAATTCAACATAGGTCACACATGTATCATTACGTAAAACACTTCCACAATACTCATGTTGTGAAAGACCAACTATATTTCCCTCTATTCTATCCTGTCCCCATTTATTCAATTTTCTCCCTTGACTCTGTCCCTTTTCAAAAGTCTTTTCTTTTGATTACCTCCTCCCTCTATCTGCCCTCCCTTCTATCACCCTCTTTTTGTATCCCCTTCTCCTTACTTTCCTGTGTAATGAGATACCCAATTGAGTATGTATGTTATTCCCTCCTCAAGTCAAATCTGATGAGAGCAAGATTCAATCATTCCCCCTTACCTGCCCCCTTGTCCCTTCCAACAGAACTGCTTTTTCTTGCCACTTTTATGGGAGATAATTTACCCCATTCTATCTCTCCCTTTCTCTCTCTCTCAATATATTCTCTCAATATATCTCAATATTTCTCAATATCTCAATATTTGAAGTTATCTCAATATTTCTCTCTCTCAATATATTCCTCCCTCACCTTTTAATTTAATTTAATTTTTTAGACATCATCCCTTCATATTCAACTCACCCTGTGCCCCCCTCTATGTCTGTATATATATGTATATATTCCCTTCAGTTACCCTATTACTGAGAAAGATCTCATGAATTATACACAACACCTTTCCATGTAGGAATGTAAACAAAACAGTCCCACTTTAGTAAGTCCCTTATGAATTCTCTTTCTTGCTTACCTTTTCATGCTTCTCTTGATTCTTGTATTTGAAAGTCAAATTTTCTATTCAGCTCTGATTTTTTCATTGAGAAAGTTTGAAAGTCCTCTATTTTATTGAAAATCCATATTTTGCCTTGGAACATTATACTCAGTTTTGTTGGGTAGGTGATTCTTGGTTTTAATCCTATCTCCTTTGACCTCCAGAATATCATATTCCAAGCCCACTCTTTGATCCCTTAATGCAGAAGCTACTAGATCTTGTGTTATCCTGATTGTATTTCCACAATACTCAAATTGTTTCTTTCTGGCTGCTTGTAGTATTTTCTCCTTGATCCGAGATATGGCAACAATATTCCCAGGAGATTTCTTTTTGGGATTTTTTTCAAGAGGCTATTGGTGGATTCTTTCAATTTCCATTTTACCATCTAGCTCTAGAATATCAGGGCAGTTCTCCTTGATAATTTCTTGAAAGATGATATCTAGGCTCTTTTTTTGATCATGGCTTTCAGGTAGTCCCATAATTTTTAAATTATCTCTCCTGGATCTATTTTCCAGGTCAGTGGTTTTTTCCAATGAGATATTTCACATTGTCTTCCATTTTTTCATTCCTTTGGTTCTATTTTATAATATCCTGATTTCTCATAAAGTCACTAGCTTCCACTTGCTCCAATCTAATTTTTAAGGTGGTATTTTATTCAATTGTCTTTTGGACCTCCTTTTCCATTTGGGTAATTTTGCCTTTCAAGGCATTCTTCTCCTCATTGGCTTTTTGGAGCTCTTTTGCCATTTGATTTAGTCTATTTTTTAAGGTGTTATTTTCTTTAGTATTTTTTTGGGTCTCCTTTAGCAAGTCATTGACTTCTTTTTCACGGTGTTCTTGCATCACTCTCATTTCTCTTCCCAATTTTTCCTCTACTTCTCTTAATTGCTTTTCCAAATCCTTTTTGAGCTCTTCTATGGCCTGAGACCAATTCATATTTTTCTTGGAGACTTATGATGTAGGCTCTTTGACTTTGTTGATTTCTGCTAGTTTAATGTTTTGATTTCTTTGTTATCAAAAAAGAAATCTAGAGTTTGAGTTTGAGTCTGAGTTTGAATCTGAGTTTGTTTTTGCTCCCTGTTCATGTTCCCAGCCAACTACTTGACCCTTCGGCTTTTTGTCAGGATATGACTGCCTGTGGAGTAGAGAGTACTTTGTTCTAAGCTTTAGGGTCCAAGCACTGTTGTTTTCAGGGCTACTTCTACTCCACCATCCCTCCAGGCTCTGTCACAGCAGTGCTCATCCTCCCCCAAGAACTGCTAACCAGGACTGCAATCCAGATCCAAGCAGGGCACAGCAAGAGAAGCTGCCTGTGCCCACAAAGCACTCCTTGCACTCCTGCTCTGATCTGCTGCTAGATTCCTCCCACTGTGTGAGCCAGGGACTTGGGAAGCAGCTGATGCTGGAGCTCTGGAAGCAGCTTCAGGGGCTTCCTGCTGCTGCCACCACCACTGCTGCACCACCTCTGCCACCCGCAGGGATGGGGCTGAAACTCTAAACTTGATCTCGCAGTTTCCCACTAGCTTGCTCTTTGGCGTTTTTTGGTTGAGAAGTCTGTTAACTGCCACGGCTCAATGATTCATGGCCCTAAGGCCTGTCCCAGCTGGCTCACTTCAGGTCTGGTCTGTCCTGGCATGGGCCATGCTGGGCTGTGCTCCACTCCCAGCCCCATGTGATAGACTCTTCCCTGGTACCATCCAGGCTCTCCTGGCCTGGAGACCTGTTTCCCTCTGCTATTTCATGTGTTCCTTAGCTCTAGATTTTGTTCAGAGCCATTTTTTACAGGTATTTAGAGGGATTTGGGGGAGAGCTTAAGCAAGTCTCTGCTTTCCAGCAGCCATCTTGGCTCCACCCCCAAAACCTGCAATTACATTTTCATCTGGTTCTGGGTACACTCAGGAGTTTTGCTGGCACAGGTATTTGATATCTCTAATGAGAGGACCTTTAGTATCCTGGGTGACCTCATATGAAGGCTCTCCAATTTATCAAAATGATCTTCCTAAAATAGGATGTCCAGACCAGAACCCAATACTCTAGAAATGTTGTAACCAGTGCAGAGTATGGCAGTGCTAGTACCTCCTTTGTCCTGGCAATATTCTCTTTCCTCATCTCCACCTCCTAGCTTCCCTGGCTTCCTTCAAGTTTAACCAAAATTCTACCTTCCTTCTGGGAGCCAAGATGGTGGAGGAAGTAGGAAGCTGCTCTCACTCTCCCTTATTGACCTCTAAAAGCACAGAAAATAATCACCCCAGGAAAAATCCCAGACCAGTGGAGCCAGTAGAAAGATGAAGTGCAGCAGTCTTTTAGCCTGCGAGGCTTGGGGGATTAATGCGAAAGGTCCCTCTCTCTCTGGTGAAAAAGGAGTAGTACAGATGGGAAACATCCTAGCAAGCCAGCTTTATGCCCCACCTCAGCACATCATTTGGAGATCCTGAGCCCCAGTGTAATGGAGCAGGCAAGCACCAAATCAGGACTCCCCACATGCCTTGGCCCAGGCAGGGAAACCAGTAGACTCCAACTTGGAGAACCGCCACATGAGCTAGAAGGCAGGCATCATCCAGCAGTTGAACCTTTCCGTGCTTCAGTGTAGTAGGCATCCTCCAGTGGCCAGATCACCTCCTCACTTCCTCTAGAACTTCATTTTTCCAGAGAAATGCAGAAAAATCCCACCTGGCCTCAGCATACACCAGCCATCACCACTAGGACCCCAGCTCACCAGCAGCTAAACTGCCAGACACTTACAATCTCCAGCTCCCAAAACCTGAGCCTCAGCATACAAAACCAGTAATGCTGGCCCCTAGCACAAGAAGCTTGAGACAGTGCCCCCTGTGCTCCAGCAGGAGAGCTCAACTTTAAAACTTAGGAAATAGGCAAACACCATGAGTAAAAAGCAGAAATAGACAATGACCATAGGTTGTTTCTATGGGGACAGGCAAGACCAAAACACAAATTCAGAAGAAGATAACATTGTCAGTATGCCAACATCCAAAACCTCAAAGGGGAATTTGAACTGATCTCAAGCCTAAAAAACCTTCTTGGAAGAACTCAAGATGGATTTAAAAAGCCAAATAAGAAGAAAAAATGGGAAAAGAAATGAGAGATAGGTAAGAGAGTCAACAGCTTGGAAAAGGAAGGACAAAAATTGGCCGTAGAAAAAAATTCCTTCAAAAATACAGCCGGCACCAATGGGAAAAAATACACTGAAGAAAACAACTCCTTAAAAAGTAGATTTGGCCAAATGGAAAAGGAGTCACAAAAACTCACTGAGGAGAAGAACTCCTTAAAAAGTAGAATTGGCCAAATGGAAAAGGAAGTACAAAAGCTAACTGAAGAAACTGACTAGGAAGATTGATCCAGGAGAGATAATTTAAAAATTATTGATCTACCTGAAAGCCATGATCAAGAAAAGAGCCTGGACAGCATCTCTCAAGAAATTGTCAAGGAAAACTGTCCTGGTATTCTAGAACCAGAGGGTAAAATAGAAATTGAAAGAATTCACAAATCACCTCCTGAAAAAAGATCCCAAATTGAAAACACTAAGGAATATTATAGCCAATTTCCAGAATTATCAGGTAAAGGAGAAAATATTGCGAGCAGCCAGAAAGAAATAATTTAAATATTGTTAAGCCATGGTCAGGATTATACAGGACCTTACAGCTTCTACATTAAAAGATTAAAGGGTTTGGAATATTCTATTCTGTAAGGCAGAGGAGCTTGGATTAAAGCCAAGAATCAACAACCAATCAAGCATAATCTTTCAGCAGAGGAAATGGATATTCAATGAAATAGACTTCCAAACCTTCCTGACGAAAAGATCAGAGCTCAACAGAAAATTTGATCTTCAAATACAAGACTCAAGAGAGGCATAACAAGGTAAACAGTAAAGAAATAAAAAAAAAAACATGTTAATCAATAAAGGCAAACTGTTTACATCCCCACATGGGAAGATGATACTTACAACTCTTGAGAACTGTATCTTTATTATATCATTTAGAAGAGGTATACAGAGATTGAAGGTGTGGCTATAACTTGAGTTTGATGTGATGATAAAAAATCTAATTAAGAGGTGAAAAGGGATTGTACTGAAATAAGAGTTAAGGAGGAGGTAAAAAAAGGTAAATTGCATCACATGAAGAGGTGCGAAGACCTATTACAGTAAGAAGTGAGGGAGATGAGATTGTTTGAACCTTAGTATCATCTAATTTGGCTCAAAGAAGAAATAACATAAACATTCAGTTGCTTATAGAAACTTATCGCACTCTGTAGGGAAGTAGGAGGAGAAAGGGGAAAGAAAAAAGAGGGAGTGGATAGAAGTGAGGGAAGATTGAGGGAGGCAGTGGTCAAAGGCAAAACAAGACTGAGAAGGGAAAGAGAGAAGGGAGAAAAGCATAAACAGGAGAGAGAACAGGATAGAGAGAAAGACACAGCCAGTAATCATAACTGAATGTGAATGGCATAAACTCTCCCAGGCAGCAGAATGGATTAAAAATCATAATCCTACAATACATTGTTTAGAAGAAACACATTTGAAACAGAGGGATACACACAAAGATAAAAGGCTAGAGTAGAACATATTATGCTTCAGCTGAAGGGAAAAAAAAGCATGGGTAGCAATCCTGATTTCAGACAAAGCAAAAGCAAAAATGGATCTAATTAAAAGAGATAAGGAAGGAAACTATATCCTGCTAAAAGGTACCATAGACAATGAAGTAATATCATTACCAAACATATATGCACCAAGTGATGTAGCATCCCCCAATTTCTTAGAAGAGGAGTTAAGGGAATTACAGGAAGAAGCGGACAGCAAAACTATGCTAGTGGGGGACCTCAACCTTCCCCTCTCAGGATGAGATAAATCTAATCTCAAAATAAACAAAAAAGAAGTTAAGGAGGTGAATAGAATTTTAGAAAAGTTAGATATGGTAGACCCTTGGAGAAAAATGAATAGGGATTGAAAGGAATATAACTTTTTCTCAGTGGTATATGGCATCTACACAAAAACTGACCATGTATTAGGTCATAAAACCTCACAATCCAATGCAGAAAGGCAGAAATATTAAAGGCATCTTTTTCAGATAATGACACAATAAAAATTACATGTCATAAAGAACCATGGAAAGGTAGACTAAAAATTAATTGGAAACTAAATGATCTAATCCTAAACAATGAGTGCGTCAAACAACAAATCACAGAAAGGATCAATAACTTCATCCAACAGAATGATAATAATGAGACAGTATACCAAAACTGATGGGGTGCTGCTAAAGCAGTTCTTAGGGGAAATTTTATATCTCTCAGTGCTTACATGAACAAAACAGAGAAAGAGGAGATCAATGAATTGGGCATGCAATTAAAAAGCTAGAAAGATAACAAATTAGAAATTCTTAATTAAACACCAAATTAGAAATTCTGAAAACCAGAGATTAATAAAATTGAAATTAAGAAAACTATTGAACTAATAAAACTAAGAGCTAGTTTTTTTTTTTTGGAAAAACAACAACAATAAAATTGATAAACCTTTGATTAATTTCATTAAAAAAAAAAAGAAAGGAGAAAAGCAAATTACCAGTATCACAAATGAAAAAGGAGAATTCACCACTAATGAAGAGGAAATTAAAACAATAGTCAGGAGCTATTTTACCAACTGTATGCCAATAAATTTGACAATCTTAGTGAAATGGACGAATATTTGCAAAAAATATAAATTGCTCAGATTAACAAAAGAGGAAATAAAATATTTAAATTGCCCCATTTCAGAAAAAGAAGTAGAACAAGCCATCAATGAATTCCCTAAGAAAAAAATCTTCAGGGCCAGATGAATTTACAAGTGAACTGTATCAGACATTTAAAGAACAATTAATTCCAATAATATATAAACTATTTGGGTAAATAGGCAAAGAAGGAGTTCTACCAAATTCTTTTTATGATACAAATATAGTGCCAATAACTCAACTGGGAAGAGCTAAAACAGAGAGAAAATTATAGACCATTTTCCTTAATGAATATAGATGCAAAAATTTTAGATAAAAATTGGCGAAGAGAGTACGGCAACTAATAGGATAATACACTATGACTAGGTAGGATTTATACCAGGAGTGTAGGGTTGGTTCAATATTAGTAAAACTATCATATGGTTGTCTCAATAGATGTAGAAAAAGCTTTTGACAAAATAAAACACCCATTCCTATTAAAAAAAAAACTTATGGAGCATAGGAATAAATGGAGTCTTCCTTAAAATGATAAGTAGCATCTATCTAAAAGCATCACAAGAATTATATGTAATGGGGACAAGGTAGAAGAATTTCTGATAAGATTAAGGGTGAAACAAGGATGTCCATTATCACCACTGTTATTCAATATTGTACTAGAAATGTTATCTTTAGAAGATAAGAACTTACTATTTAACAAAAACTTCTAGGAAAACTGGAATATAGTTTAGCAGAAACTAGGCATCAACCAATATCTTTCACTTTATACCAAGATAAGTAAAAATGGGTAGAGAATTTAGATATAAAGGCTGAAATTATAAGCAAACTAGGAGAGAGCAAGGAATAGTTTACCTGTCAGATCTATGAAGAATGGAAGAATTTATGAACAAACAAGAGATAGAGAATATTATAAAATGCAAAATGGATAATTTGGATTACATTAAATTCAAAAGCTTTTGCACAAACAAATCCAGTGCAACCAAGATTAGAAGGAAAGCAGAAATACGGGAAATAATTTTTTACAACCAGTGTCTCTGATAAAGGGCTCATTTCTAAAATATGTAGAGAACTGAGTCAAATTTATAAGAATATGTCATTCTTTAATTGATAAATGGTCAAAGAGGTAATTTTCAGAGGAAGAAATTAAAGCTATCTATAGTCATATGAAGAAATGCTCTAAATCAGTATTGATTAAAGAAATACAAATCAAAACAAGTCTGAAGTACCACCTCTCACCTATCAGATTGGCTAACATGACAAAACAGGAAAATGATAAATGTTGGAGAAGATGGGGGAAAATTGGAACACTAATGCATTGTTGGTGGAGTTGTAAACTGATCCAACCACTCTGGAGAGTATTTTGGAACTATGCCCGAAGGGTTATAAAACTGTAGATGTCCTTTTACCCAGAAATACCACTTCTAGGTCTGTATCCCAAAGAAGTCATAAAAATGGGAAAAGGACTGGTATGTACAAAATATTTATAGCAGCCCTTTTTGTGGTGGCCAAGAATTAGAAATTGAGGGAATGCCCATCAACCGGAGAATGATTGAACAAGTTGTGGTATATGAGTGTAATGGAATACTATTGTTCCATAAGAAATGATGGGCAGGTGGACTTCAGAGAAATCTAGAAAGACTTACATGAACTGATGGTGAGTGAAGTGAGCAGAACCAGGAGAACATTGTACACAATAACAGCAACATTGTGAGATGACTAATTTTGATAGACTTAGCTCTTCTCAGCAATGCAACGATCTAAGACAACTCCAAAAGACTCATGGAGACAAAAGACAGTGGATAGCAAATGCTATCCACACCCAGAAAAAGAACTATGGAGTCTGAATGCAGATTAAAGCATACTATTTGCTTTTGGCTGTTTCTTCTTTCTAGATGGTTTCTACTCATTATTTCTTATTTATTCTGTATATAGCTTGTTTATACCTATTTATTTGTTTGTTATCTCCCTGATTAGATTGTAAGGACAGGGATGGTCTTTTTCCTCTTTTCATATCCTCAGCACTTAGCAAAGTTCCCTGCAGATAGTAGACCCTTGATAAATGCTTGTTGATTAACTACCTAACTAACTGGACACCACACCTTTCTTAAAGGGGACATTAACTTTCTTGGCCACCACATTATGCTGATTAACATTGAACTTGATGTACATTAAAACACTCAGATCTTGTTTGTAAAGACATCTATCTACCCATGCTATTTTCATTTTTTACTTGCAAATTGATATTTTAAGCTCAAATATGAGACTTAAGAGTTTTCTCGATTAAATTTCATCCTATTAGATTCCACCCAGTATTCAAGCCACTTAAGATCTTTTGTGGATTCTTCTCAATTCTTCCTAGGAAGTTGAGGTAAAATTTCTTTTTCTGATTTTCGAGGTTTATGCAAGATTCATTTTGGGGATCCTGCCTCTTTTAAAAGACTGCCTGGGGGCAGCTATGTCCTGCAGTGGATAGAGCAATGGCCCTGGAGTCAGGAGGGCCTGATTTCAAATTTAGCCTCAGATATTTACTAGGTGACTAGCTGTGTGAGCCTGGGCAAGTCAGCTAACCCCAATTGCCAGAAAGAAAGAAAGGAAGAAAGAAAGGAAGAAAGAAAGAAAGAAAGAAAGAAAGAAAGAAAGAAAGAAAGAAAGAAAGAAAGGAAGGAAGGAAGGAAGGAAGGAAGGAAGGAAGGAAGGAAGAAAGAAAGAAAGAAAGAAAGAAAGAAAGAAAGAAAGAAAGAAAGAAAGAAAGAAAGAAGAAAGAAAGAAAGAAGAAAGAAAGAAAGAAGAAAGAAAGAAAGAAAGAAAGGAAGGAAGGAAGAAAGAGAGGAAGAAAGAGAGAAAGAAAGGAAGAAAGAAAAAGCCTGGTTTGGAATAGACAGTCTTAATAACAGAAAGCTGCTTCTTTGGTCTAGTTACACTGCGCATCACGTGTCTTTCTAGACCAGGGTTTCTTAGATCTTTTTTTCAGAGGTCATGAACCCCTTTGCCAGTCTGGTGATGCCTATGGACCCTTTTTTCAGAATAATATTTTTATATGAATAAAATAATGCACATAAGATTACAAAAGGAAACCAATTGTGTTGAAACAATTATCAAGGCATCAAAAAAAAAAATAAAAGGTTCAAGACTCTTAGGTTAAAAACCCTCTATTTTAGAAGGTGCATTTTCCAAAGTGTGTATGTATGGGTAAATATGATACCTGTCTCTACTCCAATAACCAAAAGATATTAAGGTGTGGATCAGCAAGCTAAGTTGACAGGCTCCTAGCACAGTGAGAGTAGCTAGGAAATTAACACGGGAACCCTGATCACCTGGGGAGGAGGAGGTATATCTCCAGGTCAGAGATACCAACAAACATGCCCTTTGGCTACTACACAATTTTGCCTTAGGGCTGGAACACTTAAGGCATTCAGTTGGAAATAAAATATTATTAGAGCCATATGCAGCAACTCTCTTGCATCAAGAGGTAAGAGGTGGGGCCAGTGGGGGAAAGGGAATGTTATGCCTCCCATGGAAAAGGATGGCACTTCTCAAGCCAACAAAAAGTATATTGAAATAGACTCCACCTTTCTAATTCTGGTCATTATATTCCTGTTCCCTTGATGACTTTGCCTTTCCCTAAAAGCTGATTTTCATCCTTTTCTCTCTAATCAACCTGCCTAATATTAACTAGCCAGCAGAATGACCCTGGACAGTACCTCAGATCCACACTTGCCTGTGGCTTCTTGAGAATTCTTGCTTTTAACTGACTGATGCTCTTTGAGAGTCATGTGTAGGATCAAAGTCATCCCCTGATGAATGCTTCCTCCTGGTCTGGAGGTAGCCTTGGGCCCCAGATGGCTAGGCCAGCAGAGTTTAAGTGTTAAAAGCTCTTAACAATCTGAAAAAGGGTTTGAAAAGGGGCCTGATGCAATACATACCCCTTCTGAGGACTAGCCTGACAAAGTACTTAGAAACTCATCATCCCTACCCAAAGGGCTAGGCTGTAATAAGTGTTCTTTGGTTAAAAAATAGTAAATTCAATCAAAAAGGAAGAAAACAGTAAATTCCATTTTTAATAGTCCTGGTACATGTGTCGGTAAGGCAAAATGGGCTCCTTAGAATGGGCTCCTTAGCACTTCATGAGTTTGGCTTTTGTTTACTTTGAGTGAAAGTACTTTCAGCTGTTAAGTGCTAAGCCCCAGGCCCAAAGCCCTGTCAGGTGTGAAACCTGTGTGGGTGTAGATTAATGACTTATGAGGGGCCAACTCGGGAGCCAATGGTCTCTGGTCGTTGAGGCGGGCTTGAGAAAGCCAGAGGCTCGACTGAGAGGAATAAACCAGCCAAGAGACAATAAGCCAGCCAAGAGACAACTACAGCGGAAGCGGAAGTGGAAGCCGAAGCAGGAAGCTGTGGAAGCAGGAAGTTGTGGAAGCAGGAAGCTGCGGAAGCTGAGCTGACCCATGTGTAGACCCAGGAGTTCGAGCAAGGACTTGAGGCCAGTAAATATGATTTGGCTAAATACTATCTTGTTTTTCTGTGGCCTCCTGGTTACTTTTGTGAGGTGGGTTTTCTGGGCCTGGAGTCTTTTTGTCAAGATGTTGGAATGGGGAGGCCAGTTCGCAGATCTGCTGTGGTGGGGCCTAAATAAATGTTTTGTTGTGTTCTACTTAGAGAATCTCTCATACCTTGAGATTTTGAACCATTCAAACATATACATGATTATATTTGAGATTATAAATTTGGCCTTCCTACTACAGTGCATAAAACCCATACTTACATTTTCACCAAGAGGACCATTTCATAGATGAGGAAATGGAAGGCCAGAGATCTTCAATAACTTGGACAAAGTCATATTAGTAGCAAATAGCAGAACCAGCATTTGAAGCCACATCCTGTAACTTCCAAGCCAGTTCTCATTCCACTGTACATATGTGTGTGTGTGTATATATATATATATGTATATGACTATATATAAATATAGGACTATTATTTTCTTTGGAATAAAAGAAATGGCAAAAGATTTTGGGAGCGGATCTCTTTAAAAAGAGAACTCTATCAGAACATGTTAATGTATGGTTTCATTTATTCCAATACTTTGAATCGTTCATAACTTCCTTATTAGGTATTCTCTATTCAGATGCCAATCACAAACCATTAGCATCCAAGTGGTGAATTATTTTGGCCAGCAAAATTACTGAACCATCCACCGAGACTTGAAAGCTGGTGATCTGCCTTGGTAGATGACCTCCTCCACAGTAACATGGGGATTATAGCAATAGTCACAATAACAACAATGATAACCATGCTAATTAAAGATGTTTATATATGGCTCTTGAAGGTTTACAAGACATTTTATATGGCTTAAGGTCCTTTGAGTCTTCTCACAACCCTCTGAACTAAGCCCTTCATTGCTGATCCCTTAAAATATTGGAGAAAATTGAACCACATGTCTAATGCACAAATGGAGTTCGTTATTTAACAAAGGAATCACCTTGAGAATCCTTGTGTAAAGGAAATACTTTGTTTTCTAGTGAATGGTCCAAGTGACTAAACCTACCATCGTGTTGAGAAATCTTGCTTAGAATGCAGCTCGGCCCCTTGCCCAGGAGCAGCCCATCGATTCCAAGTCCACTGGTTCTATTCCAATCAGTAGAGCCTCTGCATCCATTCTCTAGCAGAATTCCATGTCCCTTCGTATAGCCTTCAAATATTACATTTCTACAGCCTGAAGTTGGGCTACTAAGGCAACACTCATGCGGTTCCTGTGGAACAAACTGCTCCCTCCAACATTTCACCTAACCCAGTATGTTTGAGAAACCAAAAAACACTGGGTTCGGTGAAATGTTACCAGAAGCAAAGCTGTATAGTCAGTCAGCCAGTAAACATTTGCTAAGTGCTTACTATATGTCATGCACTGTGTTAAGTGCTATGAAGTGGAAAGACTAGTTTTTGTAATCGGGGACATAGAATCGAATCTTATGTCCACTAAGTAGGCAGCTAGATGGTGCAGTGGATAAAACGCCAGGTCTGGAATCAAGAAAAGCTGAGTTCAAATTGGACCTTAGACTTGTTGTTGTGCAATCATTTCCAACTCTTCATGAGGTTTGCTTGGCAAAGATACTGGAGTGGTTTGCCATTTCCTTCACCAGCTCATTTTACACATGAGGAAACTGAGGCAAACAGGATGAAGTGACTTGCCCAGGGTCACACAGCTAGTAAATGTCTGAGGCCAGATTTGAATTGCGGAAGATGAGTCCTCCTGACTCTAGGCCCAGCATTCTATCCACTGTGCCACCTAGCTGCCCCTTGGCCTTAGACACTTAACCCTTTTTTATTTCAGTTTCCTTATCTATGAAATAGTGACAATAATAGCACCTACCTCCCAGGGTTTTTTTGAGTCATAAATGAGATAATGATTGTAAAGCACTTAGCACCTAGCAAGCTAGCACCTAGTAAGCATTATATAATTGTTAGTTATTGGTATTTATTATTATTAATTACTTGTGGCTTGTCTGACTCAGGAAAAGTCACTTCATCTGTCAGGGATTAATTTTCATTATCTGAAAAATAAGGGGCCTGGAATGGAAGATCTCTAAGGTTCCTCCTAGTTTTAACAATCATTGTGGAGTTTTACATATTGGGTTTGTTTAAATTTCACTCTTGGCCCTGTAGAGTGTAAATTCCTTGAAGGCAGTAACTATTTCTATTACAAAACTATATTTGTCTTTATGTCTGTAGTCTCTAACATGTGCCTTGCACATAGTAGGAGCTTATTTAACCCTTTCTGGATTTAGTTGAATTGGATATAATTGCACACATGGTTCAATTTGTCATATATTATTTAGGTTTTTTTTTTTTTCAGGAGAGTTTCAAATGCAACAGTTGGTTTTCATTAAGTTTTGGAATTATAATTTTTATGGACTAACCCATGTCATAGTTGGAGAAGCAGCATAAAAATATGTGAAGTCTGTATTTACATATTTCCATATTATCCTCTGGGCAGCTAAGTGGCCCAGTGAGTAGATCATGAGCCTTGGAATCATGAAGACTCATCTTCTTGAGTTCAAATCAGACCTCGCACTTAGCTGTGTGACCCTGGGCAAGTCACTTCATGCTCTTTGCCTCAGTTTCCTCATCCATAAAATGAGCTGGAGAAGGAAAAGGAAAACTACTCTAGAATCTCTGCTGAGAAAACTCCAAGAGGGGTCATGAAGAGCCAGACACAACTTAAAAATGCCTAAACAACAACATAAGAAACATCTTTTGAGTTTCTTCAGTTATTTTTTCAATTTTTTAAAAGTTTTATTGATGTCTTCCTTTTTTTTTCACCATTTATAAATAAAACTTCTCACCCAGGCAGACTTTCCCTAAAATAAAGAAGGGCGGAAATTTTAGGCAAAATCATCTGAAAAACTCACCACTTCTGACAAAGTCAGTAAGATGCCATTCCTATAGTTCCCCACCCCTGTAACAAAAGGAGGGAGGTACATTTTTCAGGTTTATAGATTTAGAAATAGAAGGAATGTTAGAGGTCTTATAATCCAACACCCTCATTTTACAGCCAAGGAAAGTGAGATACATTTGCTCAATGTCACATATCTGTTAAGGGCCAGAACTGGATGAAGTATGGACCCCGCTTATTTCTTGTTGCATTGTGATCTATCCCTAATTAATCATAATAGCTGATATTTAATATTTTTTAAGGTTTATAAAGTACTTTACATACCTTTTATGAGCTTAGGAGATAGTTTGGTAGAGTGGATAAATTGCTGGATTTGGACTCAAGGAGAGCTGGATTCAAATCCTACCCTAGACTTTTCGTTGTTGTTTGCCCTTCATTCTCAGAGATCGATGACATCACACAAGGGTGATGTCTTGACTTGATAGTAAATTGGATCTGTGTGAGACAATTTGAGTGTGCAAAGTTATCAGCCTCACTGTCTCCTCCAGAGTTATCAAAGTCCGATAGCAAGATACAAGCTAAGATGATTGCTGATGGCCCAGCAGACATTTACTAGCTATTTGGGACAATGGGAAAATTGCTTCATCTCACTGAGACTCGTTTTCCTCATCTGTAAAATGGATATTAATCATAGCTTACAGGTTTGTTGGTACAATCAAAGGAGATAGGCCCTGCAAAGGACTTTGCAAACCTAAAAGTACAATGTAAAGACAATTTATTTTTAATATGTTTATTGATGCCTTCTTTTTTCTCCCCACCAATCATTTCTAAATACAACTCCTCCTCACCCAGGCAGCCTTGCTCTAAAATAAAGAAGGAAAAAGAAAACTAGGCAAAATTGACTGCAAAATTAACCACTTCTGTCAGAGTAGATAAAATTCCATTCCTATTACTATTATTATTACTTGAATCTCCATTTTATAGACAGAAAAATGAGGCCCAGAATGGTGTAATAAATTTTAGAAATAATGTTGTTTAGGAATCTTGAAGACTCTTGGCCTTCATATAGCCTATGGCAGCATTTCTATTTGGGCACATTCTACATAGATGTGTCATCAAGCAGCTTGGCCATATCAAGGTTACTTCCATTCAGAAGAAATATAAGGGAAAATGAGAGTCCTGGAGGAAGGTCTTCTCTCACTGGAGCTGAAATACAACTTATAGTTTAGTCATTTCAGTCATTTCTGACTATCCATGACCCCATTTGGGATTTTCTTGGCAAAGATACTGAAGTAGTTTGCCATCTCCTTCTTCAGCTCATTTTATAGATGAAGAAACTGAGTCAAATAGGGTTAAGTGACTTTCCCAGGATCACACAGCTAGTAAGTGTGTCTGAGGCCAGATTTGGACTCAAGAAGATGAGTCTTCCTGATTCCAAGCCCAGTGCCCTATCCACTGTGCCTCCTAGCTCCCCTGAAGTACAACTAGGTTCCAATTAGTGTGAATAATGAATCCATAGAAGTGGTCACATTACTCCAATCTGTAGGGCATAGTTCTAATAGGCTGGAACCAAAGACCACATTTTGCATAATTATTATTTTGAATAGCACAAATTTGAATGTATGAGACTACGTCTAGCTGTAGTTAAGAGACTATTTTCTTAGAGTCTGATTCCCCAGCCACAATCACCTGAGTAATTCAGACAAAAACCTCTTCACCTTCTTCGCCCAGGTAAATTGCCTTCAGCTTATAAAATTTGAGTTAGAGCGATTTGATGGGGAAAAGAACAACAAAAGAAGGACAAAAAATCTTTGTTCTAGCATCAAAAGAGTTAGATTGAAATCTTGGCTCTGCAACTTGCTACTGGGCGACTTTGGGCAAGTTAATCCACTTCTCTGGGCCTCTATTATTTTATCTTGGAAATGATGGGGTCATACTAGGTTACCGCTAAGGCTCCACTAGATTATCTCTAAGGTCCCCTTTAGCTCTATGATCCTATGAATTCTCAAGATTGGTCCTTACTGCTGAAGAGTGATGGCCTTCTCCAGAGTTTGATAGCTGGGGAGCAGGGATTATAACTCAAATTTTTTTCCCCCTACTGGTTAGCAGGTGTGGTAACTGGGTGGCAAGCAGAGGTAGTGAAAAATACTTGAAGACAGATTTTTTTTAGGATGCTCGATTTCAATTCTTTTCTGCATTCAAAGCAGAACTATATTAACAAATAACTATATTAACAAATGTTAATATAGTTGTAATCAGTCAAACAAACATTTCTAAGACAGTATCCTAGGCATAGAAGATACAAATGCCAAAGTGACACAATTCCTGCTCTTAAATAACTTTTATTTTACTGGATTGGGAGGAGGGTAGAAATTAATCAACACGAAGGGTCAAAAGCAAAAAAGGGTTCAGTGCCTCAGTTTTAATTCAGAGCAATGTCACCGGAAAGAAAGAAATTATGTTGAAATATATGATACATCACAGTATATATAGCCTTTGTTTTTCTTTTTAAAATTAATTCCCCTAACTGAGCAAATAAAAAAACAATGAAAAATAAAATCCATAATAATAATAAATGATATACTGGTTGCATGACTCTGGCCAAGTCACATAGTACCTCTCAGTACCCCGAAGTTACTTGCTAATGCTACACCTTTCAGAGAAGATACCAACTTTCATTGGCAGAAGGAGATTATTTATTGTAATACCTTGTATTAATGAAATCATAATTCTAGTCTTTATCCTTAATGTTTGTAAGATACTTTCTTCACAACAAACCTAGGTAATGAAAATATCATCATCCCCATTTGATAGATGAGCTAACAGACTCTGAAATATTAATTGATTTGTCTTTACTCACACAATTACTACATGATTGAGGCAGAAATAGACTCCAGTTGTCAAGTCTATCGCTGTTTTAATTTTATTTTTTAAATTATCTTTTTTCTGAACAAGTAAAAATCTTATACTCCCTCTCATTTCCACTTCCCCCAAATAAACAAGAAAGAAAAACAAAATCTCTTTTACAAACAGATATTGTCAAGCAAAGCTGTGGATGTTCCCCAAAGCTCTGTCTTCTTCTCTTTTCCCTCTGTCGTTTTGCTTGGTGATCTCATCAGCTTCCATGGGTTCAATTATCTTCTCTCTTCAGATAGTTCTCAGGTCAATTTATCCCACCTTAACCTCTCTCCTGATCTCTGGTCTCACATGTCCTGTTGGACATCTCAAACTGGATATCTGTGGTCATCTGAAACTCAAAATGTCCCAAACTGAGCTAATTATCTTTCCCACCCAAAATCCAAGCTCCCAGTCACCCAGACTTGGCACCTAGGTGATCCTTGACTCCTCACTCTTGTCCACCATGTCCAATCGTTTGCCAAACTCTTATGATTCTCCCTTTGTAATATCTCTCCAATAGGTTCTCTTTTCCTCTGACACTGCCACCACCTTGATACAGGTCATTATCATCTCACATCTGGATTATTTCAATAGCCTTCTGATTGGTCTCCCTACCTCAAGTCTACTCTGCTGTCAAATGAATCTTACTAAAGCATAGTTCTAACCATATCAACCTTCTTCCCCCATCTAATAAACTGCTTAAGTTTCAAAGAAGATGCCAAGCTGTATTTAGAAGAGAGAGGTTCCTGACCCAGTAGTTCCCTACATCAATGAATACACAGGTCCAGTCCACTTTACACATTCATGGACATCATCCATAGGTTTTCACGCAGTATTTCTTTTTTTTTTTTTAAATCTATCCATGATCTCATCAACACAGGAAGTTCCCCTTGAGGACCTCCTTCTATGGGTGGAAATGTGAACCTTTTTAGACTTCTTAGACTTAGGGCACTGAAGAGTTAGGTAACTTGCCCAGGGCCAAACATTCAGTTATGTGTTACAGGCAGGACTTGCCCCCAAATCTTCCTGCCTTGAGGTCAGCTCTGACATTTCCTACCTGTGCAGCCTTGGGCAAATTATTTAACCTCCCTGGGCCTTAGTTTCTTCATCTGTAACTGCTAGTGCCTAGCACATAGTAGGCACTTAATAAATATTGATTGATAGATTAAATTAAAGGCTTAGACTATATGGCCTCTGAGGCTCCTTCCAGCTTTAGATCTATGAATCTATATTCTTTATCCACCATGGCCAGGTTGCCTCTCCTACATCCAGTTATAGACAGAATAGATGTCCATACATTATTATCATTTAAATTTGAGAAGGAAGCTGCCTGGAGATGTTTCCCACCAGGAAGTGATCTATGTCTTTGCTCTGGAGTTGCCAGCAGCAGTTTAGCTGCCAGAGTTAATTAAGACTGCTCTCCAGTTTCTCTTGGAACCACTAAGGCCACAGAGATGGGGCTGCAGGCAACGAGATGGTTTGGTGGGATTTCAAAACCAATGTTGTTAATTTCACATGAGAGCATCACAACAGGTTCGGTTACTGTTTGCGGTTCCGGTCTCCCATTTACCACGAAGTGAACTTCCCCAGCACATTCTGGGAAAGCTGGTTACTATCTGCCTCCACATGCAAACTGGAATTACCTTGGAAATGACTTCCCAAGATTATCTGTGTTTTGGCTGTCTTAAAAACCTAGTAGAGCTCAAGGGTGAATTTCAAGGGGATTCTGAGTTCAAGTTAAATACAACGATGATAATGGCCACTAAGAAAGAATAATCTTTGATATAAAGCAGAGCCCTCATTTGGAAGGCAGAAGACCTGGATTAGAGTATCACTCTATCTGCTAATTGTGATCTTAAGCTTCCTTCAGTCTTGGGTCCTCTAGAAAATGGTACTGGTGTGTTATAGTGATAGAATGATGCACTTGCTGGTGGAAAGACTTGAGTACAAATACTACCTTTAACACTTGCTGGTTGTGTGACCACATGCAAGCAACTTGACCTCGGTGGGCCTCAGTTTCTTCATCTGTGAAATGAGCATGATAAGATAAATACTATCTGCCTTGCAAAGTTGCTTGTGAGGCTGAAATCAAATAATGCATGTAAAGTCCATTAAAATTGGTCATATAAATGGTACTAATTATTATTATTTAAACACAACAACATTTATTAAGGACTTATAGGCAGCAAGGGTGGAAGGTTCCAGGCTTCTGTAAGAACCAAAAGCATGAGAAAATATAGCAGAATGGATGGAGAAGTGACCTTAGAGTCAGTAAGACTTACAGTAAAGTCTGGCGACACATACTAGCTGAGTGTCCCAGGGCAAGTCATTAACCTTTCAATGTTCTAGCCAAGATTATGTTATAGAAAAGGTGTGAATGTATTGATAGAGTTTCATGTACTCATAAATGTGGGCTTCTATTAATGATTGTTATCTTCTCTGCTCTCCTCCGTCTACTTTGTACCATGACAGGGAGATGATAGATGGTCCTTGGAAATCATTTAGCCCAGCTTCCTCCTTCTACAGAACTTTAGATTGAAGCCCATTGAGCCTGCCCGAAGCCACTGCATTAAGAATCAAAGGAAGGGTTCGAATCTCTGTCCTCTGAATCTAAACCTAGTACTATTTCCAATAAAGCCTCATGATCTTGTCTTTGAGGAGAAATAGGTCATTTCAGTCACTACTGTCATTATAATTGTGATCTGTCTACATTAGTGGGGTGTTCACATGTTTGGAAAAAAATATAGTGGTCAAGATTAGAACATGTCACACACCTATTGGTGCAACCAAGACGAGTTTCCAGGAGACCAGGCTACTGGCTTTGGTTATTTGTTGTTGAGTTATTTTTGTCATGTCCAACTCTGTCATCCCATCTTACACAAGAAGTAAGTGTCTGAAGCCAGATTTGAACTCGGATTTTCCTGACTCTAGGCTCAGTGGTCTATCCATTGCTCCACCTAAAATGCCTGGTTTTGGTTAGTCTTCTCCAATTTAACCAATTCTCAAAATTACCTAAGAAGGCAAGGCTAATCTCAGGTCAAATGAACTGAAAGACAGGGCTTTGAGTCCCAGCCCTGGCACTACCTAGCCATGTGACTATGAGAAGTTATTTGACCTTTCCAAGATACAGTTTTCACATCTCTCAAATGAGAAGAAAAATGCTAACATTAGTAATTTTATAGAATTATCCAGAAGAAAGTACTCTGTAAATATTTGCTTTATTATCATCACATTATAATTCCTGTTATTAGCTTCTAGTCTCTGCCTTCTTCTTCCTTTCAGTATCATTCCAAATGACCACTACTGTGGTGCTGCCCCATGGCAAATCCAAGCTACACACTATGGTGGATTGGCTGGGCTCCTTTTTGATCCATTCCTACCTTTTCCTAGTAGGGATTCAAGCTGCTGATTCTCTTGGAAGATAGTCTGATCCATTAAAACTAAATTGTTAAATGTCCTGATCCCTTGGAGCCAGGGCACTGATAAATTCATTGGTACTATTGATTTATTTTGGGGCAGCAAGGTGGGGCAAAGGATAGAGCACCAGGCCTGGAGACCTGAGTTCTTATCTGGCCTCAGACACTAGCTATGTGACCCTGGGCAAGTCACTTAACCCTGTTTGTCTCAGTTTCCTTATCTGTGAAATGAGCACTAGAAGGAAGTGGCAAAGCACTCCAGTATCTTTTCAAAGGAAACCACAAAAGGGGTCATGAGGAGTCAGATGTAAGTGAAAAATTACTAAAGAAGAACAAACAACAATGGTAAATATCTGGTAAATGTTATTCCTTTTAGGTAAAATATTCACATTTTAACAGTAGCATTCTATGGACTTAGAAATACATCCCAGAGGCAGCTAGGTGGTGCAGTGAGTAGAGCACGGGGCCTGGAGTCAGGAGGATATGAGTTCAAATCCGGCCTCAGACACTTGACACACTTACTAGCTGTGTGACCTTGGCCAAGTCACTTAACCCCAACTGCCCTGCCTTCCCCGCCCCCCCCAAAAAAACCCTAACAAACAAACCAAAAAATCTCAAACAAAAATATATCCAAAATGGCAAGAATTACAGCCCTTCCCTCCTTAGCAGAGATTCTCTCTAGAATGGAGAATAATAAAAGCTAACATTTATATAATGCCTACTATTTGCCATGTACTATCCTAAGCACTTTTTACAAATACTATCTCATTTGATTCCTCACAATAATTCTGGGAGGTAGGTGCTACTATTTCCCCCATTTTGCAGGCAAACAGAAGTTAAGTGACTTTTAATAATCTAAGTCAATAAAAATAAGCTTAGGGATGTTGCTTAGAAAGAATAGAGAGACAATTCAGTGCAGACGACATTTGTCCTCCTTCTTGTAGGCATTAAACTCATATGTTTCTCTTCATATACTCCTTTGAAATTTACTGTCCCTTATAAAATTTTGGTTTGTTTTGGGAATGAGTTAATGACATTGGAGAGAGAACCAATATATTGCTTTGTATACAAGTCTCCTTTTAAAACACCTAACCAAATATTGTACTGGGTTGGGGGGTGTCTTAATATAGACGCAGGGAGATTTAGAATGGCAAAAGCTTGGCACAAGGAAACACTGTGCTCACAAGACAATAAAATGAACTAGTTTTATTGAGGAAAGATGCCCACAAAACAAAAGGATCTTAGAGAGAAGGATAAAAACAGACCCCTGGGTCTGTGGGATATACATTGGACATCTCACTGGGGCCCCAGAGGGGGAACTCTCTCCCTCAAACCAGTAACTTCTGGGACATTTTGATAAGGTTTTTATGTGGGTCCCCCAGGAATTGGGAGAAGGGAGATAGGAGCCTAAACTTAGGGACTGGAACTGACTCAGACTAATGGGAGAAGGAAGATGCTTGCGAATTTGGAAACCAGTTGATATTCCAACCCCATACCTATGGAGAAGGAGCTTTGGCTAATAGTGTAGGTCTTACTCTTTCAGGGTGACTCAGGGATTTCTTACACTTACCTGAGGATTCTTTGCTTAAGGGCTCAGGCAGATTACTGTATTCCTTACCGAGATGTGTGGAAAAAGTAAGGAGAGGAAAACTCATATTCTCTCTTTGTAGAGGGCCTGAGTAATACGAGTTCCAGAAAAAGAAGGAAAGTGTTTGCAGCAGTCTTTAGGAAGAATCAACATGGAAGGTTCCAGCTCTTGCTGATGCCAAAAACAAGTGGCACAGTGCATCAGGATGCATTAAGGGGGTATAATCACCCCTCCCTACTTCCTTCAGGCCTGACACCAAGGCTCTAGATTCCTTGACAGTAAGTCTGTTCAAAGGAAACCTGTGAGATGTGGTTAATTTGGATGAGCCAGCAGGTCAGAGCTTCTGGCCCAAGGAAAGTCTGAGAAGCCTCTAGCCTGGAGACAGGTTCCCAACAGTTAGAAGAGGGGGCATTTGAAGCTCCATGTAGGACATATCCCAAATTTCCTTTGGAAATGGCAACCCTCATTTGAGACTGAACATTGCTTAATTTGTAGAGATTTGCTGGGTTATGTTTCAGATATTTTCTGATCCTTTAGAATCCAAAAAAAGAAATTTCATTTTGTTGTTATTTAAAGACAAAATAAGATATACAGGGTATAAAACCTTTCTCTTGTAGAACCTCCATGCATTGGATCACTAAATAAATGCCTAAGACAGCAAAGCTGGCTCTGATCCCTATTGGCAATCGAGGTTTGGCCTCAAAGTTTGGGATGAACGCCAGAAAGAACTGTATACAATTTCAACATTCATAGATTCCATCTTTACATGTATAGAAAGAAAACCTATTGGGACCTCTTTCACATATTTATAGTGGCAAATTCAGGAAAGAGATTAAGAAAGAATCTCCCCTTCCCCTTTTCCCCCAGCCCCTCAATTTAGACATTGAGATGGTAAAACTATCATTTGAAATGAAAGCCTCTTAATGAATATTTATCATTCCCTGTTTTCCCACAAATTGTTTTAACATTCCTTGGAGCTGATCAGCCTCCTTATTTTAAGAACTGATCAGATTTTAATGTCAAAACAACCCCTAGAAGTTGGAACAGCAAATTCCACTGATCCCAGCATTGGGCATATTGACTACTTTGGCTTCTCTGATTGTCGAGGTGGTAAAATTTAGGGGCATTTTTTTACTGCCTTTTGTCTTTTGCCTCTTGAAGGCCCAACTTTCTAAATTAGGAACTATCTTTATGTATATAAATGGATTTGAAGCTTTTTATTAAAAGTCCTTTTTGCCTAGAGCCTTTCCTGATTCTTCCTTTAGTGCCCTAATGCCCAAACTATCTCATTCAATTGCTTTTTATTTATTTCTGTTTATATACTTTATCTTTATTCTATATATATTCATATGTATACATGTTGTCTTTTCTATTAGAATGCAAATTTTTTTGTGAATTAGAGTCATTTCACTCCTGGTACTTTTAATGATTATGCTTAAAACAATGTCTGATACATAATGGGTACTTAAAAATATTTGTTTAATGATTGTTTTTCCTTCCCTCCTTCCTTCCTTCCCTCCTTCCTTCCTTCCCTCCTTCCTTCCTTCCTTCCTTCCTTCCTTCCTTCCTTCCTTCCTTCCTTCCTTCCTTCCTTCCTTCCTTCCTTCCTTCTCCTCTCCTTCCTTCTTTCTCCTCTCATTTGAACTTTGAGAACTTTGAAGATAAATGAGATGATGGATTTGTAAAATCTTGTCACTTTTAATAAACTTCATATAATTCCAAGACAGTAGAAACATTTCTTAACTTCACTTTTTTTAAGAAGAAAATGAAGTCCATCTTAAATAGCTTTTGATAAGTATTTGTTTTTCATGTTTTTGCATTGAGTTAATTAAATTAAATTTAACAAACATTTATTAAGTATCTACTATATGTACCACAATATGCCCATTTTTAGAACAAAGAGATAAAAATGGACTTTATACTTTTTTTCTGGGGATACAGATTGTATGAAGCTAAATAAATACAAAGAATATTTAAACTGTACAAAGTCATTTCAATAGGGAGAGAATATAATAACTGGTGAGATCAGGAAAAGCCTCCATGCAGGAGGTGGTAATTAAACTATGACTTGGGGGAAACTGGGGATTCCAATAGATGAGAGGAAGGAATGCCTTCCAGACATAGGGAAACATTTATAAAAAGGCACAGAGGTAGGAGATTGGATGTCATACAAAGGAAACAGCTAATAAGCTAGATTGGAGAATTTATGAAGAGGAAGAGTACAAAATAACTGGAAAGGTAGGTGGGAATTAGAGTGTAGAGGGCCTTGGATGACAGGTTTGGGACTTTGCCTTTTACCCTATTTCTTTTAAGACTAAAAAAATAAAGGAGACAAACTTTGTGAGATGGTCCCTAATGATTTTCTAGTTCTTCATTTTACCTGTTTTGGAAACATTGGAGAATAAGCCTTGGAGATACTGCTTCCTTCTTTCTACTTTGTTTCTGACCTTACCTACCTTATGTATGTGTCTTTCTGATGACTGATCAAAGAGACAGATGTCAGACAGTTGTATCTTGCGTTGTCTGTTCACAGTCATTTCCATCATAGATTGACAGAAAATCCTAAGGTTCCTATTACTCAAGAATATAGTTATGACTGTGCAGACTCTGTAAGACTCTGTGGTGTTTAGTGGCAGAAAAAAAAAACTGTTGCAGGTAGGGTTGAGAATCAGAAATTTGGAAATATCAAAAAGAAGGGAAGATTCCCCAAACCTAATTTGCCATGGAGCCCTGTGTAAATGATGGCTTTTTTTCCTAGACTGCACTGTCAGAACTCTGACACGATCTGAGCACATCTGGAATCTCACAAGTTCTTTAGCTAAGTGGATTTTCTGGTCCCCAGGCTGGAAAGGGATCTCCATGAGAATGGCGTATTACCTTTTGTACCACAGAGAGCTATCACAAGCTGTCTGGAACAGCTGGAGGGGCTCCTGGCACACATAGAGGAATTAAACTATTATGTCCTTTAAAAAACCTTCCCCCCTTCTCCCCAGGCACCCATCAGGTGGAAACACAAGTCAACGTCCTGAGGAACAAGGAGTAATTTTCAGGTTTCAATCCAGCAGTAGCTGAGACAAGAGCTCTTTTGGCAGAGATGCTGCCTTTGGATGTGAACTTGGTAGGACCAATGCTATGTAGAAACTGAAATACATTTTGAGCCTCGTCCTTCAGAGATCAAGTTGGTATAGGGGAAAGTATGTTCTGGAGGCATTGGGGGAAATGTTTGTATATTCGTTCTTGTTATATCTGTGAAGTAACTTTCCTTTTGTAAAAGGTTATCAATGCTCAGTGGCTAAATGGAACTGGAGTACTGGTAATTGGCTCCTAACAAAGGGGAAAACACAGCCAGTGGGGTCTTGAGCCAGTGTGATTAGTGAAAAGAGATGCCCCACTTCCACCTTACAACGGTTCCAATAGCAGGATGCAGCAATTCTATGAGGAGGAGAGAGAGGGGGGAGGGGGAGGGAGAGAGAGAGAGAGAGAGATGGAGAGAGTGTAATGTTAATGGGATATGAAGTTCTTCCCAGTCCATTAATAGGCCTCAAGTGGAGCTCATTAAGGGAAGTTTGCTTAGGAGGGGCTTGCTTGTAGGAAGGCTTTCACACTTTTTGGTACTAAGTTGATTAGGCACTGAGTCACAAGGTTGTGATGCCTTCTGGCTCTGAGCCCATTAGCCAAAAGTGTATATTTACTCTGAGCTGGTATTTTGCTTTGGGCATTTGCTTATGAGAGTGATCTTGTGATTCCCTGGTCAAGACTCTGAGTAGCTGTATGTTCACACCTCCCAACTGCTCAGATGTAAAGGCTGTCTCTATCCAGTGGTTATATAAAGTGTATAGCAATATTGCCTTGATTCAGGCAGTCAGAGCCCTGTCTGTTGGTCTTTGTGCTAATTTCTCTGCTTCTATTTTCTCGCTTATATTTTCTCTGACATCCAGGGTGCTGATTTTTCCCCTCAACTAGTGAATGTAATTAAAAGTAGGATTGTTAACCCCTTTTTGAGGAGTCTTTCCTAGAAAAGTAGATTAGAGAACCTGTGCTAGCAGGCCGTCCTGGGTGTGCTAGGGTGCTTGTTGCTATGGGGGGGGGGGGAAGAAGAGAGAGGAGAGAGAGAGAAAGAGAGAGAGAGAGAGAGAGAGAGAGAGAGAGAGAGAGAGAGAGAAAGACAGAGAGAATGAGAGAGAGAAAGAGGGAGAGGAAAAGAACACTTGCCATACTATAGAATGGATTATTCTTGTGTGATCTTGGGCAATTACTTCCCCTATCTAGGCCTCAGGTTCCTTAAAATGAGCAGGTTGGACTAGATGACCTCTAGGGTCCTCTCCAGCTTGAAATTGATGATTTTATTTGTAGTCCTTACTATCCTGAGATTGAGCCTCCCAGTCCTCATCTGCTTTCACAAAAGCTCAGGTATCTTTCTTCATAGAGGTGCTTCTTCAAATCTATTTATGCCAGGGATGGAGCCCTGGGATTTAGTCCAGGGATCCGAAATAAGAGGTGAAGGAAGATGGTCCAAGGAAAGTTCAAAGTTTTTCCACTACCACCCTGTCAGTTGGCTGCATGATACCCAACGTGATGGGAATAATGAGACAAACAGTTGGCAAGACACCAAGGCCAAGGTTGGATCTCTTTCTGGCAGCTCTGTTTTAGGCCAGCCCCGGTTTTTGTAGAAAAAAAAATGATCAAACTGATTTTTGAGACTATCGAGCACATTTCTTTGTTTTTTATTTCAAAAGGCCAAAGCAAACCCACAGTGTTGTTGGGGGTTGGGGGTAGGGGGGCGAGATAAAGTGATGTTGAGTATTAGGTCTTTTGTTGGAAAATAGTACTAATTATATGGGTGAAGACTGATAGCTAAGTAGGAATTCAGGTGGCCTCTTACAATGAAAGGAATTTCTATTATAACTCACTGAGGGATCAGGAACTTTTCTGAAGCAATTGTGGTGTGGTGGAAAATACATTGAACCTGGAGTTAGAAGAACTGGTTTGGATCTTGTTTATTTCCACTTAATATTTACATGAACTTGGGTGAATCACTTAAGTTTCACAAACCTCAAGTCCCTCAAGGAAAGTAGGAATAATAATGTTTATATTATCTACCTGTCAAGGCTGTTGTGAAGAAAGGGCTTTGGAAGCTTTAAAGACATATACATATAAATATATGTATATACAGATATATGTGTATATGGATATGTGTGTGTATGTGTACGTATATATACATGCATATACATACACACATATTCATTCATACACACTCTGGGCTCCCTTTCTCTGCCTGATTCCACTGGGCAGTTCAGTTATTCCAGAACATGGTTAATTCTCCTCCTCAGGGAACTAGGGGCTAACAAGGTATCTTGTACTATCATTCATAACCTCCCATTCAATTTGTTCTCTCAAATGCCAATCATAAGTTAATTTCCCCAACATCATTCAATCAGTCAATCAGAATTAAAATATATCCTTCAAAGTAAAGCATAGTCTCCCCTATATAAACCCATTTGTTTTCCTGGGGAGGAGGCACAGACTTAAGGTGCTTGCCATAAAAAACAATCCTCCAAAACTTGGGCACAGTTCACCCTCACTTCTATGTACCACTTGGCCCCTGGGTAAAGTGGACTCGAGCTTTAAGTAGTGACTATCAGGTGCTTGTGGCACTAAGTTCATTTCCGGGTATGGCATGGTTGATGAACAATGCTTTATTGGGTTGATTAACTGCTCAGCTGGTGTAGTAGGAAGGCCGAATTTATGATCTCAAATATAATCATGTATATGTTTGAATGGTCTGAAATCGCAAGGTATGAGAGATTCTCTAAGGAGAAAACAACAAGAAATTTATTTAGGCCCCACCGCAGCAAAAACTTGAACCA
>CM053624.1:151552882-151593238 GCA_028646595.1 Phalanger gymnotis | reverse complement strand
AGTCACCAATCCACACCCACACAGGTTTCACACCTGACAGGGCCCTGGGCCTGGGGCTTAGCACTTAACAGCTGAAAGTACTTCCACTCAAAAGAAACAAAAGCCATGCTAATGAGACAATTTTGCTTAACAACACAGCTGGATCAAGCAAATTGTACATCGGGGCTGGCTCCTCACTGGGATCAGCTATTGTGACTACTCGTAGACTCCATTATGAACTCTCGTTGCTTCACCTTTGACAGTTCTTATCTTTCAAAGCTTACAAGGCCATTCCATCTCTAATACTCATTCATCTTAGGTAAAGAAAGAATGAACTTGACAGAGACAAAAGAATAGTCATGTCATGTGCTCATGACCACATGGTGATCAGGAGTGAGACAGATCCTCTCTTCCTTACCTGGAGACCCACTGCAGTTTTACTTCTTCACTCAGAAAGGTTTTGCCTATTTGCATTTTTTTGTATGCACATTCATTTCTGGATTAGCAGTGGGTTAAAAGGCTTTTCATCACAACAGAGAAAATGTCGGAGGATACTTTTGAATGCCCTGAAGCAGGAAAGTGAAGCACTGCTCCTCTTTTAAGCATTTTTGGAAGCAAACTCACCAAGTCTCAAGGTGGGGTGATACCAGCAGAGCATATGCCAATCCCCCCCAAATCCCTGACTAACATTACACATACCCACATACCACATAACACACTCACAAATGTGTGTGTAAAAATAAATGTAAACTATGTATTTTGATCCTTGTTATCATTTCCTGCAACCCACTTGACCAGTTGTGACACTTGGGCCTTAACCTGTTCAGCCTCAATTTCCTTATTTGTAACATGAAAAAATAATATCTCTAATGCTTACCTTCACAAGGTAGCTTAGAGGATCAAATGTGATAATATGTGTGTATATATACACATACATATACATATACATACACATACACACTATATATAATATTTATATATATGTACATATATACACAGTGTTTTACAAACTTTAAAGTACAATATATTTTTATTATCATCATTGTTATATGAAAATAAGCCTTTTCATCTTATTCAATGGAGATCATAAAGAAATGGCTCTAGGACAACTTTGTCGGCCTTTTTTGCTGCTGGATAATATTATTGCTTTTCATTAATTAATTATTTGTAATTTGTAAATTAGTTATTTGTAATTTAATTATTTAAAGTATTAGGATGTAAACTTATCTTGTACAGGCATCTTAGGACAGTCTGGTAACACAATGACAGGGAATATGAGCTTTATCCTATTCCCACGTGGTTTTAAGTTCTAGTGGATCTCCATATTTTGAGAGTTTTTCATTTCACCTAGTTTATAACTTGTGAATAGTCAATATGACACCGTCTGTTAGAACATCGTTCCTAAATTTTTAAGGGTCAATGTTATGTCTTGGTGATTAGGAGCAGCAGTTTTGTCTATGTTGATACTCTGGCTCCAGGAAATTATTTGTTGAATTTCCAAGGCTGTTTGGGGGCTAATAAACATCATCATGAAATTCATTGATTCTGCAAAGCATTTATTCAGTGCCCACAAAGTACCAGCGTGGGCAGCTACACAGTATGGTGGATAGAGCACCAGTCTTGGAGTCAAGAAGACCTGAGTTCAAATCCATCCTCAGACATTTAGTGAGTGTGCGATCCTGAGCAAATCATGTAACCCTGTTTGCCTCAGTTTCCCCATATGTAAATTGAACTGAAGAAGGAAATGGTAAATTGTTATATTATTTTTGCCAAGAAATCCCCAAGTAGGGTTACAAATAGTCAGGCAAGACTGAAACAACAAACAAGAACAACCACATGTATCAGATAAGGTACTAAAAAGATTAAAAAAAAACAAAACTTTGCCCTCAGGAAGGTGACATTCTCCTGGAGTAAGAGAGAGGTGATAAGGATGGATAGGAAGTTAAATATACACAGATAAGTAAGTACAAAATATATACACAGTTAATATTAAATGATTTGAGGAATGCAAGAGGGGCCAATATCAGGGAATGGGTCTCTTAGGATCAGAGTCAAAAATTCCTATTCATGAGGATAGGAGTTGATCAGGAAGGCATTTGTGATTGTCAGGAGTGGTTAGGGATTCAGTAGTACCTTTAAAAAAAAGGAAAGAAAGAAAAGAAAATAACCATGCTGATGAGCGTAAGTCACCAGGAAATGGCTGTGGTTAAATCCAATTGTAACCTCAAAGCAACAGCAGCCCAGAACTCTTCTGGAGGCTCCAATGAGTCTCACCTTCAAAAGCCTCTGCTTTCTGATCATCTCCCTGTGTCCTGGCTGCCAGCGAAGGTCCAGTAAGAGACTTCCTCTGGCAAGCTTCCTCCATGTGTGCCAATTGGAGTTCTGGCAGTTGTCTCTGTCCTCTGGACTTCATAAAGCTTTCTGTTCCTCTCTTCTTCCTGCTACCTCTGTCAGCTAAGGGGTAGCATGCATGGGCAGGATCCTTTGGACCACAAGATGCTAAGAAACACTTCCCTAGTCTGGAAGATAGGCACTGGCTCAGCCAAAGCCTGGACAGCCTTGCTCTCACAGGAGGCATCTGATATGCCCAGAAGTGGTAAACAGGGATTCAGCTTCTGCTGTGCCTTATAAAGTGACAGACCAGGGAATTTCTGTGGCCTGCTTTGCCATACTGGTCTGATATGAAAAATGTACTGATGTCCTCTGCATGGGTTAAGACAGAACTGGGTGTTTCCTTCTCCTGCTGTACATTTCAGGTGTTGGACCTATGATTAATTATAGTGGGTCTGGGAGAGGAAACAGATGAGAGAAACACCAATGATGATGATGATGATGATGAATATGGTGATGATGATGATGGCAATGATAATAATGATGGCTGTATATATTGTTGTGAGCTTTGAAAAGCCCTTCACATACATTATCTCAGTCCATTTTGATGACAGTCTTGGGAGATGGGCAATAAAGACATTATTATTATCCCAGTTTTCCAGATGAGGACCCAAATTCAGAGAAGTGAAGTGATTGGTTCACAACCACACAAACCTAGGTTTGTTTTGACTTGAAATCTAGCAGTTATGAAGGACTTGAGCCCTGGATATCAAATTGGAAGATTTGGATTGAAATCCTGGTCAAATCTCTCCATCTCTGGGCCTCAATTTCTTCCATGATAAAATGGGGTGGAAAGGAGAGGATCAAGAGACATGAAACTCCATGGGAACAAATGCTAATATTTAAATTTAAAATGTACATGAAAATAGAACACTATGAAGTAAGTTTTTACAACTAATATAGCTTAAAGGGAACTATATAAGTAATTCATCAAACCCATGTACATTTTTATATAAATATGCCAAGGGCCCTTTTAACTATTTTATTCATGCATAAATTGCAACAGATATCAATAATAATAATAACACCCACATAATCTTGGGAATTCAGCAAATAAACTAGATCTTGGAACTACAGCCTTACTATAGACATAAGTAATGTGATGATGTGAGTGACATAACATTGACCCATAAAAATTTGGGAACAGTGTTTTTAATAGATGTTGTAATACTGAATGCTAATAACTTAAAAACTATGTGGAAGGGGAAAAAAAAACCTCACCCTCGTGAATGTAACTTTTGGGAAAATCCTTCCAGGAATAGCTCAATAAATTTGATTATCAGCATATATATTCATTAAACTCCTGGAAAAACCGAGAATTATGTTTGTCGTTCAGTTGTTTCACTTGTGTCCAATACTTGATAACCCTATTTGGGGTTTGCTTGGAATAGATACTAGAGTGGTTTGTCATTTCCTTCTCATATGGTAACAAAACTGAGGCAAACAGAGTGAAGTGATTTGTCCAGAGTCACATAGCTAGTACATGTCTGAGGCCAGGTTTGATCACAGAAAGATGAGTCTTCCTGACTCCAAGGGTGGCGCACTCTCCACTGGGCCGTTTAGGTGTCCCTGGTGCCACTGATGTGACTATGTCTATAAGACAATCTCTGACCTAGAAGAATTTATAATCTATTTGAAGAGGCTATCACTTAAAAAAGTCACTAGAAAATAATAAAGCTCGTATATTGAAAAGCTCTAAATTATGTGATAATTATGGCACATGTTACCTGACTTCTATAACTCATGCAATTCTTTTCTAAGTTATATTATAGTGTTTTGAATATAGATCTTACACATAAGTTCCTCTCATACAGTGGCTGTGGATGATTTCGCTTTTTATCCCCACTACTTTTCATATAATAAACAATAAATACTTGTGGAATTGAATTGAATATAAATATATAGAAGAGTAGGACCTCCTCATATTATCTTTTGCTTACTTATCTGTTTACTTCTCACATCATCTCAGCATAATATACATTCTTTAGGAGCAGAAACCATTTTTCTCCTATATTTTGCTTTCCTCAGGACCTAGTGAAACCCTGCCGCATTATGTTAGATTTGTATTCAATGAGGCAAATTGAAAATTGCCTCAAATTCAGAGAAATTTTGTCCTTGGAAATGTAGTTATGAAATGGATCAGGATTATGCCCTCACAGAGCCAAAGAAATTCTCTAACAATGGGAGGGGGTGGTGAATGAGACCCGACTCCCACTAGGAGAGGTTACTCCCTCCTATATGGCTCCCAGAGCTGTCCTACTCCCTCATGTGATAAACAGTGACATCAGGAAATCTAAGTACAGAGTCAACCATAGGTGTTGACGAGTACCAAGATTAACTCCACCAAATACAGTCTTTAACAGAATTTAAAAATTAAAAATTAGAAATAGGTGCCAATCTCACCCAGCTCAAGTAAGAGAAGGGGCAAGGGGTGGGCTGCCAGTTCTGCTTGTCTATTTTTTCTCAGTGCTCTAGTTACTGGAACAGGTGCTCCAGATGAACAACGACAACAACGACCCAGTCATATACCTAGCCACTTGTCTGTTTAGAGGTCATGATACGTCTATTATGATATCTAATGGGGGCTTGGGTTTGAAGAAGAGAAGAGTAGGCATACATAGCTACCACTAAACTCCATGGTCCTGATGTTGCATTGCATGTGAAGATTCTTGCATTTCTCATCTTCTATGTGTCCTTTCTCCTCTCCTTCTTGAGAGACCCTCAAAGCTCCCACTATTCAGGAGATCCCACTCCCTCCAGTTCTAATCCTGCTTCCCAAGTTGGAAAGAAATGCAACTCACAGGGTCTTTGTACCCTGTCACTGCTGGTGGCTATTAGGGACTAGCACAGCAAGTCACACATAGTAGGTCATTAATCACTGCTTTTCGGATTGGATCAATGGAGTTGAGCTGGGACTTGATATGGACCGTGAAACACAGCTAAAAAATTTGGATAGGGAGGAGGAAGAACATCCTAGACCAAAGGGAACAGCAAGCACAGATTCAAAGTTAGAATGAACATGTGAGATACAAGAAGGGTCAGTCACTGATGAAATTTATCTTTCGCTTTACCACTATATTGACGTGTTTTTAATTTTTTTAATCACTAACCATTATTTTTAAGTGATAGATGATGTGCTAAGCAGAAGAACAGAAGTTTCTACTTAAGATCCCATTAACTATACTACCACAGTCCAAACCCTGATTGGATGACAGCACCCTTAATCTGTTTCTCACCTCATCTCATATGTCTCAATCTTGTCCATATGCCATGGGGCAGATACTCGTGTCATGAGTCATTTTATTCAATTGAAGTTGACAAGAGCTGTCAATAGCATTTATTTTTTTTCTCACATGTGTTTGCTGAGACAGAAGGGCCAAGAATCAGTCCTTTGTGAATTGTTTTATCCCCTTCCTTTGTACGGTCAGAGACACATGAACTTAGTCTTTCGATGCAAAGAAAGAACCATCACACCCAAGTCAAAGCCAGAGAGTTGTATGATTTTGTTCAATAGAACCTACAGAGTGCCATGGTTAGCTTATGTGCTGGCAGCCTCAATTTCTTCTGTGGCTTTATTGTTTAGGGGAGCAGCTAACACAGGGCGCCGGCTTCAGCAGGGTCTCATGTGATTGAAAGAGAAAAGCAACATAGAGTTACAGGTTTTCTGATACTGGTTTCACCAGCTAACCACTAGAGATAATAGGATGCTCACTAGTCACAGTGGAACCCTCAGCAGGACATGATAGGAATGCATAATGTGTTTAGTCCATTGCATGAAGTGATCTCTACAATAGAGAGAGAACCCTCAAATTTACAACTCTCCTTCTTACCTCGCTGAGAGTGGAGTCAAGTTAGGTGAGAACTTGCACATTAAAGACCCCATAGGATCATTGATCCAGAGCTGGAAAGTACCTCAGAGACCAGTCTAATGCCCTCATTTTACAGATAAGGAAGTGATTTGCTCAAGGTCACACAGGTGGTGGGTAGGTAGATGGCTAGGTAGATCAAGTGCTGGGCCTGGAATCAGGCAGACTCATCTTCTTGAGTTCAAATCTGGCCTGAGACACTTGCTAGCTGTGTGACCCTGGGCAAGTCACTTAACCCCGTTTGTCACAGTTTCCTCATTTATAAAATGAGCTGGAGAAGAAAATGGGAAATTATTTCAGTATCTTTGCCAAGAAAACTTCAAATGGGGTCATGAAGAATTAGACACAACTCAACAATTACAACAGCAACATGCAGGTAGTAAGTAGCAAAAGTGGGGATTCAGAATCCTTGCTGTTGCCACTTTACATTATCGTCAAGGATTGCAGAGATGTTAGGACTTGAAAACTTGCATGTGCTGGTGTGGCCAGGGTTCTGTTATCAGTCTGGTGGAAAGTTTGGCCCTGCTCTCCAAGCTTGCAAAAAATCATGTTTTTACCAGTTTGATGGGAGGAAGCCAAAAGCTCTGCCTGAAACAATTTGCAGACTCTCTGTGGGTGATAGAGGTCCTTCTCAAACCTTTCCCTCAGTTGTTCCAAAAAATAAAAATGTATGTTAATGATGGAGAGTTTTAGACTGAAATGGGTGAGAGAGAGGGGAATCCCTGGCAAAATTTTTCTCAAAAGCCTTTCCTACCTTAAAGATACACCGCCTTCCCCCCAATCCTCTATTCATCTGCCATCTCTGGAGGAAGACCCAGGAAACCAACTGAAACCATGGACCTGTGCCCAGCAATCATTCTGACACTAAGCCATTGAGAACTTCCATTGGATTTGAGCTCATTTGGCTTGTATTCATGGTGCCAAGGATGTGTGTGTGTGTGTGTGTGTGTGTGTGTGTGTGTGTGTGTGTTGCGGGGAGGCATAAGGAGGAGAATATTTAATGGGGCGGAGGGGATAAAGAAAAGAGAGCATTGGTTGAAACAAATATTCCCTTCTTTGTGGCTAGTTATATCTTCTGCAGCAAAGCTCATTCCCAGAGAACTATGACAACCAGCAGACTCTAAGATCCCCAGAGCTTTACAACTTAAGACTCAACTCATGAGTCTTTGACTGGGGAGGTTCAATATAAGTTTGTAGATTGGGCTAAACAAAGACAAAAAAAAAACAAACAAAAAACAAACAACCTTGATGTGGGTTCCCCAGCAAGGAGTGGCTAAATTTTTCCCCCCAGAAATGTCTCTCTCTGCATTCAGGCCCTCCTTCCAAATCCTATCATCTGGAAGTTATCACACAGATTACAAGAAAGTCAAATGATCATAGACTTAGAGCTGGGAGGGGCCTTTGAGTCCATCTAGTTCAATTTTATCACTTTATGGATGAGGAAACTGAGGTCCAAATCAATGTTCAATGTTATTCAGATAATGCATGTCAGAGAAAGGATTGAACCCTGGGCTTCTAGTCTCCAATCCCGTGCCCTTCTTACTACCCTACATTGATCAAAAATATACTATTGCTTTTGAAATGGAATTGAAAATCACGCCATACCCAAAAGTACTCATCTTGAGGATAATTACAGCAATGAAATTGAATCCATTCCTTCCTTAGGAGGTTGAGAAAATTTCCAGGCCAAAGGAAAAGAGATGCTTCATTCTTAGTGTTGGGAGAATATCGTGTGTGTGTGCATGTGTGTTTGTGTGCATGTGTGTGTGTGTGTGTGTGTGTGTGTGTATGTGTGAAGGGCTAGGATAAGTACTTGTTGAGAAATGTGTTTTTCTTGAATTAACATTACTGGAGAGAATTATTGGTCATTTGGTCATAAACACTGATCCACTAGCTTGTCACTTGAACCCAGTACAGACGAATATGCAAATTCTTGGTCTCTATAACTTACTCCCTGGACCAACTGTGGACACTTGTTTCAGTCCACAGTGGGATTTGGTATAATATAAGCCCCTTGATGGCAGGGACTGTTTTTTTCTTCGTATTCCCAAGATAATTAAGGTATCTGAAAAAGGGAAGAATATCAAGGACTTGGAAAAATCTTATCAAATACTAAAAAAAACCAAAACAATATGGTGACCAGCAACATATTGATAACAACTATTGCATTGCCTACTTTTCCTTATGAGATACCACGGACAGATGAACCATGCCTAATGGTCATTTTGAGGCAGAGTCACCAAGAATTGCCGCTGGGTTCTGAATAGAAATGATTTACACTCATGGTGACAAGGGTATGGAGTGAGAGGGTGCAAGAGTAAGCCTGATCACTGGCTGAAAGAGATAAGCACTTTTTTAAAAAAATCATGTCTTCCTCACTCAGAAAGAAAGATGATAAACCAAAGACACCAAGATGCTGGGATGCTAGGCGCTCCTACTCATCGATGGCATTCTTGATGAAAAAAATGTAAGCTCTTTGATGGTTGGGACTACAGTTATCCCTTCCACATCATGGGGGTTGGGGTGAAATGCTCTCATTTATGAGGAAAATCCTCATAACATTTTTCGGCCCTCCCTTTGTACCAGAGAAGTCGTCTGAATGTTTCTTTTTCTTTTATGAGGTGTTTACAGTATTAAAAGATAAAATATGTTGATATTATACAATACTATGCACATATTTTATACATTTCTGAGTTTCTAAATGTTTTCTGTGCTGTCTGCCAGCCTTTTTGTGCTGCCTGCAGCTTCCACAAAACTTCTCAAAAATTCCCACCTAATTTCTCATGTAGACCCACTTTATATCAAAACCTCTATGGGGAAAGTTACAATGCAGAAGAGATAATTGTATTTCACTTTTGCCATTGTCTCACTAGTACCTAGCACAACGTATTAATAGGTATTTAATAAATGTTATTGGAATTGGAGGTATGAGGAATGAGGAAAATTGGAGGTACTGAAGGCTTTAACAAAGGATATTCAAAAACAAACATCTTTGTAGTCACACAAGGGATTGAATAGGATAGAGTAGTAGTTCTTAGCCTGGGGGCAATGACCCTTTAAGGGATCTGTGGAAATTTTTCAAGGGGTCCGTGAATTTGAATGGGAAAAAATATCTATGTCTCTATGTCTTGTTTTTCCCCTCCACTAACCGCCAACTGAAACTTAGCACTTCCTTCAAGTATTTAAAAACATTATTTTAAGAAAGGGTCCTAAAGCTTTGACTCCCCGAAGTGTCCATGGCAAAAATGGTTAGGAACCCCTGGAATAATTGATAGAAGATTCCACTGTGTTTATGGTTCATGGATTATTAAAAAAAAAAAAAGCATTCCAGCTTTAAAGGGTCTCCTCCTGCAAAGTATCTCACATGCGTATGTCAAAATCACTTAAGATTCCTGGAAAGATAAATTTTTTTGGTAATTCTCTGATTATTAATAACAATTGAGGACTAAAACAAAGAAAGGTATGCTGGCCAAAGACATTCATCACTGTCACATCCAAGGCAACATCCAAATGGAAGAGTCAATTCCTCACCATTTATGTGGTGAGGCTATCCAGATGCTTCCATTTGCCATTGCATTGTACTGATGGATGACATCAAGCCTTGGAACATTTTTTTTTTAAAATTTAAATTTATTTATTTATTTTTAGTTTACAACATTCAATTCCACAAGCTTCAGAGGTTTGAATTTTCTTCCCCTCTTTCCCTTCCCATCTCCCTCCCCAAGACAACACACAATCTGATATAGGCTCTATATATGCATTCATATTAAACATATTTTCACTTTAGTCTTGTTGTAATGGAGCATTATAACCAATGCAATGAATCACAAGAAAGAAGAAATAAAACAAAAGAGAGAGAGCACATAGTATGCTTTGATCTGCTTTCAGACTGTGTAATTCTTTCTCTGGATGTGGATGGCATTTTCCATCATGAGGCATTTGGAGTTGTCTTAGAACCTTGCATGATGGAGAAGAGTCACGTCTATCAAAGTTAGTCATCGCATACTGTGGCTGTAACAGTGTACAGTGTTCTTCTGGTTCTGCTCCCCTCACTAAGCATCAGTTCATATAAGTCTTTGCCCTGGAACACTTTAGAACCTCTTAAATGATATGCAAAGGAAATACGACAAGTCTTATGATTTCATTGGTATAGATCACCACCACATGAGGAAATTCCTTCTGCCAAAGCTGGTCAGCATCTTCTCTGCAACTTATGAATAGCTTCCTGGAGCACTCAGAGATGAAGGCATTTACCTAGGGTCACAGACAGTAGGTGTCAGAGATGGGATCCAAACCTTCCTTGCTCTGAGGCCAATTCTTTATCCACTATGGCTATCACTCAAGAATCTGAAAGCAATCCACAAAGAAAAAAATAACAACAAAGGGGGGGGGTGGCAAATAAATCCTAATATCCAGGCGAAGATTTGTAGTTGGTTGGACACATCATATATGTGGTCCATCAGAAAATGAGTATAAGCAATGAGATAGGCCCAAAATTGAACAAAATGAGCTAAGCTAATGAGATCGCCTTTAGGAAATTGTGCAGTGACCCTGGGCTTCTCTCTTAAACAAAGACTCATCTTTTAAACAGCAATCTTTTTTTTCCCCCAATGATGCTATATAGCTATGAGTCATGGAAAGATCTAGTCTTTAAAGTATTAAAGTTGAGGATCACTTAGGGGATGGTGGAAAGGTGCATGGCTGCTTCGGGACAAAGTTTCCATGTCTATACAGGATGGAGATTGGATTGGACAACCTTTAATATCTTATTCAGATCTAATCTGATTACTGATATTATGATTCCTATCAACAAGGTCAATCCCAGGGAAAATTGCAAAATGGTTAAAGTTTGTCATAAGAACTCCTTCATCTACCTTTTCTACACTTCTCCCTAGTTTGCTCCACCCTTTATTTCTCTTCTCCTTGGCCCCAGTACTCTGTGGTTCTTGTTTTTAGGAAAGAAAACACAAAATGAGTGGAGGCTGGATGACCACTTGTCAAAGAAGTTCTAGAAGAGATTTTGGTTTTATTAGAACTCTAATGCCCTTTTCAACCCTGAGATTCTGTAATTATTTGAAGGAATTGGGTTAGATGATCTCTGTGGTGATATTCTAGCCCTGGTATTTGATCAGTTATATAATTCAGTTCAATAATATATTTGTAGAATTAGTTAAATGTATTAATCCCTTCTGGAAGAATATACATTCAAAGAGAGACATAGGAAACCATCATCCAAATGAATAAATCCTTGATAACAAAACCTCTCTTTGCATAGCCAGTGGACATTAATATAGACTTAAAGTTAAGTCCAAGACAACTCATCTCAGGTTCCACTCTTGACCGTCCCTTCCATGTATGGTCCACTCGTTCATAATGCAACAAAAATCAGCCTGTCCTTATCTGGAGATAAAACCCCTTATAAAAGTACTGACAGCAAATAGACAAGTTTTAGATAGAGCAGGAAACTTTTGAGGGTATTGATGCTACCTGGCCAGGCAATGGTGTGGTAAGAGAGAGGGTGGAGAGTAGATTGCACGTAAAATTATTGGCTTTTTGTAGAACCTTTCTTTTGCTAGGCCAGTTAGGCAGGAGAGGGGCAGGGATGCTCCTTTGTAGAATCTTCCCTTGGAAAAACTCAAAGTCACCTACAGAAAGACCTTTAAGTCAAGAGTCATGGTTCACACTTTGTAAAAGGACAGAAAGAACATAGAAAAATTTTGGTATTGTTAGGCTGTTTGAGATTTTGTCAATTTACCATATGTGGAGATCCTATTCCTGTATTTTGGCTAAGGAGAAAAAGTTGTCAACATTAGCAGTTAGGAAATCATTGGTAACCTTCAAAAGAACAGTTTTACTAGAGTGAGGTGATCAGAAGCCACACGTCAAAGAGGATGAGGAATGGGTGGAAGTTAGGGTAGTAGGTAGGGACAAGTCTTTGTAGAGGCTTGTCAGTGAAAGGAGGAAAGATAACAACTTGAGGCAATCGTAGGATTAAAGAAGAGACCCGAGCATGCTTTTAATGTAGCAAGGAGGGAGCTGGAGGAATGGGAAGACTGAAGAGCTGAGAGAGGGAGGACATGATCAATGGGGCTATATTGCAGATAGTGTAGAAGGGGTGGGATTGAGGGCACAGGTAGAGGGTTTTGCCTTGACAAGGGTAGAAAAGGCCACTTTGTCTTCAGAGAGGACATATGTATATGTAAATAATGTATGCATATATGTAAATATGTTATTAAATATATAGTAAAGAAAAGTGATAATATAGAGAGGTTTTGATGAGGGAATTAAGGGATATGGAAATGAGAGAAGTCATGAATTTCTTGATAAATTGGAGTAGGCAACATCACCTTCTGAGACAGAAATGAGATGGTATGATATAGAGAGCTTCAGGGGAAAGAAAGTGCTTTATCCAAGAGCAGAATTAAGAGGAATAAATGGACATTCCAGAGAGACAGATTGAAGCTTGGGGAAGAAAATAAAAACAAAAACTTCCTAACGATTAGAACTAGAATAGAAAGAGAATTTTCCAATACCAGAGATCTTTAAGCAGTGATACTGGTTAACTAGTTACCTGGGATATTGTAGGTAAGATTGCTGTTCAGGAACAGGTTGGACTAGATGACATCTCAGCTTTATGATTTTATGATAACTCATGGATACAGTCAACCACCTAGATACCAGGTTCCTGGGGTGGGAGAGGAGGCGACAAGTCAGGCCTTTATCATAAAAATTAAGTAGAATAATAAATGACATGTATGTGTGTATGTGTTTATGCACATATACACATATATATGCAGATAGATATACACACGCATAGTACTTTAAGGTAAGTAAAATACTTTAAATATATTGTTTCATTTTACACTTATAATGCTCTGTGAAGTAGGGGTAATGGCAATAGGCATTGATGAGGAAACTGATGGTATGAGATGGTGCCCCTTGCCCAGATTCACACAGCTGGTAAATGTCTGAGATGGGATTGGAATACTGATTTTTTTTTTAGTCCAAGCTCTATCTAGTCACTTTGATACTTGTCTGAATATATGTGTGTGTGTACACACAGACATATACAAACATACTTTTATACACATACACATATGTACATGCATGTGTAAGTATATATGTATATATATCCATCTCTATCTATATGGACAGTGATATCAGTATTTATATCTAATCTATATCTATGAATACAGTTTTTAGGAGTCATGCCCCTATTGGACGAGCAAACAAACCAACCAACTTGTGCCATGTATAATAATTGCATAATGCTTTAAGAGGAGCAAAATATTTTAGCTATAGTATCTAATTTGGTTCTTTTGAGATTCATAGGTGTGTATATGTATACATATACATACACATGCACATATATATGCACATGTATATATGCACACAAACATATGTGTACATATCAGGGTATAGTATAGGAACATACATATGTGTGTATGTGTGTGTGTGTGTGTGTGTGTGAGTGTTTCTGGAAAGCACTCAGTGGCTAATGAACTGAAATAGCAAGCTAGGCTTTGTGAGTAGGCCCTCCCTGTCCATGGCTGCTAGAAGGCAGTGGCAAAGAGTGGTGGTCAGAAGAACAGGGCTCAAACATTAGCTTTTACACCAAATATCTTTATGACTTGCAACAAGTTTCTGGGCCTCAGTTTCCTGTCTGTAAAATGAAAAGCTTGGATAAGATGACCTCTAACATCTCTTCTAATGTTAAATTTATGAATCAGATTGTAAGGGACAGTAAGTGAAAGAGGAGATGTCCCATTCCATTATCTGTGATCGTACATTGCTTTTGAATGAATGTATGCAATATGAGGTATCTTTTACTTTTTAGCTATATATCCTACACTGACTTTTTTTTTCTTTTATTTTCCCTGAGATTGGGATAGGTTGGAAGCCTCATCTGGGGTTTTGTTTATCTAGATACTTAACAGTCTGTAAAGTAAAAAGGAGGGAAACCCTCTGTCCAGTTGCACCATTGTAGCATTAAGCAACGTTACATTTTTGCCCACTCAGGGAACTGAAACAACCATTCTTGCGATGCTGACATCCAAATGCCCTCCTGCTTCTTTGCGTCATTTTTTTAGTCCCCAGGAAACTCTAGCTGCGACATTACAAGATTAAGCAATTCGATTTTCACACTTCAGAGTCATATTTGGCCATTGAGTAATTACAAGACAACATTCATGGCACGAAACTTTTCATCGTTAACTTTTAAGAAAAATGAGGAGACCACTCCGAGGATCAGCCACATACAAAGTGAACAGTTGGGGAATTGAAATGCCTTATGTGGATTTACATACACAATCTGATTTCTTTTGAGCTAAAGCTGGAAAAAAAAAACAAAACATTTCCCCACCCCTTGCTTCATTCCAAAACTGCAAATTTTCCAGTGTAATCTATATTTTGGCGGAGGCTGAACAAAGGAAGTTTGAGCCCAAGGGTCACAAGGTGATGTGGGGAGTGAGGGGAGAAAAGGTTTGGAATGTTACGAGAAAATGAAAGGGGGGGCTTTTATTTTTTAATTAGGGATTTACTTATAATGGAAATCTGGATGTAATCTGAACTGCTGCATTCATTGTGACAGACACTAAGGGAACAATGAAGACCTCTAAGGATTTTGTCTGAAAGCTATCTGCTTTTTCCATGCCTCAGTTGTCCAGGTAACAAGTATAACACCTTATATAGCAAAGGTGATTGAGTGCATAGTAACTACAGACAGTCCTAATGATTTCTTTTTAAAGCTAGGGAGGGGGTATGGAAGCGGTGATGGTTGGGGGAAGGGGAGATCACTCAGGAGCAAGTAGATACAGCTACCAAGTCCCCTGTGTCCATTTCGGGGCTGTAATCAATTCCCTAAGTTCTCCCCGTTCTCTCTTCCTACTGAATTAGTGAGTCTCCTCTCCCACAATTCTCAGCTATGAAATAGTGGTTCTTGTGCCCTCTGGAGGGTCCCCAGGGAAAGAAAAACTTTGGGAAAAAGCCCAGGTTCTCTTCTAGCCTTTCCACAAAAATAAACTGCCTATTACAGTCATGTCATAACAATTGTGAAAGTGATTTTTTCCCTTTCTTGAAAGTTCACATAGTTCTCTTGAACTCTTTTGTATACAATACAACTGGAGCCAAAAACGTACTTTGCCTCATCAGATATGGTGGTTGCCCGCTGAACTGGGACCCTTTTCTTTCTCTCAATATCAGTTTGTAGGGGTACTTCCATTACAACCTGCTGTCCTGGGGCCTGAGATAAAAAGGCATGCCTTTATAGTAATTTGCCAGTAGGGTAAATAGTCTGGTTAAATTCCTGCTTAAAAGGCTGAAGGCAACAGGTCTTGTATTTGATATTAATCTATAGCATGGAATGGAATGAGAAAGTCTGTATTAAGAAGCATTGTAATAAATTCTGGAAATCTTATTAGAAAATTGAGAAAATTGCTCTCAAGGAGCTCCCATTCTAATTGGGGGAAGCAACATACACAGGAGGGTTAAATGTTCAATGGTAGTTCATATGCTTAGGTCCTGGCAGAGAAAATAACATGGCCGATGGCAAGGCCCCAGGGACCTTGGGGATGAAGGGAGAAAATAGTCTATGACCAAGAGGTGAGTGGATCCAAAGGTCAGAATGGAGTGGAGGCTCTGGGATATCTCCAATAGAGGGGATATGTTCTGTTGTCAGCCTTCATTTTTGAAGAGGACCAATGACATCAAGGATAATGTCTTGACTTGCAAGGGAATTGGATTTAAGTGAGGCAGACTTGTGCAAAATCATCAGCCTCACTCTTCTTCTAGTCATCCAAGTCCAATGGCAAGACAAAAGTCAGGACAGCTGGCGATAACTCGGGATGCACTAGATGACCTTAGCAGATTACTTCTAGTGGACAGTGGCCAATTTTTGCACATAGGAGGAGCTAGGCAATGGTACAGTGATGGTTGGGTAGGGGGAGCTAAAGGTCTGTGGCGCCCCTCAGTGGCAGAAGGCGCTACTGTATGTCTTCAGGCTTCCTGTTGGTGGGCTGGGGAGGCTGGGTAAGGGAGGTAAGGTGGTAGTAATGGCTGGTCCATGTCCTGGGGAATTGGAAGAACATGGAATTTAAGAAGGCCAAGTGACACTGCAAGAAGCATGAGTCAGCAAATCACATTGTAGGGGACTGCTTGGGTTTGTTGAATATCTCTCTCTTAAGGAGCTGTGAGCAATATATCAGCATTTGACATAGTTTTTTTTTTTTTTTTGTCTGAACCTGTGGTTTCATCTGAAAAGGAAAAGCAATTCCCCCTTAGAATGTAAGCTCCCTGAAGGCGGGCCTTTACGGTTTGCGCAGGTGCTCCCACTTAGCTGGCCTTCCAAGATGTCCAAGTACGTCCCGTCTCGCCTGGCTACTTTGCCCCCGACCCTCGATCCCGCCCAGTACGACTCCTCGCCTGAGGTCCGGCGGGCGCAGATCGAGCGGCAGGCCATCCGCTCCCACCTCAAGCGCGAGTACCTTCTGCAGTACGACAACCCTCACCGCCGGGGGATCATCGAAGATCCTGCTTTGCTTCGTTGGACCTATGCAAGAACAGCAAATGTCTACCCCAATTTCAGACCCACTCCCAAGACCTCATTCTTAGGCGCTCTGTTTGGAATTGGCCCCCTGTCTTCTGGTATTATGTTTTTAAAACTGATAGGGACAAGAGAGAAAAACTTATTGAAGAAGGAAAATTGGAAAGACCACTGAACATCACTTATTAAGTCTATGAAAATGTGAAAAACATAAGATTGCTATGTATTTAAATCACTGTATTGTACATCTTGTCAAATGATGGATTCACGCTTAAATAAATTTTATGATGCTCATTAAAAAAAAAAAAGAATGTAAGCTCCCTGGGCACAGGAACTGTCTTTCTTTTTGCTTGTATTTGTATCCTAGTGTTTAGCATGGTGCCTGGCACACAGTAGAAGTTTAATAAATGCCTCTTGACTTAACTACCACTGCAGAAAAGCTCCTGCAGCAGCTTGCAGTCTTTTAGAGTTGCCTAATGCACTGGAAGCTTAAATCACTTGCTTTGTATCACATAGGTAGTATATGTCAAGGGCTGGATTTGACCCCAAGTTTTCTAGACTCTGAGGCTAGTTCTCTATCCACTAAACCAGTTGTCTCCAAACTTTTTTGTTCATGCAACATGCCCATCTATCAGTAAAAATTATTAGAGCATGTATTCTTCAATATGTGTATACTTATAAATTATACACATGCATGCACTATTATTCATGTATATAGTCATATATATTACCAATTTTATATGTTGTAGAAATTTAAAAAGTATGAGTCATAGGTATACCTCATTTTAGTGTGCTTCACAGATTTTGCATTGAATAAGTCTATTGGTGCCATTTTCCAATAACATGTGTTCACATCATGTCTCTGTCACATTTTTGGTAATTCTTACAATATTTCAAACTTTTTCACCATTATTATATGTGTTATGGTGATCTGTGATAAATGATAAGTTTCGGGGTGCCCATATAAGAAGGCAAATTTAACCAATAAATATTGCATGTTTTCTGACTGCTCTACCAACCAGGTGTTCCCCTCTTTCTCCCTTTCCTTGGCTCTCCCTATTCCTTGATTCACAACAATATTGAAATTAGACTAATTAATAACCTTATAATGGTCTCTAAATATTCAAATAAAAAGGAAGAGTCAACTGATGCTGCAATCTTCATTGCTGTGTTATTTTAAGAAATTGCCACTGCCACCCTTCAGCAACCACCACCTTGATCAGTCAGCAGCCATCAACACTGAGACAAGACATTATACCAGCAAAATGATTAAGACTTGCTGAAGGCTCAGATAGGGTTAGCATTTTTTATCAATAAAGTACTTTTTCATTAAGGCATGTACATCTTCTTTCCTTTAGACACAATACTATTGTACACTTAATAGACTATACTATACTGTAAACATAACTTTTATATGCACTGGGAAACCAAAAAACTCATGTGACTTGCTTTATTGAGATATTCGCTTTATTATGGCGGTCTGGAACTGAACCTGCAATATCTCTGAAGTATGCCTGTGCAAATTAAATATTATTTGATCCTAGAGTCAATAGGGAGCCAGTGGAGTTTATTGAGTCAAGGGAGTGGCATGATGAGACAGATGAGTGATTTATTAAAATCACTATGACTTTTATGTAGAGGGTGAATTGGAAAGGGGAGAGCCTTCAGGCAGGGAGAGTAATTGAGAAAATATTATAATAGTCAGGTGAGAAGTGATAAGGATTTGAAGTAGGGTGGTAGCTTCATGAGTAAAGAGGGGACAGATGCCAGAGATGTTGTGAAGGTGGAAACAACAAAATCTGGCCATTGATTGGATATATAGAGTGAGGACTCAAAGAAAATTTGGAGATTATGAAAGCATGGTGGTGACTTCAAGAGAAGTTTGGAAGAAGGGTAGGTTTGAGGCAAAAGATAAAGTAAGGAGATATGCAATGCAAAGTACAAGCCACCTTTGTCTGCCCATCCTATGTGACTCACTCTTTCCCACTCAAAGTGAAAAAGGAGGAATTGCCTTACAGGGCAGAGCCTGCCATTTTGAGGACAACTACTAAAGGAGCCGGAGGTGAGTAGGCTAGGGGTTTCAGAGAGCTGGCATATTTCTAATGGACCTGCACTGCTGCTGCCATGGGTACCCAGTGGGTATTTAGGTTATAACTGCCCAGAGGGCCAGCCTCAGAAAGGAAGAAGTTAGGAGCTTGCATACTGGAGGGAGGGGCAGAATGAGGGAGTGTTGGCAGATATGGATAGGTGTGGTTGTATTGGAAATAAACTTCAGATATAGTTGTCTCTAGAAGGGTGCAATGTGGCATTTTCCCGCCTTCAGACTGATTGAGATTAGATCAAAGAACCTCTGAGGAGTGTTGGCCCTAACTTTGGAGGCCACTGCCCTACACCATCACCCTGCTGCTTCTCTCACTGCTTTTGGCTATCTTGAATTGAATCTGACATAATTCTTTTTGATAGTAGGCATAGACAGGCTATAGCAGAGCATGGAAAAGTATTCTATCTGAAATGATCCTTCAAACTAAGTCAACATATATTTTAATATTTAGCACTTTGAGTGTAAAGCACCTCAAAGCACTTTGTTTGCATTCTAACTCAGTTACTTTCTATAACCTTTCTAGGACTCAGTTTCATTACTGGTAAAAATGAAGAAGTTGGACTAAGATAAACTCTGGGGTTGGCTGGCTCCAGCCTTATATGTGTGATCCATAATCCTTGTATAACCTTGAAGGGACTTAACAGGTGCTGTTGGATGGGGACATTTTGGGTTCAGAATTAGAGAAATGTTGTTTTCCATTAGTTCAAAAATATTTACAAAATGCCTCCTTTTCACTGCTTTTGGCTAGAGTAGTTAGAAATAAATCAGACATGGTCCCTGCCTTCAAGGAACTGAAAGTGTAGAAAGGGTGGCAAGACATATATACAAATTGTTATTGTTTTTCACTCTTTGTTTTTGAGGAAGTCCAATGACATCTTGGGATGATGTCTTGACACATTACATTACATTACATTACATTATATTACATTACATTACATTATATTATATTATTATTATATTATGTTATGTTATGTTACATTATATTAATTATTGTATATCATATCATATATTATATCACATCATATAATATCATATATCATATCACATCACATCACACCACACCATATCCTATCCTATCCCATCCTATCCTATCCTATCCTATCCTATCCTATCCTATCCTATCCTATCCTATCCTATCCTATCCTATCCTATCCTATCCTATCCTATATCATATCATATATCATATCATATCGTATCATATTGTATATATTATAATTGACATTGGATTTTAGTGAGGCAGAGTTGCAAAAAGTTATCAGCCTCATTCTCTCTGAGGTCGAGCGTCAAGACAAAAGTCAACATGTCTGGAGATAGTCCAGGATGCAGTGGGTGACATTGCTGTCTTTAATGTCTGACCAAGTTGTAAGTGCTCCACACCTATTGCTATACTAAAGGTTCTGTGACCTCATGAAAGTGAATATTTCCTCCAACTGTGCAGAAAACTGTTAATGTTTCTTCTTCATCCTGTCAAGTCAACAATCATTAATTAAGTTCTACCATGTGGAATGTCCTGAGGATACAAATAAAAACAAAAATAGTCCATGTCTTCAATAAGTTCAAGGGCTGATGTGTAAATGCCTATGCGCATGCCAATACCTATGTTCAAGACAGATATATACAGGATAAGCTGGAGATCATTTCCAGGGGAAGGCCCTGGGGACTTTTATTCATGTCCTAACAGAAATCTTTGACAGGGGAATACATAATTCGCTGAGGGCCTTCCTCTATGTCTCTTAGTGTTACATTGCTATCAATATAGTACTCAGGCTGTCTATTCCCTGTTGTTATCAGCCAAATCAGCCAAAACTCACCTTTTCTCTCCCTCTGCCCAATTCAGAAAGAAAGAAAAATAAAACCCCCTTTACACATATGTAGACTAAAGCAAAACAAGTTTCCACATTGTCCACATCCAAGAAAATGTTTGTTTCGTTCTTCATTTTGAATCCCTCACCTCTCTATCAGGAGGTAGGCGGCATGTTTCATCATGCATCCTCTAGAATTATGGTCATTACACGGATCGGCGTCCCCAGTCATTCTGATTCTGTGCACTCTACTCTGTATGAGTTCATGTACATCTTTTCAGATTTCTCTGAAACCATCCCTTTCATCATCCATACAGCACAAATTCCTTCACATTTATATACTATAAATGGTTCGACCATTCCCTAATTTATGGGCACCCCTCAGATTTTCATTCTTTGCCACTTCAAAAGAGCCGTCAGTATTTTTGTACATCCTTAGTTATAGTACTCAATTATATGTGTATATGTTTGTGTATTCTTCCCTCCTTTGAGCAGTTCAGATGACAGTGAAGGTCAAGTGTCAACCATATAAATGTTAAATCACGTATGATCCTGACCGTAGTTCCTTAGTACCACTTTCTTTCTTGTCAGTCGTGACATTTTTCCTTTGACCTGGGAGCTCTGGATCTTGGTTATGATGTTCTCAGGAGTTTTAATTTGGGGATTTCTTTCAGGAGAGGGCTGGTAGATTTTTTAAATTTCCATTTTGCACTCTGGTTCTAAGAGATCTGGGCAGTTTTAAGATTTCTTGAAATATGATGCCTAGGACCAGGTTCTGTATACTTCTAGTATACAGATCTGGGATGGTCTATGTTTCTGCTTTTGAGGGGTATTGAATATTGTCTTATTACAGGATCTTAAGGAAAGGCTGGATATCTGCAAGCTTTCAGTACTCCCAAATGGTCTGATCCAGAGCAAAAGTCTGATTGCTGCTTCCCTGGTCTGAGCTCTGCAAGTCCCTGACCTAGGTTTAGGTCTGAGTAATAGTAGTTTGCTGCTTGTCTCAGTTTCTGGCAGGCAGCTGGCAAGCTCTGTGGATTCAGAGTGAAAGGAATACAGGCTCTCCTTTAGTCTGGGGTTCCTGCCCTTGTCATTCTTAAGCAGACTTCACAAACTTCTGAAACAAACTGTGACCTTGACTCTGTTCTGCTTCTGGGGTCTGAGCCATATCACTATTGCTTGTTTCTGGACTTGTTCCTTCTTAATATACTCCCCAGAGCCTTTATCTACTCCCTTCCCAGAGCATCAACCCCATGCCCAAATCATTCCTCAGTTTACTCTTTATTTGTGACTTAGGACTGAGTAATGGGAAACAAAGCTATCACGTTGCACCTGTTCTCATTGAAGTGCCCTGATGAGGGTCTGAGACCTCCTCTTGCCTTGGTGCATAGCTTCTAACTAAATATTGGAATGGTCAATGTAGTTGTTCCTGGATAGACACTATCACTAGTGTCTGCAGACTTTTCTATCTGTCTACCTATGCTGATTTAGTCTGGAAAAATGACTCACTACAACTTAGTTAAATTTTAAAAAATTTTATTTCATTAAATATGTCCCAATTACATATAAAAATTTTAATAATAATTTTAAAAAGTTTGAGTTCCAAATTCTCTTCATCCTTTCTTCCTCTCCCCAACCCGTGAGAAGGGAAGCAAGTTTATATCAATTGCACTATGAAGTCATGAAAAACGTTTCCATGTTATCCATGTTGCAAAAGAAAAAACAAAGAAAACGAAAGAATAAAGATAAAGAAAATTTTAAAAAAGAGTATTTTTTCCAGTCTGCATTCAGAGCTCATCAGTTCTCTTTGGAGATGGACAACATTTTTCATCATGAGTCCTTTGGAATTGTCTTGGGTCGTTGACTTCATCAAAGGAACCAAGTCTTTCACAGTTGATCATCCTTACAACACTGTTACTGTGTGCAATGTTCTCCTGGTTCTGCTCATTTCACTTTTCATGAGTTCATATTAGTCTTCCCAGGTTTTTCTAAAATCATCCTGCTTGCCGTTTCTTATTACAAAACAATATTCCATCGTAATCATATACCACACCTTGTTAAGTCATTCCCCAATTGATAGGCATCCTCTCAGTTTCCAATGTTTGTCAACACAAAAAGAGCTACTACAGATATTTTTATACAAATAGGTCTTTTTCCCTTTATTAAAAAAAATCTCTTTGGTATATAGACCTAGCAATGGTATTGCTGGGTCAAAGGGTATGCATAGTTTTGCAGTATTTTGGGCATAGTTCCAAATTGATCTCCAGAATGGTTGAACTAATTCATAACTCAACCAACAGTACAGAAGTGTAGCATTTATCATTTTCCCTTTCTGTCATATTAGCCAATTAGCTTTTGCTATGAGGAGGTATCTCAGAGTTGTTTTAATCTGAATTTCTCTCATTAGTAGTGATTTGGAACATTTTTAATGTGAATATTGATAACTTCTATTTCTTCATCTAAAAAACTGCCTGTTCATATCCTTCAATCATTTATCAACAGGAGAATGGTTCTTACTTTTTATGCATTTGACTTTGTTCCCTATATATTTGAGAAATGAGGCCTTTATCAGAGAAACTTACTGTAAATTTTTTCCCAGTTCTCTGTTTTCCTTTTAATTTTAGCTACATTATTTTGTGCAAAAGCTTTTTAATATCATTTAATCAAGTTAATCTATTTTATTTCCCATAATCCTCTCTATCTTTTGTTCTGTCCCATGATCTCTCTATCTCTTGTTTGGTCCACAGCTTGGATCTTTGGTTTTGTCAAACACTAGATTACTATGGTCATTTACTACTGTGTTTCAGTCCCTAATTTATTCCACTGATCCATCACTCTATTTTTTAGCCAATACCAGGTTGTTTTGGCTATTATTGCTTTGTAATATAGTTTGAAATCTAGAATTGCTAGACTGTTTCCTTAACATTTTTTCCCATTGACATTCTTGTTATTCTTAACCTTTTGTTCTTTGAGATGAATTTTATTACTGTTGTTTCTAGCTCTATAAAATAATTCTTTAGTAGTTTGATATGAAACTCAGTAAGTAAATTAACTTATGATTGTCATTTCTATTACATTGGCTTGGCCTTCCCATGAGCAATTAAGATTTCTCTAGTTGCTCAGATCTGCCTTTTTTTTGTGGGAAAAATACTTTGTAATTGTGTTCATATAATTCCTGGGTTTGTCTGGCAGATAGACTCTCAAGGATTTTATTCTGTCTGCAGTTACTTAAAATGGAATTTCTCTTTCTATCTCTTGCTGCTGGGTTTTGTTGGTAGTATGTAGAAATGCTGATGATTTATACGGGCTTATTTTATGTCTTGCAACTTTGCTGAAGTTCATTATTTCACTTAGATTTTTAATTGATTCTCTAGGATTCTCTAAGTGTACCATCATATTATCTTCAAAGAGTGATAGTTTTGCTTCCCCATTGCCTATTTTTATTCCTTCAATTTCTTTTTATTGTCTTATTGCTGTAGCTAGCATTTTTAGTACAATATTAAACAATAGAGGTCATAATAGGCATTCTTACTTCACCCCTGGTCTTATTGGGAAGGTTTCAAGTTTATCCTCATTACAGATGATATTTGCTCTGGGTTATAGAAAGACACTATTTATCATTTTATGAAAGGTTCTACTGATTTCTATGTTTTCTAGTGTCTTTAATAGGAATGGATGCAGTATATCTTCAAATGCTTTTTTTTCAGCATCTATTGATATCATTTTTCTGTTATTCATATGGTCAATTATGCTGATAGTTTTCCTAACACTGAGCTAACCCTGCATTCCTGATATAAATCCCACCTGATCACAGTGTGTTATCATTGTGGTATATTGCTGTAACTTCCTTACTAGTATTTAATTTAAAAGTTTTGCATTTATATTCATAAGAAAATTTGTCTGTTGTTTTCTTTCTCTGTTTTTGCTCTCCCTGTCTTAGGAAGCAAAACCATATTCGTGTCATAAAAGGAATTTGGTAGGACTCCGTTATCTATTTTTTCTAATAGCTTACATAGAGTTGGGATTAATCGCTCCTTAAATGTTTGGTAGAATTCACTTGTAAATCCATCTGGTTTGGGGGAGTTTTTTTTCTTTGTAACTGCTTGGAGTACCCCATCGGGATTTAGTCAAGTGCATTTTCTTTCCTTTTTTCTTTTTGCACTTTATAGTATTTTATTTTTTCCAATTACATGCAAAGATAATTTTCAATATTCATTTTTGTAAGATTTTGTGTTCCAAATTTTTCTCTCTCCCACCTTGCCCTCCTCCTCCCCAAGACAGCTAGCAATCGGATATAGATTATACATTTACAATCATGTTAAATACATTTCCACATTAATCATGTCATGAAAGAAGAATCAGAATAAAAGGGGAAAGCCATGAGAAAGAAAAAAGAACCCAAAATGAAAATAGTATGCTTCAGTCTGCATTCAGACTCCATAGTTCTTTCTCTGCATTTTCTCTCATGAGTCTTTTGGAATTGTCTTGGATCATAGTATTGCTGAGAAGAACTAAGTCTATCATAGTTGATCATTGGATAATGTTGCTGTTACTATATACAATGTTCTCCTGGCTCTCCTCAATTCATTCAGTATCAGTTCATGTAAGTCTTTCTAGGTTTTTCTGAAATCTGCCTACTCATCATTTCAATATAATACAATAGCATTGCATTACATTCATATACCACAATTTGTTCAGCCATTCTCCAGTTGATAGGCATCCTCTCAATTTCTAATTCTTTGCCATCACAATAAGAAATGCCATAAATATAGTTTTGTACATGTGGGTCCTTTTCCCTTTTTTATGATCTCTTTGAGATACAGACATAGTAGTGGTATTGTTGGATCAAAGGGTATGCACAGTTTTATAGCCCTTTGGGAATAGTTCCACATTGCTCTCCAGAATGACTGGATCAGCTCATCAGGTGCATTTTCTAGATCTGTTTGGAGGAGGGTTTTGGGGGAGTGGTTTTGAGGGTGGGGAGGAGCTTGCTGTATTGCTTCTTGCTACTCTGCCATTTTGGTCCCTCTTTCCATCTTTCATTCTTAATAAATGATTACTCCACCACTCTTTCCAGGCACACATCTCTTAAATGATATCATTGTTTTTCTGCTTTTTGAATGTAAACATCATTGGTAATTGTTCATAGCCTATTTACACATTCGATAATCTCATTTCTTTTTTGGCTTTTGGGTGAAGATTGTGATATTCCATGATTCACAGTCATATCATATTGAAGAACTGGAATAGTATTAGTGTATTTCTTTTTTGGCAGAAGCTTTGCATCATTGAAATCATAGCATACTTTCTAAAATGTAATATAGCTTACTCCCTTCCTCATCTTAAATTTTGTGTCTGGCTTATCTTTCTTTAGTACTTCTCCAAATGATGAATAATTTTATAGGTTCTTTATTCAATTGCATCTGGGAACAATATACATTCATCCTTCAGGGGTGTGTGTGTGTGTGTGTGTGTGTGTGTGTGTGTGTGTGTGTGTGTGATGACAGTGAGCTAAACTCTTTTGAGCAGTTCTGAATCCAATATAGCAGCCACTACAATATTCCCGGGGCTTGTAGCAATCATCACTATGTTTTCTACTTATTCCATGACAAAGGCAAACAATTCTGGCCTTCCTATTTTATGCCTCACTTGCTGTTTATAATCTCAAAGTTATAGAACACTATTACCTCTGTTGTTACACCCATCAGAGAAATTTTTTTGTGACCTTAACATATATCCTGAAGATAGCTTATTGAAGGAGAGACTTTAAGATAATGTTCTACAAGTCAAGTCAATAAACTAATCTTACTGGGAGAAGGTTATTTCTTTGGATGTTTTAGTCAATTATTTAACTGCAAAGATATGGTCTGCTGTAGAATGGAGAGATGGAACTGGACCTCTGAGTCCACTGCTATTGGGAATGCCCCATAAGGAAAATTCACCTACCAATGAAGATCATAGATAGGGATTGTATGGGTAATTTGTAAACATAAAGAGTTGCCTGGGGCACTGAGGTAAGCAACTTACCTAAGGTCATAAAGACAGTCTGTTGGAAGATGGGTTTGAATCCAAGGCTTCATGACTCTCAGGACACCTCTCTATCCACTACACCCTCTACTGCTTATTCCTTCTGTAGAATATTGTTTGTGAAAACCTACCTGTTTCTTATTTATATTTGCAACTATTCATGGATGGATTTTATAAAGACAAAAAAGTAGGCACATAGATTCACAGCTTAGGAGGACCTCTTGATCTGCAGGGTGCTAAATCTATCCTTGAGTTTATAAATATGATCAATTAATATCTTCCCCTCTTTTAGTTATCTTGAGACTTACTACCTAGCATTTTAATGTAACACTCTAAGTGTGCAAAGCACTTAGCAAATTTTATCTTCATAACATCTCTGAAAAGTAGGTGCTATTATTGTTCCAATTTTTCAGATGAGGAAGCTGAGGTAAGTTGAGGTTAAATGACTTGCCCAGGGTTATACATCTAGTAAGTATCTAAGGCTAGGTTTGAACTTGGGTCTCCCTGATTCTAGGTCCAGCACTCCATCCACTGTGCCACTTATCTGTCTCTTCAAAATTGTGTTTGTGTACGATACATACAGATCTGCATGTATTCTTGGTCTACTAAAGCAATTCTTCCAATCTTCATTTTCTTTCTTCTTCCTCACGTAATACATTGGAGACTGAAATTTTGGAGTTCATATGAAGTAGCTCCTCTGAAACTAATGAAGAACATTGTTGTAGAAATGTTGAAGAATCTTTTCCAATTTTTTTTGGCTGTTTGCTATACACGTTCCAGTTTCATTTTTAGAGACTTCTAGCTGAATTAGGACTCAAAACAAGTGTTCTGAATGCTCATTTTCCTTTCTCTTTTTTTTTTTCAGTGGCTGGCACATAGTGGATGCTTAATAAATGCTTGTCGATTGATTGAGGTGATAATTCTCAAAATCTTCTACCTTATTACTCTATAAGATTTTGCAAATGAGTTTATGTTCTGGGTGACTGTTGCTCTTGGCTTCCATCATCTTGGCAAGGAGATCCAGTATTTACTGGTTAGGTCTTTTGACCTTTCCATTATAGTGATTGCTTTATTATCAGTTATGCTTCCGTAGGAGAGGGTGATAGCCTATGTCGATGTCCATTCCTTTATCCAGCTACATTTTCCACAATTTGTATTGCACAAATAATTGTAATATAAAAATAGAACATGTTAACTTAATGAAAGAAAAATGTGCTGCTATGATATAACATGAGGGAAAGTTCACTATACACTGGTTTGATAAGGGAAGAATTATTGGTGGAGATAATTTTTGAAAAGATGTGAACATGCAGGGGGTGGCAAATATGGGTTTACAAAGGAGGAGGTTTGCAGGTGGCCTTGGTGGGGCCGTGGATGAACAACTCCATAGTTTTTAAAGTGATTTATAAAGACTTTAAAACTGTGCAAGTGGACAGAGGTCAATGAAGGAAGTATGGGTTGATTTAAGTCTAATAAATGGGTGGAGGAAATGAGTAGTTATGTTGAAAAGGATGGGTGGGTAGAAAATATATTTAAGAAATCATCTACTGATTAATTTCTAAAGTCTTAATGTCCTATTCTGTACAATTCAAATAAAATCACTGTTCTCTCTACAGAATCATGTGAAAATTCAGGCATTCCACACATGGCTCAATAAATAGTATAAGCAACTGCAACTAAAGGCATTTGTTTCTCAGTACCTTTCCAACAAGGCATCTGGTGGCAGGTAGTATCTAGAGTATGAAGAGGGAAATGAGGAATTGAATGGAAGAGAGGGAATCCTGACATTCAGCAGCTTAGCAGCAAGAACTTTTATTCAAGGGGTCCTTTTGAGCAATGCACAAGGGCAGTCTTGTTTACCAAAGACGGAATCCTATTCAAATGGAAATAAGGAATGGATCCCCAGGTTGTCTGCTCTTGTGTGGTATTTCTTCACAGGAATAAGCTCCCTGGAGCAGAGTAGATGTTTACCCTGGGAACTCAGAAGCATAATCTTCTTGGATGGATTTGAATCTCAATCAGAAGCTTCGAAGTGGAAAAAAATCTCTTTATTGTGATTGCTTAATAAAGCTGCTCAGTTATAAAGTAGTGTGGGGGGAGAAAGTTTAATTCATCCGACATTTATTTAGCATATGCCCTTTTCCAGGCATTGTGCTAGGCTGTGGAGATATGAAGATAAAAATGACAAGTGTCCTTGCCCCCAAGGAGCTTACATCCTACTGGGAAGCAGCGTGTACAATGCGGCTTCATCGAGTTAGAGCTGGAGGGGTCATCCTATCCAACTTCCTCCTTTTACAGGTCAGGAAAATAAGTCTCAGAGTGGGGAAGTTGCTTAACTAATATAGATAGATAGTAAGTGGCAGAATCAAGATTTCAACTCGGATCCTTGGATTTCACATCCAACTGTCTTTCAACTGTATACAATACTTCCCAGATAGCTAAATACAAAATATTCAACATAAATCTGAGGTATTTTTTGGGGGGGAGATATGGAACACATTAGAATTTTTAAGGAAAGGATCAAGAAAACCTTGAATAAGAGGTACCACTTGACCTGAGGACTTGAATAGAGCTAGATATTCTAAGAAGTAGAGGTAAGGAATAAGAACATTCTAGGAAAGGGAGGGGGAAGAGCCTATGCAAAGGTATGTAGGTGGCAGATAGACTATCATGAACAAGGAACAGCAAATGAGTCAGTTTGGCTGGAGCCCAGATATGTTGGAATTTGAGGGGTAATGGGAACTAAGTCTGGAAGATAGGTTGGAGTTATTTTGTGAAGTATTTTACCTTATTATTTCTTTTCAAATTTTGAGTTCCAAATTCTCTCTCTCTGTCTCCTTCCCCCCTCCTCCACCCAATGAGAAGGCAAGCAATATGATATGCGAAATCACGCAAAACATATTTCCACATTAGCCATATTGCTCGTCCAAAAACAAAAAAGTGAGAAAATCATACTTCAATTTGCACTCAGAGCTCATCACTTTTTTTCATCATAAATCCTTTAGAATTGTCTCGTATCACTGTATTGATCAGAGTAGCCAAGTCTTTCACAATTGGTTATCATCATTACAACATAGCTGTCACTTTGCACAATGATCTCCAAGTTCTTCTCACTTCATTGTACATCAGTACGCATTAGTTTCGCCATGTTTTTCTGAAACCGCCCCCCTCATCATTTCTTAGAGCACGATAGTACTCCATCACAATAGTATTCCACAACTTGTTTAGCCCTTTTTCAATTGATGAGCGTCTTCTCAATTCCCAATTTTTTTTTTGCCACCACAAAAATAACTGATATATTTTTGAACATATAAGTTCGTTTCCTTTTCCTTCCATATTTTTGGGATATACACCTAGGAGTACTATTTCTAGGTCAAAGCATTTGCAGTTTTTATAGCCCTTTGGGCACAGTTCCAAACTGCTCTCCAGAATAACTGGACTAGCTCACTACTCCATCACAATTCATTAGTGTCCCTATTTTTTCCTCATCTCCTCCACAATCTGTCATTTCTGATAGGTGTGAGGTGGTACCTCAGAGTTGTAATTTGCTTTTTTCTAATCAATGATTATTTATTTATTTTTATGAGCAATTTATTTATTTATTTTAATTTTTTTTTTATTTTTAGTTTACAACACTCAGTTACACAAGTTTTTGAGTTCCAAATTTTCTCTCCCTCCCCCTCTATCCCCTTTGCCTCCCCCCAGTATGGCATGTAATCTGATATAGGTTCCATATATACCTTCACATTGAACTTATTTGCATAATAGTCCACTTTTAAAGAAGAATTATAACCAATGGAATAAATCATGAGAAAGAAGAAATGAAACCAAAAAAGAAGGAAGAAAAAAGAGAGCAAATAGTTTGCCTCAATCTGCATTCAGACTCCATAATTCTTTCTCTGGATGTGCATAGCTTTTCCCATAATGAGTCTTTTGGAGCTGTCTTTGAACCTTGTATTGGTGAGAGGAGTCACATCTATCAAAGTTATTCCTTACAGTTACCGTGTGTCTGTAATCATGTATAATGATCTCCTGGTTCTGCTCTGCTCACTCATCATAAGTAATAGGTAATAATGAATAGTACTAATGAATAGTAAGTAATAATAGGTAATAATGAAGTCCATCTACTTCTCATTTCTTGTAGCACAATAGTGTTCCATTATATTCATATCCTACAATTTGTTTAGCCATTCCCCAATTTAATCAATATTTATTTATAGCATTTTATATGAGTATAGAAAGCTTTGATTTCTTCTGAAAATTGCCTATTTATATCCTTTGACCACTTATCAATCTGGGAATGATTCTTATTTTTATAAATTTGACTCAGTTCTCTATATATTTTAGAAGTGAGACCTTTATCAGAGAAACTTGCTTAAATTTTGTTTTTATATTACTTCATTTTCTATGGTACTTTTTAGCAACATATAATTTCCTTGATTATCTCTTCTAATTAGCTTTATTTTTACTTTTGCTTTGTCTGAGATCACAATTACCACCCCTGCCTTTTTTAGATCAGCTGAAGCATGTGTTTCAGGAAAATATTATACTGCTGGATTCTAGTTTCTAATCCATTGTGCTATCTCCTTCTGTTTTGTGAGTGAATTCTTCCCATTTACATTTACAGTTATGATTACTAATTGTGAATTTCCCTCCATTACATTTTCTTCTGTTTATTTTTCTCTTTCTCTTTTTATCCTATCCCTTCTCAAAAGTCTCTTTTGCTTTTGACTACTATCTCCCTTAATCTCCCACTGTTTTTATCACCCCTCCCTCCTTTTCTCTTATCACTTTTCCCTCCTATTTCCCTTTTGGGTAAGATAAATTTCTTGTGATGGATTTTAAATGCCAAAGACAGAAATGTCTATTTTATCTTAGATGCAATCTATTACTAAGAAGTTTCTTGAGTGGAGGAGTAGCTTGGCCATCCACTCAATGAAAATGTAAGTAAGCTTCTCGAGGAGAGGGAAGATTTCATTTTTGTCTTTGAATTCCCAGTGCCCAACATGGTGTCCAGCATATAGTAGGTGCTTAATATTTTTTTTTTGATTAATTGATTGATTCACGAGAAAGAAGTTTGGCCCCCAAGAAATTTGAAATGATGTGTATTTCATAAATAAATTCTACTTGTGAACCAAACAAACCAGCCTTGAAAAATCTTTTAACAAAATGAGCTTTGAAAAAAGAGATGTGTCAGTTAAATCATACATTTCCTACCAAGAGCTCCTCATCTAACCCAGGTTCAATTTGGACAGTTGTCTTCAAGTTAGATAACTTTCCTCCTTGCCTCCCTAGCCAATTTAGACCTTTGAAGCTCTAGAAATAGGTATTTTGGCCAACCTACTGACACTTTCAGGAGCAGGTCTAAAATTCTTCTACTCACCTGTGCTGTCTCTAGTGACTTCCTGTATCTTTTTTAGCAGAGGATCATATTAGCTCTGATAGGGTGAGAGCTATTAGTACAACAGGGACAGCAGCTTATGTGATCAGTGGAAGCAGATCAGGAGCAAGCAGGTAAGGCTTTGATATTTTGGGTTTCTTTTCCAAATGTGTGTATGGGTATGTGTGTGTGTGGAGAGGGGAGGGGGAATGTGAGTGAGAAGGGTGTAGAGCATTAGCCAGAATATGTCTACACTAAAAAAAAATACCAATATAAGTATTACCCCTTAACCTTTCTAGTAGTTCTGCAGCTACAGAAAGATCAAATGGGAGAAGTGAGAGGGGAAAGGAGGCAGGATACACCTTTCATGCAGTAAGAAAATTCAGTGTGAAGGTGCTTCCAGGAACCAGTGAACAGCATTGCAACATTGTAGAGATAAACAACTTTGAAAGACCTAAGGATTCTCATGAATGCCCTGACTCACCACAATTCCAGAGGACAGATGCTGCTCACCTCCTGACAGAGACCTGATGGATCCAAGGGGACATGCTTTTGGATACAGTTATTGTATAGATTTGTTTTGCTTGGCTATGTTTATTGGCTAAAAGGAAGATTTTTTTTTTTAATGAGAGAAGTCAGAAAAGGGGAAGATTAAAAGCTGGTGATGATGAGGTCAGGGAACCGCATGTTTTTACAGGTGCTCAAGACCCCATAATACCAATACTGGGTCCTCCTTGACTGAAATCTTCTCACAGCCAAAGAGAAAAACAGAGTTTATTACAGATTTGCCATATTGGGTTGTCTTAAGAATTCTCACCATTTTTGGTGTTCCTTTTCATAAGGGGGCCAGATTCTGAGGTAGATTGAATCTGAGCACCTTCATGGTGGCAAGATGAAACTTATATACAGAAAGATTGTGGGAGGGATCTAGGGTGGTCCTGGGGTGATGAGAGGAGAGGTTTAGGGAGGGTCTTGAGGAAGAGTCTAAGGCGGAGCTAGATGGGATTAGGGTGAGGTCAGACTCCAGGAACCAAGAGAATGAGATTAAAGGTGGGAAGGCTACCTGGAGATAACAGACAATGTATGCTAGGCTAGTTCAAGGGTAACAGAATTGGGCACAGACACTTTGATAGGACCAAGGGTGGAAACTAGCTAGACAATGGAGGGCTAGGCTAGGTTAAGAGTAACAAAGATTTGGGCCTAGTGATAATGAAAGGATTATAGCCTAGTGGGAAGATTCAAGGGGAATGCAAGGGGGGTCCCAGAGTCTAAACCCCGTCAGTAATAGAGAAAAGAATAAAACTATCAATGAACATTAAAAATGCAAAAAAGAGACAAGAACAGAATGAAATTCAGATGAAAATACAGTTTTGGAACTAACATGCTAAATTTATTATATTGTTAAAAAACCAAGCTATATGAAGGAGATTTACAATTTCGTAGATGATACTTCTTTTCCACTCTTCTTTGGCAATGGAAATTCTGATATATGATGGAGTGTGTTGAGTTCAGAATAATAATTTTTTAAAAATTATTTTAAAAATAAACAAGTAGCTTGTCATGATCCCAACATGCAGAGGTAACATTAGGCTGAGGTATTTCAGTCAAAAATAGGATGGCTGATTATTAGCTAAATATTTCAGAACCCTCCTGTATGCAGACATTAAACCAAATTATAGCAACATCTAGGGGCATATGCTCACCATCCTAAAACCAATAGTGTGGGCTCTCAAAGTTTCTTTTCTTCCTTGGGGTTTTCCCGAGCTTTTTTAATTTGACTCTTTGCAGGTGATATTTACAATGGTCATGGTACAGGTTTTCAGTTTTTAAATTAAACCTCCATGGAGTTATAAGATAGTCATAATTAAAATGGTCAATCTTTGACTTCAAGGTAAAGAGATTTTTCCCTTTTTGATTTAGACCTGTGATTTCCATGGTCCCAGAATGGAAATTCTGTCCTCTGATGCAGATCACTAACCTATCATTGACCTATAGCCCTTCTCACCACCTTACAGAATTGCTGTCTTCCTTCAAGAGGCCAATCAAGTCTTACCTTCCACTTGAAACCTTTTCTGATCCCCTTAAGCTGTAATGCTAGTCACTCCCTAACTACTCTATATTTATCTTGCATTTATTCTTATATATGTGTATATTTATATAGTCACACATATTTATACCTACATATGAAAACATGGATGTATATATGCACAATACATATACATATATACACATACATGTGTATATTTATATACTCACACATTTACCTTTATGCATGAACACATGTGTGCATATATGCATGCACATATTTACATATATACATGTGCATACATTCATATATAATGCACATGTGAGCATGTATACACAGGTTATCACCTCAAAGAACCTAAGCTAAATGGAGGGATTAATTCATGCTTTGTCTTTGTACTTACCCACCCCAGCATAATCCTTGGCATGTAGTACATAAATACTTATTAATTGATTGAGAGTTGCTTGGGGACAATGACAGGTTAATTGACTTTGCTCATGGCCACTCTGATACATTCATAGTATGCACATGGGCAGGACTTGACCATGGGCCTTGCTGACCCCAAGGACAGCACTCCAACTGCTATTCTCTGCTTCTTCTTAGAGTAGAATATAAGGAAAGAGAATAGAAAATAGAAGAAAGCAATGTAAGAAGGAAGGAAATGCACTCTCGAGTGCTGTTGGCAAACAGATGTAAAGCCTCCCTGATCTGGAAGACTGAAGCATTTCTTGTAGTTGTGATGAACTTAAGGGTGAATATTCTCCCACAAGAAACAAATACGTAACCTGGAATTGACCCAAGCTGAATACAGGATAATCTTTCTGTAACAGCAGTGATTATATTGACAAAGAGAATTTGAGAAACAAGCTCAGGTGCTACAAAAATCTGAGTAATCTAGCATGTCCTTTAAGGAAGAAAATCTGACTTGAACTGCCTTCAGTTAGATCCAAAGAAAGAACTTGGCTGGCTTTGGAGCAAAAAAAGATTTAGGCTCAAATCCAGGGTCCAACATGTTTGGCCTTTGGGACCCTGGGCTAATCGCTTAACTTTGTAAAGTGACAGATTTGGACTAGATACTCTGTGAGCTCTCCTCCTACTCCGAACCTATGGTCTGTAAGAACTGAATCGCCAAGAAGATTTTTTTTAAATAGGGAGGCAAGGTGCTGAGTCAGACCATGACATTTTTTTTTTCTGTAGACTATTAGGATAGAGGTTCCTTTGAGGTAATTTGGGATTATTTCTTCAAGGTGTAATGCAATGATCTACTTAAACTTCTCAGGATCATTCTGGCTTTGGTGTTCAGTGATTCTGGAATCCATCCATGTGACTGTCCTAAGCAGGAAAATCTGGAACTAACTTGTTTAAAAACTGAGCTGGTGTGGAATTTATGTGAATAATATTGACAGGCAATATCCCTAACTATTAACAGCAGATACACAGTTCTCTTCTGTGGGCGGAGATGGGGAGAGTTTGATTCAAAAGCAATTGATATTGTCCCGTCAAGCGATTTTCATCATCGCCATCAAAATCACATCACGGAATTACTAAAAGTTAGAAATTTAAGGAATCTAGAGACTATCTAGTCCATGGGTGGGGAATCTGCAACCTCGAGGCCACATGTGGCCTTCTAGGTCCTTGGGGGAGGCCTTTTGACTGAATCTAAATTTTACAGAACAAATCCTTTTATTAAGGGGATTTGTTCTGTGAGGTTTGGGTTCAGTCTTGAGGACCTAGAGGGCTACATGTGGCCTTGAGGCTGCAGGTTCCTCACCCCTGGTTCAATAGCCTTAAGAAGAAGCATGATGGAGTAGACAGTGTATTTGGAGTAAGGAGACCCAGGTGTGGATCCTGTCCTCCAATACACTTATTGGCTTCATCACCTCCTCAGGGCCTCAATCCGCTCATCTGTAGTTCCCATCTCATGGAGTTGTTGTGAAGTAAGGTATATAAAAGTTCTTTGTAAACTTTAAAGTTTCATATGGCTATAATACCCCATCTAAAAAGGAGTGAAGAATAGTTTGGACATGCATAGATTTCTGGGATTTGCAGTTTTTCTGATCATCTTTTGAGACAAGGAAATGTCAATGGTTTGGGACTGCAGGAGGGGAGGGCGGAAGATACTAAAAGATATTATATACACACATAGATATAGATAGATAGATTTGTTATCCTTATTACAATGAATAAACCGAAGGAAATGACTTGCCTAAATAATTAATGCAGAAATCCCCAGCTATTTCACTCCAACCTCACCTCCCTCTTTGAAGTCCTCAGAATGCCCTAGCCCTGAATGATTGCGTTTACCTCTGTGAAGGAATGAGACATACCAAGTGGTTTTTATCTGTTTACCTTTCCAGAGATGGTCTCCAAGAAGGATATGCTTAATATACAAATTACCCTCATGAGGCAAGCCTGCACATTTGCTAACACCAGCCACGGCAATAAAGGAACTTACGATCTCGTTGAGCAGCTATACCTACTTCTAGAGCGCATAGTTTCTGTTAAGAGTCAAGGTCAGGATATAACTAGGGTGTGCCATTGGAGCTTGCTCTGTGGCTCTAAAGGGCAATCCTTCCATAACATAGAAGGAAATGAATTTATAGTATCTAGGATTTTTTTGGTTTTGTTTTCTTTGGAGTGAGGAGGGGGCTAGGGACTGGACCTTTGATTGCGTTGACATAAGGAACTCCTGGTGAGCAAATTCCCTCCACTGATCCAGGGCAGACCCATCTCTTCAATATATACTTTTAGAGAGTTATATGGGACTCTGAGATAGTCACATAGCTAGCATACATCAGAGCCTGTATGTGTCACCATACTGCCTCTCAACACCTAATTAATAAAGAATAATTAGATAAAATAGGAAGCTCTCAGATAGGTCCCAAGGGATCATTTCCTTCCCCAACCTTACATTATCCTACTTGCTTGTATCCTCAACAGTGACTTCAAGCTGATGTTGTAGAGTCTCAGTCTCCCAATTAGAAGATGGCATTATTGTACTTCTGCTGGACCGAGAGCAGTTTTTGTGCATGTGTGTGTGTGTGTGTGAGAGAGAGAGAGAGAGAGAGAGAGAGAGAGAGAGAGAGAGAGAGAGAAAGAGGGAGAGAGACAGAGAGACAGAGAGAGACAGAGAGAGAGACAGAGAGAGAGAGACAGAGAAAGAGAGAGAGAGAGAGAGAGAGAGAGAGAGAGAGAGAGAGAGAGAGAGAGAGAGACTTTTTGGGGGTAGGAGAGGTGCCGTCACATTCACAGCCACTGGGAGATGCCAAAAAAAACTCCTGCTACAGGGGAATAGCAAAAGTTGTGATCTAATTCTGAAAGAACAAAAAGCGCGCAACATTCAGGCAACTTCATAATTGGAGGCAGGCAGCTAGTAAAAATTCATTGTGAGAAGTTAAATGGCACAGAAGAGCCAAAAAAACCATCAGATGTTTTCTTTGCTCTCCGAGTCAAGTGATTCCTGAGGACGCTCATCAGTATCTAATTTGGAGGTAAACCAAGCCCTCTGGTGTTTTCTTCACATGGTTTCACACGTGGTACGATCACGTGAAGCCCTTCAAAGTAACACAAGCCCCCCATTGCTTGCTACAAAGACGTAAGACTCTAAAAGACAATCTTAGTGTTCGTCTGCTAATGACAACTGAGTGATCTTATGAGAAGATTGTGGATAGAGAACTGGAAGGGATATCATCATCCCACCCCCTCATTTTAGAGATGAGGAAACTGAGGCACAGAATAGTTAAGTAAAGGTTGCATGACTATTAAGTCTCAGGTGGTATTTGAACCCAGATATTCCTCATCCAAGACCAGTGTCATATCTGCCATACCCCATTATTTCCATCTGCTGCTGTCAGTCAGCCAGGAAGCATTTATTAAGCATCTCCCATGTGCCAGACACTGTGTTAATCATGGGGGATACAAAAAATGGCAAAGGGCAGTCTCTGCTCCCAATGATTTCACAGTTTAATGGGGGAGAAAACACATAAATAACTATGCACAGATAAGAAATCACAGAGAAAAGACACTGGAATTAAAGGGGACCAGGAAAGGCTTCCTGTAGAAGGTGAAATTTTAGTCACAATTTGAAGGAAGACAGGAATTAGGAGATAAAGTATCTTGTGAGAGAAACAGCAAGGCTGTCCCTGTCACTTGAACACAAAGTGCATGGTGAGTGGGGAGGGAAGAGAGGAGGGTAAGGTATAATAAGACTGGAAAACTAGGTTTATGAAGGGTTATGAAGGGTTTTCAAAGCCAAATGAGGATTTTATGTTTGATCCTGGGGGTAATAGGGAGCCACTGGAGTTTATTTGGATAAGGGAGAGTAGGGGTGGGGAGTGACATGGTCACACCTGAGAAGATTGATTTGATGGTTACGTAGAAGATAGATTAGAGTGGGGAGAGACTAGAGGAAGGAAGACCAACCTATTGCAATGGTTCAGACTTCAGCATCAGAGAGGAGAAGGGGGTGTGTATGAGAAATATTGCACAGATTAACAGTACTGCTGCTGGAGGTAGGGCTGGCTCTATGCCTTGTCCCCTGGCTTGGTCTGAGTTGACTTATCTGTTTACATTTCCCATGTATCCCAGATCCTTACTTAAATCTTGGCTTCCCTTTGGTTATGTAAATGTGGTCTGAGAATCTTTCACAAATCAGCTCCTTCTTCGGAGGAGATATGACTGTTATCTTCTTTCTTATCTTAAAAAAAGAGAAGCATCCTCATAGAATTTTCAATATTAGATGATACATCTATAGAACCTTAAAGTTTGAAGAGTTCTTTACATACATTTCCTTATGTGAGTTTCACAAAAATCCTATCACGTAGATACTGAAACTAGCATTACATCATTCCCATTTTACAGATGAGGAACCTGGAGTTCTCAGACATTAGATGACTTGGCCAAGGTCCCTCACCTGGTAATAATCAGAAGGCTCAGAATATCAGAGATTGATAGTTGGGCAGGACCCTAAAGAGAATTTAACCCAACCCCTTCCTTTTATTAATGAGGAACCAAGGACCAGAGATGTTAAATGACTCTCCCAAGACCATGCAACTAGTAAATGTCAGAGCCAGGATTTGAACACATTTCTTCTGACTCCAAATTTAGTGGGTTTTTGTTATTGTTGCTTGTTTGTTTGCTTTTTTTACTACGCAAAAATGCTATTGAGACTCAGATATTCCTGTCTCTAAGTCTGGTATTTCATCCACTATGCTAAGCTTCATCATGACAGCTCTCACGGGACTGATCTTAGGGATCAGAGGGTGAGACTTGGGAATCACATGAATTAGCGATTTTGAGACAAAGCTGAGACTAGGCGAAATAGGAAGCTGCCTAGGTGCAACCCATGGAGACAGAAAGTAAAAGGCACAATTATGGATCGTTTTTAATATCACATTTTATCTCTCAGTTCTGGACTTTCCTGTGCAGTGTCCAAAGGACACTGCCAGAAAACCCTTGATCCCTTTATTCAGTCCTCAAAGCTGTGAAGAATTGTCCTCTCATGACCTTCAAAATTCAGGTTATATGGTTATCCCACCTGATATCCAGACCCCAGAACAGTCCCCTGTGAGGGATATTGGGCATATTCCCATAGACCAGAGGCAGCATATGAGAAGGAGCTGCCCCCTCCTAATGGATCCTCCCAAGAGCCCAGAACCAGGACCTATACTGGTTGCAGACACACCAGAGGAGATAGATGGGCTGAAGGTAACTTGGAGACGACGATATCAACTTCTTACTTACCTCAGGGAGAAGGGGAAATTGAGCATGAGCCAGTTTCTTGTGAAGACATGAGTGGAACCTTGAAATACTAATCTCTTTTTATCAATAACTTGGATCCAGAAGAGCATAAATTTACATTGCCCCATGGATGGTTTTTATAGTGCTGCTAAATCCAATTTCTAACCTTTGAAGAGATCAAATCAACAGACTCAAGTATCATTTAGGACCCTAGTGGTCATTCCTGTTGATTTAATAGGGAACGATAAGCTCCAGAATCATTATGTAAACTAAAGCTGAAGTTCCCTAATATGTTTTTTGGTATTGCTAGTTAGTGGCATAGCATACACAGAACATTCTTTTTATATTTTTCCTCCTGCTATTTATCCAGTTTAAAGGTAATTCATAGCAGGTAGAGAGGAAATGGTCATACAATATTTTCAACAAACTGTAAATATGCACATAAGAATGAGAAGATAACTTTTAGAAAATATTAAAAATGTTTACAAATAAATGCAGAAAACTA
>CM053624.1:151500417-151552382 GCA_028646595.1 Phalanger gymnotis | reverse complement strand
TATACATAATGATCTGCATGTGGCCCATGTTGAATTGCTTGACTTCTTAGGGAGGGTGGGTGGGACGGGAAGAGGGGAGAGAATTTGGAACTCAAAGTTTTAAAAAACAGATGTTCAAAAACAAAAACAAAAATGTTTTTGCTTGCAACTAGAAAATAAGATACACTGGTAATGGGGCATAGAAATTTATCTTGCTGTACAAGAAAGAAAGGGAAAAGGAGATGGGAGGGAGTGGGGTGACAGAAGGGAGGGCTCACTGGGGAACAGGACAACCAGAATATACGCCATCTTGGAGTTAGGGGGAGGGTAGAAATGGGGAGAAAATTTATAATTCAAACTCCTGTGAAAATCAACACTGAAAATTAAACATATTAAATAATAAAAAAATTTAAAAAATGCAGGGTTTGTTCAACATAAGAAAGATTGTAAATATAATAAACTATTTTAATAACAAAAAAAAGAGTTTTCCTAAAGTTTTCCTCAAGCCTTCCAGGTGCTCTTGCTTGCCAATGACAGTGTGCTAATTTCATCTAGCCCCATAATACTATAGAACCTTCACATCTTTATACCTCAATAGACAGGAGATAATCATAGAAGGCGAAGATGTCCACCAATCAATAATTACTCAGCACCTATTAGATGACAAAGTCACTTAAATTGTCAGTGCTCTAGGCAACTCTCTAAGGCCATATGTTTCAGCAAAGGTACCAAATTGCATGGTACGGGGAGTTCCTTTTGCCAGTGAAATAACAGAAGCATGCCCTATCCCCATCCTGTATGACAAGTAATGAACTCAGCATTGGGGATATCATTGGAAAGGTTTTTTTTTAATATTTCAGGCATAGTTTTTCTTGCTTGAAGCCTGAATTCCTTAGGCTTCTTTACCCTCCATCCCTTTCGGATCTGTGGTCCTGAGGTGACCTAATACAGCTAAGGTCTTTCCTTCTTTCTTCAGCATTAGTGAGCACATTGTCTGTGGTTCTTTGGAGACAAAGAGTTTGCATCATTAACTCTTGATCAGTTGCAGAGAACTCCCCTGGGTATTTTTGGTAGAGATTCAACATCAGTCTTTAAATTACTCTTGATTTGTCTTTCCAGATGTCAAAAATTCCCCTGATCATTGCCTAGAATTTCCATGGAGGTATTTTAGGGATAAAAGACAGTCTCCCAAATAGCAGTGGACTTTGTAGGATTCTCATTGGAATAGTACTATCATATATTAATTGTGGGCTATAAAACTGCTAAAGGTAAAATATACACTTGTCTCAGTGGGATTTGCTTAGTGTTGACTGAGGCCTTGGTAATCTTGCTTGTAAAATTGGAATTTGCTGCAAAGACATAGTCTCAACTACAGTGAGATATGACTTTGGCCTTTTCACATTCAGTTTAGCCAATATTAAAAAAAAAGAGATAATACTTCCCAGGAATGATGTAAGAAATCCTGGGACTGATTTATTTCAAAGCTGAAGGTAAAATAACTTATCTTCAAAAGTTTTGGGAATTGTTGTATAAAATTATCTTTACCAGAATAATTTTCATTGTAATAGGGATCAAAACCTAATGTAAAGGGATGAAGCCGTGAGGGTTGAATTTAAGCATCATTCAGGGTTTGGAACAGACTGATTTTGCACATCAGAGATTACATAGAATCCTTAAAGTCATAACGTGTAAGCAGTGGGCATACTACATTCCTGCCCTTATAATCATTATTTTTGGGGCTCTTCTTCCCTCTCCACAATACACTGTCCCCTACCCCTTTTTTTAGGCACTCCATGGTATTCAAAATCTGTATCAAAGGATGTTCTCAGGAAAAGATTGGACACCAGTCATTTACATCACAGTATGAATTTTTATCAAGTTGTCATTTCTCTTAGGAATATTTTCATCTTAAGTCCCCTGAACCCCTCTGAACCCCTTTAAATAATGCCAAAGAACAATTCCCAAAGTGGCAGAACCCATGAAAGGACAAGGCAAAATAGTTTTTTGGACAAAAAACCTTAGAAGATCAGTAGGAAAGGTCTGTCACACATGGATGAGAGTGGAGCACAGTCTAGTGCATTCTGCCCTAGCACAGACTGGACCCCACCAGATCAGGAACAAGCCTTGGGAGCCACAGGCTCTGGAGTGGCTCTGGAGCTCTCAGTGCAAAGACTGATGAAATCAAACAACTGGTCAGAAGGAGACTGCTGTCATTGGGGACAGGACTCTTGCTTTGCCCATACTTGGATCCGGGTCACGGACCTAGGTGGAAGTCTCAGTGCGAGCAAGAGCACTAGCACACCAGAGTTTGTAGCTACAGTGGAGCCAGGATGCTCCTTACAATTCCAGAGCAGAAAAGAGTGCTTGTGGTCACTCACAGACCAGAGCACAGGCCAGGAGGGGGGCAAACACTCCTTGGATCATACCACCCTGGAAGAACTAAAAACTTACAGGTCCCTAGAGGTATCTCTAAAAAATAGCTTCACAAAATCCCTGAATCTTGGGATGGTATATCCTCTAATCTGGAAGCAGAGCCCCACTTTAGCAAAGAGTTAAAAGTCAAGAAATAATCTGGAAAAATGAGCAAAAAGCAGAAAAAATTCTGACCACAGAAAGCTACTATGGTGACAAGAAAGATCAAAACACATACTCAGAAGATAACAGTCAAAGCTTCTACCTCCAAAGCCTCAAAGAAAAATATGGATTGTTCTCAGTCCATGGAAGAGCTCAAAAAGGATTTTGAAAATCAAGTAAGAAAGGTAGAGGAAAATTTGGGAAGAAAGATGAGAGTGATACAAGAAAATCATGAAAAATGAGTCAACAGGTTGGTAAAGGAGACACAAAAAAATGTTGAAGAAAATAGTACCTTAAAAACAGACTAGGCCAAAAGGTAAAAGAGTTACAACAAAACAATGAGGAGAAGAATGCATTAAAAAGCAGAATTGGGCAAATGGAAAGAGAGATACAAAAGCTCACTGAAGAAAATAATTCCTTAAAAATTAGAAGTATGAGTAAATCAAAGATAAAGACTTTATAAGAAATCAAGAAACAATAAAACAAAACCAAAAGAATGAAAAACTAGAAGGCAGTGTGAAATATTTCATTGGAAAAATAACTGACCTGTAAAATAGATCGATGAGAGATAATTTAAAAATTATTGGACTACCTGAAAGTCATGATTAAAAAAAAACATCCTAGACACCATCTCTCAAGAAATTATGAAGGAAAACTGTCCTGATAGTTTAGAACTAGAGGGTAAAATAGAAATTGAAAGGATCTACCAATCACCTCCTGAAAGAGATCCCTAAATGAAAGCTCCCAGGAATATTATAGCCAAATTCCAGTGCTCCCACATCAAGGAGAAACTATTACCAGCAGCCAGAAAGAAACAATTCAAGTATTGTGGAGCCACAATCAGGATAACACAACAATTAGCAGCTTCTACCTTAAATGATAGGTGGGCTTGGAATACATTCCAGAAGGCAAAAGAGGTAAGATTACAACCAAGAATTACCAATCTAGCAAAGCTGAGGATTGTTCTTCGGGGGAAAATGGACATTCAATAAAACAGAGGATTTTCAAGCATTCGTGATGAAAAGACCAGAGCTGAGTACAAAATTTGACTTTCAAATACAAGACTCAAGAGCAGCTGAAAATGTAAATAGAAAAGAGAAATCATAAGGGACTTAATAAGTTTAAAGTGTTTATATTCCTACATGAGAAAATGACACTTGTAACTCATAAGAACTTTCTCATCACTAGGGCAGTTAGATAGAATATATATACACATACAGAGCATGCAGGCGTGAGTTAGATATGAAGGGATGATATCTAAAAATATAAAATTAAGGGATGAGGGAGGAATACACTGGGAGAAATGGAAAGGGAGATGTAGAATGGGGCAAATTATTTCACATTAAAGAGGCAAGAAAAACCTTTCACAGTGGAGGAGAAGATGGGGGAGGTGTATCAGTAATGCAAAATTCCTGACCTCAAGGATGACCATGAACATGTCTGTATGGTTCAGAATCGCAAAGTATGAAAAACTCTCTAGGTAGAAGGCAGAAGAAGTATAACATTTATTTAGTCACTAAAAAATCAATTCCTGGAACCAGTAATTCCAATCCAATATAACAGTAATTGTATTCCAAAATCATTAAGCCCACCTCAATGTAGTAACAAGGAGATTAAAACACAGTATTACAGCAAAGAGCCAAATCATCCTGTAATCTTCCCCCCCTGCTAGGGTCTTCCTGTAAACCATCACTCACAAATCCTAACTGTCTGCTTGCCTGTGTTGGCTCCCCTCTCAGTTCTCTGGTCTGCAGCTCTCTGATTTCTCTTCTCCCCCAGTACTCTCTTCTGCAGCTCTGTGGTTTTTACTCCTTCTCCTTGGGCTGAATTCTGAAATCTGTCTTCTCTTCTGACTTCTGAATTCTCAGTTCCCAATGGCTACCTTCCGAGTGTATATGTTCTTTTTAGGGCCTGAGGGCTTCATGCCCAATCAGAAAAAGAGTGTGGGAAAGATCTTTAATCACTGATTGGCATCACAAAGGTATGGGCCTACTTCTCTTAACTGGCCCCACCTGAGGCCTATTGAATGGGTGGGAAAGATTTTTAATCATATTATCACCGCTGGAGGTGAGAGGGAGGGAGTGAACCTTACTCTCATCATAATTGGCTCAAAGAGGGAATAACAAACACACATAGTTGGATATAGATACTAGGGAAAGTAGAGAAAGTAGAAGGGGAAGGAGATAAGAGAAGAGGGTGGTGATAGACTGGAGGGCAGATTGAGGGAGGCAGTAGTCATAAACAAAATACTTTTGAGGAGGGACAGGGTGAAAGGAGAGAGAGAGTAGAATAAATAGAGGGGGAAATATGATGGATGGAGGGAAATATAGTTAGCCATCCTAATTGTGAAAAAAATATAGCAAGTTTCTCTAATAAAAGCCTCATTTCTCAAACATAGAGAATTGAGTCAAATTGTGGTATGTGATTATGATGGAATATTATTGTGCTATAAAAAATGATGCTCAGGATACTCTAAGAAAAACCTGGAAAGATTTGTAGAAGCTGATGCAAAGTGATACGTACGGTGTACAAATTAACAGCAATATTCCAAGATGGTCAGCTATGAAGCTGTGAAGCTATTCTCAGCAATACAGTGATGCAAGACAATTCTGAAGAACTTATGATGAAAAATACGATCTTTGCCCAGAGAAGAACTGATGGCATCTGAATACAAATTGAAGCTTACTTTTTTTTACTTTCTTTATCTTTCTTGAGTTGTTTTTTTATCTGTTTTCTCTCACATCATGACTAATATGGAAATATGTTTTGCATGACTACCCATGTATAATCTCTATCAAGTTGCTTGCCTTCTCAATGAGGGCTGTGGGGAAGGAGATCAGAAGAGAATTTGGAACTCAAAGTTTTTAAAAAGAATATTTAAAAATGTTTTCACGTGTAATCAGAGGAAAATAAAATACTAAACAATAACAAAAAGTTAAGTGAATTTGAAACTGAAGAAAGATGACGTGGAGGCTCACTCTTGGCTTTCTAGGTAGCTACAGAGTAGACCCCAAGTTTTCTGATGTTTTCAGAAGTATGGCCAATTCTTAGCACATGTGATGAAATTTATTGTTAGTTGTAGAAGCTTTTGTCCCTTATTAAACGATTTTCAAACAACAGAGAACAGAGGAAGGAATATTTTGGAAAGAAAGCATTGATACTCATGAGAGATGCTAACTTTGTAGGTATGATAACTTGCAGAACTTAGGTGTAACACCTGAGGACTAAGTCCCTTCCGAGAAGCTGTGAATATCAAATGGATAAGAGCAGTTAAGAGTGGGAATAGGGAGAATCAGTCAATGAGGTTTTTTTTCTTATTTTAAAATAAGTTTTTATTGATGTCTTTGTTACTATAAATATTTTTCCCCTCCCAGAGAACCATCCCACGACAAATAGTATTTTTAAGACAGAAAAAAAGGAAAACATTGGCATAACTCTTTGATGCATTGAAAAAGTCTTAAAGTATGTACAATTGTGGATGTCTCACCTCTGCTGGGGATGGGATGGGATGCCTTCTCCTATCCTTTCAAGTCATACTTGTTGTTTGTAATTTTGCAATATCTACTTTTGATTTTTTTTGTGTGTGGTTGTGCTATTTACATTATTGTAGTCATTGCGTATATTGTTTTGTTGGATTTGCTTATTTTTGCATCATTTCATGCAAATCTTTCCAAGCTTCTTTGTATTCATCACATTTGTCATTTCTTACCCCATAGTAATATTGTTATTTGTGTACCAAAATATGTTTAGCCATTTCCTAATCAATGGGCATCTTTTTTCTCCAATCCTTTGCTATTACAATACAATGTATTTCAACTGTACCGACAGTTTAAAATTTTCTGTAAGCTGGCCAAATTTTATATATAACATTTCAACTTTCCCATTTTATGTATCTGTTTCAGAGTTGTAAAAACTGAAATGGCACATAATCATTTAAGAAAACAAAGATAGTTATAATAAATATGCTCCTGAAAAATCAATTTTTAAGAATTATTCTATTATTCTACATAATGAATTTACTTTTCATTCATAAATTGCAGATACGTTGCTTTTGGAAAAGTGGGGTCTGGGAACTGATGAGTATATCTCAAGTCAGGAGGTTATAGGAGTTGCAAGAGAAAAGAGATAGTCCAGTGACAGGGAGGCAGAGAAGTATAAATGATGTCATCACTGTTGCTGTATTTTCTTTTCTGCAGCTTTATCTGTGTATTTGTGTTCTAATGCATGAAGGTCAGGTAACAGGGATACAGTTGATGCAGCAGTGACTACTACTTTCCCACAAAGATCATGGTAGACAGAAATGGAACCCTCTCTATTCATCCATTCTAGTCCTTCCAAGATCTGGCATGACCAGGTCCTGCTCCCAGCCGTCCTTCTGCAGGTACTGCTAGACCAGGGTGTCTTTTCTCCTGTGCGGTGATGGCGTCGAGCAGCACGTACTCCATCCAGCGAGGTCTGGGTGGGCAGCAAGGCAAAGAGGCTGGTGCCCGCGGCTCCAGGGGCCCCCATGTTCCCTGCATCTTTCCGGCTGCCAACAAGTTGTTTTTTTAAAGTGCCTATTACATGCCACACACTATGGCTAGGCACCAGTGATACAAAACCAAAAATGCAAGAATCCATGCATTTATGGAATTGATATTCTTTTAGGGGAAACAAGGTATAAATATATAGGTATATACAAAAATACAGAAGATATATAGATATAAGAAGATTTTGATGGGTCAAGTCCCAGACACTGGGGAGATTAGGAAAGGTTTTATGTAGAAGGTGCCATTGGATCTGAGTCTTGAAGGAAACTAGGAATTCTAAGAGGTTGAGATGAGAAGAGCAGTCCAGGCATTGGAGATCAAATTGTATAAAAGGCACAGAAGTGAGAAATGGAGTGCTGTGTACGCGGAACAGGAAGAAGAACATTTTGACTAGATTCTAGTGTAGGAAGAGGAGTAAAGGTAATAGAGTTAGAAAGATCTTTTGGGGCCAGTACCTGAAAGAGACAGGTAAGGGCCTGGGTATTGTAGAAAAGAGAGAAGGAAGCCAAAAGAGGTGATTAATAGAGTGCCTGGCACATAATAGGTGCTTGATAAATGTTTGTTGAACTGAGTTGAATTATGGGAGATAGATAGTATGAAGGTATGAAGGACATTAAATGCTTATGCTCAGACCTTTATTTTAGGAAAATTATTTTAGTACCTGCTTGGAAGATGGATCATAGAGATGTGTATGTGGGGGTGGGGGGAACAAGCATTTATTAAGGATCTACTATGTGCCAGGCCCTGTGCTAAACACTTTACAAATATTAACGCATGATCCTCCCAACAAGCCTCTGAGGTAATCACTATTATTCTTATGTTACAATTGAGGAAACTGAGGCAGATGAAGGTTAAGTGAATTTCCCAGAGTCACATACATAGTAAATGTCTGAGACTGGATTTGAACTCTGGTCTTCCTGACTTCAGATCCAGAGCCCTGTCCACTGCACAACCTAGCTGCCTGTAGGGGAGGGGAGAGACTTGAAGCCTGTAGAGCAATTATAGTGCTGGCTTTGCGGATGGAGAGAAAAGGGGATGTATGTGAAAGATATGAAAAGATTGGGTGACTGATTGGATATGTAGAGTGAGAGTGAGGTGCTGAAGATAACAGCAGAGGACCAGCAAAGTCCCAACATAATTTCTTCTCTTTTTAAAGAGTTAACTTCTTTGTGTTGGCAAAGAATTGGAAATCAAGTGGATGCCCATCAATTGGGGAATGACTAAACAAATTGTGGTATATGAATGTAATGGAATACTATTGTGCTATGAGAAATGAGGAGCAGATGGACTTCATTACAACCTGGAATGACTTACATGAACTGATGCTGAGTGAGGGGAGCAGAACCAGGAGATCAATATACACGATTACAGACACACAGTATCTGTAAGGACTAACTTTGATAGACTTGACTCCTTCTCCTCTTATGCATACAAGGTTCAAAGACCCCAAAAGGTTCATGATGGAAAAAGCTATGCATATCCAGAGAAAGAATTATGGAGTCTGAATACAGATGGAGGCAAACTATTTGCTCTCTCTTTTTTCTTTTTCCTTCTTTTTTGGTTTCATTTCACTGTTCTCATGACTCATTCCATTGGTTATAATTCTTCTTTACAACTGGACTATTATGTAAATAAATTCGATGTGAAGGTATATGTACAACCTACACTGGATTACATGCCGTCTTGGGGGGGAGGGGGAAGAGAGGGAGGGAGAGAAAATTTGGAACCCCCAAAACTTGTGGAACTGAATATTGTAAATTAAAAATAAAAAAATAAAGAGTTAACTTCCTATGACCAATTAGGAGATATCTGAAGCAAAGCTATAAGGCTCATTATCATCAATCAAACAATGGATCAATAAACATTTATCAAACACCTACTATGTGCCAGGTACTGTGCTAAGTGCCGGAGTTACAAAATGGAGCAAAAGACAGTCCTTGCCCTCAAGGAGTTTATAATCTAATGGGATCATCATTGTTAAAATATTCTATTGTATCATTTTCATCATTACATATTGTCACCATGGATAATTGGCTCTTGTCATTTAGCTAGTAGAAAAGGCAGTTCACTTCTATCCATTTTCTCACTTTAAACTTAAAATGACCAAAAGTTTCTTTATGGCCAAAATGTTTTAGTGGAGATTGAGTATAGGATTTGGGGACTGGAATTCGATGACTGGCATCAAGTGGTTACTCGCATGCCCCAATTATTAACCTCCAGAAAGTGGAGCTTTAAACTGAGACTGTGCCCGTGACTTTGAGGAAGCATGAATGGAGCCTCTATGATAAAGGGCTAACGAAGATTTTTGTCTATTCACTACTCCAGATGGCTAAGCTGACTTAGAAATGCAATAGATATTAATTATTTGCAGGATATAAGAAGAACAAGGGAGGACTGATTTGACTGGCCTATTGTTCTCTATTCCCTTTGTCCAATTTATGGCTTGTTAATTTATTTCTTTTCCTTGTGGAGGGAAGAAAAAAAAAAGAAATCTACAGTAATATTAGAGATGTGCAGATAGTGTAAAGATTGCTAGAGAAAACCACCTGCAGATAATACAAATGTGACCTGCTTCTCACAGGTATCGAATTCACCAATTACTGGCAAATAATTTCAGATTGGATGTCTCTCCCCTGCATTCCTTTTGCTTTTCCACTAGCCATAAAGGACAACTGTCAGCATGGGCTCCACTAGGACTGAAACAAAGATGTTCTAAAACATTTGCCACCATAACTATCGGAACTCTTATGATCTTCTATCCTGAAAAGATTGGATGCTTAAACTTCATTACATTGAGAGTGGGGTTACCTAGAACCCTGAGGCAGAAACCATGGAGAGGTAAGAATGGGGAGGGAGTATAAGTTTGTAAAATGCAGCCATATGGTTTAGTTATAACTCCCAAACTAATTAAAATTTCTTAAGTCATGGAACATCTCTGTCTTTTACTGGATTGTTTGAAAAACCCTGAAAGCTCAGATACTGAGACTCATGTTGATCCAAACTATACTATTTTTCCAGACTCCCTAAGAGTGGTCAAGGCACCACAGACATGCTGGCAGATACGCACAGCTACCATGTTGAAAATTTTGAGTAGTGCATATGAAAGGGGCTTGAGGAACTGAGCCCAGTGACCATGTGGAAGGAACCAGCTTGTAAAGGAGTTATTGGGGTGACATCTAGATTAGAGTGACCAAAAAAATACAATGGAAGAATTCAGAGATATTGAAGGTTAGCATGAGTCATTCAAATTCCAGGATGAGGGTCAGCTTCCCATTCATTTTTGCTGGGTTGATTGCTCAAGAGGAGATACCATTCTGGAGACCTAGTCATCAAAAAATGTTTATGACAATAAAATCCATGTAATTGGCTCACAGAGCGTCAGAACTTGGAGTCAGGGCTTTGTCTTTTGCTCTATGAATGATTAACTCAACATGACTTCCATCCTTACTCTGAAACTTTCTTTACTTTACCAATGAGAAAACCAAATCCCATAGTGAGATACTGCAGCCCCCTACCTCTAAAGACAGGTTAATGGGGTGGTACTTAAAAAAAAGAGCATTGTGCTCCTTGGAAGGAGTTCTGTATGGCAATACATTGTTGAACAATAACATTAAGCATGTGTCCTTCATTACTGAGTAGATGCTCTGGGTGTATCGTCCTGTATCTCAAATGTGAAACGATACATATGGAATGACTTAAGGGGAACAGATGATGAGCTAAATGCATGAGATAGTTGGGTATTATACAGAAGGTAGATCATGCTTGAAAAATGCTTTATGAGTTTCTTCAGTGTATTAAAGATGAAATAGCAAAGTTGAGCAATCCCATTTAGATGCTTACCATTTAAGAGGGGAAATTAAAAATGGAAAAAATGAGGTCTCTGAGTCTGCCTCTTGGGAGACAACATAGAAGAAGCAATTTCAGCCCGGGTGTCTGGCTATTTAACTGTGAAGTAACTCAAGTAATTTCACAAAGGTGGTTGTGCTTTAACTCTGAAAGATGAAACATCATGCTAAGACGTTAGGCTGTTCACTCACAGATGGTGAGATCCTTTGTAATAGACATCAGAATTAAGAGGACTTCAGGGAGATGTGCATGATCTGGATACCCTTACAATGTTGATGAATAGGACATCTGGACATCCCGCCCTAAATTTTGTGTAGGAAGCCCGATGAAGTCCTGGCCTTGAATTATATTGAGACATTGCCCTATTTAGGGATGCCTAGGCCCCAGCTGGATGTTCCTCCTGCCTCACTCAGCTGTTACCTTTTTATATGTCATCTTACAACTATTTCCCCTTAGCACAAAATTTCTACCTATCACCCTGAGGCAGAAAGATTACTTTTATTTCATTCAGTATACTTTTTTAAAAAACATCCCAAATAAGATGTTGCCTTATTCTGATTTGGTTTCACTTTTATAAAGTGACAGAAACAGAAAATTCTGAGAGGAGCTGAAAAAATCCTTTCTGAAAAAGATTATTTAGTAAAGGCAAAGGTGGCTGAAATACCCTGCTTTCTAGCAGTTGATTCACATGTGACTATTTTGAAAAATTTAAAGTTGATAGCATGGAAACGCTGATAACTAGATTTTCTGGTGACTGTGGGATAGTTACATATTGACTATGAGTGGTGGGTTTGACAGAAATGTGAATTCTGGTTTCTCCCCTTAAGCTAGTGGTGAGTCATTTTATATAATCAGACTCTCTTTTAAGGCAGGAAAGAGAGAAATCAGTGGAAGCTGGAATCTGATGGAGTTAGGAGTTGAGAGAGAGAAAGCAGCATAAAGCAGAATAAAGCTAAACCCAAAGCCAAAGGAAGCACTTTGACCCTATAATGCACCCTTAATGAGATGACTGGGGTTAGGGAGAGGGCATTTAGACAGGTTTGCTACTGAGAGCTTACTGACAGTAAAGCATTGTTACCGGGAGCTGATTGGATGAACGAGAATACTCTGTTATCCTGAACAGGGCTCATGGATGCAAGGAGAAGCTGCCTTGTCTTGTCCTTCATTGCCACTTTCCTCTTGAGAGGGGAAACCTTTCAGAGCTAACTCAAGAAAGCCAAACTGAAAGCTCTGCTCATCCAAGGCTTAGAGGAACTGTTTTTACTAGAGGAATGGATAACATCTTAGAGGCCAGTCATAGAGAAGTTTGAATTGAGCAGCCAGTGGAGAGGCGACCCCACCATTCAGTTGATTGGTGGCATAGATTATTCCCCAAGGAGACCAAAGACATTAAGATCTGCAGGCCAGAGTTGTGAATTACCCCAAGCAAATAGATTTCCCAACTCATGTGCCTTCTAGTTTGTGCTCATGTTCCTCTATAAAAGCTACTGGGAGGTACATAACACATTGATGAATGGACTGGTATGTTATGGTTATTCTTATTTTCCATATTTTAGTAGGTTCTCAAAGCTATGTACCAAGCACTGGTGATACAAATAGATACACAAGACACTTCATGCTATCAAGGAGCTCACACCCTAACTAAAGAGCACGTAGAAAAGAGATTTACGACAGAGTAGATGGAAATGCCCAAGAGCCTTTAGGATATACAGAATCTATAGGGCAACATGAAACAATACGGTACAAACACATTTTGTTTTGTCCATTTTGTATAGCACATTATGCTTTGTGTTGTGGGACATATGAAGTTATAAAAGACACAGGTCCCTTTGATCAAAGAGTATGGTCTAGTAATTGGAACCTCTAGAAGTTCTAGCTGGGAAATGACTTACTCTGTGGTTAATTCAGGGACTGGACATAGCTGTCCAGGATACTTGGAGCTAAAGAACACTATTTTTTTTTTAAATTCCTGAACTTGGCTTCATCAAAGCCAAAATTTCAATCCTTAGCCCAGGACAAATAGGACTTTCTTTCACTTAGCCCCATCTTTCTGTGTCTTCATTGCCAATGATTAGAAGTAATAGTCCAGAAAACCTTTCTATTGGGGTATGTGTGTATGTATGTGTGTGTGGGGGGTTGGGGGGCATAAGGCATCTTCTTATCACAGAGCTTTAAATGTCTAACAGAGGAGTTTATATTTTAACTTAAAGGCACCAGGGAGCCACAGAAGCTTCTTGAGCAGGAGAGGGATGTGGTCTTTTGCTTTAGGAATATCAGTCTGACATTAAGTGGAAGATAGACTGGATAGAGGAGAAGATGATTTCAAAGAGACTAATTCATATTATTGAATGCCTGTAATTTTCCATACTAGAAACTTCCACGTCCCACATAGCCCTGATCACTAATATGTCCCTGCCTGTGACACAGGATGTAGGAAACTCATTCTAATTCAATTGAATGAGATTCTAGTTTTCTGTATCCAACCTCTACCCCTGGCCTACTTTGTTGCTGCTTACTGACAGCACTGTACTGGTATAAGGGTAGTGTATCCCATTTTTTGAAATCATTCTTCTTGTTCATGGGGTTGAAAGGTCAGTGTATTTCCCTATCTCTCTTTTTCCCTTCCCTTCCCTTCTCTCTCTCTCCCTCACCATCTCCCCCACCTCCTATACCTTTTCCCCTCCTTCACCCAATACCCCTCCCCTCTCCTCCCTTCCCCTCCCTCTTCTTCCTTCTCCTCTCCTCTTCTCTTCTCTCCTTTCTTCTCCTCTCCTCTTTCCCCTCTTTATTTGTCTTTCCTTATCACTCCATGTCCTCCCCACTCCTCTCATAAACTGTAAGACAGTTTTTTTTTACTGATTTAAATTAATAGAATACTTAACAACTCTGTGGCATATGCGTAATTATACCTTGTCCTTTTCATCTTCTATGCTCTGGACTTGTGCTCGTGGCCTCTGTATCTTTTCTTGGTTCTTTTGAAGGAGCCTCATGGCAGTGAATACATATCTTGTAAACAGACCGAAGGATTCAGGCTACACAGATGCTGCTTCATCTACTTTATTCCCACTCTTAAATTCAGTACCTTTAATTGATCTCAGCTCCAGCCTATTTGTTGAAATTATAGATGAAATATTTCAAGTGGAGGCCCGTGATGAATCATGTTCTACTCTGTTGGGCAATGCCTTTGTTTTGAGATTTGAGTTATTTGTAGATTTTTCTTTTTTGGTAGAAATGAGCAAGGCTATTTATTTCCCCTTTGCAATAAAAAGCTACCACTCTTTAGCCAGCAAGTGAATAGTTTCACTCTGAATTGCTTTGTGGACATTTTTTTCCAAGACTCTTTGATTCAAAGCTGTGAAATACATTATTCCTATTATTTTTTTCTTTTGGTAGGTGGATCAAAACCAATGGCTCCAGAAATAAAATCACTCCTTTTTCATTGCCAGTTGACCATATGAAAGGATCAGAGAGTCTGAGACAAGTGCCTGCCCAGTCCTGTATTACTGCCATCCCAGAAAAGCTTCTAGCCAGGTGTCTCAGGATATCTTTATAATTGGCAACCTAGCATTGAGATTGAATTTGAAAATATGTCTGGGCCTTGCATATTTTCTGAATAACTCACAATGGCATCTTTAGGCACGTTTATTAGTCATATAAGAAATTCTGTAGAACCCACACAGTGATATGGTGATGAATGGGTTAGACATGCTCTCTTGTCATCCAGCTTTCTCCTTCAGTTGTGGGATCACAGAATTCAGAGCTGGAAGGGGCATTAGAGGCCATCAAAGTCAACTTGCTCATTTTACACATGAGGATACTGAGGCACAGAGAGGTTTAGTGATCTGCCCAGGGTCACACAGTAAAATGCCTGAGGCATGATTTGCAACCTTCCTGACTCTAAATCTAGTGCCTTATACCAAACTGATTCTGGGGCTTTATTATTGCATGTAGAGAATTTCCATAATCCATTTGTATTATTGTGTTCCTCCAGCTCAACCTTTTTCTGAGTACCCGACTTCTGAGTCTGTCCACAGCTCCCCCTTTTCTTCCCCCTCTCCCAGAGGCTCACCACTGTTAGGCTTGAGGTTTGTGTCCTAGGTTTCATCCTCAGCCATAATTTACTAGCAGTAGCGTGGCCGTCCCTCGTTTTAGTCGTTTCCACCCTGGCTTGGTTAGAGTGGAGGGATTCAAGCCCTGATTGACTCACTGTCTAGGTATTTGGTAGGAGATTTTTATCTTTCTTTTGCATTTCATTGCTCTAACTTAGGTATGATCCGGACTTCTTCATACAGCTGACATTGGACAACCATCAAAAGATTATTTTTTTCCTCTTTTAAAAAAATGACATTATTATAGCTCAAAAAAGGGAAAGGAGATATGTGCATATATGTGCATGTACGTGTATTGTGTGTATGCATTTGCATGTGCATGTGGGCATATACACATAGGCATATTATATGTGTGTGTTTATATACATTTTATGGGCGTGTTTATATGGGTATGCACAGATATGTGTACTTTGTGTATAGGTAGATACACATATGTATATGTTTGCATGTATGTACATATATTTATCTACATATGTACATGTGTATTTGTGTATATGCATATGTATAAGCATACATATATATTTTCATCTAGATATTTAAATATAGAAATAGCATCCAATTGCACATTTACAAAAATTACTTGAATGGTAATATTTTAGATTTCTCAAAAATGAGTGCTCTTTCTGCTAATAGTGTGTGTGTATGTGTGTGTGTGTGTGTGTGTAGTATTGCGAGGTATTCACCACTATCTCGAAAAAGGGCCAGTCTGCCAACTTGCATCTTTCAAATATCTGAGATCCCCCTCCCCAAACAGTCAGTGGGATTGCAAAATGTTTATTATTTGTAAGATTTCCACAGAAAGCTCCCCAACAGACCAAGGTCCCGAGGTGGTCCTCTGATCTGGTGTTAGAAGACTACCCTGGAGAATCTGACTGGAGAAACAAGTGTAGAGTGACAGAGCCTGATAATTTCTAAATTTGAATATTTGAACAAAAGTGATTAATTTCTTTACTTCTGTATTGTTCAGTCTCCTCTCCACCCCTCCCCAACCAGGTGGTCTTCCCTCTACCCTGTGAGTCTTTCAAGTATTTATTTATTTACATGAGGTCTACCCAATTAGAATGTAAACTCTGTGAGGACAGGGACTGTTTTTGCCTTTCTTTGTATCCTTAGTGCTTAGCACAGTAGCACATAATAGGCATTTAATAAACACAGACTGGGTGTTTGGATGGATGGATTCTGATCAATGATGGCTGGAGAAAGGGTGGTGGTAGGAGTGGGCTTGCTAGAAGCAGCTGAGTCACGTGGATGCTCGTACCACCGGGGAAGACAAAGAAGCACGGCTTCTTGAGAAACAGATGCACAAAAAGGAGGTCAGATGATGTCAGACATGAAAGGGATCCTGACAATTACCAGATACCAAGTTCTTCCTTCTCCTGACCCCAGCGCTCATCCTCTAGCTTATTCAGGCTTTTCCAGATTAGCTGGACATAGCTAAGCCAATGGCTTTCCAGCTGTTCCGGCTGAGTAGTCTTCAATTTCACCACTGGTGAGTTTGAGCTAGATGTATCTTTCTGTGCATCTTAGGAAGGGTTCTGAAGGAAATTAGACTGAACTTCAACGAAAGGCAGCAGTGTCTTGTAGTGCATTGACAGTTGGCCTTGAACACAGGAAAATAACGTTTAAGTCTCCTATCTGTGCGTTGGCTGTCTGACTGGCCCCCAAGAAACTCTCTAAGGCTAGAAATAGTCCAAAAAGAAACATCGCTGATCTGAATTCGTAGAGAGAATTTCCTCATCTGAGAGATACCCTTAACAAGTATCATCCTTGTCTTCTACATACTTACCAGGCCCTGGTGAGCATTGACAATCTTATTAATTTAAATTGGGCTTAGTTGTAGCTGTGTTTGATTTGCTGTTGTTGATTCCATACAAATAATTATAATACTGCAAGCATCTGTGACTGTTATTCCCTGCAGAGAGTGTGGGTACTACCCCCAGGTCTACAGATCATAACCCTTCCTTGGCCAATGGTCTTTGAAAATGTATATACATATACATGCATAATATACATACACAAACCATGCATGCATATACATACACCTATCTATATGTGTGTGTATGTTATATGTGTATATATGCACGTATATGTGGGTGTTTGTGACCTATAGCCAATATGGTCATGCACCTCTTGGGACTTAACTAGCATGGTCCTCACATGATGATGAGGATGATGATGATGGAGGATGACGACAACAACAATAATAAATAGCTAACATTTATACAGTGCCTACTATGTGCCAGGAGATCTGCTAAGTACTTTATAATGATTATCTCATTTGATCCTCAAAGGTAGCAACCATTCTTATCTCTATTGTATAGATGACGAAACTGAGGCAAACAATAGTTAAATGACTTTCTCAGGGTCGCACAGCTAGTAAATGTCTGAAGCTAGATTTGAATTCAGGGGTTGCCAACTCCATAACCTGTGCTCATGCGCTGCATCACCTGTTGTTCAGTCATTTCAGCCATGTCTGGCTCTTCTTGACCCCATTTGGAGTTTTCTTGACAAAGGTACTGGAGTGGTTTGCCGTTTCCTTCTTCAGCCCATTTTATAGATGAGGAAACTGAAGCAAACAGGGTTAAGTGACCACTTGCTCAGGGTCATATGGCTAGTGTCTGAGGTCAGATTTGAACTCAGGAAGATGAGTCTTCCTGAGGCCATGCCCCGCACCCCACTGCAGCACCTAGCTTCCATATATAAATATCATAGTCAGACAATGGACCTATATGGAGACCTTTGAGCTTTTCAGAATCGTCAGAGATAATGTTCTGTTGATAAAACCTCCCAACACTAGAATCACCTCTGTGCCATTCCAAGGCCTAGGACTAGGACTTTGATAAAATTAAGTGGCAATAACTAAAGAAAAGGCTTCTCTGTATCTGTAAAAACTCCTCTATTTGGATCATTCTTTTCCTGTTCCTTAGTTATTCAGATCACAGTCCTGATACGAGCAAAGCTATTACCACCTGTAAAATATATGTATATAATTATCTTCAATTTAGACTTCAATTAGTCAAGTTTGCTGACTGGAAATTACTGAACTATTTAACTTTTTCCAGTGATTTCCTTTGTTTTTTTTTAATTTGTCTCGAATTTGGGAAACACACAGGTACACATGTATAAATGTGTGTGTGTGTGTATATATGTGTGTTTATATATATTCTTTCTTTTCTTGAACTGTTGCCTATATAAATATAACATCAACATAGGTAGAGATAGATGAATAGATAGATGGAGAGAAAAAGAGAGAGAGAGAGAGAGAGAGAGAGAGCGAGAGAGAGAGAGAGAGAGAGCGAGAGAGAGAGAGCGGGGGGAGGGGGGGAGAGAACAGAGACAGAAAGATAGATAGATCAGCATGGTACAGTGGATAGAGAGCAAGCCTTAGGATAAAAAAGATCTGGATTCAAGTCTTGCCTCTGATACATATTAGCTGTGTGGCCATGTGCAAATTTCTTAACCTCTTAGTACTCCAGGCAGTCAGCTTTTTAAGATGAAGTCATAATGAGTATCTGTTCAGTAGAGGGAGTTTGTGCATGTTCCCTATACTGATGAGCTCACAAATTTAGACCAAAACACCCAAAACCTATCCATATTCATATATATATATATGCCCCAGCTCCTCTCTAGGTGTCTCTTTCTTTCTCTCCTCTTCCTTTTTCTTCTCTCTCTGTATGTCTGTCTTTCTCTTTTATTCTTCTCTCTCTCCTCAATCATGCTCTCTCTCTCTCTGCCCCACCCCCCATATTTATTTATATATGCATATATGTATCTATGTATATAGATACATATATATATTTCATTTATTTTTCCATGGTAAAACAAAACACATCATTATTATGATCAAGGCAGCTGCCTTGCATATGTCTTAGAACTGTAATAAGAAAATGTTATGCATTATTGTTAACTCCCTAACAGTTTGACATTTTCTCCACCCTTTCTCTATTCCTCCCAAGTGTTTGACTGCCCCTTCCATTTACTCTTAAATTAAGTGATTAAAGCCCAGTATGGAAAACACATGGGGAATATACGTTTTAAGTCACTTGTTGAAAAGAAGGAAGACAATAAGGAAAAGCCAATCTAGAGCTTCTGAGCCCAAGGAGTGGGCAAGATGTAGATGTTATCAGAGAAATTGGTCATTTCACAGAACATGCATTTCCATGAGAAATGGATTAGAGAAACAGAGAGTGACATAACATGAAACTTTCTAAATTCAAATGTTTACGCAAAAGCATCTAGAACATTTTCCAACTTTCCATGTTGCTAAGTGATGTAGGGGGAAGAGTTCTAGATTTAGTGTCTTAGGACCTAGGTTTTGACCTCACCTCTTCCACACACTACTGTGATACCTTGGGCAGGTCAGTTAACTTCTCCGTACCTTTATTTTTTCACCCGTAAGAAAAAATTAGCAGAGTTGAATTAGATGAATTCTAATATCCATCTCTTTCAGCTCTAAGCCTCTTTAAAGATTGTTTCATTCATTGCATTTATGTGTCTGGCACCTAGCTTAGTGGCTGACACAGAGTAGCTGCTTAATAAACATTTATTATGAATAACTTACTGATAAATGCTTGCTATTATGATCTCTAATGAGGTCATAATTTGGTAACATTGCACTCCCTTTGAAATAAGTTCTCAAAAATGCAGATCATTTGCTCAAGATGGATAATCTCCAAAACAGATGCTAAGGAGATATTTGGAGGTTCTGAAATGGGCACCAGGAGATATCAGAAGAAGGATTTTAAGGAGGTGAAGGTTATGGTTGCTGCATCTAGTCCAAATAAAGACTATTATGAGAAGAAACAGTAGCAGGGCCAAAGCTAGAAAGAAGTGAGCTTGGGTTTCCTGTCCCTCCCCCTCAATGTGCAAACATGCACACACGTGTTCACACAAAGCATGCTACTGTGGCTAGGTGGCCCAGTGGATTACACCTGGTGTTAGGGAGACTTGAATTAAAATCTAGTCACAGACATTTATTAGCTGTGTGAGCCTGACCTAGTAACTCACTTAACCCTCACCTGCCTCAGTTTCCCCCTCTGTAAAACAGAGATAATAACAGTAGTAACTCACAGGGTTTTTTGAGAATCAAATGAGGCAATATTTGCAAAGTGCTTTGCAAATCTTAAAGTGCTACTTAAGTGTTATATTATCATTATTACAAAGCTTAAGCTATTTTATTTTAAAATGTACATATGGGGGGCGGAGCCAAGATGGCGGCTGGAGAGCGGGAACTAGCTTGAGCTCCCCGCTGGGTCCCTCCAAAAACCTATAGGAGATGGCTCTGAACCAGTTCTAGAACTGCAGAACCCACGGAATGGCATGGGGAAGCAGGGCTCTAGCCCAGGACAGCCTGGATGGTCTCTGGCTAAGGTCTATCCCGCAGGGAGCTGGCAGTGGAGCAGAGAGGAGCTGAGCTGAGCAGAGCCCAGTGTGGGCAGTGCCGCCCAACCAGATGGGGGTGGAGGTAATCAAAAACAAGCACTTTCGAAAAGGGACAGAGTCAAGGGAGAAAATACTACTTAGGGAGGGTGGGTGGGAAGGGAAGAGGGGAGAGAATTTGGAACTCAAAGTTTTAAAAAAATAGATGTTCAAAAACAAAGGCAAAAAAGTTTTTGCATGCAACTAGAGGGGGAGATGCACTGGCAATGGGGCACGGAGGTTTGTCTTACCCTGCAAGAAAGAGGGGGAGGGGGGATGGGAGGGGAGTGGGGTGACGGAGGGGAGGGCTGACTGGGGAACAGGACAACCAGAGTGTACGCCATCTTGGAGTGGCGGGGAGGGTGGAGATGGGGAGAAAATTTGTGGTTCGGGCTCCTGTGAGGATCAACGCTGAGGGCTAAATGTATTAAATAATAAAAAAATTAAAATAAAAAAATGTACATATAAAACGATCTTACATTTTGACTTTGCCTGGACATTTGCTAACTGGAAAGGGCTTAAATTAAATGATAATCTTTCCAACAATTGTCTTTTGTTTTCTGGCTTGCTTGGTCTTGGGAAACAATTAATTATTCCCTTCATCCAGGGAATATCAAAGTGAAAAATGTATTCTGAGTCTGAGTCTCTTGGAGACTCAGCTCAAGTGACACCTTTTACAGGAAGTTTTTCTGGATCGCTCTCCCTCCAGAAGCTCTGTACCCCTGACACCCAGAAATATACCTTTGTATGTTATTGTTGCTTAGTGATTAAGCCGTGTCTGAGTCTTCATGACCCCGTGGACCATACAATCCATGGGATTTTCTTGGCAAAGATTTTGGGGTGGTTGCTATTTTCTTCTCCAGTGGATTAAGGCAAACAGAGGTTAAGTGACTTGCCCAGGGTTCCACAACTGGTAAGTGTCTGAGGTCAATTTTGAACTTAGCTCTTGCTGACTTCAGACTCAACTAGCACCATCTGTAAGTAAGCCTTTGTATATCTATATCAATCTATATCTATATCCATATCTATATCTATATCTATATATCTATACCTATGCCTATATCTATATCTATCTATATCTATATAATTTTCATGTTCTTATTTAAAGACATCTTGTGTCTCTTTCATATAAGGTATGTTCCGTGAGGGCAGGAATTGTTTCAGTTTTGTCTTTGTAGTTTCAGTGCCTAGCACAGTACCTGGAACATAGTAGGCATTTAATATAGGCTTCTTGATTGACCTTTAAGGTCCCTTTCAGTCCTAGAGCCATGATCTGATGATCCACCTTCTCAGGCTTCTGTTTTAAGTGTACCTACTACATAACATAAGGTCATGTACAAAGAGAAATAAAATGGTCCAAAGGAAATTCAGAAATCCATTAGTTAATTGAAGTTCTGTAGGCAAACATGCTATGATTTAGGACTTCTTTTTTTTTTGTATCTCCTTTTAAAATCTGACTCCATTTTCAGATCTTCTCTTTGGTAGGTCTTGTCCAGGGCAACGTAAGTCATGCCTTAGGAATAGTTCTCCTCAGAATGCGTTAGAGTTCTGGTTTTCTTTCTTGCCTTTGGCCTTTGCCAGGAACATCTCAGACACAGGGTGAGATGATAGGTATAAAGTAGACCCATCCAGCCTCTGGTAGCATTAATTTCCACTGCACAAGGTCTTCTAGACTGGCAGTCTCCATTTTAATATCTTCTGCCCCAGAGGAAATAGGAAACTTCTCTACAAGTCAGTAACTTGGAAGAGTCTGCTGAAATACATTTTTTTAAACAAGGCAATTGGGGTTAAGTGACTTGCCCATAGTCACACAGCTAGTAAATGCCAAATGTCTGAGACCAGATTTGAATTCAGGTCTTCTTGACTCCAGGGCAGATGCTCTATCCACTGTGCCACCTAGTTGCCCCTGAAATACATTATTAATTAGATGCTTTCTTTGAACCGTCTAATGGTGGAGGGCACCTTGTTCCTGGTTATGCTATTAGCATTCAGTTAGGAACCAAAATTATGACTCTTTCCCATTTTATTATTCAAAATAAGACTGAATCTTGGGCAGTCATACTTGGAGTATCTTTCAAAAGGGGAACATATAGCCAGGGATTTGTTTTTATTGAGTCACCAAGGGAAGGCTCTTGCCTCTCATAAATAGATTGTGACAAGCCCATCTTTGCTGTATATATCCATTCCAGAACACACCATTCCTCCCTTGTGTTCCATGATTCTTCCACTTCCAGGTGGGCGCCACTAATCCTTCATGCCACCACCTTAGGTTTCAGTTCCCAAAATGTGTCCATCTGAGTTCTCATGGAGATCTTATTTTGCTGAAGAATAGAACATTCTTCTGGCCCCTTAAGTTGTCAACCAGTCAATAAACCAGGCAATGTGCTATAGTGTAATGTCTGACAAATAGTTTTGCCATTGACCACAAAGCTGGATCAAGTATTTTCAGCCCTAAGAAAGCACAGGTGATAATCCAAGGCAGGATAGAAGGGGAATGGCTTCTCTTCTGGTCAATATTTTGCAAACCTGTCCATTCAGAGTCATGGAAATAGGGGCTAGTAACTGTGAGATTATTGTTTTCATTAGCCTCCTGGACATGTTTAGATGCAAGCTTTGTACTTGTTTGTTTGCAGAAATGGCATCTATCTTACAAGGTAAGATAAATTAAAACTCTTAAAATGAACCAAGTCAGATCTTTTTTTCAGTTTTTCTGGCCTCTTTTTAATTATTTTCCTGCAGTACCTTCCCCTCCCTAGTCCATATACATTAACGCTCGACCTTCTCTCTTCGTGCTTGTGTAATAGATTTTCTGTCTAAAAGCTACGTGGGTTCATTATCTACTCAGATTAAGGCTCTGAGCCCCCACTCTTGTTTTCTACTTTCTGAATCCCTTCACTATGACCAGCTGTTAAATTAATTATGTGATGTCATATTGTAGTGGTGAAAAAGGACAATTTTGCTTAAAAAAGAAACACAGGAGAAAATTGGGAAAATACATTAACTGAAAGTACTCTCAACATCATTCCAAAAAGCACCTCCCACTCTGCCAAAACCCTCTTGGCTAGTAATTCAGCCCTTCTTCACCTTCTTTGGCTCTCCCTACAACAGAAGACAGACCCAGGAAGTTTTACCACCTCTTAAATAATTCTCCTCATCACGCTGAAGAGAAATGTCTCAATTACTCACATTTATGAAGGAAATATTATAGTTCTTTATTATATATATATATAATATATAGCTATATATTATATATATTATAATATATTATATAATTATATAATATATAACAATATAATATATAATATGGTTCTTTATTATACATATACATACATATATACATATAAACATATACATCTCTCTCTCTCTCTCTCTCTCTCTCTCTCTCTCTCTCTCTCTCTCGCTCTTGCTCTTGCTCTCGCTCTCTCGATATACTCATGTGCCACAACAGCAGGGAGTCTTGAGTGAAGACTCAGTCATAGGAACATTGATTTTTTTTTTATAAGTTCAAATCTGGCCTCACACACTTACTAGCTGTGTGACCCTGGCCAAGTCACTTAACCTTGTTTGCCTGTTATTCACAAAATGAGCTGGAGAAGGAAAGAATCTTTGCCAGGCAAACCCCAAATGGGTCACGAAGAGTTGGGTATGACTGAAATGACTCAACAATAAAAAAAGGCTGTCTATAATAGGTGCCTCTGCTTTCTTTCCGTTAACTGTCTTCTTTAGCTCTTATAATCTGGCTTCTGACCCCATTGTTCCACCAAAACTGTTCTCTCCAAAATTACTAGTGATCTCTTAATTGCCAAATCCAATAGCCTTTTTTCCAGTTTTTATTCTCCTTGACCTTCCTGCAGCCTTTGACATTGCTGATCACTCTCTTCTCCTTGATATTCAATTCTCTTTAGGTTTTCAGGACACTGCTCTCTCTTCATTTTCCTCCTAGCTATCAGATGCCTCCTTTGCTTCATGCCGATCACACCTTCTAAATGTAGATGTCCAACAGGGTTCTGCCTCAGTCTCTTTTCTCCTCTCCCTCTATATTACTTGGTGATCTCATCAACTCCCATGGACTTAATTACAACCTCTCCACTGATAATGCTCCCATCTATCTATCCTACCCTAACTTCTTTGCTGACTTGCAATTCCCTTTCCATCTACTTTTCACACATCTCAGATTGGATGCCCAATAGACGTATTAAATGTTTCCTCCTAAATCCTGCTCCCTTCCTAATTTCCCTAGTACTATAGAGAACAACACCATATTCCCAGTCCTTAAGGTTCTCAACCTAGGTGTCATTCTCAGCTCCTCACTATCTCCCCCCACCATATCCAATCTGTTTCCACAGCCAGTCAATTTCACCTTTGCACCATCCTTTGGATATGCTCCCTTCTCTCCTCTGACAATGCCACCACTCTGGTGTAGGCCCTCATCACCTCATGCCTAGACGATTACAGTAGCCTGCTGGGGGTGGGGTGCCTACATCAAATTTCTCCCCAGTACAGTCCATCCTCCATTCAGTCACCAAAGTGATTTTCCTAAAGCCCAGGTCCTACCATGTTGCCTTGCTAGTTAGTTAACAAACTCCAATAGCTCCCTTTTACCTCCAAGATCAAATATAAAATCCTCTGTTTGGTGTTAAAAGCGCTTTACACCCTGGCCCCCTCCTATCTTTCTAGCCTTCTTATACTTTACTCCTCACCACACAGTCTTTGATCCAGTGATACGGGCCTCCTTGCTGTTCCATGAACAAAACACTCCATCTCTCCATTCGGTGCATTTTCTCTGACTTGTCAGTATTTCACACTGTTTATTTTTCAAACTATTTAATAAATACTATACATCGTTTTCAAAAGCTACTCTGCTTTTCTATGTTTCCTTCTCAGTTTTCTTTTGTTCTTTACTATGGATTTTTTTTTCTCCCTCTCTCTCTACCCCTACGCTAGAGAAGGCCACCATTAAGTACAGATGTGTGTATATGTATACACATATATACATAAATATATACAAATACATACATGTATATTATACACATGTGTACAACACACATGTTACATATATGCATCACACAAATATGTGCATATATGTAAATACACATATATGAACACATGTACATATGAAGCTGTGGTTCAAAGTTGTTTTGATATCAGCCTATACATACTAAGTTAATTTTTTCTAATTGTTTGAACCTTTGTTATTTTAAGAGTATTATGGGACATTTTCGGAGGGGGGTGGGGAGGGGGGCGTTCATTTGTAGAGTGGACTTTTTGCTTTCTTGTGGTTGGATTTTTTGGTTAAACTGCATTGATTGCATTAAAATAGCTCTGGAAGACAATCTAGGCTAAGCCAGAGCACACCTGGCAGTGTGGAGGGGGTCTCTGGGCATCATCATGGCCTTCATGTTCTCTTGGAACTTGACGCTTCCAGTCCTTCATCTTGTGTTGGCTTGGGTACCACCTGCCCTGAGACATTTTCAGGAAGATGGAGGTTCACTTCCAAGGAGCAAGAAGCCGGTGCTGGTTGGAGGACCCCAGGGCTCTGTCTGTGAATGCCCAGAATGCCCACGGCCATGTCAGGTATGGGCCCGTATACAGAGGGCTGCATGTTTCTCATTTGTACGTACCTCTGTCTCTCTCTCTGACAAGATGCATTAATAAACCTTTTCAGGAAAAAATATGTATGTAAAGCCACACTATACATACTTCTGTTTATCAGCTCTTTCTCTGGAGGTGGATAGCATTTTCCTTCATAGACACTTTGCAATTGATTAGGCTATTCACAATATTCAAAATAACTTAGTCATTCAGTTGTACAACAACAATATTGCTGCTACTATATAAAAATTCTCTTGGTTCTGCGCATTTCACTGTTCATTATTTCACACAAGTCTTTCCACGTTTTTCTAAAACCAACCTGCTTATCATTTCCTCCTAGGATGTCTCTAAGAAATCCCCATACATTGCTCCATACAAACCTCTGTTAGTGCCTAGCCTAGAAATCTATTTCACTAGCTCTTCTTTCACATTCTGCGTGCTCCTTGTAGGGATGGAGCATTGGCACTTAATCACTTTTAGAGTAATGAGAATCAGATAACTCCTAATCCATGATATTCCTGATCACAATTCTTTGTTATCCAGGAGGTCAATATGCTCTCCCTTATTATCTCAGAAGTTACTCCAGTCTCATTGTAGGATGATGCCATTCCTGTTCCTGCTAATGAATTGCTGAATAAAAGCCCTAGAGATCGTATGTTGAGGACTAGAGAGAACATAGAAGGCAACTGGATTAAATCTCCATTTCATTCCAGGAGAGTTATATGTGTCTAGTTATAGAAAAAGCCTCAGAGCTGCCAAGACTTAATTTTCATTTCTTATGTCCTTAGGGGAAGATAAACTAGGGTATTTTTTTTTAAAGCTGTTGACATTTTGTTAAATCCTCGGCCTCCATCTGTTCATACCAGCACCTTTTCAATGGCTAAATATGAGTAATTTAGTGATTAATTCTAAGAGAAAAAGTGACTACACTAGTGTCCAGTTGCCCATTTCTCCAGCTGTTAAAGTTTAGATCTTCAGCAATCTGAGTAAGACAGACAGCTTCTAGGGACCTATCTTTGAGAGCAAGTAACTTTGTAACAACAACAGCAACAACAAACAACATTTATACAGGACTTTATGGTTTACTAAATACTTTACAAATATTTTTTCTTTTTTTTCTTTACCATAACGTTTGGAGGTAGGTGCTATTTTATAGAAATGGCAGCAGACCAAGATTAAGGGAATTATTCAGGGTCTTGTAGCTAAGTTATTAAGTGGCATTCAAACTCTGCTTAAGGGAGCACAACTCCAATGGGTTGGCCACGTCGTTCAAATGTGAAATGTACGCTTACCAAAAAGACTATTTTATGGAAAACTCACACTGGGTAAGCATTCACACGGTGGTCAGAAGAAATGATACAAGGACATTCTCGAAGTCTCTCTTAAGAACTTTGGAATTGATTGTGTGACATGGGAGACATTGGCACAGGACCGCTCAGCATGGCATGCCCACATCAGAGAAGGGGCTGTGCTCTATGAGCAAAGCAGAATTGAAGCAGCTCAAAGATTAAAACAATTTAAACATGATGGTGCCACAAGACCTAGCAGCAGAGACACTAAGGCACTGCAGGTCTTGGAACACAGTATATCGAAGAGCAAAAGCCCTGGAGCTTTGGCAGAAAATATCATACCCTTCAAATTTCAGCATTATTTTGAATGAATAAAAATGGACATTTGACAAACCCTCAGACTTTGAAGACTTTGTTAAAAAGAATCCCCAACTTAATAGAAGACTTGACATACAAAACCAAGAGAAACATAAGGTACATACCAAACACTGACTATAAGGGATTCATAATAACAGACTGCTTACCTTTTATATAACATAAAATGTAAAATGTATGTCTAACATTCTTATTAATAATTGTTGAGTTCATAAGAGGGGGATAAACCCAATTATGATATGAATTTAAAAAGTAAAACCATTTAGAAACAGCTAAAAACAGACACTATTTTATACAAAAGAGGTGCAAGAAGAAGAAAGGATATAGAGGATTTAGATGGGCGAAGAGGGCTGGTAGTTCTGGTTACCTACTTTTATCGGGAATAGGTTTAAGAGGGTACATATATATTTTATACATAAATATATACATATATGTTCAGAAGAGTATTAAAAACCTTCTAAATTTAGAAGAAATAAAATGGTAGGGATATAGTGAGGGAGAAAGGGCAAGGGAGAGATTAAGACAAGGGAGGGATTTTTAGAGGGGAGAGTGAGGGAATAGGCAAAGGGAGCTCAGATCACTGGGAATGGGAGGATAGGGGATGGATCCTTAGAAGGGGGAAGGCAAGTAATAGGAGGGCAGGGTGGTTGGTGGAGGAGGAGGGGTAGGTAAGTAATAGGAAGGTGATGTAGCTGGTACAAGTAAAGTAGCGGAGGCAGGAGGGATAGGAAACAAAAGATAAGTACAAATACAAAAAAAGAGTAGGAATAGAGTATGTTTAGGAAAGTATATGTCTATACACATATGTATATATGTATGTGTATGTATATATCTGTATGTGTATGTATATATCAAGAAGCATAACTAAATTATATTGTAGCCTCCTGGGGGGAGGGAGAGGGAAAAAAGAACAAAGTTAAAAAGCGCACAGCAGAGAACAAAAGAAAACACAAGGAAGCAAAGAAAAGATGGACAATTCTCAACACAAGGTGTATTATTTATCACACAGGCTTTCTTGAAATGAAAATTTATTGTTACATATTTTGAATCCTCTCCTATGTTCTGCTATGCACATGACATGCTTTTTTTCTTTCTTACTTTATGTTTAAGCTTCAATATTTAAGTTTATGATATGTTTTTGTTTCTTTTTTCTATTTTGTATTTGTGCTCTGGAAAAATAAAATAAAAAACTGTCAAAAAAAAGAAACAGCTCAAAGGAAACACAGAATGCTCAAGTTTGGTGTATCCACCCTAAATGTTCACAAGGATTATTTGTGCCCATCCTGTTCTGAGCTCACATTGGCTTGATCAGCCAGTCAGACACATTGAATCTTGACTCAAGCATAGTGATATTATTTTGGTCCTTTTCAAGAATGAAGGACAACAACCATGGTCCCTACAACCAAACAGGGCAGCTAGGTGGTGAAGTGGATAGAATACCAAATCTGGAGTCAGGAAGACTTATCTTCCTGAATTCAAATCTGGCCTCAGACACTTACTAGCTGTGTGATCCTGGGAAAGTCACTTAACCCTGTTCTCCTTAGTTTCCTCATCTATAAAATAAGCTGGAGAAGGAAATGGCAAACCACTCCAGAATGTTTGCCAAGAAAACCCCAAATGGGTCAGAAGCAACTGAAAAAGTGACTGAACAACAATCCCCAGTTCTAAGCATAGTGTTCAGTCCACAGTAAGCCCTTAATAAATCATTCATTCAGTTACTTTATGCCCTATTTTGTTCTTTAGATAAAGAAACAAAAACTCATGATTCATATTACAAGTGTCATTTTATGATATTCTTAGACTTATAGAAATCTAAGAGGTTTGAGGGAGGGTAGAGTTGGATAAGAAGGGAACAAGAAGCTAGAGAAAGTCACCTCTCCCTGTTTGTCTATTTCCAAATTTGTGGTCCCTACCATCACACAACATGGTAGTTCTGAAGCTTCTAGATGAACTGGGACCTCTCCTATACCATATGGAGAGATTTCAATGATACATAGGTAGGGATGAAATAAAGCTTTAGAGTGATTATAATTAATATGATTTTTTTCTGAACCTGTGATTTCATCAGCAAAGGGTGGTCACTGGTGTGGAAACTCCCTCCACTTATACAGATCAGCAACCCCTCTACATTTTAAATTCTTAGATAGGTGCTTGGAGGACTGAATGGTTAAATGATTTGCCACGTGTATTCTAGGCAGGTCTTGAGTCCAAGTCACCCTGACTTCAAGATTTCTATCCATACTCTATCTCTATAATATTTAATAGAGAGGGCTAAACTTGCAATGATTCTAGGTCCCAAGCAGGGGAAAAACAAACAAAAAAACAAATAAACAAAACTAGAATCTGGGAGGGCTAAGTAACTGTGATTGGATTCTCTAGTTTGCCTTCCCACTTGTGTTCCCTAGCATATGCTTGACCCATTTCATAAGAAGATTCTCTGTGCTCCTGGTTAGCAGGAGATTTTAACTCCCCCATCTGTTATCCATGCCCCTTACCAAGGGGAGCCCAAGCATTAAGTGTTTGGCTAATTCTCATTAGCACAAGTCCTGGTTTTCCTAGTAGTATGAAGGGAATTGTCTCATTCCTTGCTCCTCCCTCCTCTGATGTGCTGGAAAACTGGTGGTATTTGGGGTGAGGAGGAAGTGAGGGCACAGATTTTCCAAGTTGAAAATTGGGTGGGCATTTGTTTTATGTCACATAGGATTTTTAGAGAAGCTAAATCAAAGTCCTAAAAAGTGTACATCTTTTCTAAGTCCCTCATCTGGTTACTTTCATTCTGAAGTGAACTCACTCAAGGAGAGCATTGAAAAAGTAGCTTCAAACTAGATGAATAAAAAAGCTGATTTTTTCCCCTCTCATTGCTAAGGGGATTATAGGGGAAAGAATGTGTTTTGGCTCTAGGGAGAGCCAATCTCTGCTTGGCGCCATGCCTCGATTCTGCAAGGCAACATCTCCCAAAGGGTTCTGGCTTGACTTTGATAGCCTTGCTAGCCAGTGGATCAGGAAGTAGCTATATAAGAGTTCAAATTTCAGGCACTATTTGCCAGGTCAATAGCTATGGGTATAGAAATTTGGTAATTCTTGATTAGATTGGTTTAGGGATATATAATGATGTAGGTGAAAAGGTTGGAAACTAGGCATCAATCTTCTTTGACATAATAATTGATGAAATGTAATAGTGGGGTCAAGAGTGTGTACATTATGCCAATGAGCATCACATAAGCATTATATGTGAATATATAATAAGAAATTACATTTCTATAGTGCTTCAACATTTGCAAAGAACTTTACATAAATCATGTAATCCTTTCAAGAACTTTTTGAGGTAAGTACTATTTTACTAACCAATTTTATTTATTTATTTATTATTATTTATTTAATATTTTTAATTTTCAGCATTGATTTCCACAAGAGTTTGAATTACAAATTTTCTCCCCATTTCTACCCTCCCTCCACTCCAAGATGGCATATATTCTGATTACCCCATTCTCCAGTCAGCCCTCCCTTCTGTCACCCCACTTCCCCCCCATCCCCTTTTCCCTTACTTTCTTGTAAGGCAAGATAGATTTCTATGCCCCACTGCCTGTATATCTTATTTCCCAGTTGCATGTGAAAACAACTTTTTTTTGAATATCTGCTTTTAAAACTTTGAGTTTCAAATTCTCTCCTCTCTTCCTTCCCCATCCACCCTCCCTAAGAAGGCAAGCAATTGAACATAGGCCACACATGTATCATTATGTAAAACCCTTCCACAATATTCACGTTGTAAAAGACTAACTATATTTTGCTCCTCCTATCCTGTCCCTCTTCATTCAATTTTCTCCCTTGACCCTGTCCCTTTTCAAGAGTGTTAGCTTTTGATTACCTCCTCCCCCTATCTGCCCTCTCTTCTAAAGCCCCCCTTTTTATCCCCTTTGTCCTTCTTTCCTGTGGGGTAAGATATCCAAATGAGTGTGTATGATATTCCCTCCTCAAGTCAAATCCAATGAGAGCAAGATTCACTAGTTCCCCCTCACCTGCCACCTCTTTCCTTCTAACGAACCGCTTTTTCTTGCCACTTTTATGTGAGATAATTTACCCCTTCTATCTCTCCCTTTCTCCCTCTCTCAATATATTCCTCTCTCATGTCTTAATTTGATTTTATTTTTTTAGATATCATCCCTTCATATTCAATTCACCCTGTGCCTTGTGCTCATATACATGTGTATATGTGTATTCCCTTCAACTACCCTAATACTGAGATTCTCATGAATTACACACCTCATCTTTCCATGTAGGAATGTAATTAAAATAGTTCAACTTTAGTAAGTCCCTTGTGATTTCTCTTTCTTGTTTACCTTTTCAAACTTCTCTTGATTCTTGTGTTTGAAAGTCAAATTTTCTATTTAGCTCTGGTTTTTTCACCAAGGAAGTTTGAAAGTCCTCTATTTTATTGAAAATCCATATTTTGCCTTGGAGCATTATACTTAGTTTTGCTGGGTAGGTGATTCTTGGTTTTAATCCTAGCTCCATTGACCTCCAGAATATCATATTCCAAGCTCTCATTCGCAGCTTAATTCCTCCCACTAGGTGAGCCCTGGGCCGGAGGCAACTGCAGCTGCAGCTTTGGAAGCAGCTTCAGAGCTGCACCACTTTCACTGCCCCCCAGGGTGGTGGCCAACCAGGAGCTCCTTTCACTCTGTCCCAGCAGCTTTTCCTACTAACCATCTCTGTTGTCTTTGGAGTTTATGGGTTAAGAAGTCTGGTAACTGCCACAGCTCATTGATTCAGGGCGCTACACCTGGTCCACTCAGCTCCTGTCTGGTTGGTCTTGGCCCGTCCCATGCTGGGCTCTGCTCTGCTTCACTCCCAACTCGTGTGATAGACTCTTCCCAGTGACCATCCAGGCTGTCCTGGGCTGGAGCCCTGCTTCCCTTTGTTATTTCGTGGGTTCTGAAGCTCTAGAATTTGTTCAGAGCCATTTCTTATAGGTGTTTGGAGGGACCTGGGGGGGAGCTTAAGCAAGTCCTTGCTTTCTAGCTGCCATCTTGGCTCTGCTCCCAACCAATCCAATTTTACAGTAAAATTCAGAGAATTTGACTTCCTGATTGTGTAATAACTATTAAGTGTTGCCACTTGAATCCTGGTCTTCCTGAATCTAACATACCAGAAACAATGCAATGTAGTAGAAAATGCTCTGTACTTGGAGGCAGGAAGTCCTAGGTTCAAATCATGCCTCTGCTGATCACTTAATTTCTCTGGTCTTTAGTTTTCTCATCTATAAAATGAAAGGCTTTTGGAGATTGAAGGTCTCTTCCTGTTCTAAATATAGGATACTGTGATATTTGTCTATAATACCATCTCTGTTTACCAAATGTTCTTAACCTCTGGTCTTTTTACCTTTGCACTGGCTTTCCTCCTGATCCCCCATCTTCCCAGTCTCCCAGTATTTAGAATGCTTTCTCTTCTCACTTTTGCCTCCGAGAATCTCTGGCTTCCTCAAAGGGTCAGCTCCTGTGCCATCCTTATAGATGGCCTTCCCTGGTCAGTCTGTCAATAAACATTGATTAAGCACCTGTTATGTACCAAGCATATCATAGGTCCCCTTAGCTGCTATTGCTTTCCTCCTGAACCTTTGGGGATATGGTGGAATTTAAATCATTAATAGAATTTTAGATTTGGAAGGGACTTTGGCAATCTAGAACAATATTGTCATTTATAGACTAGGGCATTAAAACTTAGAGAAGCTAAGTTATTTTTTTCCAAGGCCACACATTTCCTTGTGCTCTTATCTCTGCATTTAGGAGCAACAAATAAATCACTGGTTCTTAAGACTTCTTTATACACTGGGAGAAAGTGCTGAAAAAGCAAATATCACTTAAAAGGGAGCAAACACCTTGTCATCCTATCACCAACTTGGATGGGTGTGTCCTCAAATGCTCTTACTAATTCTAGTTTTATCTTTTGAAGCTTATCCCTTCTGAAGTCCCTGAGATGAGTCACCCAAGCTCTGCTCAGAGTTTGTTTATCCTCTGGGCTCTGTTTCTGGGAGCTGGATTGAATTTTGTTAGCATGGTTGGTGTTGCTCCTTGGCAAAAGTTTCCACCAAAGAGTAGGTGAGTGTGCAGGTTGTTGGGATTCCTTAACCATAACTATGATGATCAGAAAGGAAAACCACCAAGGTATTTTAGCTCTTCTAGGTTGGAGCTTTGCCTTAAGAGGAATGGAAGAAGACAAACCTGTTGGCCTTGGTTTGGTGGCGGGGGAAACAAGGCAGGGAGACACATAATTCCATCGAAGTCATAGATTTTTTCACTCTACCCTCACTCAGCTTTATTAACATAGAGGGGAAAAGAGGGGATGGGGTGGAATGAAGAGGAAAAGAGGTAGAGTGGCTTTGGGATGCCCCAGTAGCTGGAGGCAACATAGTTAATGGTTATATGAGAGCATTGGCCTGGTGTTGGGAGAACCATCTTGTGGTTTCAGCTAGGCCAGCACTTACTGTGTGATCTTGGGCAAGTGAAATCATGTCTATACCTTATTTCCTCATCTGCATAATAAAGGGTTTGGACTAGATGACCTCCTAAATCCCTTAGAGCTATGACAGTTTATCATTTTATTATTCTATGAAACCAACCATGATAAACAGAACTAGAAATCTCTTTAATTCAGGTCGAAAAAAGGTCCAGATCTTAGGGCCAATGGGATCTTGTCTAAAGTAAGCTCTAGTTTCATTGACTCAAACAAACAAGCAGAAGACAACAATCTCAGAACTGAAGGGCTGCCTGAGACCATCTAGGCCAGAAGTTTTTTTTTTTTTCCATACCATAGTAATTTAAAAGGTTTAACCTTTTTTGTGTCATAGATCTTTTTGGCCTTCTGGTGAAATCTATGGACCTCTTTTTACAATAACGTTTCTTAATATGTAAAATGAAATAATAGGGTTACAAGGAAAGTCAGCAGTTAGTAAAAAGACATTTTCCCCCAATCAAAGTAGGAAGAAACCCTGGTCCATGGCCACCAGAATACCTGATCTAAGTAAATCCATGCCTGAAGAAGAATCCCCTCTTGACTATACTTGACTAGTGATCACCTAGCCTCTATTTACTTTTTGGATCTATATAAGGGAAGAATTCAAGACCATGTAAGGGTTAGAAAGCATCACAGAAGATAAATTTTAATACACAAAATTAATTTCCCCCCCACGGGGGAAAAATCTTCTTACCAAGTTTCTCAGATGAAAGTATTGTTTCCAAGATATTTAAGAAATTGCTAGAGAGGCTATAGGAAAATAGGTATATAATTGTGCTTTTGGTGGAACTGTGAGCTATTCTGGAAAGCAATTTGTAATTACATCCAAAAAGCCATTAGACTATATATACCCTTTGACCCAGAGACACAACTTTTAGCCTACCTATACACTAAATTAGAGATCAAAAAAGAGGAAAAATACTTATATATGCATATAGATATATATACATATATATTTATAGCAACTCTTTTTTTCTGGCGGCAAAGAATTTTAAATTAAGGGGATACTCGGCAGGACTAAATAAATCATGGTATGTAAAAATAATGAAATACCATTGGGTGATAACAAATATTGAGAGGGATAGTTTCAGTGAAACCAGGAAGCCTTATATGAACTGATGCAATGCAAAAGTTGCCAGAACCGGAAGAACAATTTCTATAAAAACGTTGTAAAAATGAACAACTTTAAAAGATTTAAGAACTCTAATCAATATAATGACTAACTCCAAGAGGAACACTGCAACCCACCTAGTGATGAAGAGATGACACTAAAGATACAGAATGGAACAGAGACTTTTGGACACGGCCAATGGAGGATTTCTTTTCTTTTTTTATTGCTATGCATATTTATTATGAGGATATGATTTCTTTCTTCACCTCTCCACCCACCCCCATAGACAGTGAAAGGGAGAGAAAATAAATATTTATTAAGTGAAAATAAACATTAAAGACAAAGATCTTCAATGAAGAGGAAACCACCTGTTTTCTACTACTTGGGGTAGTTAAGAGCATCACTTAAAGATTTTTTCTACAGGCCAGAGTATGACAGCTCTTTTTCATCATTTAGCTTTTGATGATTAAAGAATACTGCTCAATGTGAAAAAGGCCCAAAGGAAGTGGAAAAAGAAGTTGAAAATGAGAAAGTCCAAAGGAGCAAAACGTTTCCTGAAGTCTATGAGGAGGTCTTGAGGGGAAAGGTTAATAAGGATACTGTATTCATTCTCCTAGCCAACACATAATCTGACAGTCTCATAGTCTTGGCTAAGCCACCAGTGACAGCATTGGAGCAACTTCTTAAGCTCAAAATCAGATGTCAGACTGTCTCAGAATGACATTCCAGGTTCCTTAGTCCTCCATTCCAAAGCTATTGGATTTGGTGGTGAAAATGAGCAGAATCTTTTGTGGAGGGGTTGGGGGAAAGTGGAAAGAAAAGCTGGGATCAGCATTCCATCATGCAAATGAACTTTTCATATGACTTGGAGCCTTGGCGAACTTCTCGTCTAAGAACAACCCTTGGGAATAGAGGAGGGAGAAAAAGTCATTCTGGAATCCCATAAGCACAAAACACCATATGGTCACCCTTTTGTGATTAGCAGTGACCATGACTTCTCCCCTCATATTCTCTGAATTTTCACAGCTGGAAAGACCCAGAAGTCTGGAACTCATTACTTCATTTAAAACATACCTAAGTATGCACCCAGTCTAGAGAGATTTGCTAGGGAATTGGGGTGGTGCCTAACAGCCATTTCTTCTTTATGCTCCAGCAAAGGAGAGATAGAGAACAAGTTTGAGAAGCAGATGAGAAATCTTCCTTATGGCGCCCAGATGTTTCATTTGTTTCTGTGGATGTATGTTGGCGAGATTTTTCCTGTTTGTATACTCATCTTCTCGCTGTTATCTTTGAAGAGGCATAATCTTCCTAAAGGGCTTCCAAAAATAGCAAGTGGAGGAGGAGAAAGACTACGTAGTTTGCTTAGATTTACCATGTGTCTTTTTCAGTACATGAGCTCCATAGGCATGTATCTAAGGGAAATATCTGGCACTGGACCAAAGCAGTAAAAGGAGAGAAGTAAGAAAGACCTCAGCACTGATTTATGAATACTTGGTGACTGATTTCTTAGATTCTTAGGATATCAGAATCAGGTCATACAGTTAGACTGATAACATCTCTGCTACAACATCACTGATGCACGATCTTCCAAACTCAGGCATTTACCAGCTGTGTTAGCATGGGCAGCTTACTTGACCTCTATGGGCCTCAGTTTCCTCATCTGTAAAATAAGATGGTGTGGGTTTAGACTCAATGATCTTTAAGTTTCCTTCTGACTTTAAACTTATTATTCTATTGTATCAAGAATCTGTTGAAGAAAGGCAATCCAGGCTAGGAAAGTCACTAGCACCACTTTTCATTGGTCCTATTTGTCAGATGGTTTTTCATCATACTGACCTAATATTTGCCTGGCTATAAATTTCACCCATTGCTTTGATTCTTTGGGGCCAAAATATTAACCCTCTTCTCTCTTTCTTATGAAAACCCTTCAAATATTTGAAGACATTTATTATGTCCTACCACCAATCTCCAGGAGAAGTATACCCAGTTCTTTCTTCCCTCAGTTATTGATAAAACACTCACAAGATCTCAGTTCGTAGAATGATTATTGATCAGAATAATCAAAGGTCATAATTGTCTGATTAATTGACACAGTCAGCATGATGTACTGGCAAAAAAGTTGGAGTTGGAAGTAACAAACTGAAGTTATGATCTCAGTATTCATGCTCACTTATCTATGTGACTACTGAAGAATCACTTCATCTTTCTGCTCCTTAGCTTTCCTGCTCTGTAAAATGGGGATAAATGCCTATGTATGAACTATTGTTGGGAAAGTGTTTTATAAGCCTCAAAATACTCTACGAATATGAATCGTTATTGTTATGTCTCTCTTCCAGGTGTGGCAAGCTCTGCTATCCAGCATGGTGGAGAATGGGATGTTCTTGTTAATCCACTGAAAGGTTTCCTATTCGCTGTGCGTGGGTGGAGAAGCAGCATAGCTCAGTGGATAGAGTATTGGTCTCAGAATTAGCAAGACTTCAACTCAAGTCCTGCTTCTGACATGTACTGGTTGTGTGACCCTGGGTAAGTCACAACTTCTTGATGAACGAGGAAACTAAGACTATGAAGTTTCAGAGCAGTTAGACATTGATGTTGCAGGGAGTTTCTCACTACACGGACGAAATCACACATCTAGTTTTTGTTTTTAGGGGAATTACTAGATTTTAAAGAAATGGAATAACTTTAAATCCCACCCCCTTCCCCAAGTGATCAATACAATTTCATCTTTCTTTGATTCCAGTGTGGTATATTAGATAGAGAGCCAGTCTCAGAGTCATGAAGCCCTGCCTTTTTAAGGCTTATCTCTGGCACATCTTGGCTATGTGACTCTGGGTAAATCAGACAATCTCTCAGTGCTCTTAGCAACTTTCTAAGATGATCAATTGCAGAAAAGTCTTCTACTTATATTGGTAGGAAGTGCTTCCCCACCTAGAGGTTCCCTACATCATAGCTGCTGTCCATCCTTCATTCTCAAAAAGGACCGATGACATCATGAGGGTTAGGTCTTGCCTTGCATGTGAATTGGATCCGAGTGAGGCAGAGCTGTGTAAAGTTATCAGCCTTGCTCTCTCCTCCAGAATCATTAAAGTCCAGTGGCAAGACAAAGGTCAAGATGACTGATGATGGCCCAGTAAAATTATAGGTCAAGTCCAGGAGTAAGGAACCTGCAGCTTCGAGGCCATACGTGGTCCTCTAGGTCCCCAAGTGTGGCTCTTTGAATCCAAACTTCACAGAACAGGGCCACACATGGCCTCAAGGCCACAGGTTCCCTACCCCTGATCAAGTCCCTATCCCTTTGATGATTCTAAAAGTACTTTAGAATGTGCAGAACTCCAGGATCATCATTACGGACCTCAACTATCCCTATACTTTAAGTAACAGAAATTTCCACAAGTTATTTAATGTTGTCAACACAAACCATGGACACAAGTCAGTCAGAAGATTCCCAGGCACTCAGAGCTTTATACAGATACTTTAAGTTGTTCCATTGTCCATGTGTCAAGGTGACATTGGGTTCTCCAAAGCTATGTCAGCAGAATGCAGACACTGGCAAGTTATAAAGAATTGGATAGGCTTCCAGTAGTGTCCCATTTACCAGCTGTGTCTGCTGTCCACAGATCTAGCTGAGTCCACAGTAGCTCATCTCCTGAAGTCTGACCTCTAAATAATTAGAGACAACCTCTCCTGATATTTTTCAACAGATAATTCTTGGGAAGCACATTTAAAACAAGGTTCCACTTCCCACCATCCTTCTGTGTAGTAGAGAGGAAGTATTTCTTCCCAATTTCAGAGGTAAAACAGGAGAGAAGAGAAACTGCATTTAGAGATAACAATTAAATAAAACATAAAGAACCAAGAATGTTGGCTGGCTAACTTAGAAATCTACCCCAACCTGTGATTCCTGTCCTTTCTGGACCTCCTTGTACTTAGTTAAACTTTACAAATCCCAGTAGAGACTTTTAGCTAAACTCCTTAATGGGAAAATACTTCTCTGCTCTCCACACAGACTTATCAAGACTCTACCACTCCCTGACAAAGAAGAGGGTGGAAGGAGTCTTGCCCTACACTCCAAAAAACTGTGGCTACATAAACACTGGAGTATTCTTCCTGCAGCCAAGTGAAGAACAAATAACAATGGCAATGATTACAATAATTGATAATAAAAAATTGTCATTTTATATTTATTATTATTTAGCTGATATTCTTATAACAGTTTATGATCCACGAAGTACATGATATCCTCCCATGTATCTTGCTTTGTACTGTCGATAGCTCTCAGAAGGAATTAGTGCCCTCGTTGGAATTATTCTCATTTTATACAAGAGGAAACTGGGTCTCAGAGAGGTTACTTGACTCTTCCAAGGCCATAGTTGGGGGCAGAGCCATTATCTAAATGCACTTCTTCTGACTCCAAATGCCTTATTCTTTCATTAACTGTAGCTGATGAAGAAATTAGGTCTATCAGAGGCCCCATTTTTGCCCCAAGCCTTTCAACTGAATATTGAGAACCTTCTTAAGAATTTTTTTTATTAGTACATATCTCAATGTGTTTGTTTAGAATCCCAGGGGACAGTCATCATAATGGTGACTGCCCTGGATTATTCCTTTTTTATTTTCAACAAGTTTGGTTACTTATCACCTTCATTCTCATTGTGGACAAATCACCCACTTTTTAAAATTTTAATTTAAAAAAATTTAGAGGGGGGAATGGAGGGCAATTGGGGTTAAGTGACTTGCCCAAGGTCACACAGCTAGTAAATGTGTCAAGTGTCTGAGGCTGGATTTGAACTGAGGTCCTTCTGACTCCAGGGCCGGTGCATCACCCAGCTGCCCCTAAATGACCCACTTTTTGATCTCACTTTCCTCATCTATAAAATGGGAAGAATACCTGTAGTACTGTTGTTGTGAAGATAAATGAGGCAATGTACATTAAGTGATTTCCAAAGAGTAAATGTCAGCTATCACCATCATAAGCAAATACAGAGGGAGTGGGTAAGGAAGCTGCTAATGAAAATGTAGGAATTACTCCAAATCAGCCCTCCTTTTTCCTGGTTTTCACTGTGTCTCATTGAATGTTATAGGCCCCCAAAGTGAACCTTTTTATAGTTCTAGAGCTGGAAGAGATCTTAGAGGTCATTAAGTCCAACTCCCTTATTTTACAGATGAGGATACTGAGGCCCAGAGAGGTTAAGTGACTTGCCTAAGGTCACACAGTTAGTGACAGGGGTGGGATTTGAGCCTATGTCTTCCAGACTCCAACATTGGGCTACACTGCCTCTCATTTTTGCTTTCCCTTCTTGCCTCTTTGGCTCTCCCTTTCTGTCTTTTTATTTTTCTCCTTCCCTAATCCTCTTCATCCTCCTTCCCTCCTTCTTTTATTCTGTCCCCCCCCCCAAATGGAACCACAGAAATTCCAAAGCGGCTGTTTGCTGGGACATAACAATCATCTGGTTGCCTCTTTGGGCACCACCCTTACATACCAGAGATGGACAGGCTGTCCTGATCTCCCCTCCTGCCTAGTAGAATGCCGTCGCTCTGTTCTCAGAAGTTAACCACCTCCTCAGACTTAGTGCCATGGGCCACACATCAGTTTATTGCTCAGGTAATATACAAAGACTTATTTGTTAAGTTTTCATTCAGGAAATATTTTAATATTTACCAATGGGAGCAGCAAATCCAACCCACAAGAAATGAACAGCTGAGAATTCTTTACCAAACATAAGTATAATTCGGAATGTAGGTTCTGGGAATAGCAGTTCTTTAACATCTGGAGGTCTTGCTGCTGAGCTAGGTGAGAACAGACTAAAGGAATCATTGAATTTTAGACAGAGTCAAGAGTACTCTCTCATCCTGAGAATCTGAATCTTGGACTAGAATGGGGATTGCCCTTCTGTATATGCACCAGATTGTGGTACCATCAAATCAGGCAAAGAGATAGTTCAGAGTCACTACCTGACTCACAGAAGGACTTTGAGCTCTTGAGGAGAATCAGGAATAAGTAGAAGAAAAAACATATCGCTTATTGTGCTTTAAGATTTGCAAAGTACTTTCCATATGTTATCTGATTTGATAAGTGAAAAGAAAGTGGGAGCTTGACCTCAGATCTTATATGACCATAAGGCTGTAGCAATTCAAATGCGTGATAACCAGAAGAAGACATGTAGAACATGGAACACACTTTTTTTTAAAGGCCAAACAAGTTTAAGAGGCTCCCAGGTTGACAAATAGTTTAACCCTCCTCATAAACACCTAACAAAACTTTGTTTTCATGTATATATATACATATATATATATACACATATATACGTGTGTGTTACATATAATTATATATGTGTATGAACAAACATGTGTATATATGTGTATGTATATGTATGCATGCATATACACACATACATGATACGCATAGACATACACATCCATACACCCACATGTGTGTGCCTGTAAGGAGGGCATGGACAATGCCATAGTGGCAAGAACTCAGGGAAGGAAAGAAACAGGTATTTATTAAGTATCTACTATATGTTATGTGCCAGACATTGTGCTAGGCACTTGACAAATATCTCATTTGATGAAAACAACCCTGAGAGGTCGGTGTTGTTATAATTGCCATTTTACAGCTGAGAAAGGAAAATGACTTGCCCAGGATCACACAGCTTGGAAGTATCTGAGGCTAGATTTGAACTCAAATATTCCTTATTTCAGGACCAGTGGGAGCTCTATCCACTGTGCCACCTAGCTTCTGGTATGTGAGTCACCAGCTCCATTCCTATCCTTTCAGTTTGCTGAATTCTCCTTTGAGGATTATTGAAGCTTTAGGATGATATATATTGGTTGGGATCCAGCTCTTTGGGGGCATGATGGGAGTTGGAAGAAACAATGCAAAAGGAATTAGTGATTATGTTCATACTCAGAAAGACATAGCATGAGGTATGAGCCTCAATGGTGGGTTTGCAGCTTTCAGCTTAGGGGACAGAAGAGTTGAATATAATTTGCTCACCCTAACCCAGCTACAAATTGAGTCTTGAGAACTTTCCATGAGAAATATGTCAGCAAAGGCTTGACAGGCACCTGAAAATCAGTCATCTTAAATGTCATACAGCTACGATGTGGTCTTCACTAAAAAAAGAGCTGAAAATGTGCTGATTAGTCCCAGGGCTTATCGGCCCAGGGCAGACTCAGAGTCAAAGAGTGATAATACTCCCTTGAAAAAGCAGCAGCCTTAGCAGCAGATGGAAGCAGTAGCTTTGGAGGCAGACATCAACAGCAGAGGGGAGCTTCAGTGGATAATAACTGTAGAGGCAGAGGAGAGGGGCAACATCAAGGGAGGGCAACATCTGAGATCACACTATTGGAGCTGAGAAGATGAACCAGGAAGCAATGAGGCAGCCACAGTAGCTGAGAGATGAAATCATCAGAATTCAAACTGAAGAAGGGTTTGTGTTCAGATGTAAAGCTTCCCCAGCTCAGCATGTGAGTTTCCTGTAAAATTATTCTCTTTTTTTTACACTGTGGCAGGAGTTTATAAAAGATCGTATCCCTTTGTATATAGGGTAGTGGTAGATGAGAATGACTCAATTGCTTGCTATTCTGTTGTTTAGGTTGCTGTTCTGCCCTAATTAAATGCTTTGCTATTTCTTTTATGGCTCCTGCAAGATCTTTTGGTAGAGAATTCAGGGTATGAGGGCTTTAATAGAGTATTAGCTTTAATAGAGTATACACATGTGATTCCCAAGTTGAATGCAACTTGTTACATGCAAATAACATTAATGTAAATTTTGGAGCTGCTCACATATTCTTTAATGCTGAGGAATTCTGAGGAATAAGAAGTTATGCTAGCACTAGACAGGAAGTCTTGCTTTCATAATCAAATGCTTATGCTTCAAAGATCTGTGATTTTGTTGGGGTAGGTACTCCTGCCAATGAAGATCAAACTCTAACCTTTCTGGGCCTCAGTTTCCTGAATTTTGTAAAGAAAGGCCTAGTTCAGGAGTGAGGAACCTGTGGCCTTGAGGCCATATGTGGTCCTCTAGATCCCAAGTACAGCCCTTTGACTGAATCAAAACTTCAGGGCTGCAACAGAGGACCTAGAGGACCATATGTGACCTCAAGTCCACAGGTTCCCCACCCCTGGCCTAAATAGTTTTTAAAGCCCCTATGATCTCTCCATGTCTTATTAGGTAGTGTTCATGTGTGCCCGTATTCTTCCTTCCCCTCCCCCAAATACCACCTGAAGGTCTATCTCTTGGTAATAAGACCCTCTGTACTTAACTAGGACAGTCCTTAGGTGACAGACCCAGGGTCAATCAGCAATCCAGACTTTCTAGTTTGGTAAAACTTGCCAGAGCTCACCCTCGATTGGCAAATTCTTTGCCAAGAAAACCCCAAATGGAGTCACGAAAAGTTGCATATGACTGAAATGACTGAACAACAATAAAAACATTTCTTCAAGAGGCAGTATGACCTTTTAAATTTTTATTTATTTATTTGTTTATTTTTGGTTTTGTGCACTCACCATTCCCTTTTACTTCCAAGAATCCCTCACTTACCTTCTACACAATGCCTTTCCTGACTGCTGGCATCTTCTCTCACTAATTACTTTCAATTCAACTGCCTTGTATTTTATTTTGTAACATTTATGTATGTATGTATGAATGTGTATGTGAACACACACATATATGTAAAACCAATTTGTACTTATGCATGTGGATCTTTCCCTTGATAGAATGTAAGTTTCTTGAGATGATGTGATTTGACTATGATGCTGGACTTCCATACATATGATGCTTTCATGTACCTTTGGAAGGAGAAAATGAAATTTGACTATTCAGTAGTCCACAGAACATCTTCCCCTATGCCTCCTAATGAGATTTAACCTTTAGAACATTATTTAAAGAAGGGATTTAGATTATTTTGTGAAGTATAGTAACAAAATTTATCTTTTCTCCCTGTCAACCCTTTTGGGTATGAGTAGTTGAAGAGTCCTTTTTCCCGTAGAGTCACAGATTTCACACACCCTACCCCAACTCTTGCCAAGACTTATTCCCCTACCTCCAGTCTCCATTGATGGTGTTTTGCCTAGGGATTGGTTAGGTGTATAGGGATTATTCTTTACACATTTGAAAGAACACTTGCTCTTCTCAATCTGTATGAGTCTATTGAATTATCATGTTGAATGTCTTGTACCATGCGCTTCTCCCAGATTGAAGCTAACAGAATTATCATGTAGAAATGAGATAGGCTATATCTAAATACTATTCTACTATCTCATTGATAAGCTTTATCAAGTCAAATTAACAAGTATTTATTAATCACTTACCAATCAAGTACCATTCTTGTTGTTGAGTTGTTTTTCAGTCATGTCTGACTCTATGACCCCATTGTGGGTTTTCTTGGAAAAGATACTGGAGTCGCCTGTCATTTCATTCTTCAGCTCATTTTATAGATGAGGAAGCTGAGGTGAACAGGGTTTTTAGTGACTTGCCCAGTTTTTCACAGCTATCAGGTGTCTGAGGCTGGATTTGAACTCAGGAAGGTGAGTCTTCTTGACTCCAGGTCCAATACTCTATCCATTGCACCACTTAGCTGCCTCAGATATTATTCTAAGTTCTGGTAATAATAATACAAACAAAAAGAAAGATTTTCATTGGCCATTGCTATTCAATCATTTCAGTCATATCCAACTCTTTGTGACCCCATTTGGGGTTTTCTTGGCAAAGAATAGAGTGGTTTGCAATTTTCTTCTCTAAAAAAGAAAGACAGTCTATGTCTTCAAAGAGCTGAGGTGTTTTGCAAGAGATCCTGAGCCCCAGTGTGGTGGAGAAGGCAAATGCCAACACCAGGACCCTCACATGCCTTAGCATAGCCAGTGGAATCAGCAGACTCTAGCTTCCAGAACCATCATGTGTTTCAGTATAGCTTCGGGGGTAAGTGTCCTCCAGGGGTCAGACCTCCACATGTTTCACTGTAGCCCCAGGGAAACTCAGAAACATCCCACCAAATCTCAGAACATGCCAGACACCACCTCTAGTATCCCAGCTCAGCACCAGGTAACTTGCCAGACCACTATAGCCTCCATCAGCATCAGCCACCTCACACCCCAGCATCTTGGCACAGCATCAGACATGAGGGTCCCCTGGAAGCAACATCAGCACAACACTAAGTAAACAGCTAGAGGCTGCAACCACTGGCACAAGAAGGTTGAGACAGTACCCCTTTGACCCTGAGTGCACAGCTCAAATTTAAAAGAAAGGAAAAAGTGTCCCCCTGCCCCACAAAAAGAAAAGATGAGCATAAAACAAATAAACAAACAACAATCTGACCATAGAAAGTTATTATAGTGACAGGGAAGACCAAGACACAAGCTCAGAAGAGGGCGACAATATCAAAACACCTATGGGCAAAACCCCAAAGAAAAATGAGATGTTGTCTCAAGCCCAGAAAGAACTCATGGAAGAGCTCAAAAAGGAATTTAAAAATTGTATAAGAGAGGTAGAAGAAAAATGGGAAAAGAAATGACAGTGATGCAAGAGAATTGTGAAAAAAAGAGCCAACAGCTTACAAAACTGCTTTAAAAAGTAGAATTGGCCAAATGGAAAAGGAGATACAAAAAGCCATTGAAGAAAACAACTCCTTAAAAAGTACTACTGGCCAAATAGAAAAGAAAGCACAAAAGCTAATTGAGGAAAACAACACCTTAAAAGTTAGAATTGGGAAAATGGAAACTAGTGACTCTATGAGACATTGAGAATAAATCAAACAAATTCAAAAGAATGAAAAAATGGAAGAAAATGTAAAATACCTCATGGAAAAAACAACTGATCTGGAAAATAGATCCAGGAGAAATAATATCAGAATCATTGGACTGCCTGAAAGCCATAATTGAAAGGAGGACCTGGGCATCATCTTTCAAAAAATCATCAAGGAAAACTGCCCTGATGTCCAGGAACCAAAGGGCAAGATAGGCATTGAAAGAATCCACTTATCACCTAAGGAAAGAGATCCCAAAATAAAAACTCCAAGGAACATTACAGTCAAATTTCAGAACTATCAGGTCAAAGACAAAATACTACAAGTAGCTAGAAAGAAACAATTCAAGTACCAGAGAGTTACAATCAGGATTACACAGGACTTGGCAACTGCAACATTAAAGGATCGGGGTCATGAAACATGATATTTCAGAAGGCAAAGGAGTAGGACTACAACCAAGAATCACTTGCCTGGCAAAATTAAGCCTAATACATGAAGGCAAACAAATGGTCATTCAATGAATAGGATTTCAAGCTTTCATAAGGAGAAGCCCAGAACTAAACCAAAAATTTGACCTCCATTATCAAGACCCAAGGGAAGCATAAACAGGTAAAGAAGGAAAAATCAATACAGCTAAACTATTTACATCCGTACATGGAGAGAGGATACTTGTAATTCTTAAAAATTGTATCATAAACAGTACAGCTAGAAAGAATATACATAGATGGGGTATGTAATAAGATGAATTTGAGGGAATGGCATTAAAAATAAGAGATGAGAAAGAGGAGTACAGTGGATGAAGAAGGAAGGGAGAGGTAGAATGAGGTAAATTATTTCACATGAAGAAGATTAAAAGACCTGTTACAGTGGAGAAGAAGATGGGAGGGTGAATGACAAGCATTGCCTGAACCTTACTCTCATCAGTATTGGCCCAAAGAGAAAATCATATACTCAATTAGTTGAATATAGAAATCTGTTTTATGCAATAGAGACTAGGAGGGGAGGAGATCAAGGGAAGGGGACTGACAGGAGAGAGGGCAGATCAGGGGAGATGATAGACAGAAGCAAAACACTCGTGAGGATGGAAAGGTTGAAAGGAGAGCGAAGACACAAGAGGAAGAATAAGATAGAGGGAAATACATAGTAGTAATCATAACTGTACTGTGAATGGGATGAACTCTCCCATAAAACAAAAGTGGATAACAGAGTGTATCAAAAACCAGTTTACATGGAACACATTTGAAGCAGAGAGACACACACAGAGTAAAGGTAAGGGGCTAGAGCAGAATTTATTATGCTTCAGCTGGTCAACTGTGAATGATTCAGCTCTTCTCAGTAACACAACGATCCAAGATAGGTACAAAGGACTCATGAAAGAAAATGCTACCCATATCTGGATAAAGAAATGATAGACTCAATGCAGATTGAAGCATATTTTTCTGTTTACTTTATTCTTTCTTGTGTTTTCCCCCTTTTGATATGTTTCTTCTTTCACAACTGTGACTAACATGGAAATATGTTTTCATGATAACACATGTATAAACTATATCAAACTGCCCACCACTTTCAGAAGAGGGGGGGGTGGGGAAGAGAATGAAGGAGAAAAAATTGGAACTCAAAATCTTGTAAAAATGAATGCTAAAAATTTTCTTGATATGTAACTGGGAGAAAATAAAATACCATTTAAAAAGAACTAACGTTTTAGCGGGAGGAGACAACACGTAAAGTTGAATTGAAAGGTAAGGGAGCAATGAAGAATGGCTGTTCTGAACTCTCCCTTAAAATATAGGTCCTGGGAGGGACTCATCAATGGAAAAAGGCAGAGGGATGTTCCAGGGTGAGAAGGCCACAAGGAAAGATAGATGTTTCAGGGTGAGGAGGACATAGGTGCTGAAGGAATTTGAAAAGGCAGCTGAGGTATGGTGATAAAATCTGAAGTGTCAGAGGCAGAACTGGAAGAGGAATGAAGGATGACTGTTGTGAGCCCTTCCTCAAAACAGAAGTTCCAGGAGCAAGTCATTGATGAGAGAAGTGGTCCACAGGGATGTTCTAGGGTAAAGAAGCCATGGGCACCAAGAGAATTTCCAAGGTAAGAAAGTAGTTTAGCACAGTGCCTGGCACATGGTAGGTGCTTACTAAATGCTTGTTGATTGTCTGTGAAGAGGGAAAATCAAATATTACTCAATGATTTCCAGCCTAAGAAAATGATAGTGTCAATCAACTGAGATTAGGAATAGATGAAAAAGACCAAATTTTGGAGGGAAAATGAGTTTGGTTTCTGAGAAATGAGTCTATCAGGGCCTCAAAGATGAGATGAATCTTCACAGAGTTCCCTGGAGCCTATACAGGATGACCAATTCATTTCATAGCTATTTAATTGACTAAGGTCTCCAAATTTCATCCTTGCAGATTCCTAATCTCCCCCAAGATAACACTCGAACACATGCTTCAGCTTCCAGAAAGCATTTCCCCCTTGCATGCTAGCCTGCCAGAGGCAAGAGATTTAAGAAGGCCTGTCTGGAAGACAAGAAGTTTCTTTCAGGTTCAGGAAGAGGCAAAGCATCTCTTTATCAGCAACCCATTCTTCATTTCTGGGGCTGAGAGTGACCAAAATCTTTCCACTTGCTAACTTTTCCTGGGGTCTCCTGAAGATGAAGGTGATCAGTACCAGTCCTTCCCAACTAGTAGCCAGGTTAGATCTTTGCTGGATCTTGTCCCAGACATAGGAGGGCAGATATGTTATCTACAATGGAATGGGGGTGAATTAGTTCCTGAAGCTACCTTGGCACCTAGAGGAGCAGAATCCCCAACCTCAAAGTTGATGCCTATAACAACAATGCTACTTGCCACTACTATGGCTGTGTAAAGCCAATAACACCAGCACACAGAAGGGCTGCCAGCACAGGTTCTTTGATCTATTTTTCCAAGGAAAGCAACTTTAAGGGGTTTTCAATCTCACTTTAATCAAACATACATATATCATTCACTTAGTTCGGGGGAAAAGTTGAGCACCCGAACTTCAGAGCAGATACAAACAGAAATTACAAACAGAGACAATATAAACAGAGCAAATACACACAGTTATCAACAGACAGACCTCTATTTGTCTGACCAAAGAATTACATAGTTACCAGAGAGAGAGAGAGAGAGAGAGAGAGAGAGAGGGAGAGAGAGAGAGGCACCAACATCTGGTTTTTCAAAGCCGGGGGGCTCCAGCAGCTACCCAGAGTCTCATCTGGTCAAATCACATGACACTCTTCCAGTGAGTGAGAGCCCCAAACAAAACACCAACCTCTGAGTTTATATACCCTGTTCAGGGTCAAAGGGCATCACAACCATGGGACTAAAATCTATGTGAACTAGCCTTTCCCTTGACATAAGCAGGTCATCAAAGACTCCCAGTTTAATCAAAGAAACAAAGGCCAGACTCATCAAAGGCACTTGATTACCTAAGTGCTCCAAAAGAGAAAACAGTAAAAAAGTCCCACCCTAATTACCAATAGAATGCCTATGAATGATTATGTGAGCTTCTGTAGATGTCATAGAAAGAACAATGTCATAGAAAGCCTATGAATGATTATCTGACCTCCTGCAGATGTCATAGAAAGAACCATGGACTGTCAATGAATATTAAACAGAGGTTTAATTGGTCTATTAGCATTCAGGTGGCATAGTGGATAGTGTGGAACTTATATTCAGCAAGACCTGAGTTAAAATCCTACCTCAAGCACTGACTAGCTGTGTGATCTTAGGCACACCTTAACCTATCTTGGCCTCAGTTTCCTTACCTGTAAAATGAAAATAATAGCACCTATCTTCCCGGTTTGTTGTGAGGATTGAATGAGGTAATAGTTACAAAGTGCTTTGAGATTCTTTAAGCTTCATGGAAATCATCGCCATTGCAATAGAGACCATCTTGGTCCTTGGCATATCTACTATTGGCCAATTGAAACTCCATTACCCAAAGAGTCTTTGAATCGGATCTTAGATATCTTAGAGATAATCTCAGCATGTTTACTGCTTTGATAACAAAAATAGTAACGAATTATGTAGCATAATTTAGAAATTGTCACAATTTAAAATTTTCTTAATTTTGTAGTCCGTTTGTTTTGTTTATTTTTTGGTCATGGATTGTAGTTTTCTTCACGAGGCATGAGACAACCTCCTCACTGAATTAATCAGCAAGTAGTCTGCACTTTGAAGAGCTCCCTTGAGCAACAAGAGGTTACATCACTTGTCCATGGATACAAAGGAAGTATGTGTTGGAGAAAGGACTTGAACCCAGGTTTTCCTGATTTCAAGGTCAGACCTCTTTCTTCCCTGTTTCTTTGTGTGTGTTTGTGTGTGTGTGTGTGTATGTATAGACAAATTAGAGATATATGCATTAATATTATGGGAATGTAGATACATAATATATTATATAGATAATATTTGATGTATGTATACAGAAATTATTTTGTAGTCATTCTTACTAATATCAAATTCTTTTATATAAAACAAATCACTCATCACCTTTGTGATACAATCTTCTGTGTGATATATAAAGCCCCTTCATAACATGGCCCCTTACAACCTTGAAAAAGTTGGACAAGATCATCCCTGCTGCCTTGTTTAGCTTTTTTAGTCTATTTAATTGAACATTTATTAAATATTAGCTCTGTAGAAGGCATTGTGCCAGGCAGGCACACAAAACGAAACAGGCCTTCCCTTAAGGGGCTTATATTCTTTATCATTTTATGTGTGTGTATGTATGTATATACATGTGTGTGCCATGGGCTCCTTTGGCACTCTCATAAAACCTATGGATCCCTTCTCAGAGTGACATTTAAGAAAATCGTAATTGAAGGAGATGCTAAAATTTCAGTTAAATGTTGGTGAAAATAACAATGTATTTTAGATCTAATATATATTTGTTTAAAAAGCAAGCTACCAAGCAAACAAAAGCAAACAATCAATCCTCAACAAACTAATTACTTTATAGGTTTACTTCATAGAGCAGCATAGAAATTCAAAACTAGAAGGGGCCTTCAAATGCCCTTATGCATAGAAGGTCATATGGCACTTGGCTTTCAACCTCTCATATGAACATGTTGTGTTTTATGATTTTTCATAAATATTTCCCTTCAAAGTGACTAGACTGCTCAGTGAGGACAGAGGCTATGTCTTATCTGAACTTTGTACCTTCTCTAACACCCAACTCTGTACATGATAGCTACTTAGTAAATGTTTATCAAATTGACTTCAACTCCTTAATTCTCTCTAAATGAAATATCAGAGCCTTGGAGAAGTGATGTGACTTAACCAGGGTCACACCTCTGGCTGATGGAAGAGTCAAGACTAAACCAATATTTTTTTATTTTTTTAATTTATTTAATATATTTAGTTTTAAACATTGATTTTCACAAGAGTTTTAATGACAAATTTTCCCCCCATTTCTACCGTCCCGCCCACTCCAAGATGGCATATATTCTGGTTGCCCTGTTCCCCAGGCAGCCCTCCCATCTGTCACCTCACTCCCCTCCCATCCCCCTTTCCCTTCCTTTCTTGTGGGGCAAGATAAATTTCTTTGCCCCATTGCCTGTGTATCTTATTTCCTAGTTGCATGCAAAAACTCTTTTTTGTTGTTGTTTTTAAAGGTCTGTTTTTAAAACTTTGAGTTCCAAATTCTCTCCCCTCTTCCCTCCCTGCCCACCCTCCCTAAGAAGGCAAGCAATTCAACATAGGCCACATGTGTATCATTATGTAAAACCCATTCCACAATACTCATGTTGTGAAAGTTTAACTATGTTTTGCTCCTTCCTAACCTATCCCGCTTTATTGAATTTTCTCCCTTGACCCTGTCCCTTTTCGAAAGTGTTTGTTTTTGATTACCTCCTCCCCCTGTCTG
>CM053624.1:151462455-151499917 GCA_028646595.1 Phalanger gymnotis | reverse complement strand
ATTCTCATTTCTCTTCCCATTTTTTCCTCTACTTCTCTAATTTGCTTTTCCAACTCCTTTTTGAGCTCTTCCATGGCCTGAGACCAGCTCATATTTTTCTTGGAGGCTTTTGATGTAGGCTCTTTGACTTTGTTGACTTCTTCTGGCTGCATGTTTTGGTCTTCTTTGTCACCAAAGAAAGATTCCAAAGTCTGAGACTGACTCTGAGTGTGTTTTCACTGCCTGGCCATGTTCCCAGCCAACTTACTTGACCCTTGAGTCTTTTTGTCATGGTATTACTGCTTGTAGAGCAAAGAGTACTTTGTTCCAAGCTTGAGGGGATGCGCTGTTGATTTCAGAGCTATTTCTATACAGCCAGCTCTGCCACACTAGCACTCCTCCTTCCTCCAGAAGCACCAACCCGGACCTGACACAAATCTTAAGCAGGCTGTGCACTCTCGCTCAGATCTGCCACTTAATTCCTCCCACCAGGTGTGCCTGGGGCCAGAAGAAACTGCAGCTGTAGTTCTGTAGTGGCACCACCTCTGCTGCTTCTGGGACGGTGGCCGAACTGCGAACTCTGTCCCCTGCAGCTTTTCGCACTAACCTTCTCTGTTGTCTTTGGTGTTGAGAAGTCTGTTGGGGTTGAGAAGTCTGGTAACTGCCGCAGCTCACTGATTCAGGGTGCTAGGGCCTGTTTCCTTTGGCTCACTGTCTGGTTGGTCCTGCTGCCGCCCATGCTGGGCTCCACTCTGTGCATGATAGACCTCATCCAGAGACCATCCAGGCTGTCCTGGGCTGGATCCCTGCTTCCCTCTCCTATTTTGTGGGTTCTGAATTTGTTCAGAGGCATTTTTTATAAGTTTTTGGAGGGACCTGGAGGGGAGCTCACACAAGTCCCTGCTTTCCAGCTGCCATCTTGGCTCCTGTCTATTTTTTTGATTTTCACATCCAATATTTAGTCCATTATATCATCAGTCATTATATTGAGAACCTGTGACTTTTTTCAGTGCAGAAACTCCCTCCACAACATGATAAAGTGGAAAGATGGCTGGTTAGAGTTGGAGTCCTATGGAGCCATGACCAAATCCTGGGTACAGATACCTCCAACTACTTCACCCTAACTTCTCTCTGGGCCTTAGATTCCTCAACTGTAAAATGAGTTATGTGTGCAGAGGGGAGGAAATAGGACTAGATGACCTTAAAACAGCTGTTGTGACTCTTAATCTATCATGGTGGAATAATTGCAATCCATCTAAAAAATTCAGGCTTAGGGAATTGTTTGAGGCTTACAGAGGTAAGTGAATTGCTCACAGTCCCAAGCCCTAAGAGACAGACGTGGAAGGAATGTCTTCTGGATGTCTAGTCAGTACTGGGCTTATGGGTTTCTGTTGCTGTACCATCATTAAGATAAATAAATTCCTGATATTGAATAATTTGCTTGATTTTCATGCGTACTCTTTAGTTCTTGGGAATCCTGAGGAACATAACATTGTGTTAGTCAGACATGAGAACTTGTGCATGTGTGGATTGGGAGGGGGTGAGGAAGAAGCAACAGCAGACTCTCATGGGACTTGGAATCCCTTCTGCAGAATTTTCCTTCTCATACAACTGCCTTCTTTTATTCCCACACAGGGATTTACCTTAACGCAAATGCTCTCTCAAAAAAAGCCATCCACATGGTCATAGCCGTGGCCTCCTCTTATTGTACTGCTTAGAGACAAACAAAGGGAACCCAGAGTTCATGTCTGGGTAATTATTGAGGGGTGATGGGGAGAGGAACAGAAGAAAGAAACCTGGAGTTCCAAAACTAGGCTTTACAAGGTATTTTGCAATTTGACCCTGGCTGCATTTGGAGGAATTGTAGGCAATTAGCATCTTGAATTGTTACTCTAATTTGTGGATAATTATTCAATTTTAATCTTGTTTCAAAGCTTTGGAATAGAGCCCACCTTATCTGGTGGAATCTTTTGTAATCCGAGGTAACCACTTCCTAATTGGGATATCATTTTGCCACCTAGCCAAACCCTGTCCCTACCAGGCTCCCTAGCCCTAGACGGGAGAAACCAGGAGAAGACATCATCTGACAAAGCAGCGTTCCCAAGAAAATCCTCCCAGAGCCTAACCGTTGGGATCATCTGATGGCTTAGTAGGAGATCAACAAGTTTTGTTCAAGGAATTTTACCCAGGCTGCAGTGTACAGAGAAGAAGGAGGGGGAGGCTCGGCAAAGCTTCTAAGCTGGCTTATTTTCTATCTACCTCACCAATGTTCCAGACCAAAATAAGCCCCAGGTTGAGGCTGCTGGCCTGTATTGTTTGTCGCAAGTATTGGCTGAGTTCAGCTGGTGGAGTTTACCCTTTCCCTCTCCAGGCAGAAAGCAAGAGAGGAAAAGACAAGCATGAGAATGGCAGCACTCAAGCCGACCTACAGGCGGGAACAACTGAGTCCCTATACCACCCTTGACATTTATTAATTGTGTGGCTATGGACAACTCTCCAAGCTTCAAACAATTCCTTTAGATGGTCAGTTCTAGATGGATTGTAATTTTCAGAGAATGCTAGATTTCAAGGTAGACAGGACCGTGCCGTGTTCATGTGGTCTGCTCCTCCTTATTTTGCAGCACAAGAAAGAAGATCAGCCGCTTTCCAGTTCATGCCTTTTCACTGGCTGTCCCCCATGCTGGGAATACTGTCCCTTGTCACCTCCTTCTGGCCACTTTCAAGCTTCAGATCAAATCCCACCTTCTGCAAGAGGCCTTTACTGGTCCCTCTGGGTACTAGTGCCTTTCCTCTAAGACTGCCTTAATTTTACCCTGCGTTGATTAATTTGTACATGTCTAGTTGTTTGCATGCTGTCTCCCCAATCAGATTGTGAGCTCCTGGAAGGCAAGAACTGTTTTTGCATTTCTTTGCATCCCCAGTGCCTAGCAGAGTGTCTAGCACATAGTAAGCATTTAATACATCCTTATTGTTGTTAAGTTACTTGGTGAGGGATGCACAGGTAGCAAATATGATATAATGGAAAACTGTTTGGATCTGGAGTCAGATGACTTGGATTCAAAATCTGGTCTCTGCTATTCATTACCTACTCTCTGGACCTCAGTCTCTTAATCTGTGAAATGGGAGCAGGGGGGAAAGGCACTGGACCCGATGGCCTCTGGGATCTTTCTAGCTCTAGATTGATGAACTTGTTATCACATAGGCTAAGATGCACTCTGATATCCCTTCCAACTCTACGTCTATGGATTATGTCTTTCAACGGGTTGGTATATACTTAATTCAAAGATGGCGCTTAAGACGATAAGCAGACAAAGCAGAGTGAAGGGGCCTGTTGAGGTGAGCAATGATTTGTGATTGAACAATACCAGTGGAATCATGGAACTTGTTATTTTTAAGCTTATATTGTGAAGAAAGCGAATTTGAGTGGAACTGTGCAACAGAAGACGATAGGTGGAAAGATTCAGGAGAGGGAGGCAGCATGGACACGGTAGATGAAAATTGGATATTGAGTCAAAGAACTTGACCTTGAATCTCAACTCAACAATCAATTGACTCTGTCCTTTAACTTCTCTGGACCTGTTTCTCCACACAAATTGAAGGAATAGGATGATATGGCCTCTTTGGTTCCTTCTAAATATAAACTTTATGATGCTATGACCCAGGTTCAAGTACTGTTGTTGTGGTTGAGTCAGGTCTGATTCTTCATGACTCCATTTGGGGTCTTCTAGGCAAAGATATTTTAGGTATGTGCCAACACATCTCCATTAAGATGGAGTGTCTTAATCTACATACACCTAAGCAAGTTATTTTATCCAATCTCGAAGGACTTTGGATCTTCTCTTATATTCATAAGCTATCTCCAGTAAACATTGATTGCCATTACTGTACTATTCTTTCCACACTCATTATAAAGTATATGTATATATAATGCATATATATATGTGTATATGTATTGTGTATATATATGTATATATACACACACATAAGTGTGTACGTATATACACATATGTACACACATACACATACACTTACACAATACACACATATATACATACATACACACATGTGCATATACACGTACATATACATATACATATACATATGAATGATATGCATGTGACATTATCTGGGAAAACAGACTTCCTTTCCCAATGAAATGAGAAAAACTAAATAAAAACTAAACCCCATTAAGAGCATGCAACCTTTCCTATAACTTTACTTCAGTATCAGAATACACAATTCTAACTTCTGAAGAAGTTTTTTTTCCAAAATTTTGTAATTGATTGTTTGATACTCACTCTGCATTTTAAGAAATTTTCAAGAAATATCATATTGGCTAAGCTAAAAGGCTAGTCCACCAAAATCTAGGCACACACCAAAATCTAGTATTTAACACATAACAGAATATTGTAGGATAAGAGATTTGTAGCTGGAAAAGGCCTTCAGGCCATTTTGTCCAATCCTCTCATTTTACAGATGAGGAAACTGAGACCCAGAGAGGTTAAGTGACTTGTCCATAGTCAGACAGTAGTAACTTTCAGAGCTGGAATTTGAGCCCAGGTTTTCTGATTCCAAGGTCAAACATGCTTTTGACTACACCATGCTTTCTAGCTAGGGTTCTTAACCTTTTTGGTTCCATGGTCCCCTTTGGCAGTCTGGTGAAATCTATGGCCCCTTCTCAAAATAATGTTTTTAAATTATAAAAGATTCCAATTATATTGAAGATATAGTATATATGTGTGTGTATACACACGTACACATATACACATATATAATCTATTTGCGTGTGTGTATATATACATATATGTATAATATTGAAATATATATGTATATTTATATATCACAAATATTACCTCAGGTGAAGAATCTCTGCTTTATAGTTACTGAAAATCCAATGCTGATTCTATCATACTATATTTGATTATCTGTTCCAAACACCTTATTTTACAAATGAGTCATACAGTCAGAAACTTTCCCAAGAAAACACAGATAATTGAACTGAGATTCAAACTGAGGGAGAGGGGCACAGAAAGAAGCTGATGAGAAAATGTCATTAAAAATTTAACCATAAATTAGGAATTAGGAAACCTGGGTTATATTCACCGAGCTTTCTCTTTTTCCCCAAACAGAATAGAAATAGGATTCTTTAGTGAGTCTCTGATAGAAAGTAACACCTTCATCAAGCCTATTAATATTTGTTTTTACCTTTTTTGTCTTAAGTCAACATTTATCTTTGAGGGGTAATTGGATTACTAAGTGGCACAAGGTATAAAAACTGAATTCAATGCCAGTGTACATTGCAGAATGTAAATAGTCTCTTATTCTGTGTGCTATGGGCTGAATGCAGGCAGTGTTCTGGGGAATATGCTTAGGGGCTGAGGATCCGAGATAGGCCTAACAAATGAGCACAAATGAAAATAAAGTAGAAGTGAAAATGGGCAGCCAGCCCAAGCCTCTGGCCTATTATTGACAACCAGCTGATGAGTAATTCCAAGCATAATCTTCGCTTTTCTCACCTGGAGCCTTTGATCTTAAACAAATCATGGTTGGTTCCTAACTTTTTTCAGTAAGGAAAGTGGTCAATCATTTACTTTAGCCGCAGAATGTCTATCTGAGATTTAAAAAAAAAAGACAAAAGAGGGAAAAAAGAGAAGACCAGCAAAAACGATCAACATTTTGACACAAAAATGCCAATATATGCAATGTTCCTAATGGGAGGGAGACCCCACTCCATCCCCACCAAATCTCCCCCACCACCAACTCTCAGTTCTGCAAAAGAGTGAGGGAATGTCAGCTGCCATGTTCTTAACAAGCAGATATAAAGGTAAAGCAGATCCATTCAATCTAAATGAACAGGCTTTGATTGAGTGCCAACACTATGCTGGGTGCTGTGAGTAACACAAGATAAATATCCATATGGTCCCTACCCTCAAAAGACTTTCTGTTTTATTGGAAAGGGAAAAAAACTAGCACACATGAATGAACCAAGCAGCACAGAATCATATATACACACACATATATATATATAATATAATATACACATATAATGTAGGGACTGGCCTGTGAGGCTTCCTCCTTAGGGAAAACACAGTGCACTCTGCCTTCTGAATATATGCATACTTACATTGTACACATGTGCATAAACATATGTACATAAGCCACTGTATGCACATCACTTTATACATTATATAATGTATATATACATAGACTATAATACATTATATGCATGTATAATTTATAGTATAATTATATATTCACTAATTACAATATTTATAATTATAACAATTATGTATTATATTTCGTAATTATACATTTTATAACAATGTACATACATTCTATAAATACACATGTGTATACATGCACATATGCATACATTATGTAAAGCATATATGTGAGAGGCAAAATAGGGCAGTACATAGAGAACTGGTTTCAGAGTCAGGAAGACCACCCTCAGGTCCCGCGTCTCTGACACAGAAAAAACAGGGCAAATTTCTTAAGCTTTTAGTGTCCCTAGATAACTCTCTAAGACTATAAATTGCAAAGAGGGTATAATCTGAACTGGAATAGAAAGTGCTGTATTAGGGGATCCACACACTGATGAAAGCATAGATTTGATTCAAACATTTATGTATGTGAATATATACACACATATATACATATACATACACATATATATGCATACAGGCTCATAGTATATATCTGTGTATATGTGTACACATGTAAATATATACATGAATAATCATAATGCAGCCTTACACTCTAAGGTATGTGTATACATGTATTGACTGTGGTGTATATTTATTTATGCATATATGCATATAAATACATGCATACACATAGATATACTTTGAATCAGGACTGTGAGGTATCAGGGAAGGAATGAACTTTGGCTTACTTTTCCACTCTTCACTCATTGTGTTCAGAGAGAGCCTTGTGGGGATGGGATTATTTTCTTTTTGAGCATCATTTAGTAAAATATAGGCTCCTTGAGGGCAGGACTCCTTGGCACACAGTGGTGTTTAATAAATATTTGTCATTTAAATCGAGTCATCTGATGTAAGCAATCCCCTCATTATAAAGATGCACAAAAAGTATTTATAGGGAAGCTTCCCTAAACTACCCATAAGTACCAGGGTACAAATCCCACCACCTGACTGCTAGTTTAGTGCCCCATCTCTTGGCTTACACAGGCACATTGGTTTGCCTATCATATTCGCAATGTGGAATTGCAGGTATCAGCGGAACAGGCATGTCCATTAAAGCAGTATAGTTCAGCCCTCTCGGGCCCTTGTTACCCTGATGAAAACCTCCTGCGCCAGCCAATTGAATATGGATTTTAAAGTGATCACTCCTTTGCCAATGACACCATTGCAACCTAGTACTTGGCTTTTTGGGACACCCTCAGAGCTTGTTGGGGATTTTTAGCCTAAAATGGGTCCTTGAATTGATGGTGAATAATAGGCCTGAAATGGAGCGGGATGTCATAGGATCTCAGGGCTGTTACTTTATAGTTTTTAGATGGGACATCTTTCTTTGGTAGACAAAAGGAAAAGGGGCTGGGAAATGTGTCCTTGGGGAGAGAGGGAGCCAATTTGTTTTATCAGGACCATGAAAACTCTCAAAAAGAATAATGGCACTCAGTACTTACATAGCACTTTAAAGCCCTTTATAAATACTCATTAACAAACACTCTCGGGGAACAGATACATGTTAGTCTTCCCCTATTCCAGATAGAGAATCAGGAGCTCAGAGCAGTATGACCAGGTAATCATACTTGGAGCCAACCAGCTACGGTAGAACAATCTATTGACAATGGTACAGAACTAGGAATTACAATACTTTAGCAGGATTTATACTTCCAAAATATGGATTTCCTGATGTCTGAATGGCTTGATTTCCATATATTGAAAGGGCATTAAAAGGATGCTCAGGACCACTGAATCTGAACCAAACAAAATTACAAGTAAATTTGAAATAATCCCTTGACTCAATTTTGTCACATGAAAATAAGGAGAGGATGGGTATAGACTGCAGCAGGTTGAGGTTGGTTGGTTTTAGCTATATGGTGAGGCTTTCAGGAAAAGAAAAAAAATAGATATAGGGACAATTATATGTTTTGAGATCTAAGAAATGTGGTTAGAATTATAGTTAACTATTGAGAGAGAGAGAGAGAGAGAGAGAGAGAGAGAGAGAGAGAGAGAGAGAGAGAGAGCAAACATGATAAGGACTAGCTAAATGATAGCATTAGTACAAGGTACTATGATTGGGGTCTGGGGACAAAGATATATCAAAAATTCAGAAACTCTAGTTAGACTCACAAGGCTAGGGTGCTACACTACCCACCCTTTTCCCTTAAGGAGTCCACTGCTCTGGACCCAGGCATGCAATTTAGATTGGGATCATTTCTGGGGGAGCCCGGCCTCTAATAAGAAGGATTAGGTTTCCTTTCTTCATATTCTCTGCCTCGTTAAATCCCCATCTGGTTATCTACATACAAATTATTTAAAGCTTACAATTAGTTTCATGTGTTAGGCTTTAAAAGAGAGAGGTAAAAAATGCTCTGTGCCATATGGATCAGGTGTGGGATAAATATTTATTAACTATACACAAAAGTTATGCTAGAGAGACAACATACCAAAACTTATGGGATGCAGCAAAAGTGGTTCTTAGGGGAAGTTTTATATCTGTAAATGCTTCCATGAATAAAATAGAGAAAAAAGAGGTCAATGAACTGGATATGCAACTAAAAAAGCTAGAAAAAGAACAAATTAAAAACCCCCAATTAGATACCAATTCAGAAATACTGAAAACCAAAAGAGAGGTTAATAAAATTGAAATCAAGAAAACCATTGAACTAATAAATAAAACTAAGATCTGATTTTATAAAACAACAACAAAATAGGTGAATATTTGGTTAATTTGATTAAAAAAGAAAGAAAAAAAGTATGCTAGACCTAAAAACACTACAAATTAGCAGAATGACTTAAAATAAGATTTAATAACTTGTTATAACTACTATTACAATCTAGGAGACTAATACTTAAACCTCATGTGAATGTAGTTTGTAGTTATACTGGTTATTTTAAATATTTAAGATTTCATTTTGACTCTCCACTGTCCAAACAATTCCCAATACATTCCTACTGATAAAATATATCAGGCTTGGACTAATGTTCTTTCCCCACTTTATTCTTCTTTTTTATTTATTTCTAACATTAATTTTTTTTAAATTTGTAGTTCCAAATTTTTTCCCTCTCTCTAACCCCTCCCCCATCCATTAAGAAGGCAAGCAATATGACATCAATTACATATGTGAAATCATGGAAAACATATTTCCATATTAGCCATGTAGAAAAAAAAGCAAGAAAAAGTGAAAAAAAATTATTCTTTAATTTGCAGTCAGAGTTCGTCAGTTCCCTTTCTGGAGTGGATAACATTTTTCATCTTGAGTCCTTTGGAATTATCTTGCATCATTGGATCACTGGATCAGAATAGCTAAGTCTTTCACAGTTGATTATCATTACAATATTACTATTACTGTATACAATGTTCACCTGGAATTGTCTTCGATCATCATATTGCTGAGAAGAGCTAAGTCAGTCATCGTTGGTCATTGCACATGTTGCTGTTACTGTGTATAGCGGTCTCCTAGTTCTGATTACTTCACTTTGTATCACTTCATTTACATCTTCCCAGGTTTTTCTGAAACCGTCCTTCTCATCATTTCTTTACCGAAATAATACTCCATCACAATCATATTCCACAGCTTGTTGAGCCATTCCTCAATTGATGGGCATCTTCTCAATTTCCAATCTTTGCCACCACAAAAAGCTGCTATAAATATTTTTGTACATATAAGTCATTTTCCTTTTTTTTTTAATCGTTTTGGGATACAGTCTTAGTAGTGGTATTGCTGGGTCAAAGAGTATGCACAGTTTAATAGCCCTTTGGGCACAGTTTAGTTTAATATTCTCATCAATAGCTGTGTTCTCTAATGCTGAGGTTTCTCCTGTTTCTAACTGGCTTCACTCACTGGCCCCTAGGATCTCTAGATCTCTCAGACTCACAAGGCCACATACAAGACTGGACACATTCATTTCTGGGTAGACATCCACCTAATATCAGGAAAGAAGAAGCACAAAAGAGGCACCCCAAACCCAGGCTTGGGCTTGCCTAGGTAAGACATGGGCTTTACATTCTGTGTACTCATAGTTATATGGAGCCAAGGATAAAATAAAGGGTAAAACTTCCCCTTTCCTCAACCTCTCCTTGCAAAGAAATTCAAAATTGTCCTGATCTGATTCAGAGTTAGAAAAGAGAATGGGTTACTCTCTTTTAAACATCCACTGAGTCATCAGTTCTAGTTCTGCAGCCCATTAGGAGACTTTGCAGCATCTCAAGGGGCTTCCAAAGCAGACTCCAAAGATCCCATGAGGTTACTCAGAATCAGAAATTGTAACTCAGAGCATGCTTTGTGGAATGACTCTCATTATACTCATAATGTGGCCCCCTGCCTTCAAAAGGCTTGAGATTTTATTAGGAAGATGAGCTGTATGTATAAAATGACATCCCCAACCACCCTTAAATAGTCGGACAAGAACAGCCAGAGAACAATGTTAACTGAATTATTTTTCTGTGCTATAGTACAAAGAATATTGATTCTGAATTAGAAGACCTGGGACCAAAACCTGAACCTACTTGCTGTCTGTGTATTTTTGTTGTGTTATTTCAGTTGTGCCCAACTCTCCTTGACCCTGGTTGGGATTTTCTTGGCAAAGATATTGGAGTAGTTTGCCATTTCCTTCTCCAGCTCATTTTACAGTGGAGGAAACTGAGACAATCAGACTTAAGTGACTTGCCTAGGGTCACACAGCTAATCAATGTCTGAGGCTGGATTTGACCTCATGAAGATGAGCATTCCTGACCCCCGACTTGCGGGCACTCAATCCACTGTGCCACCTCACTGTGTGTCCTTGAGTTAAATAATTTAACATCTCAGTTTCTTCATCTAGAAAAATGGAGATGATAATTCTTATAACACCCTGGCTCACAGTTTCCATGTGATCAAAGAACTCTATCAATGTGAGATTATTATGAAGTCATTGACAATAATCAAAATAACTGACTTTGGCACAGCACTTTACAGTTTGCACAGTGCCTTACATATATGTCCTTTACTGGAGTCTCATGACAGGTAGGTGCTATAGTTAGTATTATGTCCATTTTAGAGATGAAGAAACTGAGGCTCTGAGAGGTTAAGGGACTCTCCATGGCACCACCATTAATAAGTATCAGTGGCAGCATTCAAACTCAGCTTTTCTTGACTCCAGGCTTTACCCATTATCCTACGCTGATTTTCAGTGTGATGTGTCATAGAGGAGGAAGGAATCTTGAAGACACAATGCTTGCTGTTATGGACAAAGAACTGGAAACCAAGGGAGATGAAGGTATTTGATTCAAGTCATAGAACAAATTACTACAGGATTCAAGATTAGAACTTATGTCCCCTGTCTCCTTAGAAATTATCCTTTCCCTTTAACCATAATACATTGAAACAACAATAATAGCTACCATTTATATAGCACTTTAAAGTTTGCAAAGCATTTTACATATGTTATCTCATTTGATCCTCCATACAACCCTGTGAGGTAGGCGTTACTATGATTCTCATTTTACATATGAGGAAATAAAGGCCGATAGAGGTTAAATACTTACCCAGGGTGACACAGCAAGTATCTGGGACAGGATTTGAACTCAGCTCTTCCATATTCCATACTCTTCTAGTCCCATACTCTATCACCTGCCATATCATCTAGCTACCGAATAGTCAACATGTGAAACTTTTGTACCTTTCAAAAAATCTTTTTTATCTTGAGATCTCTTCTTTAAACCAGGAACAATGACTAAATTAAAATTCCGAGAGGGTTCAGGGGAATTTTTATTTTTATTTTCTTTAAATTGACACTGACATATTAAGTAACTTCTGTAACACGTACTGTACATTAGGTCATTTTTACATCTTACTCACCACTGATCATGCCTTACTTCAAATTGTGTGCTTAAATCTGTTCCTGTCTTTGAAGCTGAATGAATGATTAGCAATGAACGATTGGGAGAGGAAGAATCATGCAATCATAGATTTAGAGTTGGATGGAGATTTTAAAGGTCATCCAATCCAACTCCTTCCTTTCATAGATTAGGAAACTAGGCCCAGATGAGTCAAGGGAGTAGCCCAAGGCTATATTGGTAGGATACGGCAAACCCAGAACAAAAACTTAGATTCTCTGACTCACAATCTAGGAAGGTAGAAAGTGTGAAAGAGATCTGGTTTAGGAAAAATTCTATGAAAGATCTATCCGTTATGTTGGGCCCGACCCAGAAATACCCCCTGAGGTACCAAGGTACCATAAATCTTGGCCTGAGACCCAACTGCAGGACAAAGTCACAGTGAAGGGGCCAGCAAATGATGAGATGGAGCTTTGTCCGACATCCTGATCCCCTTATGCCCAGTAATAGCTTATTTGGCATCAAGATGGATGATGACCCCAAGGCTGGGTTTATCCTTTCAGTATAAAATCCCAGACACAGCTATATAAAAAATCCAGCCTCTATGGTTCTGCAGCAAGCAAGTGTGTGTTTGTCCTCAAAGTACATCACAGCTCAAGGAACAAAGGCTTTCTGTCTTTATCTTCTTTCTGAGCCAGCATACTTCTGAGTTTATTTTCGAGAGGGCCCCAGGGGAGATGCCAATGCTAGCCTGGTTAGCATTCACATTTTATGAACAGCACTAAACCTTTTGGTTGGCTCTGCAGGGAGCTGCTCTTTGGTTCAACATAGGACCCCTTTTGCTAAACCTAATAGGATCATGGTGGGGGCAGTGGCTGTGGCTGTGTTGAAATGAATCTTTTGTGGAATTCATGAGTTGGAAGGAACCTCAGTGATCACCTAGTCCAACCTATACCTGAAAAAAAAAACCAAACCAAAACCTCCTTCTACAATAGAGGTTCTTAGTGTGTGTGTGTGTGTGTGTGTGTGTGTGTGTGTGTGTGTGTGTGTGTGTATGTATGTATGTATGTGTGTGTATATGTATGTGTGTGTAAATGATGGCCCCCACTGGCAAGCTGGTGAAACCTGTGGACTCTTTCTCAGAATAAGGTTTTTAAATGAATAAAATAAAACATATAGGGTAACAAGGGAAACCAGTTATATTGAAATAAACATGCACTTTTTTCCCATTCAGATCCAGTGAGATGATTGAAATCTTTCCATGGACTTCAGGTTGAAACCTCCTGTTGTAGCACATGCCTGAGAAGTGGCCATCCATCCTTTGCTTGAGATCTTTGTCAAGGGAGAAGCACATTGAGGCAGCCCATTTGACTGAAGGTTAACTCATAGGGTTAGAAAATCTTTTTCATGTCACATTAATAGTTTCTCTAAGTTCTGTCCTCTGGGGCCAATCAAAGGACTGGGATAAGGACTGGATCTGTGATTTCATTGATTTAGAGAACTCTCCGATGAAGAAATTCCTTTACCATTACAAGTCAATGCCTTCTCTGCAAATTGTATTCTTAGAGAGTTGCCAAGAGCACTGGAGATTTAAGGGACTTAATTAAGGTCACACAGTTGGTAATTCCTCATTCAGGTGACAGATGAAGCCCTTACTTATCCTCACTTTCTCAGCCATTTCTTCTCAGGATAAATAGTCTGGACCGAGGCAGTTAAGAGGTTTGATGAAAAGCCAAAATTTTCAATGAAGATTGCTTAATTTTTCCTGTTCTTAAAGGTCATTCTGGTTCCAAATTTAGCCAGGAGGGTTACAGTCACTACTTCAAGCTTTCATCAGCCTAGTTATATCCTCAAGTATCCTTGACCTAAGGATTCCATGTCTGAGACTTCATCAAATCCAACCCACATATGACCTGGGAGATCTAGTGTAGCCTGAGTCTGATGGGGCCACTGTAGTATCCATCTAGAGTTGTCCCCATACCTGATGGCCCTGGAAGGAAACTGATCTCCTGAGGCCCACTAGACTAAACTCCACAGTGTCTGACCCAGGCTGTCCTTGTACTTTTTGGCTATCACAGAACCAAGCTATTCTTCCTGGGTAGGGCGAAGAGACTGAGCGTTAGTGTCATTGTCTTGTGTGACAAGATTGGAGTTGGAATATAAGAACATGGGTATAGGTTTTTAAATGAATAAAATAAAACATATAGGAAAACAAAGAAACCAATTATATTGAAATAAAATGTACTTTTTTCCATTCAGGCTCAATGACACTACTGAAATATTTCCACGGACCCCAAGTTGAAATCTTCTGTTCTACCACATGCCTGACAAGTGGGCGGTGGGGCATAGTGACTTTGTTTAGTGACCCGTGAGCTATTTGCAATGAGACTCAATGAGCATTTGTTATTCACCTACTCAGTTCCAGGCACTATCCTTGGTGCTGGGTATCAAAGTCAAAAATAAAACTAAGAGAGGAAAGCAGCATTTGATCTCTGCTTATATATGAACCAAAAGGTCAATTTACCCTTCGTAGCTGAAATTTCTCCAAACCTCATTCCTTTCCATTCTGTTCCATCCTGTACCCATGGCCCCAGGACTGTGCCAAGAATTGTGGAGAATGATCAATAAGGGACATAATTTCTGCCTTCAAAGAACTTAAATCCTACCCTTTAAGTTGACAGTTCTTATCTCCAAGGTTCTATACTTGGCCTTATCTTTAATCCCTCACACTCTCTCACCTCACACATCCAATAAGTTGCCAAAACTTCTGAATCGTTTCTATCTTCACAATATCTCTTGCATCCAATCCCTTTTCTCTACAGATAAAACTACCACTTCAGTCTCTTACCACTTCTTGCCTATTTTATTGCAAAGGCTTCCAAAATGGTCTCGCTGCCATGTGTTTCTCTCCATTCTAGTCCATTCTCCACACTTTTACCAAAGAGATTTTCCTTAAGTGAAGATCTACTCATGTCACTCCCTTATTCAGTAAACTCCAGTGAGTCTTTATTGCCTATAGATATGTATACATACATACATACATACATACATACATATATATATATATATATATATATATTCCCCTAAAACAATCAGTCCTTTAAGACTTTCACAACTTGGCCCTAACCTCTTTCCAGAGTCACTGGACATTATTCTCCACTCACACTCTGCAATCCAGCCAAACGGGTTTTCTCTTTGTCATAGACAATACCCCAACTCCCACTTCTCTGTGTTTGCCCTAGCCATTTCTCCTCCATGCCTGAAACATACTCTCTTCTGACCTCCACCTCTTAGTACCATTTTCTTCCTTCAAGATGTAGCTTAAGGTCTCTATGGACACGATGCCTTGTCTGTTTTCCCCAACTGCTTGTTTGATTCCCCCCAAACAACCTTTTATTTGACTACTTTGCATTTTAAAAATATATTCATTTTATATTTAATCTGTATACATTTATATGTGTCTTTATTTCCTATTTCATTAGAATGTAAGCCCCTTGCAAGTAGGGATTATTTCATTTGTTATATTTATATTGCTAGCACTGAGCACAATTCCTAGTACACATTTATAGGTACTTAATAAATGCTGCTTAAGGACTGATTGATTGTGTTTTTCAGGTTTAAAGGGACAGTATGAAGAGTGGGTCTTGGAACCAGAAAGACGGGTTCATGTCTTGACTCTGACACATACCTTTCCAATGCTCTAGATCACTTTCTAAGGTTCTTAAGTTGCAAAGGAGATGATGACTTATCTGCATCAGTAGAGGGAATCTCGTCAGGTAGGTCTTCCCTACACCGTTGAGTTCCAGTCCCCATTCCTATTCTTCAATCAATAAAGTTTTATTAAGCTCTTACTATGTGTCAGATGATGTGTCAGATTATACATGAAGATACAAAGATTAAAAAACAAGCAAAAAATAAAACAAGAACAGTTCCTTCCCTGAAGAAGTTTAAGTGCAACAACCCTATAAGATAGGCAATACCAGGAAAATCAACCCTAATTAACAGTTTAATAAGTTGAGGACCAGAGAAAGAAAAGGACTTTTCCAAATTTAGAATCTGGATTTGAACCTATTATCTTCCAAACACAAGACCAAGACTAATACAAAATTCTGCCTTTGTAATAGATGGCAAAGAGGGAAAAATCAGTGTTGCAATTCTCTAAATAGGAAGGCTTCATGGAGGAATTTAGATTTGAACTAGGTCATGAATGATTGATTAAGAAATGAAAAATTTTAATTTCAAATGATCAGGTGAATTTAAATTAGTTCATTACATACATATACATATATACACATGTATAGCTATATACATGTATGTATGTATGTGTCTGTATTTACTTAGAGCCTTGGAATGATTATCAATGAATAGGACTTTATTTTTGTCCAATTTCCCCCAAATTTTAGAAAAATATTCCTACTTTCAGAGAATTTCTACTGGAATATTGCATTGTCAGCAATAGTCAGTGACAGATTAACAATGACCAGGGACTAAATAAAAGAAATTATTCATATTCATCTGTGTAGAATTTGTATATCTGCCCAGATTTAGAATCCAAGAACAAGTTCTTTCCAAAGATTAATATGATAAGTTAAATCTCTGAACTCATTAATCATAAGAAATCATACACAGGTTTCCAAAACCATGGGATTTTTTCTTTTTCTCCCCAAGATCTCATCCACTTTTACTTTCAAAAATTCCATGCCATTTTCTCTCATGTTGCTGGATTCCTTTCTGCCCTAGGGCCCTGGTCCACTGCTGTAGAGAAGAGCCTGAAGTTAATGAATCCTGAGGTTTGAATGCTTACCAAATATTCTCCAAAATGCCTTAATATAATTTACCAGTCATCCCAAAGGAGTAAATTTGTTTTTGTGTTTTTGTAGTTATTCTCTCTCTCTCTCTCTCTCTCTCTCTCTCTCTCTCTCTCTCTCTCTCTCTCTCTCTCTCTCTCTCTCTCTGCATTGCAGACAGATCTGATATTAAAATAGTAATGAACATTAGTTAATTACATTTTAATTATCTACAGTGGTAAATACATATTTCAAAATCTTGGTTCTATGACAGATGTACAGGATTACCACCTTTCTCTTACAGAGAAATATAATTTCCTAAAGATGTCTGATGTGGGCAAAATGGATATAACTGGCTTCATTATAATGCCCTTTCACATCCATTTCTGGACACAATAACTCTACTAAACTCTTTTTTTTCTTTTATATGTATCCTAGGAACATTTTGTTGTTGTTGTCATTGTGTTCATTATATAGATCTGTGACTTCACTGGAACAGGAAAATCTTTGTGTAAAGGATTCTTTCACTGATGCCATATGTCAGCTGCCCAGGGTCTGAGAGGTTAAGTGATTTTTTCCATGGTCACACAGCCAGTAAATAGCAAAGGTATGACTGGAACCCATATTGTCTTGCTACCAAATCCAGCTCTCTATTCATGATACCAGGCTGCTTCCTCTTGTTGGCATATTTCTGTTTATTAATATCGATAAGATTCACTGTTTCATTGTTTCTCCCAAAGCAGAAGGCTGGTCTGCTGGCCAGAATTTGGGGTCTGTTATCTTGGCGCTATTCCAAAAAGTATATTATAGCAGGTGCTCCCAACACACTCTTGGGTTCATAACCATAACCTAGTGTTAATCTATTAGCTGACTCATGTTTGAAAACTTGCCGTTGTTCAACTGTCTTAGAAAAAAATTCTGAGAGGGTGTTGTAAGAGTCTGAGTCATAGGTTTTTCTACATTCAATATATGGAACATTCCTTTTATGGAATGGGTCAGGATCAAGGATATTCAATAACAATGGTTTTTTTGTATGAATGGAATTTGGCAATTTACCGTAAGAATTTTATCAAGAAACATTTTGTTTGACTAGAGATGGGAGATAAAATATACCAGTGATCCCCTTTTCACTTTTGCTAATAAATCAGATTATCCCCAAATAAGTTCAACTCCCATAAATATTCTAAAACATTAGACAAATATCTCTACCGACAAAGGCGGCATCGTAGAATTAGGGAATCTTATAGTTAGGAAATATTTTAGAAGTTGGCTATTCTATCCCATCATGTGGGAGAGAACTCTGGTATCAGAGGGCCTGGGTTCATATCCTAGCCCTAACAATTTCTCCTTTTGTGATATTAGACCATTTACTTAATTTCCATCGGCTTTATCTTCCCCTTGTATAAAGAGAAAGAGTTGGATTTAATGGCCTCTGAACTCGTTAATAGCTCCAAAGCTGTGATCTTATGAATCTTTGCTTGAAGCTTGAATTTTACCTCCAATTCTACCTTCAAAATTCCCATCAAAATAAAGAGATAGGGGGAAGTAGCTTATCTTTTGAGTGAGGATGCATCCCAGCGATGAATTGAGAACATACAAACAAAACAGAAGGATAAATGAAGAAGAGTTTATCTTGGGTCTTGTAAATGGAGCACGCAATAGGAAAGGTGGACTTGGGTGGCTACACAGAAAACTTCAAGGGCCATCAGTAATGAGGGCTTTTATCAACTTCCTGAAAATCAGTGAGTATTTCCTTTTGTCATTTCTGATCCTAGTCAAGGAATGTTAATGGCTCCACCCTTTGCAATCTAGTCCAGAGTTTCTAGCAATTTCCCTTTCCTGTGACTTTTCCACCTTGCTTTTAAGACTAAGGAGTGTCCCGTGTCTCAATCTATGATAGATGTGTTTGTCTTTGTGTATGTTCTGAACTAGACCATAAAGCTGAGGTCAAAGGGTCATAGGGGACAATGATTGACTGGGCTCCACTCAACACCATGTCAACTTTCTTTCATAGCAATACAAGAGGAAAACATAGGGCATGCCAGATAGCCTGCCCAAGATGGGATGAAGAAGAAAGAGCTCTTTTGAAGCATTTTACTTCACTTTAGAATAAGAGAAATAGTAGCATAAAATGAGCAAAAGGCAGGCTGGTACACATGGTTGAAAGTTGAGTCCAACTTTAGTCTTGGACAGAAGCATTCATTGACAATACTCTGATAACACCTTGTTTAATTTAAAAACATGTAAAATGACCAGTTTGTGCAAGCCCTTGAGAATAAAATTATAGATGACAAACAGACCTTGATCTTACAGGTCTTACAACCTAATAGTGACAGGGGAGAGGGAAAGAAGATATGCATATAAATAGCTGTAGTATAAGGTAAAAGAAGGTAAGTGCAATGAAGTATAGATAGACAGACAGATAGATAGATATGCAGACATTAAAATAGATGTAGATGATAGATAGATAGATACTTATATATTCTATATGTATAGTAGATAGATAAATAGATACTTATATATTCTACATATATAGTAGACAGACAGACAGACAGATAGATAGATAGATAGATAGATAGATAGATAGATAGATAGATAGATAGATAGATAGATAGATGGATGGATTAGATAGATAAAACCTTCATTAAGGGCCTACTATCTGCCAGGCACTGTGTTAAGTGCTTGCTAGACAGTTCCTGCCCTGAAGGTACTTACATTATAATGAGGGAAGACAAAACAAACATAGGAGAAGGAAAATAGGAAGGGGTTACACCATGGTGGCATGTCTGGAAATGTCAGGGAAAGGAAAGCCAAAGCTAGCCTATCAACTCAAGACAAGATAATGGCAGAATTTAATTTTCTAGAAGTGAGGTACTCCCTCATGAGGTCATGGTTCAAGTGAACACTACATACCTGGAGATATAGGGTGAGATCCAAATGAGATATTTTGAAGAGACAGAGATCATTTTTTGTGGGTGGGGAAGCAGGGAGGGGTCATGGAGAGAAGATCTCATAGAGGAAATTGCCCCTGAATTACATCTGGAAGAATAAGAGAAACTCCAATTTATAGGGGTGTGGGGTTTGAGGATGGGGGCATTCTAGACATGGAAGACAATATGAGCAAAGACATAGAGATGCAAAATGAGAACAGAGGATAGCTTATATTCTGGTATTGCTGGGGCACAAACTAAGTAAAGACGACTAATAGGAGATAAGATGGGAGAGACAGATGGGAGATAGATTGCAGAGAATCTCAAATGGCTGGATTCAGGTTTGATAGGCAACGGGGAATCACTGAAGCTTTTTCAGGAAAAGAATAACATGACAAAAACAGGAAATACCACTCAAATGAAGCCTATATTTCTATCATGAAAATTAGCACAGCCTTTTAGGGGAAGTGGTCTGATGCTATGAGAGGGGGGTTTGGTTAATTCACTTCATATCTCCCTTTGCTGTTATTTTCAAAAGAATGTTCTGGAAATCTGTGAACTCTTTCAGTTGAGTGGATTAGGAAAGGAAAATACTTATATGTGAAGATTTAAATTTAAGAATAGAAAGAATCCAAACCTCCTAACCACATCATAAATTAGTTTTGTAGCACAGATGCAAAGATAGACCTTGAGGTTTAAACAAACAGCTAATGCATTTCACAGGATGGGGAAATAAAGTTGAAGCCCAGAAATTCTGAGCTGACACAAAACGGCTGACAACTGGGGAACTTAGCCCAAGATTTAGGGGTCCAAATAAATTCGATTCAGTCCAATTTCAAAGGAAATGTCATTCACTAACTTTCTGTCACATGAAAGACACTGTTAGACTGCAGAGATACAAATATGAGAATGAAAAATAGGTGGTGTTGGTTTTTGATTTCTTTTCCCTCAAGGAGTTTACATTTTGCTGAGAGATTAAAGAAAAGAAGATTGCAAAACATTTCATATGTACATTATCCATAGTTCTCTGAGGCAGATAATACAGACATTGCTTCAATTTTACAGATAAGGAAGATAAAGCTCAGAGAGGTTAAATATTTTGCCAAAGGTGACATAGCAGAAAGGTAATATTTGAACTCATACCTTTCAGGTTCTTAAACCACACTGCCTTCAAGTTCTATTTTGGATTAAAATGGGTTGTGTGTGTGTGTGTGTGTGTGTGTGTGTGTGTGTGTGTATTGCCCATGTAGATTATGGGTATATCTATAAGGGTTTGCCAAATTTTGTTTCACAAGGAGGTATAACAATATCACACCTACCCTCTCCAGGAGAAAGTTTGATTCCTGTCAGGAGGGAAGAGGAGACATGGACCATGAAGTCAGCCTATTCTGCTCTCCTCAGAGAGGGGATACTGGACTAGAATTATGTCTCTGCGCCCTCTCCCTTTAAATGTTCCTAGTCTGAGAAATGATTTTTAGGTTTAAGCTTTTTTTTCCCTTGTCACTATTCCTTAATGGTGAGGGAAAGTCCAAATTTTATGCAAAGGACTCCTCTTCTACCATGTACTAACTACACAAAGGCCATCACATATATACAATAGTGAATAAATCCATTTATCCAAGACAATAGCAAACAAAAATCAGGGAACTTACACAGCTTAAACACCTTACACCTGACAACATACATAATGAATGGGATTTTTCACTTGGAGATCAACAGAGAGATGGAGTTCCCAAATCAGACTAAGGGGAAGTTTCCTGAAGTCTTCAGTGTGATAAGCTAGAAATAGGGACACGCTTAAGGATCCAGCTACTCTATATCTTACCGTCTTTCCAAAGTCTTTTTCTCCTTCTAGGGACGCCTCTCTGACAAAAGCCTGAAACCCTATTTATCCTCTCTCTAAAATGAAAGCCAGAAAAAATTTCTATCCTCTCCCAAGCTTTCTACAACTTAACAGCTTTGGGGTTTCAAGTTATCATTCTGTTCACCAGTGAGTTGAACCTTATGCAAAAACCCAGGCTTAAACTCTGAGTTATGATAAGTTCATAGATATACAGCTGGAAGGTACTTGCAAGGACATCCATTTTTTAGGTGAGGCAATTGAGAACCAGAGAGTTTAGTTAACTTAGCTGCTCAGTGTCACTTTTTCCATTGCTATTGTGGTATTGTGGCTTCATCTTCTTCTTCTGCTGGCCTATCTGTAGTTTAGGAAATAAAATGTTCAAGAAATTAGCCAGGATTGTAAATTCTTTGAAATCAAGGGCCATGTTTTATTTATCATTGTATGCCAAGCAGTTAGAACAGTGTGTTACAAGGAAAAAGACTCTAATGCAATTCAACTTGTATTTATTTGTTTATTACTTTAACCTATTATGTACAATGTTCTAAGAGTTACAAAGAAAAAGGGAAAAAGAAGTTCCTGGCCTCAAGGAATTTTCATTGTAAGGAAGGGAAGAAATATAGCATTTACATATTTATTTATTTAGGCATCTATTAATGCAATAAGCATTAATAAATACTCATGGAATTGAATTACAGAGAATTACAAAATTTGATGCAGAGGGGCTAAGTATGCCAGTGTATATATAACATCGTCATCATTGATAAATTTGTGGGCTGAATTCATTTCACACATTCTGGATCATTTATCCTCTTCCTATAGACTGTGGTTTCTTATCCTTGGGTCTATGAATTTGTTATGTGCGTGTGTGTGTGTGTGTGTGCACGTATGTGCATATATACACATATATATTTGATAATTGCATTTCAGTATAATTGGTTTCCTATGCAATGCTCTACATTTTAATGTATGTATGTATTTATTTTTAATTTAAAATTAATGTTGCAAAAATTACAGAGCACAAACACGATCAACAAAGAAGACATATGAAACTTCTCATTTTTGCACTCCTTTGCAGAAGCATGTGAATGGAAATCCATGTATTTAGGGGAAATCCACAGACATGGAAGTAATATAAACATTTTTATAGCAAATTTCTGTGATAAAGGCCTCAGATTTTGTCACTGTATTGATTGGTTTTGCCAATGTTTTGCCTCTTCTTTCCTTATCTTCTTTTTTTTGGTATATTTTTTATTTTTATAATTAATTTATTTATTTTTAGTTTTCAACATTCACTTCCAAAAGATTTTGAGTTTTACATTTTCTTCCCCTCCCTCTCTTCTCCCCTCCCCAAGATGGCATGCAATCTGATATAAGCTCTCCTTATACATTCATGTTAAGCATATTTTCACATTAGTCATGATGTAAAAAAAGAATTAGAACTAATGGGAAGGAACCACAAGAAACAAAACAAAACAACAAAAGAAAAGGAGAGCAAATAGTCTGCTTCCATTTACATTTATACTCCAAAGTTCTTTCTTTGATGTGGATAGCATTTTCCATCATTAGTCTTTTGGAGTTGTCTTAGATCTGAGATATTCATTGCTGAGAAGGCCCAAATCTACCAAAGTTAGTCATCGTACAACATGGCTGTTACTGTGCACGATGCTCTCCTGGTTCTGCTCCCCTCACTCAGTATCAGTTCATTTAAGTCTTTCCAGGTTTTTCTGAAGTCCGCCTGCTCATCATTTCTTATAGCACAATAGCATCCCATTACCACAGCTTCTTTTTCCGTTCCCCAATTGATAGACATTCTTTCAACTTCCAATTCTTTGCCACCACAAAAATAGCTGTTATAAATATTTTTGTACATGTGGGTCCTTTTCCTGTTTTTATGATCTCTTTGGGATGTAGACCTAGAGGTGGTATTGCCATAAAACTGTGGTATGCACATTTTTATAGCCCTTTGGACATAGTTCCAAATTGCTCTTAAGAATGGTTGGATTAGTTCACAACTCCACCAACAATATGTTAACGTTCCAATTTTCCAACATCTCCAACATTCATCATTCTCCTGTTTTGTCATGTTGGCCAATCTGATAAGTGGGATGTGGTACCTCAGAGTTGTTTTGATTTTAATTTCTCTAATCGATAGTGATTTATAGCTTTTTCATATGACTACAGATAGCTTTAATTTCTTCCTCGGAAAACTGCCTATTCATCTCCTTTGATCATTTACCAATTGTGGAATGACTTGTGTTTTTATAAATTCAACTCGATTCTCTATATATTTTAGAAATGAGGCCTTTATCAGAGATACTAATTTATTTCCTAGCTTTCTGCTTCCCTTCTAATCTTGGTTGCATTGGCTTTATAATATATGTATTTAAAAACATTATTCTGAGGAATCCATAGACTTCAGCAGACTTGTACACAGGTGGATGATACAAAAAAGTTTAATCTCTGCTGTAGGATAGTCAGTCATCACTTGAATTCTTACTGACTTTTCCTAACTAGCATGGCATTTGCTGAAATCAAATGATCTTTAAAGCTGCCTCTCTTCTCCTTTCTCCAACCCACCTTTCCCCTCTTTTTCTCTCCTCTCCACTCCTATGCTATCCCCTCCCCTCCTATGCTCTCTCCTCCCCTCTACCTCCATGACTTGGAGAATGCAGCTCTGGTAAGTTATATGGAAATCACTTAGAAGACTCAAACACACCTGTTTGGGAAACTTGGGTAAGGATTCTGAAGAACAGGAATAATCAGGGCTTGGTGCTCTGGGAAAGGCCTGACAAGCCTGACATCCAAATAAGGAACTTTGAAGTATGAATGTAGATGGAAACATACTATTTACTTGGTATTAACAGATGTTGTTCAGGGACCTAACCACCATGACAATGCTAAATTACCCAGCATAATTTTTCTCTCTTCTGTGCTTACTCATTCTCTATTCCTTGATCCCACTGGACGACTTCGGCTTGGCTTTCCCATGGGAGAGAACATTTATAAGCCATAGCATGACATCCAGTGGTTTCATCGGAGAACTATGAATCAGGGCTTTTTGGAGTGGATCCTCTTTACTCACTGAATGACCATGGTCAATTTCCCATCCTGTAAATATTTATTTTTTCTTTATTCATTCCTTTCCTGATGCCTAATATATCTATTTTTCCCATATCTGTAAAACAAAACAACAACTTGACCCTGCCAATACCTCAAGCTATTATCTGAAATTTTTCTTCCTCCTCACAGTCAGACTCCTAGAAAAAAGTCTAGGCTTTTTTCCCCCTTCCCAATTCTTCATTTCCTTTTCACCACTCAAATCCCAGAAATCTGGCTTATAGTCTTAATTCTTGACTGAAATAGTTCTCTCCAAAGTCACCCGTGGTCTCTTTATTGTAAAACTCTAATAGCTGTTTCTCAGTCTTCATCCTTCTTGACTTCCTTGAAGCATTTGACGCTGTTGACCACCTCATCCTCCAGAATACTCTCCTCCTCCGAGGTTTTTCATGACATTGCTCTCTCCTGGTTCTCCTTCTACCTCTCTGTCTGTTTCTTTTCAACCAGGCCCTTCTGCTGGATCATCATTCCAGCCCTATTGCTCTTGTTTGGAAGTACCCTAGGGTTCTGAGCTCTAGTCAGGGTTCTCTGCCCTATCTCCCTTCTCTCTTGTTGAACTCAGCAGCTCTCATGGATTCAATGATGATCTTGACTTAAATAATAGACATCCCAAATCTAGATATCCAGCCTCCAGCTCTCTCTTGAGCTCTAGTGTTTACATTTATAACTGCCTGAAGAATAGCTCCATCTGAGCGCCCCACAGTCACTTCATACTCAACATGCTTGAAATGTAATACATTATCTTTTTTTAATCTGAAACTTACCCATTGTTCTAAGTACCTATTTCTGTTGAGGGTACCGATATCATTCTAGTTACTCAGGTTGATTTGCAGTTTCAGAGGCATCCTTGTCCCTTATTCTCCATATTCGATTAGTTTCCATGTCTTGCCTCATCTAAAACATTTCTTCCTTTCTTGCCCTTTTCTCAGCTTGTATGACCACCATCTTAATTCATGCCCTCATCACCTCTTGCCTATACTGTTACAGTAGCTTCCTAATTGGTCTCTCTGCATCCATTCTACCTCCTCTTCAATTCATTCTCCACATAGCTGCCAATTTGATAAAGCGTAGGTCTGATGATATTGCTACCCTGTTTATGAAGATTCTATGTCTTTCCATTATCTTTTTGTTAAAATTAAAATTCCTATGTTTGGCATATAAAACTTTTTACTATCTGGCTATGAGCAATCTTTCCAGACTCAATTCCTATTACTTCCTCAATCAACCTCCCTTCCACCCCTCAGCAGTGTACTCAATGTTTGTTTTGGGGGGGGAGGTTTCTTCATTTTTTTTGTTTGCTTTGTTTTTATCAAATTGACCTATTTGGTGTTACTTACACATAAAATTTCATTTTGAATGGTCGTATCCTACCAGTCCTTTCTTGACTCTCCTTCCCTTCACTCAGTTATTAACATCTTCCTCCATATTACTTTATATTTATTTTGCATATATTTATTTTATTTTGTATTTACTTATTTGTGTACATATGATTTCTTTTCATAAAATATAAGTTTCTTGACAGATGGAAGTGCTATATTTCTTTTTTCTCATCCTTAGTACCTAGGTACCTTATTGCCTGACATGTAGATGTTAGGAATACAAAGACAAAAAATGTTTTATTGAATTGAATCAAATTGAATTGTAGAATAATACTTGCTTTCCTGGAGGACTTTAAGGATTGTGATATAGTTGTGGGAGCAGAAAGAATATTGGACCACGAGTCAAGGGAATTGTGGTCTAATCTGTAGCCTACTGCTAATTAGCTAATGTAACCTTGAACAAGTCATTTATGCTATTGAGACCTCAATTTCCTCCTTTGTAAAATCGAATCCGTAGATATCTGTATCTCCTACAGCTCTAACATTCTATGGTTATTTGAATGTCTAAAGATTTAATACTTCAATGGATCCATCATCTCATCAATGTGGATATTTCCTCCAATTATGGACTTCCCAAATCATCTCTACCTTCTTGTTCTGTGTGTTTCTTCCCATAAATCTTTCACAAAGTCCTAAGGGCTACCTTGTTGATCATTCGACTTTATTTTGATATCACTGTTCCATGTAGACTCTCTTTTTCGCTTGCTCTTGATCCTATCTGCCCACCTTGTTTGTTACTCATACGTTTCTTTGACATTATCTTCAATGCCTTGATGCTCATAATTCATTATTTTCAATATAGTACAGCCAATTTACATCCCTCATAAGGATCTTTGATCTTTGATTGTGCTATGCCATGATTCAGAGGTATTTGTACCTATATCAGTATTCATATGTTTATTTATATGTATCACTATATCTGTGTCTATACTTATACCAATATCTATAGTCATATTTATATTTTGCTTCAGTCGTGTCTGACTCTGTATGACCCCATTTGGGGTGTTCTTTGCAAAGACACTTGGGTGGTTTGCCATTTCCTTCTCCAGCTCATTTTACAGATGAGGAAACTAGGGTAAACAGGGTCAAGTGACTTGCCCAGGGTCACATGGCTAGTAAGTTTTTGAGGCCAGACTTGAACTCAGTAAGATGAGTCTTCCTGACTTCAGGCCCAGCACTCTATTAACTGTGCCAACTCACTGCCCTCCATATATATTTATGTATACATAACTATAGCTATATCTTTGTTCATATCACTATCTCTAACACAGCTGAAAGAATATACAGTTTTAAAAAGATAACCTATTGTCTAGACTATGATATGTATTGGTAACTCATTGAACTGTCCCATCACAACTGTATCTTGGATATACACAACAGATTGACATGAATTAATTTGGTATAGCATTGAAAAATGAAGAGAAAAGGCTGGATTGAATTTGGGGCAACTGAACAGCATTCTTGAAAAAATTTCACTTAATTTTATGTGTAATGATAATAATATTTTTTTAGCTGCAAACTTCTAAGGGTGCTTCCTATTATTATTATATAGTGTAATTAGTGTATATATAATGTATTAATAATAATGTAATGTATAAAATACATAGTGTATATGTAATGTAATAATAGATATGTATATAATGTATTAATATAATATAATAAAATATATAATGTATTCTTTTATCTCATTGTGTAGGAGAAAGAGTACTAATCCAGGAATCAGAAAACAGAGGTTCAGTCCTAAGCAAATTAGTTTCTTGGCTTCCTTCGAGTACTTCAAGTTTTCTGTTTTCCTTTAAAGCTTCTACAAGAAGCCTTTCTAGATCTCCCTTGTGGCTAATGCCTTCTCTCTGTTGATAATTTCCAGTTTCTTTCATTTGTGTCTTACTTGTACATCGATGTCAGCATGTTGCCTCCCACCTTAGACTGTGAGATCATTGAGAGCAGTGACTGTTTTTGTCTTTATGTCCCTCTCACTTCCTATGGTGCTTGACAAATGTATGTTGACTGGACTTGAGTTCTGCTCTTCATGCTTCAGTTTCCTCTGCCATGAAATGGAAATAGCAATAATAATAGGACTTTCTGCTTCACAGACTTATGAGGAAGCTCTGTCTCTCACTTCTTTTATTTTTTTCTAGACCTTTGATTTCATGGGTATAGTAGTCTTTAGTAAGGAGATTCCTCTATTAATGAATTTGCTCATCTTTTCTGCAACTTATAGTCATAAGGAGTTGACCAGGGCCCTAAGAAGTGAAATTAACATAACCTTATATTTTCACAATCAATTAACAAACATTGATTAACTGCTTACTATAAGCCAGGTACCATGATAGGATAAAAAAGAAAAGCAAAAATGGGGCCCGACCTCAAGAAGCTTCCATTCTTGTGGAGAGATGGCATGTATATGACTAGGTGTGTACAAGGATACAGACAGAATAGGTGAAATCTCGCCTTAAAGGGGACGATCCTTGGGGAGGTAGTATAGGGAAAGGCTTCAAGTAGAGAGTGGCATTTGAGCTCAGAGGTAGGGCTTAAACTCAACTCTTCATGATTTCAAGGTCATGTCTATGTACTACGGTGGCCACCAGTGCCTCAAGAGAAAACTTGAAATTCTATATAAATAGGAACTGTTATTAGCTAAGGGCAGTGAGGTGACTCAGTGGATAGAGCACTGGGCTTGGAATCAGGAAGATTCATCTTCCTGAGTTCAAATCCAGCCTCAGATTCTTACTGTCAGTGTGACCCTAGGCAAGTCATTTAACCTTGCTTGCCTCAGTTTCTTCATCTGTAAAATGAGCTGGAGAAGGAAATTGAAAACAGTCTAGTATCTTTACCAAGAAAACCCCAAATGGAGTCAAGGGGAGTAGAAGACAACTGAAATGATATAACAACAAATTATCAGCTACAATTATTACCTGTTCTTTACAGAAACCCTGTGAGAAATCTAGGGTTGATAATAGTTATCATTCATAGTGTTTTTCATTTACTTGGGGACAGAGTTAAGAAAGAACCAGGGGAGGTGTGATAAGAGGAAGAAAATCTCCAGCCAGGCTCTACATGGCATTAACCACAGCAGAAAATTCCACTTAGCTATTGTTGCTCAGGAGAAACCAGGAAGCTCTGAGTCAGTCGCTATGTGAACATAATCTATGGTGTCACCTAAAAAGGCACGTGGCAATGTCTGTCTTTCCTGGTATTGAATAACCAGGTAAATGGACTTTCCCTAACCCTGTTTCTCCTCCTCTTTCAAATACTGTTCACCTCAGCAGTGAAGCAGAGGTGACCTCATAGCACCTGGCTGCAAAGCTGGAAGCAGAGATCTTACCAAAATACCCCTGAACTTGACACTGGGTGCCATGATTCTTTGCTCTTACCTATTCTTGCAGAAACTCATAATCATGTGATCATAGTTTAGAGAGGAAAAGGATCTTGAGGGCCACCTGGTCCAACTCCTTCATTTTACAACTGAGAAAACTGAAGCCAGAGAAGTACATGACTTGACTTGCCAATGAGATCATCGAGGTGGTAAATGATAGAAGCAGTATTTGAATCCAGGTCCTCTGACTCCAAACCCATTTTTCTTTCCATGTTTTTATGTGACTGTCATCTAAAATTAGTGATTATGTGTTGAGCCTTGAAATGCCAGGAAAAACCTCATTAGGGCATCTCATTTCAGCTCCATTCTCACATCTATTTGCCTTCACTTTCAAATGTAACAATAATCTGAAATTGACAATTCATTATCATCATAATGTACCTTACCATGTGAAAGTCTTTTACATTCCAGAACCATAAGTGACATGTATGTGGAACAATGCAGATGAGAAATTTCAGAGTTCCTTCCACGTATGTCCCCTAATTTTTCCTTTGTTCACTTACCTGCAAAAATCATCAAAATATTCAAAATCAGAGTCAGCAACTTGATAGGCTGACCTTTCCTAGTGGCCTAGAATGAATGGACATGGAATGTTCTCATTTAGCACTTGGAGAACTCTCAAACCTTAGCAGAACTGGTAGAAAGATAGAGTGGGGAAAAAAACAAAACAATAGGGAGACAGGAGGTCCTATCTCTGTAATTTAAGCAGCGTGGGACAATCACTTTACATCTCAGGATCTCAGTTTTCTCATTTATAAAATGCAGGTGAGTGATACATCATCTCTGAAGTATCTTCTAGCTTTGAAATGCTATGATTCTAATTTTTCATCACAAATCCAGGGATGGGGAAATGAGACACAAGGAAACCAAACAATTTTGCTCTTGGATGAAGTGAGTCCCAATAGTGTTGGGATGGAGATCCTAGACTCCTGCATTCTGACTCTGCAATGTCTGTAGGAAACAATTTATGCCTCCCTTACATTAGGAGGGGGCATTTTTCATCAGGAAGGCAAAATTTAAAGGAGGAGTGAAGGCCAAAAAGCATTATGTCGAAGCCCGCTGTAGAGCAAGTAAGCTCCAAGTGGGATGAGAGTCAGTTTGGTTATTCTGATACTTTCAGTATAACTCATATTCCAACCAAAGGATTATTTCCAGTGGAAACTGCCGTGCTGACACACTCAAAATGGGTGAGCTGTGCTTAGGTGCTCTCTAAACATTTGGTTCCACATCAGCTTAGCTGAATGGACCATCTGTCGAATGAGTTAATGAGATGTTCTTGTCCAACACTGAAGACTTGTTACACCAGTGAGTTGCCCTTAAGTGCAGAAACAGATTGTCTGCAATTTTGTGATTGAAGTAGGCCATGGGTTCAGCTACAAATCCATTTAAGTTTGTGCAAATTCTTTGCATGTTGGTCTCTTATGGGGCTTACTCTCCACATGCTTGCCAATAATGGATTTCACTTATGTGTGGTCTCTTCCAGATCCTTGAAACTCTCTTAAGTTGTGTGTGTTCCAGTCACCTCAGTCTTCCACCCACTCTTCAACATGTAAAGCATCCAAGTATGTCAGTGAAGATTACAGCATCTTCAAAATCTTCCTCGAAGCTAGTGTCTCTTTACTCAGACTTCCTGCCATGGTCTTCTAGTCCAGCACCAGAAAATCGAGAGTCAGCTTCCCAGGGTTACCTGACTTTTGAATTTTCTCATTCTGGACTTGAAGATCTAGTTATGATGCCCTGATCTAAAATCCTACTTCTGAGTAAAAGACTTCCACAGCTACGTGAACACGACAAGTCACCAAATGTTTCTGGGACTCAGTTTCTTCATTTGTAAAATAGGAATGGATTGATTGCAATCTGCATCACTGAGGAGGGAATACACACATTGACAAGCTCATAAGTCCATTTTAGTTCTTAAGTAAAATGAGACTAATGATACCAGTAATACTCTTCATCAGACTTTTAGAAAACTCAAATTAAATATTGTATAGGTAATTATGGTGGGACTTTTTTTTAACTGTCTTCTGTTTTAGAATGCTAAGGTAATCAAGTGCCTTTGATTAAATCTTGCTAGGTGCAAAACCCCAGGTCTACACCCTTTTGCTGATTAGGTATGAAGCCTTCAGGCCCTAAGAAGGGTATATAAACTCAGAGGTTAGCGTTTTGTTTGGGGCTTTCACTCACTGGAAGAGTGTCCTGTGATTTGATCAGACGAGACTCTGGGCAGCCATTGTTAAGAGCCCCCAGGCTTGAAAATTCAGATGTTGGTGTTTCCCTGGTAACTATGTACTGAGATGTTGGACAGAAAGCTAGAAGTCTGTCTACTGGTTTGTGTTATTTGATCTGTTGATATTTTCTGTTTGTAATTTCTGTTTGTGTTTTCTCTGAAGTTCAGGGTGCTGGCTTTACCCTCTGAACTAAATGAATGATATATTTATGTTTAATTAAAGTGAGATTGTAAACCCCTTAAAGTTTTTTTCCTTGGAAAAGTAGATCAAAGAATCTGTGCTAGCAGCCTTCTGTGTGCTCTTGTTGCTGGTCTTGTTGGGTCTTAGGCTCCCACAGCAGCTTCTGGAAACATTGTTGTTACAAATATATATGTATATGTATGTATATATATGTATATGTAAATGTATATATGTGTGTATATATATGAGGTATATATATACACACACATATACATACACACACACACACACACACACATATATATATATATATGTACTTTTGCAAAGCTTCAGAGCATTATATTAATGTGATGATGATGGTGGAGGTAGTGGGGATGATGATGATAATGATGAAAAGGAGAAGAGTTTGGAGAAAGTACATCCAGAGGTAATCCCAGCACCTATTTCATTCAATTATTTGAACACTTATTACAAGTAACTTTTATAATAATATAATTATTATAATTGTTAAAAATAGGAAGATAACTAATTCATTTCATTTCCCTATGGAGCCCTTTGGAAGTCTGGTGAAACCTATGGACCCTTCTTAGAATCGTGATTTTAAATGCATAAAATAAAATATATAGCATTACAAAGGAAATCAATGGCATTGAAAAAGTTACCAATTCTTTTTGACCATTCACAGGCCCCAGGCATGAAATCTAGCCATATAATAATTATAAAAAGGTAGATGACAAATTGCTGTTTGTCCTTCATTCTCAAAGGGGACTATGACATCAGGGAGGTGATGCCATGTCTTGTAAATGAATTGGATTTAAGTGAGGGAGGGCTATGCAAAGTCACCAGCCTCACTTGCTCTTTCAGAGTCATCTGGGTCAGATAAATTATAAGGGATCATTTCATTCCTGGATCTCCATCTCTCTCTGCCCAATCTCCTTCCCCTTCCCCCCAACACTCAATCTATCTCATACCATACCTTTTTTTGACTGTACCTAGGATTTTATTTGCGTATCGAGCTCCCAGTGAGGAAACACTTGTCCACCAAGATCTACTTCTTTAAGTTATAGTCTTAGAGAATTGCCTGGGCACTCACTGAGGGGTCAAGTGATTTGCCCAGGGATTCACCATCAGTATATATTAGAGGCAGGGTTTGAACCCAGGTTTTCCCAACTGTGAGTCCAGCTCTCTACCCACAATGCCCTACTGTCTCTTTTCCTGTATGCTCTGATCCTTTGCAACTTTCCAATGAAAAACGCTTATATGTAGTTTTAGAGGAAGGACTGGAAAACTCAGTAACTCCGTGCTATATAGTGAATACTGTGTAAGTACATGTACCTGTGTGAGTATGTGTATGTGTTTGTCTGTCTGTCTGTGTGGATGCTATGCTTTAAAATAAAACTGGGTAGGTCTTGGCCCAAGTCTTAAAGAATTAACTGAAAATGTAATTTTTATGAAAACTCTCACAGCTTTGACTATCATTGTATGAGCTTCTAACCCACATGAAAACCTGCCTTGCATTTGTCTGACTCTTCAACAATAAAATGCTGCTCAGAAAAATAGCATGCACCCAATCATCCCCAACTTTTTTGGAGTATATATCAACTTGCAGGTTCCTGGATAGCCAGGGAGGAAATTGGTCTTTTTGTCTCTATTTTTATAGGTGGGCAGGGAAACTCAAGAAAACTGAGACAGCACCAGGGTTATCCACCTGACAACCTATGGATGAATGCATCAGTGTCCATAAGTGAATTTGACAGATAAAATTGACACAGAGGTGTCAAACGATGACTGCTGCACTCTTGAATATGGCCGCAGATTAAAATATAATTGGGAAACATTTAACAAAATAAATAAAAACCGAGCAACATGTAGATAATATAACTTTTTTTAAACTAAGTCAATATGTGGCCTATAGGGATCTTTATTTATGTTTTATTGGCCCCATTTCTATCTGAGTTTGAAAACACCAATTTAGAAACTTGGTTTTGAAACAAGAGCTACAAGTGTGCCTTGGGTCTCTCCTCTTCAAATCCTCGGCATCCAACCATTGAGTCTACACTATCTACTTTGATCGCTCTCTTTCTCAGGAAGAATTAGAGCCAGTAGTTGCAGAAGGCTGGTATATGTAGGTCTTTCTTGACCATGGGCACAGGAAGAAAGTTGCTGAAGCTGTTTATTAAGTTCCATTAGGGCCAGCCAGGCCAGGGAGTAAGTCAATGATCTGAAAAAAATAACAGCGAAATGAATTCTGTATTGCTGATACCCTCTTCCTGAAACTATTTTCCTAAATATTTCCCCATTCCTGTTTTCAGAGACATATTTCACCTCCTCAAAAAGATGATAGAATACTCCTCCTAAGGCTTTTAGACCACATCTCTAAACACAGAATTTAACACCCAAAAAGCTGCTCTTCATTTAGGCCTTTGTTGAATCACTTAATCCATGCTTCATCCTGCTCATCTCTGCTCATTAGTTTTTTTGGCAATGTCAACTTTTAGGAGAAATAAACTGCTTTCTTATATGGTGCTAAATGCGGCAATAAGTGTTTGTACAGCATGCCACTTACACCATTAAGTTAATAATAATAGCTGGTTTGCAGAGATTCCCAAAGTGGGCAATACTGCCCCCTGAAGGGGGTGCTGGAATGACCCAGGGGGCAGTAGTAGCTTTAGCTGCAGTTAGGGGGCATTTAATAAAAATAAGGGGGTGGTGGGAGCACAAGGAAAGAAAGGAAGAAAGTTTTGAAAAACCATTTGTACATTTCATCTGTTGTGTAACAGAGTTAAAGTCATAGCGAATTTTCCAAATAAACACACAAAATGAAGGTTATAACCAATTAGTGGTTGTCTGCCCAAAAGTCTTAACAAGCAAATGTTGGCAGGAGAGATGATGTCTGCATTCATCAGCAGGAATATGTGTGTGCCATGACTTGTTTACAGTATGGTACTGTATGGATACATGATACAACATTATATCATCAAAATTTTAATGCAGAAAAAAACACAAATTTATAATAATTTATTAAATTTTAATCATTTAAAAAAATGGCACAGAGGTTGATTTTCAGACCCATCATTTAAAAAAATATATTTTTTGGAAATGGTGCAAATTTCAAAAAAAATGTTAAAAGATTAAAGATTTCCAGGGGCTCTCTGAGTATCTTTTTTTTAGGCCAAATAAGTTTGGGAACCTGTGAATAGTGCATTAAAGTTTGAAAAGCACTTTACTTATAATCTCATTTGATCCCCCACTAAGGTAGAATCTATTATTATTCTCATTTTATGGGTAAGGAATACGACTCTCAGAGAGTTTAAGTGTCTTGCCCAAGGTCATGTAGCTAGTATCTAAGATGGGATTCAAACCAAGACCTTTCTGTCTCCATGAATAGCGCTCTATACTATGAGATGCATTTGATGATGCATTTCTAATTGTAGAGAGATAGTAATTTACTGTGTGTATGATCCACTCCTTTTCATGAAGCTACTCATAATTCTCCATTTATTAGATGCTTTATTGCTTCTATGCATCTGTGCTCTCACCCAGGTTGGTTCTGCCTCAATGATGAAGATTAAAACCCATTCCTTGTGAATGTCCTCCTGTAAATCTATCACAGGAGATTCATCCACCATGCTGGGTGCCTTCCTCCAGATTTCTCCATATTACATAGATGCCAGTAAAGCATCTGGGTTTTCCATTGGCTATCCCTTACTCTTGCTGCTCTTTTTATATGATGAAATACTTTAGGGTCATTCTCCTGTTTAATTCCTTTATAAATTAGAAAGATTTATTATTAGTCTGTCCTGTAAGATAACCATAGGAACAAAATGGTGGCCCTTACCTATCCAGGAATTGGAGAGCAACAGGCTAGAAGACATTGTTTCCTATTTGGGTGTCTGATATAACTTCCTGGAAACAGTTCTCATTCACATGCATTGCTCTCTGTGTTTTAGCAAGTTATTGGATTGGTAGCCTAATAGAGAGGGAAAAGTCATCTGAAAGGATTAAAAGCCAATGGACTGTCTTTACATTTTGACATCTACTTCATTATAGCTAAAAAAAATAGGGGAGCAATTTTCTGGATGGGTCTGAAAATCAACCTCTGTGCCAAAATGTTCTCTCTGAACTTAAGGTTCCCAATGTACACACACTCACACGCACACATAACACATTTAAAAAGAGACTATTGTTTACTGCTTGGGAAGAAAAGAGAGGAAATATGCCAATAAGTCAGGTATCCACTTGTTATAAAAGGAGTTTTGCAAAAGGCTTTGGACACATCTAACTGAAAACATCACTGGTAACGCCCTGACTTTGCCCTGGTGTTTTGATAGGCCGATAAGGGGGGTGAAGGCAACATGATTGTCCATCTGATATTGATGGATCACTTTCATTTTGAGTACCCAGGCCATGGTCTCTATTGTCAGGTGCATTCTCACCAGGAACTCTTTATATTGTTCATACCATAGGTCTCACTAAATTCTCTCTCTCTCTCTCTCTCTCACATTGTCTCTCATACACACACATACACACACACACACACACACACACACACACACACAAGCAGCATTTCTCTTATTTCTTCAAGGAATCTAGACTGTTCTCAAATAATTGCTGCACCTCAATTTATGATAGATAATAAAATGATCCCAAATGACACAAAGAGATAGATATAACTTAACTTCATTGTAACTTAAAGACAGCCAGGGGTCTAGCAGGGTAAATGATGACTTCATAGGAACCTGCTAAGGCTAAGTCCATCAGGGAAAGTTAGCCCTGGGAAATTACTTTTAACTCTTAAGAAGGATAATAACAACAGCTCACATTTCTATGGTTCTTACAGTAACTCTGTGAGTTAAGTGGTACAAGTATTATTGCCTTTATATGAATGAGGATACTGAGGTTCGGAGAGTTTTAGTACTCAGAGTTACACAGCTGGGAAGTGACAGACATGAAATTAAACTTAACATCAATTCCAATACACTTTCTACTATGCTACAATGCCTAAGTATTTGAGAGCCTCATTGGGACCTTGTCTAAGGTAACTAAAGCAGAAATTCTTTTTTTTTATAAATTTTATTTAATATATTTAGTTTTCAGCATTGATTTTCTTAGGAGTTTGAATTACAAATTTTCTCCTCATTTCTACCCTCCCCCCCACTCCAAGATGGCATATATTCTGGTTGCCCTCTTCCCCAGTCTGCCTTCCCATCTCTCACTCCACTACCCTCCCATCCCCTTTTCCTTTCCTTTCTTGTAGGGCAAGATAAATTTCTATGCCCCATTGCCTATGTATCTTATTTTCTTGTTGCCTGAAAAAAACTTTTTTGTTTTTGTTTTTGAACATCTATTTTTTTAAACTTTGAGTTCCAAATTCTCTCCCCTCTTCCCTTCTCACCCACCCTCCCTTAGAAGTCAAGCAATTCAACATGGGCCACATGCGTATCATTATGTATAACCTTTCCACAATACTCATGTCATAAAAGACTAACTATATTTTGCTTCTTCCTAACCTATCCCCCTTTATTGAATTTTCTCCCTTGACCCTGTCCCTTTTCGAAAGTGTTTGTTTTTGATTACTTCCACCCCCATCTGCCCTCCCTTCTATCATCCCCCCTTTTTTATCTTCTTCCTCCTTCT